>CM065360.1:19538674-20173674 GCA_033032245.1 Poecilia picta | reverse complement strand
CGAAACAAATGTTTAAAACAAAAAAGCACAGCAAAAAATAATTAGATTTTAAAAAATTACTAAAACATAACATATACAAAAATCAGGCTATTAAAACGTATGAAACAAAACAAAAAATAAAGCGTAGTGGAGAGTAAAAGTGTGTAAGTGTCAGACCCTGTTTAGGCCGGAGACTGGGCTTTGGATGGAGATAAGGGGGCAAAAAGTAATATTGGAAGGCAGTAACACACACCTGTAAAAGGGGCTTTCAGGGGTGTATAGGTGTGTGTTACCAAGAGATAAGACCATGATGTCTTATCAGCTTCCTTACACACACACACAAAGACATACAGAGAAAAGTGCTTTAGCAGCTCCAGGGGTAAACAAACATTCATAAACGGGCACTTTAAACATGTTCACTCTGCAAATGGCAGTGTGACCTGTGGATCCGCAGTCCTCCGACACCACGCCGCCATCCAGCCGCACCACCCGTCACTCAAACGGACATAAGAGCAGCATAATCAGGAAAATGGGGGGGGATTTAGCAGATAATGTTTTTAGCAAGTAAAAAAAAAAAACCCAGCAAATAGAGTCACTCTGTACCTGGTTGAAACCATTTTAAATACGAAGAGATTAGCAGCACATTTTAAGAAAAAAAACAAAACCTTTTCTGGGAGAGGCTGTTGTGTCTGGATTATCCATCAATGCACGCTGAAATGGTTCATTTAACAGAAAAATGCACATGGGTTCTTCTTCTAAACATTCTGCAGCCAGCGACGGCAAACAAAAACAGACGAATGTAGAGGACAAACCAGAAAGTCTCCAGATAAGAGTAGAAAATATTAACACCTATTGAATTTCAACAAGACAGTCTTCAAACTCTGCCGAAGGGCAGAGATAAAAGCAAAGAGTAGGCATGGGTCGGTTCACGGTAACAAGGTAGCTGTACAAAAGTTTTTAAAAAGTTACGGTTCAGTTCCGTTAACGTTTTCTGGCATCCAGATCCTACGGGTTAAAGTTTGTTTTTTTATTACTATTATTATTATTAGAAGAAAAGTGCTGGTGTGACTGGGAGTGACGCCACTGAACTTTGCCAGTCAGCTGGTTGAAATAAGGCTGCAACGCATATTTGGCAGCTTGGAAATATTTCCAGTCACAAAAAATACATTTAGTCGTTGTGTGGAAATTGAAGAACAATCTATGCACTGCCGGTCAGCTGGCTGCATAGGAAAATGGTACACTTTTCTCTTGCCAACTGGAACCAATTCTAGCTTATGTTATAAATAAACAGGTTAAAACATTATGCTATTACATTTATATATTGATTATTTCAACCATTGTACTTTCACTAAAGTTCATCATACCGTGATTTACCGGGAAAAGAGGGAGCAATGCAGCTATATACAAAAGTAAAACGCCATATATTTGACAGATATATCTGACAGTCTTTAGAAAACGGTATAATAAGGAAGGCAAAAAAGACTGGAATAAAACTGACTATTCCTCTGGACCTGAAGACATTGTGGACCAGGAAGGGAGACAAAAATAATAAAACAGTTTGGCAAAACATCGTTATAAGGCCTGGGAAAGTAAGGCAGCGTATAGCACTCACAATCCTGAGCATGACATTCAACAGTCTTACTAAAAAAAAACAGGAGGGAAAAAAACCCAGAATTCAATGAGGCCCATAGAAAAATAAAATACAGGCAGCTAAAAGAACCAGCAACTAGAAAGTGTTACAATGGATGTGGCTGCACTTGTTTAGTTTACCTGGGTAAAGAGAGGGGTGACAGGCGGGAGTAAATACTCGAGGAAGACAATACAAGACTCAGAGTCTCCTTATTCAAAGTGCACTCGTGGAAACGGTGATTGTTTGGAGGGAAGCGTACGATTAGACATGACGAAGGAAGTTTCCCACAAAACAGCAGAAGCTGAATCATAAATAAAAAAAAAGGAAAGGAAAAGAAAGAAAGAAAGAAAAAAGAAAGAAAGAAGAACACTAAACATAGGACACTTGAAGGTTGCAGACAAAATAAGAGAATGAAGGAAGCCTGGCTGTGGAAAATGAGTGTTTAAAATTTAATTACGCTGATCGAATCAGTTTCGACAGCTGCGCGGTGAAAATCAGTGCCATGACCTTGATGAATCTTGGACTGACTGCAGTGTTTATAACCATTAAAGAAAAATATTCCCACTGACTGGGATTCCTGATGCCAATGTTCCCACACACAGATTGGGATCAGGAGATCATCCCTTTTTCCTGGAAAATAATCCTTCGTCACAGCCTCCATTCAGCCACATCTTTTAGGCATAGGCCGGTTACCAGAATCAAGGAGGCCATTTTGGTTTGGGTCATTTCATGATAAATAAATACATTTTTTTAAAAAGGCAACATTTTTAGATTTTCATGTTAAAATGCAAAATGTCACATTTAATTTTTGGGGTGTTTTTGTATCAAATGTTTAGATTTAAATGTGATTTCATTTCAGTTCATTATCCTAACAAACATTTTTGAGTAATTTGCAAAGAGAAATAAAATGAGCTGAGATTCAGGTACACATGATTCAATAAATCATTTTTCAGGTTAAAACTATTTTGAAAACCTTTAAGAGGGCATAAAAAATACTTTTAATTACTCACATTTCTGTATTAAAATGCTATGCTTTCTATTGGTTTGATTTAATATTCTAATCTTACATTTTATCTATAAAATATGCCGCGTAATGATGGAGTTATAAACTTTATTTAATATGATTACATTTCTCTCTTTTGTGGTGAAATATATAATAAAAGAAAAACTTTCAAAGGCTCAGAAGAAACTTACAGGAAGTTTGTAAGTGGTGCTACATTTGGCAAGCTGCTGCTGTAAAGCAGCAGATTGCAGACTAGCGACTCAAACGGTCCGACTTATTAACCAGCTAACATTGGCTCCTTAAACTTGTGCTACTCTACAAATAACTAAATGGCATGAAACAATAATTAAAAAGCAAAGATTTCAGAGATTTCTCATTCTGTATTGTGGGTTAATATTAAAATCAAAGTAATAAATGTTACAGAAAATTATAAGTTCATATATTGTACTACTGACACCAATTTTGTCTGATTTGAAGTAGGTGAGGGGACCAACTTCACTCAGGATATATTTCAGAAACAGCAGGAATAAATGCTTTTTCTGCTTTAAATAAAATTGGTTCTATTGTCTTTTACAATTTTTTTGCTTACATATTGGGGCTAATTAAAGTGAAATCTTTTTTTTTATCTACTCAAGGTTAAACAAGGAGAATCTGATACCGACCCATGCCTACTCATTTACAGCAGTGCAGAAACGCGATGCTGAATGTGGGTGTAAAACGGGCAAATGTGACAGAAGATCCTCAGACTGCAGCTGGTTTCCTTTCATAGTGTGTTTCAGTGTGGATTTGTACTGAGAACTCCCCCCCCCAAAAAAGAGAGAAGTGCTTTCAAAGACGCATCTCTTCCTCTCCTTAGCCTGAGTTAACGAGGGAATCAAATTTCAACAGCGCAGGGACGCTTTGCCCTGAGTTCCGATTGTCAGGAGGACGGCGGGGGATTTGCAGGGGGGGATAAATATCAGGAAACGAGACTTTTAAGTGTTTCTAAGTGCTTTCTGTTGGATTGCGACGGTAGGAGTCTACCTCTCGTCTCTCTGTGCATTTCTTTCTTTGCGTCTGTTGCTCCCGCTGTTCTGTACACACATTTATATGACTGTAACAGGACTGTAACATCACCACGGGAACGTCATAATCACAACATCACACCAGCTTTACCCCACCACCCACGCAGGGCGAACAGGCATGTGCCCCCCTCCTGTTTCATCATTCACAGTTCGTTAAAGCTTCTTTACTGTTTACCTCTTCAGAAAAAAGTACTCTGACATAAATCTATCACACGAAAATAAAACAACTAGATTTTCCTCTAGATACCTGCGTCTCTTACATGAGGGGAAGTATTTACATTGTTTGTGCACGTTGTGAGCATACATAAAGTATGTGTCTGTTTCTGCAGGGGAGATATTTACACGCAATAGGAAGTATTCATGCCTTTGACCCCATGAACAGATGGGATAACAACGTCTGTGTGTGCAAATGCTTCAGGAGACCGTTCCATTTTTTTTTTCTTTCTTTTTTCTACATTTTTTTTAATACTGTCTGTAGTGTTTCCCATCTCCGTAGTCAGAGCTTTCCTCGACAGTCTTGCTCTTTTTTTTTTTAAGTGTATCATGGTATGGGAGCGGTTCAGTTCATGGAGTCACGGTTCCAATTCAGAAAACAAAACAAAACAAAAACATTAACATCAGTGATCAGACCACAGATTGGGCCGGACTCCCCATGAGGTCGCGTCGTGATTTGGTTTTCAGTAGCTCGTCTAGCAGATGACCGGAACGCCGTCCGTGTTGAAGATCATTCCGGTCGTGGGTTCGTAGGTGCCGGCCAGGTAGTAGAGGTCCTCGCTGTCGGCGTAGCGGCGAGTGTGGATCATCTGCTCGTACTCCTCCACGCTGACCACCAAACACTTGTGGCTGATGGTCTGCACGTCGTTCTCGTCGCTGTGAGACGACTGGTACAGGGCGCGCTGCGACACAGACACAGGTTTAATGAGGTGCGATTTCCATGCTACTGTAAAACATTTGGCATTTAGGCATTAGTGTCATGCAGAGGAGGGCAGGCAATAGGAAAGATTTTCCAAAAGGCTTTATAGTGAAGTCAGCTGTTATTGCAGCACTATAACCACAAAAAAAAATCTTCCTTCAGCTTAACTGATTTTTAAACAAATTAACTTTTCTGTATAGATTTTTTTTCATTTGATCATTTTCATTTTACTTGTAGAGTGCACCAGATTTTATTAAAAATGTCTTAAAAAATATTAAGTTTACAATATGGAAGCGAAACAAGCCCAAACTTTAAATAATTAAACTTTCTGTATTGCTTAATAACTAGGATCGACTGCAAAAACGTATAACGATGTGGGTTATATCAGTCAATATCAATAATTATTGATTAGTAATTTTTTTTGTAATATCTGAAATTCAAAAATCCTGGTGGAGTGGCTTGCTCAGTTTTCATTGATGTTTATTTTTAAGCAGTTATGAGGCACAGTGGCAAAACCTTAAACTGCTGCTGAGAAAGTTACTGAGAAGGTTGTTGCTAGGTAACCACAAGTTAATCAAGAAGGATGTCGCTAGGTAACCAAAGAACGAGTGTGTAAGTTGATGCAACCAACCTTACTTAGCCGGCAATGATTGGTTGGATGGCTAAAGCCTTTCCCCTGCCTAGATCTCCCAGAATGCTGTGTGGTTTTATTGGTTTTCAGTGAAATTATTGAACATTCTATCAGATGTTATATTTATTGACATTAATCATGTGTCTATTGCAGTATTATTGATTTATTGTTCAGCCCTATTGTTAGGATCAGTTGGAATGTCTGTGTGACTGAATTGATTGTTTTTTTAAAGAATCTTGAGATGTTTGTTGTAAATTGATGCTGCATAAATAAAACTAAACTGAATAAGAGTTTTTCTTTCCAGAAAGCCTTTTCTCTTTTCTGTAGATCTCTGCAGAGATTAGCAATTCTCACAAGTTTTTGTCTTTGATGCTTCACTTCCAGCTGTTTGAAACTATAATATTAACTTCAAAACTAAGAACTTTATGTTTATGAGCAAGTTGAAGTGAGTATTTTTTATTCATTTTTTGCTTTTGAATTAAAGGGCATGTAATGCCTTTCTTATAGGCTCCTCTGTGTTGCAGTCTAATTATGGAAAACCATGGAAACAGAAAACAATGAATTATTGATTAAAAATTCACAGAAGCTTTGATCTACTCTGAACAAGTAAAACAAAGAATCTACTAAAAGGTCAATTAAACTTATTTCAACAGTTTGCTAAAGTTACCAATATGTGCCTTTGCTGGTAATTAAAATGTGAGATTTTGTCATGTTTATTTAAAGGCTTCCATACATGTTTATGTTTAATGGAAAACATGATTAAAACGATCAAGTCATAATTTTAGCACTAGTAGTTTAATCTCATCAGTTTTGCAGAGTCAGCTGTTTGCTCTTCTACAAGGGGAAATATTTTGCACAAGCTACTTATTTTGACAAATGAATAGTCTGCCTTTGAAAATCTTTGTCTAAAAATAAATTGAACTGTTGTAGCAAACAATTTTTGTCTACAGGAGAAGAAGAACAAGGAGAAAAACCATCAACATGCACTGTGAATTACACAAACAAATGGTGACATAAAAAATAACATGCAGGTCTGGCTGCCCTTAGTGTGCTGCTGTTGTTGTTGGCTGATAAGACGGAAAACAGTCCTGACAAAAAAGCTGTCAACTCAAACATTGAAAAAGATTACAAAGCTGCTTGAAGGCAGAGGTAGAACACAGTCAGATGTGTCTAGCCTTCAGGACAACTACAAATACAACGTAGAGGTTGGCGATGGAAAACACGTAGGTCGATAAAGAAAAATGTCAAAGAGTCAGAACTGAAGACTAAAGGGAAAAGGAAATAACAGTGCTGTAACAAATTGAAAACATGAAGAGCCAAACCTAAACCTTTCTCTGAAGAGAAGCAGTGATGAGTGGTGAATGATGGGATGAAATAGATATTCAGCCAATCAAAAGCAAGTTTGCTGAGTATAGAAGCATTTCGCCAACAAACACAGGAGTACAAACATTTATAAAGTATTTAAATTTACAACCAGTTGATTATTTGTCTTAATCTGAACCTAACTGTGGGTCAATCACGGCATTTAAATACCTTTTTATTGAACTCTTCTTCTGTTAACAGTTTCTTGGTCCACTCTCTGGTCCACACTCATGTCGTTGGAGCAAGCAACGTTCAACAATCATGGACTATTTTAAAACGCACGTCTCACAACAAATTTGTGTTTTTTCTTAACATTTAACCGTTTTTACCCTTCACAATAATGGTTACAGTGAAAGAAAGACTGTACTGGCTGCTGCTGCTTCCTGTTGGTCTCTGTGTTGTCACAGTGAGTTCACATGCTCAGAGAGCAGCTGAAACACTAGTGATTAATGTTTATGATGTTCAATGTTACAAAACGCTAAAAATTACATTTTCCATACATTTTCTTGATGCACAATTTATGGGACTCGTATTGAAGTATGCCATCTGCCAAATTATTCACAATTCTCTTCAACACAGAGAGCAAACAAGCTAGCATTAGCCTAGCAGGACTGGCGAGTCAATTAAGTGGAGGCTATCATAATACCATAGTGGATCATGTCATACCGCTTTTAATGACTGGACTTGTTAAACTTCCTGTTTGTACACGTTGCAACAAAATACTGCAGATTCTCTCAACTTGGTCTAATTTCTCGTACGAGGGTCACATTAGCTCCAGCCTTAGCGTTTCTAACTCAGTTCTGTTGCGTATCTGTCACACGTTTAGTTCCTCCTTTGCCATCTTCAACAATAATTGTATGTGCGATAAAGCAGCCAGACATATTTGGATTTGTTTTCCTCTCACCTCCATGAAGTCTTTCCTCTGGATGGAAGAGTGCAGAGCCGCTGGTAAAGACTGACCGCACATCTGATCCCAGTTCTACGATGAGAACAAAGTCAGACACTTTAAAAAAACAAAGTCCTTCTCAATAAATCTGACCAGTAACACCACTGGTTTGAATGGTGCCATGGAACAAAATATAACTTCTTCTCATAAGGTCTGACCTTCTTATCAGTGAGTTTCTTGCCAGGATTTGTCTCCTCTGGATGGTAGAACCAGTTGACCCGGACCACCATGTTGCTGCCCCAGGACTCCCACATGCTCTGGATGCGGCCGATGAAGGGCAAGTTGGGCCGGCCGGCGGACAGGAACACGGCGCAGTCCCCGATGCGGATCATCTCTCGGCCACGCATGATGGCCTTGTAGAAGAGCTTCTTGGCTTTCCCCTTCATGCCGCGTCTCTGGAGGACAACAGCAGAACGGAAAAGATGTGACTTTGGGTTCATTTTTTTATTTTTTATTTCATTGTTTTTCAGAGTTGTGTCCTTCTCACCTGAGTGGGTTTCCCGAACCACTTCCAGAGCTGTCTGGCCGGGAGGAAGGCAGAGATCTTGGGTCTGTTCTCCACACTGGGCAGCCTCTGACGTTTGGCCAGCTCCTTGGTCGTGGGCAGGTGGACCCCCTCTCTCCTCTTGGGCCTCCCCGCCTTCCCCTCTCCCCCGCTCGGCTTCGGTTTCGGCGGACGGCCCCTCTGTCCGGAGCCCTTCCCGGTGGCGGGCTTTGTCGGTTTACTGGGAGCCAGAGTGGCTGGAGGACTTGATGGGGAGGGAGAGTCTGAGTGAGGAGATAACTCTTCCTCCTCCATTTTGATTTCCACCTCTTCTTTCGCCTCCTCCTCCTCTTTGACGTTGTCTTTAGGTTTGTCCTGTGTAGGAGTTTTCTGGAGGGATCCGGGCGGCGGCGTAGGGGTCCTCTCCTCATCTGAGCTGCAGGACGAGTCATCGGTCGACGACGAGGATGACGAGGACGACGAAGACGATGAAGAGGAGGAGGAGCCAGAGCAGGACGAAGAAGAGGACGAGCAGCTAGAGGTACATTTCTTCTTCTTCACCTTCCCGTTTTGGCCTTCTTCCTCTGACTCTGAGCTGCTGCTACTCTGAGACTCCTCCTTCATCTTCCTCTCCTCCCTCTTCTCCAGCTCCTTTCGTTCCCCTTTTTTGGCCTTCTCGTCTCTAGCGTCCACCTCCTGTCCTCTGCCTCCACTCCCCTGACTCTCCAGCTGGTCCTTGGCTAGGATGGAGGTCTTGTAGGCAGACTCCCTCTCTGGCAGACTGGTCGCCCTCTCCGGGCCCCTCATCTTCGCCTTTAGTAGCTTCTGGTTGGCCGAGGAAGTGGCGATAGGGGCGTGGTCTCGCCTGATGTCGCGGCCCTCTAGCAACATCAAAGCTTTGGTCTTTTTGGTTTTCGGGGAAGTGACGCCTTCGTGGTCCAGCTTGACGAGGGGCTCTGCGGACAAAGACTTCCTCTGTCCAGAGACGGGCTTGGGCCTGGACATGGCTCGGGAGGACATCTGATCTGAAGATGATGGGACCTTCAGTTTGGGTTTGGGCGTGCCAGCTGGCATCAGTGACGCAGACGACGGTCTGGGGGTCAGCGATGAACTGGGTTTGCCGGTCGGCAGCCTGGAGACGGGGCTGGGGATCAGACCAGAGCCGAGGCCGGATCTGCTCTGATGGTCTGATTTCATTTTGGACGAGGAGACGGAGGCGGGTCTGGGCGTGGACGTAGCGGCGGGTTTGGGTGCAGAGGAGGAAACGGTGATGGAATGCCTCGCCCTGCTGGCGGTGGGGCTGATGGAGCTGCTGCTCTCTCTGTCTCGCCGCTGGTTGGTGTAAGAGGTCAAGTTGGGCTCGCTGTACAGATCCACCGTCAGAACCTTCCCGTACGTGGAGGGATAGAGAGAACAGGGGAGAACCCGGGACGGCTTGGAGACGGGAGACTGGGCCGAGCCACTCTTCCGGGGCACCGGACTGGGGAGAGTGGGGCTGCTCACGGAGGAAGCACTGGAGTTCTTCCGGTCGGGTTTGGCTGGTGTGGCCATGGTGGGTCGAGACGCAGGGCGGGGCTTTTCCTGAGCAGGTTTCTGGACAGAGGAGGTTCTGTCCTGGGCCGGTTTTGCTGGAGCTGGAGGTCTCTCGGCGGACTGGGCGGCGGAGGAGAGAGGATCAGCTTTCTCTCGACCGTCTTGATTTATGGAGGCGTCTGAGAAGTGGAAAGGAAAGGGGGATTTTTGATTTTCTTTTTCTGACAGGCAAACACTGATTTTTATGACGAGATTCTTTCTTTTTCTAAGTTACTAGAGCTAAAATTATAATATCAGGATAAAGACACAAAAATACCAGAAGAAAGTTGTAAAATTACAAGAACTGATAATTTGATTATTAAAAGATAAAGTACGTCCTGATACCAAAGTGAAACTTCACAAGATGCTCAACTTTCCTCATTTTAGTCTTTTATTATTTTTTGTTTAGGAGTCGTCATAATATTTCATCATTCTATTATTATTATGACTATTATTTTTTAGTTGCACTTTCATACATTTTTCTTGTATTATTATGACTTTTGGGTAGTCTGAGTGGTTTTTTTTCCCGTACTTTATGATAGAATGATTTAATTCTCATAATACGATGACCTTCTTGTATTAATTTTTTATCAACTTTTCTCATAACATTAGGACTTAATTCTCGTATGAATTTTTCATTGCAATATTACAACTTCTCATATTATTGCAACTTTTCCTTGTACCATTGTGATGACTGACTTTATTCTCATAATATGAAATGTACAACTTTTTTTTTTTCCATTATGACTTTTTTCCTCATAAGGTCACAAAGCCAGAGCTTTGTGACCGATTTCACAGATGAATCACAGTAAATTATTCCTGTGATTTCATTTTTCTTTTCTTAGCCTGACCCCAATACTACATCATATATTTTATAGTGTCCAACAGATATATCTACATGTTATAAAGCATATTTCTGAAGTGGAAAGAAAAGGTAGCAAGTTTTTAAAATTAATTTACAAGTACAAATGTGTAATATTGTAATATCCCTTTGCATTTAGTCTCTCTGTACCAATGCTTTACAAAACAGGGGTGTCTGAAGTGCAGCCATTTGCAACTCTTGGAAGGATTTTGTGAGCAGTGTAAGTTTTAAACAGCAGATTGTGTTTTGCATGTAGGCCATATAATTTTTTATCCCCATGCCGCTTCACTATTACGAGTTCATCTTTGTTGCTCTAATCCATAAATACATAGAGATAACATAGCAATTTGTGGTTATGAGGTATTAAAATGTGAAAAAGGCTGAATGGCGCTGTCTCTTGGATGTGCTGACATTTTCATTCTGTGGCGTTTTTTTCTTTATTTCTTTCCCCAACAGTTCAGGGAGGACAAATCAGCAAGAAACCATCTCTGAAATGAAAACATTACATTGCAGAAGTGCTTACCCGGCCAAATAACAGCCAGGGTCAGCAAATTTGTACAAGCAATATGTCGCAGATTACAGCTCCTGGTTTAGACTTTGAGCCTCACACAACAACAAAGCAAGAGTAAAGTGAAATCAAAGGCGACAGACAGAAGGGCTAAAATATGAGATGTCTAACACTCACGAGTCACATTGGCTCCAGCTAGCGAGTTTTCTATTGTTTTGTTTTATATGTACAAAATAACAGAGTTGTGAATGGGTAAATAAGGCACTCCAGTGGGTGGTCCAGAATCCAAAATCACGTGTCTGGTTCTTGTTTCGTGGAGTTCCTCTACTGACTTCAGTGTGTGAACAGATGGCTGGACATCGATTGTTAATTCTGGCCCAGTTTTACTCCGAGGATCAACACAGATATGTAAAAAAGTGACAAACATTCGCTGATTCCGATGTTAACCCTTTCGTGCATAAATTATGATCCTTTGTGTCAGGATTTTATTCTTCCCAAATTCTTTTTGATTTTCTTAAGGCATAAAAAAAAGGTAGGGAAAAAATATTTGTAAAAAGGTGATCAATTGTAATTTTCTCCAAATACAAAGTTGTTATTTGAAAAATGCATCAGTAGTATTGTTCTTTAGGGGTTATCTGATTTTTACCTGTAGGAGTCGTTTACAGTAGAAGGTGGGACCGGGTCTGTTGGCATACTTTTTGTCTGTCGACCATATTGGATTTAATTAAAATAATTTCTTGCATTAGTGTCTACTTCAGTGGTCTGTGTGCATTTAGAACATAAAAATCCACAAGAAGCACAAGAAAACTGCTTTGAGATAGCTGTCCGCTGTACATGAAAGGGTTAATGCAAATATACATCGTCTCTTCTTCACTTTTTTGAATCGTTTCACTATACTAACAGTTGATATGGAGTTTGGGGAGTATTCAAGAGCAATATAATGGAGAAAAAAATGTGCAAACACTGCACAAGCCAGAGCTTTGTGGCCGATTTCACATGAATCATTTTAGCTGATTCAGTTTTTTTCAATCTTGAAACATTCTGGGTTTTTCTCCGTCAATCCCACTGTGAGTGATGAAGACGCGATGTCACACTTTAAGTAAAAGAACATTTTAAAAGAAAAAGAGTGAATTAGCACTTAGAATCTCCTTTAGCGTGTTATAAACCTCAAAACAACCTTTCTATGCGTTTCCTCCAACAACTTCTTTTGTTAAATGCCTCACTGATTTTCTTCAGTCAGTAACAACATCCACACTGAAGAGCGTCGTCAGTGTGGCCTGGTGTGTCCACCAACCAAATCTCCAGGGAAACACCAATAAAGGCCAATCAAGTTGAAAACATTCAAGTCAAACATCAGTGTTTTTTAGGCTCGTCTTCTCCTCCCTCATGAGAAATGCTAATGCTAAACGCTGTTTTGTAGAGATCTTTTACTCCCCTGGTGGCCTTGCTGTCTAAGCTACATGTGACATCGCAGAGCAGGTTTTACCTGGTTTGGGTTTTGGCTTGCGACCCGGTTTCCCTTTGATCCTGGGTGTGGTCTCCTCTGGCTTTGCTCCCGCCTCCTTGCTGCATTTGCGGACTCTCCTCCTGGACGGGCCGGCCACGAGCAGCGCAGGGGACGGCTCTGCGCCTGAGAAACAACAAAACAAGAAAACATTTTTCCTTCTGACCCCAAAAATACAAACTGTGTCCTCCTTATATTTAAACAAAAACTTTAACTGTTTACAAGAACAAAAAAAAAAAAATCATACCAACTATTGTTGGTCTGGTTTCTAGTGCAAATATGGAAGCACATCTAACTTAGAAAGGACTTTTCAGCAAGAAATAGGAGATTGATTTAAGTAAATAGTTCCTTAATAATGATGAAAAAGTACTAGTTCCACTGATATTATTTCACTTAACATTGGGAAAAATGTCTTTGTAAGATTTTGTGTTTTATCAGTGAACAACTGTGTTTCAATCTACAAACTCCTGACTGAATCGAAATGTTTGGCTGTTTTGGGAAATTTTGTTCCATCATGAAAACATGCTGGAAGCACGAAAATGTAAGACAGTAATTCAGCCTCTGATGTGCAGAAACCAGCAACAGAGATGAACCCAAATGTTTCAGTATTATTCTATGAACTCATTTTATTCATCTAAAAATCGCAGGCAGGTACGGCTTTGAGAAAAACACATGCAGACACAAGCAGAAAGATCAGAGTTGCATTTGAATATCTGGGTGTTGAGTGTTATCTACTGGGAAATGAAGGTAAAATCAAAAATGCTGCGAGAGACAAGTTTGTTTGAGCTTATGGAGCACATTTGTGATTCCTGCTGATGGTTTACTTGATGAGGAAGAAGCTGCTAGTGTGTTTGCTCACAGTGGATCTTGTAGTCCGGCGGCAGCAGCCTGATGTGGGATAGCGGGATGCGTCCTGTGTCACCGTCGTCAAACTCAACTGTGATCAGATCGTCGTTCTCGTCGATGTCTGAGCTTCCTGTTTGGGAGGAGTGATAATAAAAAAATAAGTTAAGTCATCTTCTGAATCGCTGCCGCCATGTTTAATAAAGAAGCATCAACTGATGCATGCAGAGGAAACGCAGCGGTCGCACCGTTGACGACAGTTCCCGGGTAAAGGCAGCGGTACTGCTGGCTCCAGTAGGCGGCGATCCGGGTGCCCTCTGGGAGGTAGCGCACGGACGGAGGCTTTACGTCAATTATCTGGAAAATGCGTGAGATTTCAACACTGATTTTTCCCCATTTGTTCGACACTTTTAATGTCTGCACCTCCTCGAAGTGGCGTGGAGAAGCAGACGGACGTATGAGAGAGAGCTGCGGTTTACTCACAGCTTCCTGCAGCAGCTGTTCCAAGCAGTAGATGTGCGGTCGGTTGCCTCGCTCCCCCTCCACCACCACGCTGTATCTGCAGACAGGAGGAGAGGAAAAAAGAAGGAAAGGGGTCAGAGGTGTTGGGGTGACTGTGCAGTGGCTGTGGATTTTAATTATTTAATCTGATTTTGAATCTTTATCTCGGTTTTGACGGCCCTGATGGGTACCAGCTAGTGAAGGGTGTCGTTTTTGGTTTTGTACTGCCGTCTTATTACTTCAACTTGGGCTGAAAAGCAGTGAAAGGCAGAAGCCTCCACCGTAAGAAGTGAATCTAAAGTTATCTAAAAAAAAGTTTTATAGAAGAAAAATCCTGATGCCAGTTAAAATTGCAAAAATATTTACTCAGCTTGCACATGTTTTTATGTCACAACCAAAAAAAAAGTCTGAATTTTACTGTCATTTTAAGTGACAGGCAAACATAAAGTTGTGCATAGTTTTAAAGTGAACGGTTTTGAGATTTTTACAAACAGAAATCTGAAAAGTGTGGTGTGCCTTTTTTCAGCTCCCATTTACTCCTCCACCTTTAAATAAATACCAGTGTTTATTGGAGCAGTCGCATAATTAATGGAGTCCTTCAAATTAAACGCATCATCCCTGTGGTCAAACATGGAAGTGGCAGCATTATGCTGTGGGGATATAATAATGTAGAATGGTCTAGTCAAATTCAAGACCTATTGAGAATGTGCTGTGAAAGTTGAAATTATTGACTTGCAGCTGAAACGCTACACTGCTGAGATCTTTATCTGAACTTTTAGTGTTGACTACCCAACATCTCTCACTAAATATCCGCAGAAATAATGCAATCAGCGACTTTAAAGGGATAAAGACCAGAAGAGTTCAACAAATACACCAGGTAACGCACGTTCAGCTTTATCTGTGTGTTCAGAGCCTTCAGCTGCACTCACATGTCAGGAGAGTGCACAGTGTTGACGTGTCCTGCGTAGAGAAGCTGGTCGTCCATCGGGATCAGAACTCTGAGTCCGTCCACCAGGGAGTCCTTATCCAACACGCACTGCACCGGAGCTGAACACGACAAAAACAAAACAGCTGTTAGCGTTGGCGTGCTTTTCTCCTCTCGGTCCTGCAGCAGATGGCGTGTGTTTGCGCGGATGCCGACCGGGTGTGGACGACCTCTCGGAGACGCTGCTGTTTTTTCGTGGCGGGAGGAGTTCGTCTTCGCTGAAGCTGCTGTCCTGGTTCGGCTCGAAGTCTTCGTCCGCCGCCATGCTCTCCATCAGCCGACTCACGGCGCCCCTGGACGGCTGCGAGGAGACCCCGGTGATACGTTAGCATTCGGAAAAACCCACAGACAATACACTCAAGATGAATAAGAAAAGCAGCCATTTCAGCTCAGGACAAAAAAGCCTACATCAAATTGCAACATCATTTTCTGCTGCAAAAATTACGATCTGAATGCGCCGTAAAAACAGAAAGTCTTACCAGGTGATTTTGGCCCATGGTTTCCAGATAAATATCTTAGCACATTTGAAAAAACGAAACCAGCTTATAAGTAACATTTCATGATAAATAGGGGCTTGTTTTAAATCAATAGTTCCTGATTGATAAAAAAACAGAAGTACTAGTTGTAAGTCAAATAAACTGCCAGTGGAACTAGCACTTTTTCATCAATACTACAAAAGTATTGACTTAAAAAAATCTCCTACATCTCGCTGAAATGCTACTGCTGAGCTAGTTTTGTTTTATTTCAAGTGTACTAAGATATTTACAGTAAAAACTAGACAGAAAATACTTGGCAAGATTTATATTTTTGCAGTGAAGCAACAAATCCCCGCCCTCCCCCCCGCCTTACTGACCTCTCTTGCTTTGTTTTTGCCTTTAGATTGGCTTTTATGCGCCGGGCTTAGAGGCGCTGGCCCGTCAGAGACCGGACTGCACAAAGTGGACGGGCTGACCGGCACAGAAGGATCCTTCTGCTTTTTTTTCTGTTTGAAGAGAGGAAACGTAAAGAAGTGAGGAATGTGTATGAACAGAAAAACAGCAGCTAGCGTCTTCTGGACAGATTTCCATCTTAACACACAGACTGAGGGTGCAAAGTTCCCAGACTGCCTGCAGTTGTCCTCTCTCGTCAACAACACGACGCTGACAGCAGGAGAGAGCTGGAGCACAGAGAAACCCTGCTGGCACTCCGACACGCTCACTTGGAAAAATGTCAAGATAGGAGAAAAGGGTGCAGAGTTTGAGGCTGGAGGGAAAGACGGGGAAGATGAAGGAGAAGACAACTTGTTTTATTCAGCAAGGCGTTTTCACACCTGATGGTCCGGTAGACTCGCTTCAACTAGGGAGCAAAGTGGCAACATTTGCTACGTTTTCAGCTGCTGCGGTTTGCTTTCCCACTGAACCGGTTCAAACGATCCAAACTCTTTAAAACCTGGTTCCCTGAAGAAAACAACTTCCTTCTTCACAAAATGGAAACAAAAATGGAGTAGCATTTAATTTTAGCGGTGGTAGGATTTCACTTTTGTCGCTGAAAACCCCCACACTAAAAGTCATTTCACACACACAAGTTGTATTTACCCAGAATGCCATGCATTACAGTCCGCCTCCAACCCTGATGTGGGCCAAAAAAGGTGAGCTGTGGTCTGCCTGAACACCTGGGTCTCAGTTGAAGTGAACTCTGATGGGGTTCGAATGAATATGGTAGATGGTGACTATAGTGCAGAGCATTCTGGGTAAAAATAACCAAAACAAACATAGGAGCTTAGCACTAGCAGGAATAAAACGGCTTGTAATCTTTTACCAAAGACAAAAGACAAACTCTTCAACCTAAAATCAAGCTAAAATCTGATGCTACTCCATGTTTTTGTTCATATTTTGTGAAAAATGAAGCTGAGCTCAGAGTCTCCTTCAGAGGTTTTTGTACTGCTTCCTTCAGTTGCTCTGTGTGCAGCACCACCAGAGGCGAGGCGCTGAAGAGGATTTTCAAATGGTTTGACTTGTTTGACAGTGCAGTGTGAAAGTTTCACCAGCTGAAAATGCTGAAAATTTAATTTTGTTCTCAAATTTAACTGATTCCACTGGACTAAAATCAGCCACAGAAGCTTTTCTGCACCAATTTATAGCTGTTGAGAAACAACTGACGTACTTTTATAGCGTCTTTTCCCTCTCGGACCGCTGGAGTGGTTTTCGGTTTGGAGGACGGCTTCGGGGTGAGAGGCGGAGCCGAGGCGGAGGACGAGGAGCTCTGGCTGGTGGAGGAAGACGTCGACACGGACATCTGACTGGCGTCGTGGAGGAAGATTCGCTCGCTGCGCCGCCGGTTCCAGCCCTCGTCCTCGCTGAAGCCCCGACGCCGGCGGAGAGGTCGAAGCTGAATCTCCGCGGAGATCGAGGCGAGGGGCGGGCTTTCGTCAGAGGCTTTCGCTTGGCCGGCAGCGCTTCATCTCGCTTGGTGGGGCTGGGCTGGTCGCCTCGGCGGGTCGCCGGCGGCAGGAGGGGCAGCTCGGGGGCAGAGCGCCGCCCGTGCAGGAGGGAGGGGAACTTCCTCTGCCTCAAGTCCGAGCCGGAATCGGACCACTCGCACTCTGGCGAACCTGACAGAGAAAATTTGATGCAAAGCATTCTCAGTTGGTTTTAGGTCTGGACTTTGACTGGGCCATTCTTTGATCTGTACATTTCAAATATAGCTCTGCTTAAATTTGCAAAAATAAAACTACTCAGGCCATGAAATTTATTACATTTAAAACGAAAAATGTTTTACCTGCTGAACAATATTTTTATGAAATCTAAAAATTCTTTAAGATCCAAACATGCCACAAAAACGACATGGAACAAATTAGCTTTCACACATCAAAGGGGAGGAGGTTTGATGTGTGAAAGTGATAGAGAAGCAGCAAAGTATTGTGGGTAGTTTAAAGCAGAGAACCAGTAGTGAAGTCAGTGATGCGAATGCTTTAAGTTGTTGAAAGAGTAGGTATATTTAACATTTACAATATCGGTAAATATTGGTTATCTGCCTTAATATATTAATACCCGATATCCGAGATTGGCCCAAATGTTCATACTGGTGCATCTCTACTCTTACATATAGGAAGGGATTGAATATATTTTCTTGACTTGAACATTAAAATTTTAATGGAATATGATGTCAATAAAGCACATAATTTGACAGTAAAAGCCTTATTCCATTATTTGTGCATGCACTGTATTAAAAAAGTCTCGTAAAACTGTTTAGGCTAGAAGATTTTTTAGGTCAAAGTTTTTAGGAGCCACCAGTCCAGTGCATAAAATCCCCCCAAAACACAGAAGTTTACAGTTTTTAACGGTACAGTAAATTTGAAAGAAATCATCCAGTTAGGAATGCTGATCTAGAACTTGTCCGAGTCGGAACTTGGATCGTTTGCGTGTGTTTGGGTTTACCCAGCGTGCTCTGCCTGCTGCTGCAGTGTTTCCCGTCATGGAGGAGGCTCAACGAGGGCGAGCTGACGGGGAGGGCGCTGGCCGCAAACCTGGCCAGCAGACCCAGTCCGCTCTCCTCACAGCCGCCATCGTTATCATCATCATCCTCGTCGCCGTCATCTTCGTCCGAATCCGACTCGTCCTCTTCTTCATCCTCTGAGGTCTCTGTGTGGGAGAGAGAAAGCTGTGAGCGCAGGCATGGAAATGGCTCGCAGCATCCGTCTGGGATTCATCTCTCACTTTGTGTTGTTTCTAATGACTGCAAAACGCAGAGAATATACAAAACTAAACTAAGTGGGATCTCAAGAACAATGCATCTATGCAGTCACACACACACACACACCTGGAGGTGAGGATACAAGTTCCAAACCCACTGCAGTCTCCCTTTATGCCGTAAAGCTACACAGAAACATGGAGCAGCGGAGCTTGGAGAAAAACCACCACCATGCACGAGGCGTGAGCAACACAACCAGACACACATCTGCAGAGACTGAGGGGATGTGAGGGGGTAGGAGGTGAGTCGAAAGCCCGGCCTTAGAGATTTTGTATTAATGGAGCGAGGAAAGTGAAGGAGGAAAAATAAAAACCTCCGTTTTTAAAGTCCGACAAACCCGGCAGAGCACAGAGAGAAGCAGAGACGGACACACACTGTGGCATTCTGCTGGTTAGGCTGTGTGTTGCTGGAAGTTAGCGGTTAGGTCCAGAGCAGCAGATGAGCAGGAGGAGCTTCTCCTCAGGGGTTAGAGAGTTAACAGTGAGGGTGGATGCACAGTACATGAAGGCTTAATGTTGCATTATTAACACAGAGCAGACTGGAAAAACTGTTTCTGAACAGGAATTTTCTTTCCTTTCTTTTCCCCCACTCCAGTTTAAAATGAAACACTTTGAAATCTACTCATACTCCCTAAATGAACCTTTTGAACATTTTCCCCTGTTACAACCACAAACATCAAATTACTTTGAGATTTTATGCGACAGACCATCACATAGAGCCCCAAGCTTTACAAATATTAAACAATCTAAATATATAAAGTATTTGTTAGTTATGGACTGTAAAATCAGTCATAATGATAATAATAATAATAATAATAATAAATAATGAGCTGCACAGTGGCGCAGTTGGTAGAGCTGTTGCCTTGCAGCAAGAAGGTTCTGGGTTCGATTCCCGGCCCCGGCCTTTCTGCATGGAGTTTGCATGTTCTCCCTGTGCATGGTGGGTTTTCTCCGGGTACTCCGGTTTCCTCCCACAGTCCAAAAACATGACTGTCAGGTCAATTGGTCTGTCTAAATTGCCCCTAGGTGTGAGTGTGTGTGTGCATGGTTGTTTGTCCTGTGTGTGTCTCTGTGTTGCCCTGCGACAGACTGGCGACCTGTCCAGGGCGAACCCCGCCTCTCGCCCGGAACGCCAGCTGGAGATAGGCACCAGCACCTCCCGACCCCATTAAGGGACAAGGGTGTAGGAAAATGGATGGATGGATGGATAATAAATAATTATTAATAATAATTCCTCTGGTCACGTAAAACCAAAAAACCATCGCCATGGTGACGCATGGCAGTGATAGCATAATGCTCTGCTGCTACTCAGCAGAACATTCGACTCAGCAGAACATTCGACCAATTTGACTGAGCACTTGAGATATTACGCAAAGATAAAGGGGTGCAAATGTCAGACTCTGACGCGGACTCTGACCCAAAACGCGGAGTTGGACTATAAACAATTTTCAGATTTTGATTTCTAAAAGAGAGACAGAGGAAAAAAAAGAAAGAAAAAACATTCAACTTCAGTTTTGCATTACAACACCATATTAGAGCCATGGTAAAAAAAATAAGTAAAAATAAAGTTGTACTAATAAAATATTATGAGAATAAGCTCATATGAGAAGGAAGTCATAGTATCACCAGAATAAAAGAGTATTATGAGAATAAAGTTGTAATGAGTCTTAATATTCCGATTTTTTTTACATTTTTCTTAGTGTGGCTAAGAAAATTTCCCACAGCATGATGCTTCCCCCACCATGCATCACTGAGTATAGTGTGATCAGATTGAACTGAAGTGTTGCTTTTCAGCAACTCATTTTTTGTGTGTCAAAATTTTTTATTTCAGTCAGTTAGGAGCTCCTTTGTATTGGTCTATACATTTACATATCAATACATTGAATTTTGTGGTTGCAACAGGACAAAATGTAAATAAAAAAAGTCAAGCAGTATGAATTTTATTATTTTTTTTGGCAACATTATTTTCCAGAAATAGCCCTGTACTGTGAATCCACAATGTGTTAACGGTAGCAGACAGGCGTTTGCAACAAGCAGGCACTGAGAGGACAGCCCTGTGAGGCCCCTTTGGTAATAATACGCTCCATTGTGATTTGAGCCACCATGGTTACCGTCCTCCGTTCAAACACGAAAAGCCCCTCCTTTAAACTTTTAAGTCAAGAGGAGTCAGCGTTGGGGAAGTGTGGGGAAGTAACCATGGCTAGCTTTGGAGAGCTTCAAATTTGCAAGAGAAAAAAAAAACAAGATAAAAGTTAAAGTTCTGTGAATGTAGCTCAATTTCCGCACGTTTCATGTTAGTGTTCAATAAACAAAATAAATGAAAAACAAAATGGAGGGAGGGGCACTTCCTACTTACAGAGCAGGTGACAGGGGTGTGGCCTCAGGCAGGGCGGGGCGGGGCAGCGACGGGAGCGCAGCCGAGCCTTAGCGCAGACTAGCTTTAAAAGCAAAGCCTTAGCCACAGCGTAGGGTCGCCGTAGCGAGGTAGTGTAGGCTCAAGGCTGCGCTAGTCCTGGCCAAGCCTCTGTAAAGTCGCAGCGGCAGCAGCACAAGCGTATGGAACAGGCTGAGAGACACTCAAAGCATCATGGGAAGGGAAATAAAGTGGGGGTATGGGGATCAAGGATGAGAGGGGGACAGTGAGAGGACAGAGCAAGGAGTCTGAGAGAGAGCAGGGAAAAGGGTTATTTGAAGGTTTAGTAGACACACAGGAGGAGCTCGATTGTCCAAATATCCCTCAAATCTCAACCCTGTCGCATCACCTGGAAACATTTAGCAGAAAGTATCACTAATCTGCCTTATGGTGACAAAAACAAACCCAGGAAATAAGCCAGCGCTATGCTCAACTTCCTGACGTGCTCTCAAAACGAATCTTCGAGAAGAGAAGGGATATTTGACAAATGGAGCCTTCTTACGGATGTGTGAGGTGCAGTGGCAGCTGGACAGACTGACAGACACAACAAGATGAAGCGGACACAAGGACCACAGCACTTTGCAATCTGTACCAATCAAATCAACACCTTTAATAAAGCTCAGAAATACCAAACTTGGATACAAGTTTTGTGGGGGGGGAAAAAAGATCTCACAATTCACATGATTCGTACAAATGCTACAAAAGAAAACACTTATGGCAATAAAAAATCTCCATAGAAATTGGTAAACTCTTCAGAAAAAAACAAAACAAAGAAAAAAAAACAACTAACTTTTGCAGGAAAAAGCCAGCAGCAAGAGAGGTAGGGATGGTGAAGCTAATGCACAGTCTGACAGGAGCTAGCTTAGCCTCACAGACACACAACCGCTCGTCTCGGCAGTGAAGCTGTAAGATTTGGTCAGTAACCTTGATCGAAGGAGTCGTCGTCGGAGCTGAGGCCCGCCTCCTCCAGCAGCAGGGATAAGTGCTTGTGTTTCTTCCTCGACAATTTCTGGCTGGGCAGCAGGGAGGTGGGCGACGCCACCAAGCACCTCTTTCTGGACGAACCGTCGCGGGAACGCGTCCTCGAGTGAGGAGGCCAGCCCCCTCGAGAAGAGACGAGCTCCTCCGAGTCTGAATCTGGTGCAGAGAGAGTGCGGTTAACGATCCGTGAGGCCGAGGAGGTAAAATAAAATAAATAAAGTCACACGTAAAGCCTGCTTGATTATAAACACATCGCTTGGATGAAGGACTTAAAAAACGCTCAATAAAAAGACTTGATAAAATAGATTGAAACTAGATATTAACCTCATCAAGTGTACATTTTTTTGATAGTTTTTTCACGTTATGTGCTTATGTATCACTGTGTTTGGCAGGGTTGGATCTAGAATAATAAGGGCCCAAGGGCTGGAGACAGTTTGGTGCCCTATTCTAGACCTACATATTTCTTGATGGACGGTCAGTTTAAAATGTCTATATTGGTCCCATAAAGATAATTTAAAATATGAGTGTATTTTCAATTGATAAATATTCATAAAAAAAATTAAATAACATCCGAAATGAGCCCATGACTTCAATATAAGGTGTAATATTTGTAAACATGCTCAGTTTTCTTTGGGCCTGGGCTACTGCCCCTTTAACCCCGTTATTCATCAGTAGTGAAGTTTGTGTCTGCAGTGTGAGAAAACCTGCCATCAAAGCGCCATTAAACGCAGGCAACTCTGCAGAAGACATTTTGTGAATCAACCACATCTGCTTCCTCTCCAGGTACTCACTGTTGGAGCAGCTGCTGATCTCCGATCTCACCGGAGAAAACATGGACTTCTTCTGACCTTTCCCCTTTCGGATGGTCTCGGCAGCTGAAGCTTTAGTGGCCATCTTGAGCTTCCCGGCTTTGACAGAGGAGTGGGCGCCTCGCTCCTTCAGCCCGCTTTCCGAGCATCGGCCCTTTGACTTGTCCGACCTGGAACCGGAGGCGAGCTTGCACGGGCCACTGAGGGAGCCGAGCTGCGAGAGCGACAGCGCCCTGTCGAGGTCGGAGGCCAGCTGCTCCTGCTCGCACAGGTGACCACGCTTCGCTTTCATGGCCTACAAACGCCACCAGACAGGTCACTAACCAGAACAACGCTGGGCAGACTCTCCTGAATCTCGGGTGACCTACCTCGAGAAGGTGAGCGCTGGACGGCTCCTGGTCGTTCCAGCTCTTCTTTTTCTTTTTCTTCTTCTTCTCTCCTCCAGTTCCGGTTTCCGTGTCCTCGTCGTCTCTGGACAGTCGGAACCTCTTCCTCTGTCCATCCCCGGCTTCAGAGTCCTCAGAGTATTGCACTGTTCGACCCATCCTGGCAGACGGATACACACTTTCAAGCAAGCAGCAAAAATGGTGTAACTGAGTGAAATGTAAAAAAAGCGAACCCCCTCACTTTCCAGGCCTGCTGTCCTGTTTGGCAGGTGTGGGCAGATGTTTCCTTTTCCTGGGTCTTCCTCTGCCACGCCTGGTCAGACTCCTCCTCTCGTCCTCCTGCTGCTGCCTCTCTCTGATGTTGACCAGAAGAAAGTCAGATCTGAGTTATGGCGGAGGGTGACAAGCACCATGATTAATTTGTCTTGAGGTTCTCTTAGCGTAAGCGCTGACCTCTTGTCCCTGCGCCGCTGCAGTTTGCTCATCTCCCTTTGCTTCTCCTTGTACGTCTTCTGCAACTCGGCCAGGCGGACGCGGTATTCCACCTCCACGGCGTCCAACATGTCCACTGCCATCTTGCTGTACATCTGCAGCGAAACACAAGAGGCAAACATGAGGGTCCCGCAACCGAGGCTTCGTTGACCAACGCGCATTTCTGATTCTTTGTCCTACTGGCTCTTCCTTCCTCTGCCTCCAGCTGTACTTCTTGTCGGGGGTCAGAGTTCTTGGCAGATCAATGTGGGACTGCTTTTCTATTGCCTCCAATAGAACGTGTCTGCTCGCTTCAAGAAGACAGTCCAGACTGTCTAATGTGAGATCTGGGAGGAAAAAGTGCACAACGTTGGAATATTAGAAGAAGAGAAGAAGAAAGCCAACAGAATGACGCTGAGATGCACCGGTCAGGATTCTTCCTGGTCGATTTAAAACATGTTCAAATAAATAACTTAAAGCAGTTTCCACAGGTCTCACCAAATAAAATGTAAAACTTTTTAAGACCAATTAGGATGATATTTAAGACCTGTATCGTGACAAAATGCACAAAAGAAAATGGCATATTTTATACAGCATTGCCAAGCTTTTGTGCCCACAGTGATGCGTCATTGTATGGGTTGGAAAAGTGAGCTGGTGGCAAAGACAAATATCGTTAAGCCAAAAAATTTACACTGACTAAAGAAGCTAGCTAGCTTGCGAGTTTATGTTAGCAGCTAATTAGCGACAATGTCAAACGCATCAAGTCCCAGAATGTAATGAAGACGTCTGCGTGTGACTCAAGATTTTGCCTGACAGGAAAGTCTCACAAAAAATAAACTACATAGAATATATGAGATTAAAGTCATGTCACATGAAAATTTAAGGACTGTGATTAATGTATTAAAGGCCAATTTACAAATATTGTGACAAATTTAATGCATTTCAAGGGCTTATTTGTATATATATACATGAATTGAAAACATTTAAAGACACCCTGTAAATATTTAGACTTTTTATATTGCAATTCCAGCATGTTTAAAAAAATGTGGGTTCAAAAGGTTTAAATTTATCTGTTAACCTGTTTTATATTAGAAGAAAGAATTTCCTCGATAAATTCAATATGTTAGTTCATTTGGTATCTTTGCCAAAATAAAGCAATAAAGCGGTTTAAGTATTTGAGCTGATAATGAAGTGAAATCATCTGTTTTCTAGTGGAATGATTGTTGCGTCTCTACATTCAGTGTGCCGATAGCGACCGCTTACCTTGCGTGTGGAAAACAAGCTCCGCCTCGTTTTGAGCCATCTGGCTGAGGAGGGCCATGCCTTCCAGAGCCACCATCTCCAGAGCGGCGGCGCTGCTGCAGGCGGAGGCAAAGGTGGGGTCCTCCACCTGGCCTTCGAGGGTCAGGGTGGGTGGGGTTCTGGGCCGGGCTTGGGCCAACTCGCTGGCCGTCAGCAGGGCCAGCATGCCCCCCATGGGGTCCTCCGAGCTGATGAGCAACGGGAGCGGGGAGCCGAGGACGGGAGGCTCACAGGTACTTTCCTCCAGGAGGGGAGGGAAGGAGTCGGACGCGTCGTCGGGCAGTTCCTGTCCGCACACGGCATTCTGGTCTGACGACACGCACAACTGAGGCGCTTCTTGATTGTCTGACTCAGCTGAGATGGATTGGTGATATGGTGCCAGCTCTGCTTCCTGGATAAGTTCTGGTTTGGGCTCGTCTTCTGCAGGAGCGGGAGCCTTCACTGCCTGACAGGCATTAGTCGATGTTTCTATTTTAATCTCGCCGTCATTCTTCTCTTCCTTCCCAACTCCTCGCTGGTTTTCACCTGGTGGAATGGGAGGACTGGGAGTTTTTGGGGCTTGTCCGTCCACCTCGTCATCCTCGGCGGCCCGGTCGGTGGTGCGGCTCAGATCCGGCTGAGGGTGCTCCTCGCAGGGCTCCCGTTTAAGAAAAGACCCCGCCTTTGGGGGCTCTAGGCTCTGGGGCTTGATCTCTGCATCCAAAAGCCTAGAGTGGTGGTGAGACGAAGCTAAAGGATCAGCGGCAGCGGGAGAGCAGGATCGATGTGCCTCCAGGTTTTCAGCTGCCAATGCCGGGACATGATAAGGCGGGAAGGATCCGAACGGCGCAGTGATGGATTGGTAAGTGTAACCTGGAGACAGATCTGTAACAGAGGTAAAGCAAAACACAATCACATCATCAGCACATCTACAGACCTGAAAACTCTTAACGTTTTGGTTGTAAAACTACAGATCTGGTCAGAAGGTTATGAACACTTAAAGTTACAGTACATATTTTATTTGATGCACTGAATTAATTTTTTCTATGGAGTTCTAGAAAGTAGATGGGAGAGCTGGCGCTTGACATTTATTGTAGATTATTTTAGTGTCAAAGTTATACATGCAGGCTCAGATTAGGTCTGCAACTAACGATTCTTATAGTAACTAGTTGATTAATCGATCCTTTCTGATAATTAATTGATTGTTTTGACGATTAACTGATTATTTTTGGCAATTAATCGATTTTTACATTCAACCATTTAAGCCTTTTTTATACAATTTTAGAATTTCATGAAATGATTCAAATAAACAAATAATTCAATTCCTTTTTTGGATAAGAAAATCAACATTCTATTGTCTAAAATGAAACAACGTAGCATTCCTTTAGCTTATCTTTGATTATTTGAGGCATAGTTTGACTCTGCAACTAAATAAATCCTTCTAACATCAATATGTCAGATCTTTAATTTTAGCCTGTTCTGTCAACGACAAACCAGTTTGTTTTTTTTTTCTGACATGATTAATTGGAAGAATCATGATGAATCGCTTACTGAATAACTGCTGACTAATTTAGCAATGAATTAATCGCCAACTGGGGCATACAGACTCAAAAGGCTATTTGCTGAAAAAACAACATATTCAGAGCAATAATTAACCCGAGTTTAGATGTTATTCACCGAGGTGTGTCCAGGTTTCAACAGTTTGACCTAAACTGGTTAAATCTTAAATTGTGGCATTCAGACTCTTTATAACCTTTATACAAGTTTTCTCATTGAGATCCAAAATCTCATTTACTAGAGAGACTTGTTTTGGTAAAATAAGCAAAACTATAAATAGCAACACCACAAGCAATTAAGAAATTTTACTTAAATTATATAAGAATACAAACTAAAAACAAAAGCAAGTTTCATAAGAAGATTTCTCTTTTCATCTTAAATCTAAACTGTCCCCAGGAGTCAAAGTCATCCAGCATCGTCACCCGTTTCCCTTATATCTGGCAGCCATATTTCAGCGGTACAGGTGCTTACCAGAGTAGATGCCTTCAAAGGGGGGAGAGGTCGACTTTTTCCTCTGCTCCCTCACTCCTGCCTCGCCCTCCTCCTGTTTGGGTCGCCGCGGCGAGGACGGAGGCGGGGAGGCTGAGCGCGGCGACGTCGGGTGAGGCAGAAGCTTCGGTGCGTGAGACAGGACTCTGTGTCCTCCCTCCTCCGACTTGAGCGTGGTCACCGGGGAGGGGGTCGGAGGGAGAGGGGTGAGGGAGGACGTGGACGGCGTCGGGGATCGGGAGGGTGGAGGGGGCTTGCGAGGATGCAGCACAGGTGAGGGCGACGGCGAGGATATGGAGGAGGGTCGGGTTTTCGGGTCGGCGTTCCGCTTGTCGACTTTGTCTTCGATCTCCGGCCGGTGCTCGCTGGCCTTCAGGCGCTCCTGGGACAGAGTGGAGGAGATATTTTTGACATGTGTGTGTATGTGCGCCGTCACAGACTTCGCTTTGGTGCGCAAAGACGCACGCTTCATGCAAGCAGACGCACGCTGCACTTACGACGATCTGCGCGTTCCTCTGCAGCTCCAGGACCTGCGCCGTGTGCTGCTGGATCATGAACAGCTCCTGCTGCCGCAGCATCTGATGCTGGGAGAGCAGCTGCAGCTGCGCCGCGTGCTGCAGCGAGCTGCTCGGCCCGTACACGCTCGGCCACACCGGGGCTCCGCGCTCCAGCACATCGCCTCCTGCTGCGCCACGCAGAAACACGGCAAACTTTGAGAAGCCTGTTTGCTGTCAACTTTAGACATATGTGCACAAATCCTGCAAGCTAAGTGGGTAAGACAATCTGCTGAAGGAGTTTAGCTGAAGTGTTTGTTCAATAAGAGTATAAATTAAGAAAATGCAGTGATCTGTTCAGTACTTCCTGGAGAAACTGCTGATTTTTATTCTCCCTCTAGAGAGAACCATATTGAGTTTTCTTGTTCAGCTCAAATCAAGACACATTTAAAAAACTAAATAGATAAAGAAGATCAATTTTCCCACTTTTTGGTGTAAACGATTGGTTTACGAGTGTTAAACCTGTGGAGGAATACGTTATAGCAAAGACAGAAAGAGAAAAGGAAGGCAGAAAGAAAGTAAGGGAGATGGACATAAAAAAGAAAGAAGACCAAGGATGGGAGAGAGTTTGATCACAAAACAGAAAGGAGGGAAAAGGGATAATAAATACACAGAGGAATGAACTTCTCCATAAAGAAGAGGACACAGAGGAGAAAATAACATTTAGACGACAAAATATTAAATAAAGTCGAGAAATAAATGTTTTTCCTTGCTCACTTTTTCCATATGAAGCCCTTGAAAATCCTAAAATCAAATTTTTACCAGATTTGGCAGGAATCACAAGTTCTCCTTGAAAAGATCCCAAGATGTTTGAATGATTTGAATGCCTCCTGCTTTCATCTCTAAGGACAACTTTTTTGTAAAAATCTTAACTTCTTAAAAAGCATAAAACTGATCAATATATGAAGCCAAACATTTCCTGAACAAGTTCGATATTTACATGTTTAAATGGAAGAAGTACGAACGTGAGAAATCTAAAAGTCTTCTATGGGAGATTCGTTTTGTTTTGCCTCAGGAGGAAAAACCTTCTTGTTTCCAGCGCGTCTCGACGCTCTCCTGTCAGATTCGAGGAGCCGCCGGCGTGTTGTGCAATCGCAGCCTCATATGTTGGAGCGCTCTCGGAGACGGGCGGCAGCTTTCGTACCGTAATGCGGCAGGTGTTCAGTAGGGATGACGATTAGCTGGCCAGACTGCGGGTCCCTGGCGAACTGGTAGGGAGGAGGCATGGAGCCCGGCAGGGAGGGCGGGTAGCCCGGGGGGAGGGTCTGGTGGAGCGGGGAGGGACCCAGGCCTGAAAGAAAGAAAAGAAGAAAAAGTAAAACAAGCTGAATTTAAAGAACTGAGCGAGTATTTAGTTTTTTCTCCACACTTAGGCACATCTTGTTGTTTTTAGCCCTCCACGTCTAGACAGAAACCCCCTGAGGGAGCTCTGGGCAAGCATGTGTCTCTCTGTTTAGTGTTATCAGATGGTGAACGAATGCTTACATAAGTAAGTGGCTGTGCATCCCGGTGCTGTTATTTCAGGATGACGAACGGAGGAGCAGCAGTGAGTCTGGAATGTCCAGAAAAGATCAGGAATGTCTGAGGCAACAACCCCCCCAGAAACACACCCACAGCGCCTGCTGATGGGCAGACCACCTGACCGCAGGACCACGCCCCCCTCCTCCCATGCACCAATCAGAGGCAGCCATGTTGTGAGCATGTAGAGCACGTTTTGGACCATGATGACACGCTCAAGGTTCACACGCCTCTCCCACAGGAAAATTAAAAAAAAAAAAAAAAAAAAAACTTTTCAGGTATTTTTAAGGCGCATTTTCAAAATGTGGAGATAAAAACAACACAAATGAACTTAAAGTTTTAATTCACTGGTCATGTATTCACTTAGGTGTATGAAAATGTGTGATTTTATCCAAATTTAGTCCTTTAATTTAACTTTTCTACCAAACTGTGCAGTCTGAAAATCAAGCACTTTCCAAACCTTGAAAAAACCTAATTGAAGCCAAACATTTTGAAGGATTTTAATCTCCCAGATAAACGATGGGGATGAAAATTCAACATGTTTCCACACTTTCCAAGGCTCCATAACGACCCATTAAATCAAAATCGGATTAAAGCTCAATGCTCATTTTGATTTCGTGCAAATGAGCCACAGGACATCTGAAGGTTTGGAAAACGTTGTTGCAACAGTTAGCAAATTGCGTCACATACCGTATGGAGAGCCGGAGAGCCAGACTGGAGGGGCTCCGGGCCGGGGCATCCAAGGGTGAGAGGTCAGAGTGGAGGGGTCGGGAGGCCACCGCCCTGCCCCTGCGAGAGCAGCCCCTCCTGTGACCATGAGGTTGGGGGTCATGAGGCTGGGCGTCATCATGCTGGGTGTGAGGCCGCCAGACAGCGGGCCGGGGCCCATCTGAGTGAACTCGGGATGATTCTTGGACTCTCTGAGTGGAGGATCAAGGACACAATGTGGGCCACTCGTTAGTGGCTGCAGCAATGTGCTGACTCAACTTTAAAGTCCGCATATTGTAGAGCGATATAACCACTGACTGTACTTTACCTCATCAGGACTTCATGCGACAGTGACACAAAGAGGTTTATAGGAGAATACAGAACTAAACTGGACATGTTGTAGATACAAAACGCAATTGGTTGCAAAAACTAACACTCAACATGTATATGAGTATAATACTCCATGATGAAGCACGGTGGCGGCAGCATCATGAAGTCATTATTAATTGATGAATCACATCCTCATTCTGGGGATGTATAAAGAGTAATTTTGCTTGCGGAATCATAATCCATTTTGGTCGTGTGAAGTTTTTTTCTGTGTTTTGTTCTGGACATTCAAAACATCTTCCTGCTTCAGTGTGGAGTGTTTTTAACAAAATTAAAGTTTACTAGTGTTTGAGAGGATGAATATTTATTATTATGCCATTATCAATAAATAAAATGGTCTCAAATTGAGAATAGTGTAGCTACAATTTCTTAGACAATTTGTTATCAAAATGTGTTACTGTATGTAGCTAATTATAGCGAGGTCTGGGAGAAAAACAAATGTAGGAACCGGGGTTGATATTCATGTTTTGATGGACGCATACTGAGGTGTTCAGGATTATTCAACCTTTATGACCTGAAGAGATTTTTTTCACTCTCCAGGCGGTCAAATAAAACTTTAGAGCTGAAAATGTTACAGATTTTTGAAGGAAAAAAAGACTACTTTTGTTGTTTTTAAAGATCCGCCTTTTTTAAGGACTCAAAAAAAAAAATTATCCAAAGAAAGGATGTGTTTTTCTTGTTCTATGGATCAGAAAATGATGTACGACCCACTAATGATAAGAAAACCAGATCTAAATTCATTTTATTTGTACTTTTAGTGTAATTCTTTGAGAAAAGTCAATGCAAATACTGAGGGAATGAACTGAAAACTGCTACAAACCAGAGTTTGTTATTATATCTAAACTTAGAAAAAACATCTGATTCTTTTGGACTTTTAGCCACAGCTACCAAGATCCATTATGGAAGGCTGAAAGTAGCTCTTTGGGAGCTGGTCTAGTCAAAGTACAAACCTAAATCCAACTGAAAAACTTTAGCAACACTTGGGAAATTAAAATTTGCAGATTTTTGCAGCTGTGCTGCAAATAATAAAGGAACAATCGTCAAAAATCTGCAGCTGTAATCAAACTGCAATGTAGACACTCAGGGAAGAACTCTAAATGTTTATATCTATAAAAGTAAAATAATATTTTCTTTACAACTTCCCTACTATGCACTACTGTAAGTTGATTTATCACATAAAATCCTAATGAAACACATTGAAGCTGGTGGAAGTTCTGAGAAAATGGAGAAACAAAAAGGTCACGGACTGTAAGCACAGCAGAATTTATGTCGGAGCGAATAACAATAACCAAGAGCTGAGCTTCCTCACCTGATGACTTTCTCTTGCTCTCGCTCCAGCCGGCCAGCCAGCAGTCGGTTATCGTGGTGGCGAGTGCGCTCTTCCCCTCGATCCTCATCTGCACACAGAAACCTCGTTTTACCACAATGCAAGTACATTTAAATTACAACAAGAAAAAGTAGACATGGAAAAAGTGTGTGTGACAGAGAGAGAGAGAGAGAGAGAAGGGGGTCGAGGCGAGGACAAGGTAACATCAGCTAGATAATAGGGTGCGCGACCCGCCTGTCAAAACAAGATGAGCTGAAAACACACCAGGCGCGTGAACGCTGAAAAAACGCACACACACAAAAAACAACAAAAAAAAAAGTCCGGAGTGACAGTCGGCTCTCATCGATCAATAGTGAACGGCCACAAGAAAAGTGTGAGCATCCCACCGCTGCCTCATTACTGCATTAACACACTGAGAGGCCCAAAAGCCTTCTGACTGTCAGAAGGGGGAAAAACTGACAGCAGCTCAACCAGGCTGTGCAAAATAAACATGAGGCTCTCCAAGACGAATCCCCCCTGAAGCCCCCTCCATCTCATCAGACTGGAGGTCCCCGGGCAGCAGAGGGGCTTAATACATGTGCTGCTGGACCCTTCAGCTCTGCTCCGTGTGTGTGTGTGTGTGTGTGTGTGTGTGTGTGTGTGTGAAGCCTCCAAAGGGACAGAGTACTTTAACAATCCCCTATATGCTCTGGAGGAAAGGCTTCGGTTACCAAGGCTACAGAGAGCCGTCCCACATGCTGGTCAGGAAGACAGGAATGAGTGATGCTCCTTCCATCTAGGAGCCCAATGAATAAATATGATAAAAATAACATTTATTATGAATTTACAGAATGTCTATGATGACAAGACTTTAAATATCAGCTGTTCAAAAACTGTAAGGAAGAAAAAGGAAAGAAAAAAGATTAGATGGAAGGAAGAAAAGAATGCAAACAGCATTGCAAGGAAGGAAAGAAAGGGTAGAAAGAAGGAAAAAAGGAATGGAAGAGAGACTCAATGAAAGAAAGTAAAAAAAGTACAATAGGACTCAAGTAAAGAAAAAGGAGATAAGAAAGGAATAAATGACGAGAGGAATGAAGTGAGGAAGGAAAAACACCATGAAAAGGAAAGAAAAGAAACAATGGAAAGAGAAATTACAAAGGAAGAAAATAAAATAAAAAACTGAGCAAAGATTAAAGTGATGAAAAAGGGAATAAATTAAAGAAGTGTAGCGTCATGGGAGGAAAGAAAAGAAAGGAGATAAGATAAAGAAAGTATACAAAAGCACAAAGAATGAAAGAACAAGAGGAAGTAAGGATCAAATTAAATACGTATTAAACAAAGGATCAACAGAGGAAAGAATGAAGAGTGGAAGAAAGAAGTCAAGTAGAGAAAGAAAGGGCCAAAGAAAGAAAGGAATGAAAGAAAGAGGGATGAAGAGAGAAAGACACTAAAGAAAGAAAGGAATTGTAAAAGAAGAAAAAAAGGAATGAAGGGCAAACTTAAAAAAGGATGGATGATGGAAGAACAAGTTCAGAGTAACTTTCTGTAGTCAGGACCAGCTGTGGGTCAGTGGATGAAGCTGTAGTGTTAAAATCTGTTGGTTTCACCTTCAACGTTTGGCCACGGAGCCACTTGACCCCAGGTGACCTGCCAACCTGCATGTCAGTGGATGACTGCAGGTTTGTGACTCTAATCAGCAGCATGACTAGAACAGCATCCACAGTAGGAGGAGGAGTAAAGCTACAGTTTTATTCCTGAAACATTTAACATGCTGCTAATCAAGTCAAAACCCTGATCGTAAATCAGAACCTGATTGGTCCAGCTCTGACATATACCAGGGTTTTCTTAATTTAGCGCTTGTGTTACCAAGCAGATTACATTTGGAAACTGGAAATGTGTCTAGAAAATCTCCAAAATGTGAGGTTTGTTGAAGTTGAGTGAATTACGCAGCATGATTTTGTCTTTAAGAGGCATTTTAAAAGGACACAAACAACACCTGCTGCTGGCCTGATGACTGTTTACACAACATAAGGGCATTTTGATGATGCACCCTGATGTTTATGTAGGGATTTAGCCTCGTCACATTTCCCAAGAGTCCAGATAAGACCCGGCTGCAGGGATGTAGGAAACACTGGGAATGTCAGCTGAGACCCGGTGACCCATCTGTGATGTTAGACTCTAATCTTCCCTTTATTAGTCAAACCTTTATTTATTTTCCTCCATCTGCACATCCATTGATTCTTGATTACTTTGTCTTTTGCATCTACAGCTCGTTTAAATGTAAGAAATGTGACAGACGAGGCAAAAAAACAACATCTTACTTAGTGAGACAAAACAAACTTACAAGTAACAAGAATTAGGAGGTTGTTTTAAATCAATAATTCATAAATATTAAGAGATAAAATATTCTAGTTCCACTGGCAGATCCTTTCACTTACAAAATAGGGAAAATGTCTTGTTGTAATTGAAATAATCTGCATTTTTAGCCATACTTATAAATTATTGACTTGAAACAAGCTCTGATGTTTAGCTAAAGATATACCTTTTAAGCTATTTGTCTTATTTCAAATGTACTTAAGATGTTTGCAATGGAAACTAGACTAAAACTAAACACTTGGGAAGATTTTGTGTTTTTGCAGCGCAGAATAACTTCTATCAGGAAAACATCACCATCAGATTATTGGATAAATATAATCACAAATATCTTGGTCAACACTGAATTTATTACTTAACATCAAAGCTGCACAAATTATCACATAACTCTCACTATGGCAAAAAAAGAGTAATATCAGTAACATCATTGATTGGATGTAATATTTGCTAAGATATAATATCAGTCTCTATATCAACAGTGCATTTGACTATATGGATTGGTTTTCCTGGATGAATGAGTGGGCAGAGACGCCTACAAACTGATTAAATCATTTTCTGCATTTTTATAAATATTCTGCTGGAGCCAAAAATCTAAATTTTAACATTTTTTTTCCCAACCAGAGAGCCTAAGAAGTGTTCCTCGACAGGAAGCCAGGGCACAACAATAAATATCAGCAAACATTTATAGATACTGCTACACACACACTCAGTTACTTAAGATTGATCCATTGCTTAGCAACACAACCAGGGTCTTATTGTAATTCAGAGCCTGCTTGTATCTTTCCACTGCACACAGGAGTGACAAGTTTAACGCAATGGGGGAAGAGTGGAGTGAGGGAAGCCAAAGAAAACAGCGCAGAAAGTGAAGGGGGCCTGAGGTGGGAAGAGGAGTGAGCACCTCTACAAAAGCCTCTTTAGAACGGAGGGAAGGGTGGAGACGCAACCCGAAAGAAAAGAGCAAAAGACAGAGGGAGAGGTGCTGAATAGCAGGAGGACAGAAGGAGCTCAATGGCTCCCAGAGTGGAGGCCGAAACCAGGACAAAGACAAGACACCGAGCAGGAACCTTATAGGCAAGTGACCTTGGAGTCCAAGAATAGCATGTTTTACAGCAGGAGGGCCAACAGGTTCCCACAAATGGCTCAGAGAAATGAACCAGTGACCTGAACAGGGGCAGTTTTCAAGGACATCAGCTGATTAGAAACTCCCAAAAACATTTCCACACACAACCTGTTGCAGTAAAAGGTACATAAAGATTTAAGAAGCCGTTCAGATGGACTCTTGAGCTACTGGAGACACGTCTGCTGTTCATTTATGCTGCGGGAGAGTGAGAGAGAGCTGCACTTCCTGCTTCCTAAAGATAATGGGAAGACTGAATGCTGGGGAGGCACAGATATTGATATTGTAACATCACATCGATTACGTCATCATTGCTTCTCTGCTTCAGGTAAACTACCCACAATCCTGTGCATCACTTTCACATGACCAAATAAATACCACAAGACCAATATTGTCCCTTTCCCCCTCCAAAAACAAACAGCAACAATCCAGAAACAAGTATTAGTTTTAATTCTGGCCCAGTTTTAGTTATTAGACTAATACCGATATGCAAAAAAATTACTAATATCGGCCGATACCAATATAAGTGCTGATATACCGTGCATCCCTAACTAAAGAAAAGTCTCAAAAATAAACAGTAAAGCTTAAAATGTCCATGATATTATTTTTGTTTTAGTAAAAAAGTAAAACCCTGTTTAACAACAACTGCCCAGACACACCTGGTGTGACGTTGCCTCTAGTCACTGATGACAAAGCTGAAAGGAAACAAGAAATAATACTGAGATCTGCTCTTATATTAAAGTTCTTAAAGAGAAAACAGAATCAGGTAAAATGTGCATGAACAGGAGAGACAAAGCAGGTCACTGTGATCGATTCATCTCCATCTGCAACAGGATTATTAATATTTTGCAAAGGTTTACAAGACAGGTCACAGTGCAGGTCAAGACTTGAATGCCTAAAAAATAGCTGCAGAGGAAACGTGACTATTCTACAATAAGGAAATGAATCTTCCATTATTCTCTAAAAGTGAAGTGAGGAATCATCTTGACCCTGTTCAGGTAGCGGTGGGGATCTACACCATGCGGAGCACGATTCTGACAGAAACCACGCAGGAGTGGAAAGCAGAAGCCAGCAAACACGTCGATTTCACTCTAAGATTACTTTTTTGACCAATAAATAAAACAAGGTAAACAAACAGGAAGCAGCAACATTTAACTAGTTCCAGCTGAATAAGAGGCGCTACCTTTGATGGCCGTTTGCAGCAGGGGCCTCTGTGTGTCGGAGCCTCCGCTGGTTTGCTTACTGGAGCTCCCGCTGTCTCTCTGCCGCGCCACAGCGACGGCGATCCCAACAGGCGGGTGTCGGACCTCGCCCTCCCCCTCTCTGCCGAAGGAGCGGGCGCTGTCCGGCCGCTCCTGCTCCCTCTTCAGCTGAGGAGGGACCTTCAGCGCTCGTTCCTTGTCCCGCTCCCTTTCCTTTTCCCTCTCACCACTAGTCCCGATGTTCCCCAGACCGCCGAAAGGCCCCCTCCCGTCGATGATGTGCCTGGAAGACGTGGGCCCCTCGGCGGCAAAGTTCCCGCTGTATTTAATTAAACTCTGCATGGCAGAAACCTCCACCGAATCCGAATCAGTGGACACTGCGGGCCGAAAAAGCCCCGACTGGTCCAGGTAGCGCCTCTGGCTGCCCTCCTCGGCCGTGCGCCCATGTCCGTGTGTTTGTGGCGAGTGACTGTGGGAGGACTGCGAGCTATTGGGTCGATGCGATGAGTGAGGGGAACCGGACTTCTGCGTCTGCGACGGCAGGCTATGGGGAGCGGATAGATTGTGTCCGTGCTGGGCCGCCAAGGCGGCCATGTGATTGGTGGCGTAGTTGGCTGATGGGGCCATGGCGTTCCACTTAGATTCCGACCCGATGCCCACTCTGAGCGAGTGTTTGGAGGGGTCCCTGGTTTCTGGACTGAAGCGGGATCGGCCTGAGGAGAAAGACGCGTCCTGGTTTCGTTTACTGAGAGAACCGTTGGAGCAAATGACAGAACCTTCCTCTCTCTGATTGGTCGTTTCGCTTGACTGGGGGAGCCGAGGATGTTCCATGAGGCTTTTCTCATGAAACCTGTAGCTCTCCCTGTCTCTGTCTCTGTCCCTGTCCCTGTCTCGTTCAAGCCTGTCCCTGTCTCGTTCAAGCTCTTTATCTCTGTGTTTGTTGTCCCGGGCCTGAGAGGCGATCTGGATGGGCCCTACCCGCTCGTCGTAAACCTCCACAGAAGGCACATATGTGGGTGCGCTGACTCGCTGCTCTCTGGGCGTGGGGAGGTGGGGAAGACCGGCGCTGGGCTGCTGTAACGGAGGGGGGAGGACGTAGGAGACGTGCAGTGTCCCGGCCGCCGTGGCCACGGACTCGTTCCTCCGCTGCCGCTCGGAAGGAGAGTTGGAGTTGTTGGAGTTGGAGTTGTGGCTGTGGTGGGGTCGAGAAGCGCCCTCCTCTTCCCGACCCCTTCGGTCTTTCTCTGAACCAAGGAACCGGCCCTCACTGAGAGGAAACAAGGGCTGTGGAGGCGACAGTCTGGATCGGGTCTCCACTGCCAAAGGGTGGGAGGAGTGTAACTTTTGCTGGTGAGGGTGAAAGGAACAAGCGTCCCTCTCTCTGTCTCTGTCTGTCTCGTGGTCCTTGTCTCGGTCCCGATCTCTGCTAGCCTTGCGGTCGTCCTCGCCTCGTGTCTCCTGCGTCAGATCCACCACGCTGTGCGGCCGCGGCTCTTCCCGCAGACGCTCTCTCTCCTTGTCCCTCTCTGTCCGATACGTCCTGTCCCTGACCCCGTCCCGGGACGTCCTCTGGGGAGGCGTAGAGCTGGAAGGAGCGGCCGAGGATGCAGAGGGAGGGTGCAGAGGTGATTGACTCAGTGAGGACGTCAGGAAGTATCCGTCTGAACGAAAACAAACCCAAAGTTTTGTTTGCACAGGTTATTTCAGAGGAAAAGCACCAACAGAGGATGGCAAAAGTAATCAGATCATGAAGACAAACAATTTTGGGCGTGATTGTCTCCATGATTGCGGCTGTAAGGGGTGACTGACCTTTGTGAGGATCATAGAGAGGATGTTGGGAGAGTGAGGATGTCTCCAGGCGGCCAAGAGACAAGTAGGGACTGGAGTAAAGGCTGCTTGGGAGGGGAGGGTAGCCTGGCAGGGACAAAAAGAGAAACGAAGCATGTTATATAAGCATCACCACTAACTGCTTCAAAATGTAATTATTTAGGCTTTGCTTAAGTAAAAAAAAGACTCAAGATGTTAAATTTTGTTTTTCTGAGAGCCATTTGTGACAGAAAAAAAAAAGATTTCTGCCTAACTTTCTCTAATTCTTGATAGAAGGAAATAATCAGCTATGCATTTTAGGTAATTTCATTGTTTTGTCTCCCCAGACTCGCATTTTAAGAACCAAATGGAGTGAAGAATAACTTCATGACTGAGTAATAAACACAATGATGAAAGTTTGCAGGTTCACTTTTAAATTACTTCAACTTCACTGTTAGAAACTGGAGAGGATTCTACCAATTGGCTTTAAAATCTTCTTATATCTTCTCCCCTTTAAACTAATAATCTCAAACCTTAAATCTTAAACACGGCACAGGACAGGTTGGCTCCCTTCAGCCAGATGTTATTAGCCATACTTATCAATTTGATCCTGATATCCATTAGAAGTTGTGTGAAAATTCAGGACATTCGGAAATGTCAAACTGTACGCTGATGATCTATTACCATTTGTTTCCAACCTCCAAGAGAAATCCAGCTCATTACAGAGTGTTTTTTATAGAACTGTAGTGGTAGGATGTAGTGTTTTATTGTTAAAATAATAAGATTTCAATGAAAATATTTTGAGGAAAAAGAAAAACAGTCTCCTGGATTATTATACAAAATAAAACACGTCTCAGACTGGAGAAAAGTTAGGAATTTGGACATGACAGAGATATTAAATGAATTGATTTAATAATTTGATTTAATATTGTTCTAGCTGATGGTGTAGTCATCTGGTCCTGGGTCCCTTCAGGTTGTTGAGCCAAAGTCTGCCCACTGGGCAGCTGCTGCTCTCAGAGACTAGATCTTATTTTAGCTCCCCGCCTTGGAAACTTCTAAACCCTCCCCACCGCATCTATAAAAAAAACAAAACAATGACTAACAATACCAAGGGAAGGAACTAATAAAAGATCAAAGTTTAATGTTAAAAATGGATCAGCGAAATAACAGCAAGAATGCTTTGTTAACAAATGTTAAAGGAAAATAGACATAAGGGTGTGGCGTTCTCCGTTTAAAAACCATTAATACTCTCACACGAAGCTCTGGAAATAAAAAAACTAAACAAATCTGTCCGCCTACATGGAAAACTCAGTGGAGAAGAGCGGTGGGATTGTTATGGGATAGAAGAAACTGGGAACTCGAAAATGGCACGGTGGCTTAAGAGTGAAAGTATGCAGGAGGAGTTTCTCGTAAAGCTTCCTTTAACCGCAGATAACAGCTGCACACGAACTCCAGCGGCTAAGACTTAGAGCTCCGGCGTAGCATCCCGGGCTAGAAACGTCTGCAGCTTTTAAAAACAGTAGCTGCTCTTACAGTCAGACATCAGGTATTAGGAATCTCTCAGCCTGAGACGAATGTCTTTCATATCAAAGGAAGTGAGTTGTGTGGCTTTTGCAGCCTGTGGGTAGAACTGAGTTCCTTTAGCTTCAGATACCAAAAACATCAATTAGAGATAAACCTAGATCAAGTGTCCAAGTCCAGTTATTCATGTGATATCTCCTCCTCCTTTGTCAGAATATAAAGTCAAACAACCTGTTGGTTTCAGTGCTCACCGTCCTGCGAACGTTTACAAATTATAACTGCAGACGTCAACGTATTTCATTGGGATTTGAACACAAAGTAGCCATTAATTAAGAGCACTGCTACATCAATCGTCTGAAAAGGGGAAAAGCGTGGGACAGTGGCAAACCTCCTAGGACACAGCCGTCCAACAAAGGAAGAGTGTTAAAACCAGGAAGAACCGGAATCAAATCTGGAACAAACTTCCATTTACCGAAACACTTAGATTCCTTTAAGAGTTACATTTGATCAGCAGTAAGTGGAACATGGATCAAATTGATAATTTGATGACGGGATTAGGCGAAATGAGACATTTAATGCTTGTTTCATAATTGGTTATGGTATCATGACAGAAGGTTTTTGCACTGTAATGCAAACAAACATTTTTTTAAAATGTAGTTATGAAACATCCTGGCATGGTACTAGTTCATGTATGCATTTCAAACCCTGATCTGTGATGGTTTGATTTTATTATAAAAGGTGTAGCAGGGCACGAGATTAAAAACCCCATAAAAATATAAGCTTCCTTTATGGAGGTCAGAGTTATTACTGTTACTGCAGGAAGCTTAAGGTCGACCAGTGAGTTACAATCACAGATGTAATCACTAGCCTGTTCCTTACCCTTGGCAAGTCCTTGGATTAGAGAAAGTAGCTCAAGAAGAAGAAAGAAGTCTATAAAAAACCTAATCACACAGTTTCCAATCTGAATCGCTGAACGGGATTTTGTGCCGCTAAGGTGATGCAATCAGTTTTAAAGGAAATCTTAACTGCAATCCGTTTGTCCTTCTCTCTCTCTACGCCGCCAGCATACGGTGTCAGATGCCTTTCCTCCTATCTGGCCTTCTACCGAGATGCGACGCGATAAGGAGTCACAAAAAGACACAAGGGAACGAAGGGAGACGCAAGATTTAATCACTCGCCGAGTGGCCCTGAACAAAGGCACTCGGGACTAAAGAGAGCACGGAGAAAGATGTCACGGAAAAGTGGGGCAGCAGCGCTGCAGAGAGGCGGACTGAGACACGCTGAGCAGGACGAAGGAGAAAAAGATAGATTACAGTAAGAGAGGACGGGCAAACGAAAGAAAGCGAAGGACTGGTTGAGGACAGAGGGAGAGAGACGCATTTAGGACGGAGCTGAGAGTGGAGCCGCCGGCCATGACACAGAAATGGAACGGGACCCGGCTGGTGGGAACAGAAGCAGAAGAAGAACGGGCCTTCTGGGGATTGAGCTCCAGCAAAAAAAAAAGTCCCGAATCCGTGGCAACACCCGTGTTTTTGAGTTATGAGCGGACAGAGAAGCCCGAGTTTCGTCGGGTTATTTACCTTCGTGAGCGTGCGACGCCCAGAGCTGAGCCATCTGCAGACCACTGGGATTGGCCGACCTGTACGCAGGGTCAGAGGTCAATGAGGAGGGGCCTGGGTAACCTGACAGGAAGGGACTGGAGCTTGTAGGGAAGGCCTCACCTGCGAGAAAGAACAGAGACTCTCAGTCACACAGAAAAACCACCAGAACCGAAATTTAAAAAAAAAACAACACACAACATGAATTGATTTTTATTCTTGTGCTTTTATGTCCGGGTTTGGGGAGCTCAATCAATACGCACTGATGTTTCTGTGCTGTAATCACATTATTACTAAAGCGCTCCATCTCAACAACACAGACCACAGACAGGCTGGCCGAAGGAGACGGTTCACGGCCAAAAACCACAACAGAGTGGAGGCGAGGAGGGAATCTGTCTGCCAGCGACCGGCTGATTAACACCATCAAAATAAAGATGGCGCATGGCGACAGCCAGCAATGGGGAGCATGGACTTTTATCATGATATTTCATGGCATTATTGCAAAAATGATAAAAATGGCAATGTAAAACTATTTGCTACTTCTTGTTTAGGTAACAGTATGGCGCCTAATTCATAGTAGTACAAACACAAATATTGCTCTTGAAAAACATTCTCATTTAAAATGTGATTCAAACTGCACATAGTAACTACATTCAATAAAATTTGTTTTTTATTTACTGAAGCTCTCATGGAAGAATAGTAAAAAATTAGTAATTTCTAATCCTACTCTTTTTTTTAGACATTAACTGAAGTTAATTGAGAAAACAAGAAATAAATATTCTTCCAATGAGAATTTTTGGCAACACTTCCTTTGAAAGGGTTTGCATAAGCCGGACATAACAGCAGTCATGAGCATGAAGGAGTCTTTGTTAATGCTTATGACTGTTGTCATTAGGTTTTACTCGGGAAATGACCGTTTTTGATGTTTTATACAAGTTTTATTCTGACTGTGCTTTAAAAGTGTCAGTATTTTACAAATAATTCAAAGTTGACACTTTAACGCAACTTTTAACACAACTTTGCATTTAAAGTGTAATTATTTACTGAATAACACTTTGTGACAACAGTCATTAACATTCATAAGAACTCCTTTATGTTCCTAACACATGCTACATTAATAACAGTGTCATGTCAGTCTTGTGCACACCCCTTCAACTGTTTCAGTATTTTTGCCATGTTGCATCAAAATAAAATGCATAACTGGTCCTGTCACGATAGCAAATTTTGCTGGATGATAAATTGTCCCAGAACTTATGGTGATATTGACAAATGATAATATTGTTTGAGATCATTTTGAACTAATATGATAGTAATAATGGCATAATGATGCAAGAACACATTCTCAAGAATAAATTAACTTTAAATTCTAATGAGCATTTAAACACTGGAGTTGTAGTGGATTTGAAATATCCAAAATAAATAAAGAAAACGACAGAAACAACAAATAAAATTAATTATGATGTCTCTATAAACAAAACTATCTTTCAAAAAGGGATAGTTGAAACCAAACTGAAGACAAGTTCTGGGAGAAAGACAGAAAAAAGGAAAAACAATAAACCGAGAAACTGAATATTACTGAGTTTCTTGTCATTTATTATGCAAACCACGTTATTAAAACTGAAAACATCAGGAGGGTAATCTGATGAGACGAGACCAAAACAGAACATTCTGGCCTACATGCAAAATGGTACAACTGTGAAACATCTCTGCTGTGAAACACAGCGGTGGCAGCATCATGCCAGCTGGACGCTTTTCTTCTTCATGGAAAAATGCAAGTAAATCACTCAGAGATTGGGCTGAACAATAAATCAGTAATGGTGTACGTAGCTATAGATACATGATCAATATCAAATGATGGCGTATTAGGACCACTGTAGAAAGGAGAAGTAAATTTCCGCCAAAAAAGGTTTTGAGATGTCAGAGATTTTTGAGAAATTCAAAGTCAATTTTTTATTTTATTTTATTTTTTCAAATTCAGAAATTTCCTTGCTTTCTAGATGGAAATCATCTCAGATTTCATGGCAGGAGATTTATTCCTCCTCTTCTTTTTCTGTCTACAACCGCCAGAATAAGCCGCCGTATTATCAACAGACACCAAGTTTGATAGTGTTCAATAAATTCACTGAACTCCAATCCAGAACCGCACAGAATTCTGGGAGAAGTAGGCAGAGGGAAGGCCACATCGCCCGGTCCTAATCAGAAACTGTTGGAGCTGCAGCGGCCGTGCGCTCTGATCAAAGCCACTTCCTCCATGAGCCTTTGTAAAATAATCTCATATCTGAACATGATACAGATATCGATTGTTTTTATTTGACTCTGCCCTTTCTGTGTTCTCACCAAGAAACACACACACACACACACACACACACACACACACACACACACACACACACACACACACACACACACACACACACACACACACACACACACACACAACACACACACACACACACACACACACACACACACACACACACACACACACACACTGAATCATTACTGCCTGCTTTGGTCCTCTGAGGAGTTTCATGGCTTAGCCAACCCCCACCATCACCACCAGCATGACCATCATCCTCCTCGTCCTCGCCCATTACTGCACTGCCATTACTCTGATAAACCTAACCATGTGTGTAGGGGGCAGCGGGGAAAGGGACAGAACGTGTGTGTGTGTCTGTATGACTCCAGTGGGAATCTCACAGACATGCCGAGTTCCCCCTGCATCTAAATCAGTACATTAAAGGTGCAGTCTGTCAGCGCCTGTGCACTCACTCTCTCTCACACACACACTCCACACTTCAAATCAATACCAAATGCAGCTTTCCAATTAATCACAGAGCTGTGTGTGTATATATATATATATATATACACACACACACATATATATAAACAGCAATACTGCATTAAGCCTTTATTCTCTGCACTGAAAACACAGCGTAGGTGGAACCTTCCACACCTAGGCTTATTACATGGAGATTTATTAAGGTCTCTCCGTGTTTGCATGGATGTGTGTGTGTATTGGTGGCCCTTTGAGTCACAGAGATTCTCACATGCACCAATCTGCATTACTCCTCATCCAGTTATGTGAATGTACAGGGCCGGATTCAAAAGAATGCGGGCCCCTGGGCTGGAGCGAGTTTTGGTGCCCTATCCTCTTAAAAAAAAAATATAACATATTAAATATAATATATATATATATATATATATTAATATATAATATATTATATATTGGGGATGTGCCGATCAGGTTTTTTTCTCCTGATACCGATCACCCCTGAGGGCCGATCGCAGATTCCGATCTCCGATACCGATCACATAATTATTTATTTTTTATCATAAACACGACTGTTACATTATGTGGAAAAAGGAACCATGAATTCACCTTAATTTAGACAAAAACTTGTTTTTAATAACTTTTCCAAGAACTAAACAAAACAGGCATTGTGCAAATTGTACTGCTATCAATAATACTATCTTTAACAGACTGATAACATATGAGGCTCTGAAGAGGCTAAATAATGCAAAGAGCCAAAATAAAACCTCTCAACATTGCCAAATTCAAGTATAAAACTTAACATTCAAAGGCAAAAACAGGATCCATTACAATAAACAATCCAGATTTACTGAATGAAAACTTTATGCTAGCATAGCGGCTAGCTGGGGACTGCTAGTTCTGATTGGCTGTTTCTGACTGAGCGGAGTAATTATGCAGAGCAGGGAGGAGATCGATTATTTTTTAAAGATTATCTGTCTCATGTTAGGACAGCGAAAGTTTTAATACGCAACTAAAATGTATTTTTAATCTTCTTGCAAGCACACCAGCCAAAAAATGCATCTTAAAAAATTGGAAATCTGAAAAATCGCCATCAATAAGACAATGGATTGATGAGTTGGTGTCTTACTGTAAACCGGAAAAGATACTTTATAATGTGAGAGGAAAACAAGCAGCATTTGGGGCAATATGTGGCCCCTTCATGGAAATGTTACCATCTATGGATATGACTGGCCGGGATTCGGAATGGTTCTTGGATTAGCTCAAACATAAGCGGGCAGTACTATGGTTGTGTAATCATGCTAATTGGACCTGTACTATCCTGTAAGTGAGAGACGTAGGGGGTGGGGGGGGGGGGGTTGAGATGGATGGGTGGGGGAGGAGGGGGGAAAAATGACTGATAGGCATGACCAGTTGTATTGAACAGTTGCCAGGTTATTTTGAAGTCTTGCTATTGTGTTTGTTGCCCACTGTTTTTTGAATAATGTACCGAATATAACCGTTTGTCATGTATATGAAAACGAACAGAAATAAAGCTGTTTAAAAAAATAAAATGTATTTTTAAGTTAGATGCTGCAGCTTTAAACAGGTTCGGTGTGAGAGTCACTACCAGGTGGAGCAGAAGCAGCTCCGTGTCAAATATTACTAAATATTAAATATTACTACCTGTAGCGGAGCAGCGGTTCAACAGCAGAACCAGCGTCTTACATCGGAGCTCCAAGACTTAAATAATTTAGCGGGTTATTTGTTTAGCTTTCTGACCGTCATGCTAATCCGGGTGAGTGTTTGTAGCTGTGCGCTGCTTTACCTGCTGTCTGATCCTCCATGTCTTTTTTACTGCACTGAGCCTCGATGTAGCCAAACTCAGTCATTGTTTTTATGTCTATTAGCTTTGTCGTGTTGATGCATTTTGACCTGCTTCTATTTTCCGCCGCAACACGCAAACGTCCTCATTCACTCAGTGCGTTATAGTTACACATAGCTTAGGATTTGTTGCTGCGCGTTTGCGCCATGTGACATAAAGACGAGACCAGCTGGACAGACAGGCTGGGAAATGAGATGCAGGTGATCGGTATCGGTTCAAGAGCCAATGATCGGCCGATCCCAATCATCACCGATTTCATGGAAATCGGCCGATTATGATGGTGATCGGCACACCTCTAATATATATATATATATATATATTTTTTTTTTCACTAATGAAAATTACAGGACATTAAGACCTGAAAATAAAATCTTTTTTGTTTTTAAACACCAGATTTCCTTGCTTTCTTTTCTAAAGAAGAATTTACAGATGACAGAAAATATTGTCAAAAAGTGTTTTTTTTTTTTTCAATAATCCCTTTTGCGAGTTGTACAATGGAGTATTGGAGCCAGATTACATCCACTCATCCATTTTCTTTACACCCTTGTCCCTTAGTGGGGTCAGGAGGGTTGTTGTTGCCTATCTCCAGCTAACGTTCCGGGCGAGAGGCGGGGCTATCAGGACAAACAACCATGCACACACACACTCATACCTAGGGGAAATTTGGAAAGGCCAATTAACCCGACAGTCATGTTTTTGGACTGTGGGAAGAAACCGGAGTACCCAGAGAAAACCCACACATGCACAGGGAGAACATGCAAACTCCATACAGAAAGACCGGGACCGGGAATTGAACCCAGAACCTTCTTGCTGCAAGGCCACAGCTCTACCAACTGTACCACTGTGCAGCCTTTGACCCAGATTACAATTTATTTTAAATTCTTTTTTTAATTACAAGAATGTAGTAACAATATTAGCACAATAAAGACTCAATTTTACCAGAGGAACAACTTAAAGTTAAGAGGAATAAAGTCATTTTTATGAGGAAAAGGTTTCTAGACTTATCAAGATCAGATGTGAATCTGTCATTTGATCGATTGTTTCAAAGTCCTGCTACTAATTACTCATTTAAATTTTTATTGTACATTTTGAAGTTCTCAGAGTTACTATCTCATTCTCCTAATACTACAACTTTATTCTGGTAATACTAAAACTTTATTTTTATATTATTTCAACTTTGTTGAATGATTGCATTCTTGTAATATTAAGACATTATGCTCACAACTAAAAAAATAGTAGCCTGGCCCTAATAATCTATTGACCTTTTGAAATTAAAATATGTAGAAGCTGTAAACTTCACAAGCAAGATGGTGCCACTCTGAACTGTAAAAACCCAAGGAGTGCACTGGTGAAAAAACAATCCAGTTTAAAAGAAAATAAATGTTCAAAAACAAAAAATTGGTTTAATTGATAATACCGATTTATCACCCAGCCTTAAATAAGTAACAAATAACAAGTAATTTAATACTTCATGTTCAATAGCTCCATGTTGTTTCCAAAGAAATCAACTATTACTTCATTATTTTCAACTACCTGAATATTGTTCGTCTTCATAAAAATCCCCATAATATGATTACAGCTCACTTGTTATTGGCCTAAGAGTGAGATATGAATCACAACTTCTGCAAAACACACTTTTATTAAAAGAAAACTATAAAGAAAGAAAAAAAATGGGCACCCCCCCAAAAAGAAAAAAATCTGACTGAATTCAACAACAACAGATCCATTCAGAGAGACTCAAGCGGTTCATAAATTTGACAATCAGGTCAGCAGTAGCAGCAGCAGCAGCAGCAGCTGAGGTTGAACCTAACCGAACAGTCAGCGCCCAGCGATGTCATCAGCCCATTGTTCTTTCTGCGGAGCTAATTTCGTTTAAGGTAATTTCATTCTGAAGCCGAGAAAGCAAGTTCTGCTGGAAACATCAAGAGCTGCGACAAAGAGGTGATTAGAAGACATTCGTGTTCTGAATGCCAGCATGACTCGTTGCTCATCACTCAACCCGGCTCAGAACATGGTGGCAACACAATCAGGAAATTGAGTTTTGTAAATATGCCAAGAATTATTAAAGCCATAAATCAATGCTTTGTAGAGGAATTTACAAGTCAACACATAATCACCGCCTTGCAAAATTAGTCACACTCCATTAAATAACATAGTTCTGATTTGTTCCTTTCGTTTTTTGTTGAGGTGTTGCTTTTTTTGGAGTTATTTGACATTCCCAAAGCTCAAACGACACCTGAACTCTGACCCCAAATCCCAGAGGAGTTGAAAAGCAAACTTCATGAACACAGAGCAGAACCAAATTCTAACCATTCGGCCAGACATAAAATGAAAGAGGAGCGGCAAAAACAAACGAGGTGGATTAGCAGTGCCTGCGAACAAATGAAGGTGTCTGTCGTTACTGTGAAATATTGTCTCTGCTGCCTGGAAACTGACCTGTCAGCATGTTATGGCATCAGGCAGACATGAGGCATTATAAGGCAATTTCAGAGTCATTGCAGGGCTGACATGGGCAACATCTTTGAAAATACTTGTATGATAATAAATATGACATCTCATTTTACTTCGGCAGAAATAAAGGATTTTTGAGTTTCATCCACGCTTATTTTGATAGAACAACACAAATGTGTACATAATTCAGGGTTCATACATCTTTTTATTTTAAATGTAATACTTCAATAGATTTTCAAAGGTACAAGTAAAATATCTAGTTGTGTTTAATCATCTGTGAGTTTCTGTAAAATAAAGTACCAAGACGATGCTAAGGTCTGATCAAGTATTGCAGGCAAGGGGCATCCTGAGTAATTTTTCTGCAAGTTGCATCAGCTCTTCTTACAAAGCTGACACCAAGATTAGTCAGGCCTGGATTATATAATCCTAAAGTAAACAGAGATTCTTTAGAGTGAGTTTTATCTACCTTTACTCTGTTTGTAGACATTTCAACATGAAGAAGAGCTTTACTGTACTGACTAAATCAGAGCTGGTTTAAATCTCTGAACTACGAAAAGAGGCGAAACAAAACTTTTAAGTTTTACAATGAGTGTTAATCTTTCTCTCAGTAACTCAAACCAAACAGATCGATAAGAAAAAAAGAAAAAAATCAGGATCTGATTCGATGTTGCGATCTTAGGAATAAAAGAATATTAAATTAAATGCTGTTTAGAGGGTAATTATTTTTCTTTTACATCTTTTAGACAGAATTTATTCACATAGGGTGATTTTTTACACTATTATCTCCAGGAAACTTATTTTTAAAAATTTCAAACTTTTCCATTTTTTTGAGATTGTGAAGGAACTCCAATGTCTTTCAGGGTTTCCCTCAGTGTTTCATAAGCCTGGTGGGCCACCAGGCTTTACTTGTGCCCCCACCAGATTTGCTTATTTATTTAAGTATTTTTAAAATGTTTTCATTTTTTAAGACTTTATAGTTGGTGTTAAGTTGTTAATCTTCTAATAACACATAATTATCAAGTGATATTTTCAAATTTCATGTCAACTTTAAACATTTTTTAAATTCAAAAACACGATGAGCCGCTGGATGAATGACTGTCCTGACACCCAACCACCAGGCTTAGCAAGTTTTCTGGGGGAAACCTTGTCTTCTTTTCTTATAAAAAAATAAAAAACATCACAAAGTTTCCTCAAATATGCTTAAGAAAAGAATAAAATATTGCAAGCTTATCGTCTCCCTTTCACAAAAATCTGGTTTATTTGGGTCCTGAAGCCTTTATGTAGACCAGTATTTCATTGAAGGGTGACGGAATAAAAAGGGGGGCGGGGGGGTCATCTGTGTGTGTGTGTAGTGTGTGTGTGTATGTATATATATATATACAGTGTATATATATATATATATATATATATATATATATATATATATATATATATATATATATATATATATATATATATACCTTCATTATCTTGTTATTTAATTCATCGGATAAAATCCCAATCAAGTACATCCAGGTCTGTATTACATGGGGCAGGTATCGCGTGAAATTGATGTTATTCTGTCTAATTATTCTCACTTTCTAATTGCTACCTGGTATGTTTAGGGAGTTATACTCATAAACATTCCTCCAAGGAAGCCAAACAGAATTCATTTACAACCTCCACATGTTAAAAGTTGTATTAATGTCGGCAGTTTTCTCCCCAACAAAACACGTTGGAGGAGCAGAAGCCTCACCACAGCACAGATCAATCTCTGCTACCTAGAGGCTCTTTTTTCCCCTCGTATGAGAGCAGCATGCAGGCACATACACAACTTCCTACAGGAAAACATAAAAAAAAATATCTCCATTTTCCCTTCCTGAACGGTGTAAAGGAGGGGAGAGGAGAGAAGGGGCGGAACGAGGCAAACATTTACCCTCCTTGTTCCAGGAACAACATCCAAATGTAAGCTGAGAGGGAAATGTTTTGGAATGACTCTTTCATTTCTCTTCTCTCTCCCTTTTCCTTCCTTCCCCTCCCACCGCCTCGCCACACACACACTCAAACTGCATTTGGCTCTCGGTTCAAACAACAGCTAGTTTACCACACTGGAACGAGAGAGTTGCCAAGAGATGCGCTCTCTGACTCCAGTGTCCATTTTCAGATCGTCGAAAGCAAAGAAAGTAAACGTAAGCATCAGAGAAAAGGATAGAAGTCAATTCTGATTGAGACGGATAAGAAGCGCTAGCTAGCACGCCCACATGGAGGAAAAAAAAAGTAAAAATCCAGAAAAAAACCCAAAGAGATCCTTGATCAGCAAATCAATACGAGATGTACCAAAACGCGATCCAAAAAAGAAATGACAACGCTGGGAAACGTCCAGAAGCAAACAAAATGTGAGAGAAAAATCTCTGGGATAAAGGTCTACCACACACACACACACACACACACACACACACACACACACACACACACACACCACACACACACACACACACACACACACACACACACACACACACACACCACACACACACACACACTCTGTGAACCCATCTGTTACCCATCAGTGGTATTTGGAGCGGGGTTAGCTGAGAGGGGATCTCTATTGATCTCTGGGTTTTTTCCTGGCAAACAACCGTAAAAAGTCTGCTGTTCTATCCATCTCTGGTGCAACTAACCAGGAAACCAATAGCCGTTCATCACCACTAAGAAACACACCGCCCAAGACGTACTGGGTAAACTGGTAAGATTTCTTTTTTTCCCCTCTTTTGTGTTTTGAGATTCGGCCAAAAATGTATTTTCGTTCCTGTGGTTAGAAGTTCGGGATAAAGGTTAATTATTTCAGATATTTCCTCTTAAAACAAAACGGCAAGATGAAGCTTTCCCTCATTTGGTCATGCTGCAACCGCAAACGTCATTGGATTGGGTTGGAGTTTTAAATCCAGTAGGCCTACAAATAACAAAGCCAGTGTATATAGTTTCAAACAGGAGGAAAGCCGTTTAGAAGTACAGGATCGGAAAAATGTAGCATTAGCACTCCTGAGTCAGAAACTTTGCAGAAGCATTTTTTTTTTTTTTTTGATGTTACGTCTGGAAGTTTTATGACTCACGTCTCGGCCGGCCCTGCACACCCAGAGACTCTTTATTCTCTCAGAAACTGCTCGGGCTCAGGCAGACTGATGGGAGAGGCCTGGTGCACGCCACTTTGAGAGTCTTGGTTTCTGCAGATCGACCCGTCTGGGGACTTTTCTGAGGAACGCGATTCCAAATTATTCACGGAAAACCGGCCCAGTTGTAGATTTTTTTTTGTAGCAACTAAGTCTTTAGATCAGTGTTTCTCAACCTTTTTTGGACCTGGATAAAGCCCCCCAGCCTTTATCCAGGTCCCTCACCGCCCCCCACCAAAGAATTTGCAGGCTGCTTTGCACTGACCATTATTTTATCATTAATATTACTATCACATGTTTTGATTTTTATGCTCGTTTCTGTATTCATCATCAAAAATAATTTCCCAGAGAACAAAAAAGTCATGGGAATAGAAATTATTTTCACAGGCGTCTATGAAAAATGCAATGAACATTCAAGTTAAAATTGGTAACTGCAGCCAATCAGAGTTGAAAAAATATTCTTATTCTGGGTCATTTTCTAGTTGTTAAATCTTGCACAAAATGACCAGATAAAAGATGTACAGCAATGCCAGTTTAAACTTTGAACTATTTGCAAAATGACTGAGCTCTGCAACATTAAAACATGGATAGAACTGTAACTACATTAATCATAGCTCTTCTTCTCTTCAGTGTTTCTGTCAGTTTCTGGTGATGCAACTCTGTGCTGCCTTCAGGAAAATGGGACATCAGAGCATCATCCATAAAATTTCACCCACATGGCATTTATTGTGCAAACCAGAGCTTTCAGTGTAAAAACAAAAGTTCCAGGTCCTTTTAATGCCATAGAAATATGAGACAGAAACATGGATTATATCTTTATATAGATCTGTCTATTGATGATAGATTAATAGTTTTACTGGACAGAAATTACAAAGAACAAATCTGGTTCTTAATCAAATCCTAATGAGTCAACTTGAAAGTGTCATGGAGCCGTCAGGCTCATGACATTAACACTGACATGAAAAATAATGAAGAAATAAATATATCAAATCTAATTAAAAACATAAATAAGTGATCGGTTCTTTACTGTTACGTCTGTAAGATATATTTACTCTCAGTACTAGATATGGTCTCAACAAACCCATGACATTTCAACAATATTATTTTACCTTTTATCTGGAAATAGTGTCTGTTTATTCTTGCCATACAGTCCTCCGTTTTAATTATTGCTCGAAAGGTCTTGCCATATCAGTTTATTCCTCTGTATTTACTTTAGTTTCTTAGTTTATTCTTGCATTTTGTTCTTTTTTCATTTCCTTTTAGTATTATCCTCACCTGGTTTATTGCTATGCCTACTTTAGTTTCTTTCCTGTTGCTACATTTATTTAATCGTTTATTGAAGCTCACCATAATCTTCACTCATGGCCTCCTAATCGTCATGCGTTTCACATCATGTGTTGATATTTCATTGTTCAGCGACGGATTCTCTGTTTTTATAGCCATAATTCACATCTAGTCCGTCGCTCCGTTTTATGTCCCGCTTCTCCTATTTCAGAGTTTTGCGCAATGTGTGCGTCTTTTTTTTTTAACCCCCTAAGGTGCAGGGCGTATCGATGGGGAAAAGACAGACTGACATAAACCTTTTAAAACAACGGAAACAATTTCTGCATTCTGATAATTGAAATTTAAAAGTGCTGAGTTGTTCTATCACACCGTTTCATACCGGACCACTTACAGCACCGGAGTTGACGCTATAAAATGAACTCTCTCTATCGTGGCATCACCCATGGAGGGATTTCTTTATTTAAATGGGTTCATTTATCAGAGGGATACACAGTGAGGGTATCATGATTTTAGCTACAAGTAGCAGGAGAACGGAGCTGCGCCAAGAAGCTAACAGAAGCTAACAAACACCGAATAGGAGAAGAGCTACCATCGATAGAGTTGCAGCCAAGCATGATTTAATGTTACATAATGCAGTTTTACCAAGTTGCTCAAAGTCTAAACCGGCATTGTTGTGCATTTAAGGTGTAAAGTTTACCTTCGACTAAACGCCCTCCAAAGGCATCCCAGCGCCCCCCTTTTGTAAAAATGTCCGACAGCGCCCCCTGCCCTCCTCTGAGCGACCCCTGGGGGGGCGGTACCGCCCACGTTGAGAACCGCTATTTTAGATGAAGTTTCACGTGTTCAAGTATTTCAGCCATTTGTAGTTTTTGTGGTGCCAAACATCCATGAAAATCAGGGATATTGTCAAATTGCAATTGTCATCATAAAAATGCAATAGTAAAAGATTGTATTGAAGCAAAGTTTGATATAATGTAGAGCTGTTTATTAAATCGATTTTAGCAATTAATCAAATTTATTGTTTTTAAAGATTAAATTTTTAGGAGAATCTGGATTATTTGTTGTTTGTTATTATTCACCAATGAAAAGTTTCTCCAGTTCAGAGTGATGTCAGCACGCCCAAAGCCAACCGTCCTGTTTGGCACGCGGGCTTCGCAGCTTCTATGTGTTTGAATTCAAGTCAACTCTATAGACTGATGAAATAAGTCAGTTTTTCAAAAAAAATTCTGTAATTTGTATTATCTGTTTGAGAAAAGAAATGGAAAAAAATAAATGAAACCAAAAACTGAATTTGTTAGGGAATATATATATATTTATATATACACACATATACATACACACACTTTACCACTTTACATACACACACTTTAAAGCCATATCGCCCAGACCTAGAAGGAATTTTTATTTCAATACATTCTGACTCCTTACAGATGCACAATCTATTATTAATATCTGTACGATGTTGAAACAATTCTAGCCTGGGCATCGATGATAATGTGCTCGATCCATAAGGGCAGATCTAGTCAGTCTAGTTTTATGCTTTGTGCTCTGAGAGGTCATAATTTATTATTTATTTTACATTATATTTGGAATTCCTAATTGAACTTTCTGAACTATTTGAAAGAAAGTTTGTTAGTTTATTTATACATTTGACAAAGACAGTCAACCTGTTTACATCTGTTTAATTATTTATTTTACATGAGCTGTTCCACTCCTAACTGGACTGAACAAATTAAAGTTGTTGTTTTTACATGCTTGACCAAGCTGGACAAACTATTGGTGTATTTAAGTGAGCTGTACTGCTGTAGAGTTATAAAATTAATGTGTAATTCAGCACATTTATGTCTGTTTAAAAAAAAAAAAGAGAAACATTGTCATTTCAGCAATATTTATCTATGTCAGATTTGTATCAGCCGATAATTAACTTCGGATATTGGTATCAGAAGAAAAAAGTGGATCCCTAATTTTATTTTTAAGCCACATCATCCAAACCTACAAATATTTCACTTCAATAGATTCTGACTGGATACGTAAGGAATAGATTCAGCTGCCCCAGATATACTTTTAGTGATTGAGATAACACTTCATGTCAGCGGTGAGACAAAGTCCAAGCCAAAACCAATGAGTCACTGTTTACACCGCTGACCTACAACAAAGGTCAAGACCAACCAGATTATCCAGTTTGGTTCACCACAACTACATTTTGATGCTCATCTAGATGAAACCAAGACAACTCCGCAGCCTGCATACCTGAGCTGCAGGCTAACGCACTCAGACAAACATCCATGCTGGAAACAGTTTCCTCTTCTTGTTTTCTGTCTCCTCTCCTCATGGGGACGAGGCTGGCGACGTTCAAATGATTCAATAATTAAATCGGATGCATTTAAAGGCAGCTGGAACACGAGTCAAGCTTGAAGCCACAACACTGTTGTGTCGTAAAAATGAGAAGAAAAAAAGGGAAGAAAAGAAAAAGAATCACTGGTGATGTAATTAGTTGCTATTTTAATCAAGAGTGTGGTAGCATGTGTTCTTGATATTGGGCAGAGCAAAGGAGCAAGTGAGCTGGGTGGGATTCAACAAGTTATGAAATCTAATGCTTCTGAATGTTTTTTTGTTATAAAATATAAATGTTACTTGGTTCAAGTCCAACATCTGTGGCAATTCACAGCACAACCCAGGAGGATTTATCCACAGCGAAAGGCCATAAAGCTTGTAGAAACAGAACAAATCTGTCTGGATGGATGATGTGAAAATGGGACATTTCACGAGATTTAAAGAGATGAAGTGAAAACGCGAAGTCAAAGCTGCATAAATACTAAAAGAGTGGACTTTCTGCTGCTGCTGCTCTCTGGAAAACACATTTCACAACTCCCTCCACCCTTTCCCTCTGACTCATTTCAGAGCTTCATATGTTCAAAACATAAACACGATTGTGTTAACGCACAAGGCATTCATTTGCATTTTCCAAATGTCCATGTTGTTGTTATGTGACAAAAATAGCATTTCAAGGAACTATGCCACACAGCACTTTGCCTACCAAATACTAGCTGTTTTGTGTTGAAACATATACTTCAAACAAAACATAGATTACAGAAGGAGTGCTGTATGTGTGAAAGCGCGAAGGAAAAGCTACAGACAAGTGGAAGGTTTACGAAAGCATGCAAGAGGAAAGAGGAAGATATTTTTGGCCGTATAAAGGGAATAGCTCGGATTTTTTCCAATCTGGGAAGATTATTCTTTTAATTCAGGGCTGCAACTAATTATTCTGTTGAACATATTCACAGACCAAGAAGGTTTTGCAAATTAAATATAAAATGTATATTTTTTTGTGCAGTTCTGGCTTAATTACTGCTCTTGAGTACATTGGTCTTTCAGCAAATGGCCGGTTTTTTGAGCCTGCATACTCCAGTTAGAGATTAATCGATTACCAATTTAGTTGACGATTATTTCAATAATCGACTAATCGCAATTAATTCTTTCAGCCCCATTTTATTTTAGCAATAAAACATATTTAATATTTTTGTAGGACCACAGGCACAGATATTCTGCAGCGTTTCAAGCTCTCTTCTGAAAATAATCAATTACAAGAAGCCGTTTTTCCACCGCAGAAGTCTGAGTTTGCTATGAATGGGAAAAAGAGAAAAAGCACGGGTGTTACTAATAACATTATCACTGGCTCAGTGAGCCACAAGTGTGTGACAGCGATGCAGCACGACCGGGGAGATGGGACCGAACCATCCAAAATCCAGCCGGACAAACAGCTGAAGTCCCTGCCGATATTCTCAGGATGGACGGTGTCATGGTAAATGATGCACAGCTAGGCGGCGACGTGGAGAAACACACATTTTCAAAAATAAAGAAAGAGGGGTGAACTTTAAGGAGCTTGTATAAACCAATCATCTGCCTTTTCTGAGTCAAAATATGACAATTTCACACAGACAAGTAAAGTAACATCTTGATAATTTCATTCAAAATATCCATGTAGAAAGTTTTTACTTGATGCACAGACTTTAGCAGATAAATGGTGCCTTTCAGGTGGTCAATGGGTGGAATATGAACATTTTTGCTGCTTTACTCTGTAATTTACATGCTTAGGTAAAGTCTTCACACAGCATCATGCCAAGAACAACAACTCTCAGCAACTCTTCAGTAACTCTATGACTGAATGAAGATTCACTGATTTTCAGTGTTTAGAAACGACAATACAGGGAACTATTTTCTATGACATGTAGGCAGTTTATTCAGGCTGCCAGAAAGTGAGAGAGAGGAAGACGTGCGGCAGATAAGAAGAAGGATTTTTTGTTTTGTTTTTGTCTGAGCTTTTGGTCCCGGTCGGTAACGGGACACGGTGGTTTAGAAAATGTTGGAAGCCTTTTGGAAATCCCCATCTCTAACGAATACACACAATGGATGATGTGTTGGTAATGAAAATCCTAATATGAGAAGCTCAAGACAGTTTAAAATATCAGCTGTTTCACATATGACAATGTAAATAATGATCACTCAAGACAGGAAGACAAGAATAGACTTTGAATCCATATTTAACATCTTAATAGGGATGGACTATTATTGGTTTATTTATTTTTATCTGGAAAAACCATGACAAATACTGTGATTCCTTATTATAGCAACAAAGTTATGGTTGAAAATGTCACTATCCCTACTTCTTATTCTATGGGAGAATCAGTAAAATATATAAAAAACTGGAGCATAATTATTGACAGCTTAGACATACAATAGCAATATTAACCTAATGGGTGTGTGGAAGAAACTATATTTAGAGGAGCTTTTGAGTTTGTAGGACTTCATGATAAGCAGTGATATTTTCACAGAAATACATTTTATGGTCTCTGGCTGTATCAACAAATGTTGTGATTTTTAGGTCACTGCTGCCAGTTCCTGTAGTTTCTAAAGAGAAACTGAAATGATCTAAAATCAGATCAAGCTGGTTTACAAAAACAGAGATCAGATCTCTTTAAGAACAACTGTTTAAAAGTTAACTTTGAACCTATGGATGGGTATTTATTGGTGGTAAATTTCTTAGAAACATTTTGGTTTATTTTCACAATAATTTCAATTAATGTTTAAGAAAAAAATTTAAAAACTGTCCGTACTTACAGGATTGGTGATTCTTACCACTTTGTTTTTACTACTTATTCAAATCTAAATACATTTGAAAATATGATAAAATGCAGTTCCCATTTATTCAGCTGGTGTCTTAAGAAAGACCATTACAAATGGGAATGTTTTTAAAGAGCAGTATTTGTTAGTGGGGCTCTAATTGCTGTGTCATGCAGTCACAGTCATACCTAAAAAATAAGCAATAAATAGATTTAATTGTCACTTTTATAGTTATCATAATAGTATCAAAGTATCACAATAAAACCTTAAGTACCTTAATATCAGTAACTGATCTGTCAGCACAAAAAAACAACACGAACAATTACAAAAACTCAAAGTAAACATTACATTCAAACTAAAGTGTTGGTGTGAATTTGATCTGTTTTGTCGCGTTGCCAAACTTTCCTCCATCTCGTTCAGCTAGAGTCAATTTCATTGGCTCAGCAGCAGAACGTGCGTTCAGCAGTGACTGGGTGTTTCTTTAAAGTCGCCGCGCATTTGCCCGAGCTTTATCTGGCTTATGGAGCGGAGTCATGTAGCCAAACAGACAGGCAGCGCAGTGTGTGACCTTTGTGTGTTTGAGGCTGTTGTTTGCTTTAAAAGGGAGGGGTCTGGCCCAGGGAATGACTGAGCTAATGCTTTGGGTATTTCAACATGCCATGGCTTGCTTGTTCTCTCTCTCTCTCTCACACACACACACACACACACACCATCCAATCACTCTTATGTTTGACATGTGTGTGTTTGACAGTGTGTGTGTGACAGAAAAAAAGAGCGTAGTTTGTCTGTGTGTGACAGGTTTATTGTAGCGGGGCAGCACTGCCTTGTGCATTCTCTTAAGGAGGCTGGTTTTTCTCCTGAAGGATTCAATTAATCTGAGCGAGGACGTGTCCGAGCCACATCCTCCACACACACACACACACACTCAGACGTCTGTGCTTTGAATACATAAGCACACACGGTCATCACATTAATTCAAACAGAAACATTAAGCGAGCACTGGGGAAGACAAACTGGTACAGAAATCAGTCGTCTGCCCTGTGAACTCCATGAATTACAACATGTATGTGCCCTTTCTGTGTGTGTGTGTGTGTGTTTGTGTGTGTGGTGGGGGAGTCGTAGGAAAATAGATTGAGAGACCAGCAGGGTTACCACATTTACCTAACTATATGAATGCTTTGCGGCTGAGATAAATCTCCTGCTTTCTTTCTAGAGTCCCCGGGGAAAACCCCCGGCCGTAACCGCACTAAGCAGAATCACATGTCCCTACACACACACACATTTTACACTCACGGACACACAAGCAGCAAGCTCAGCTCGTAACCTTTGAAGAAGACGAAAACACAGACTTCCACCTTAGACACTGTGCCCGTTTAATTCCCCTTCCACATTAGTCTCCAGCTGTTTTCATTCCCCTGTGAAAGCAGCACCACAGATACACGAGTCTTAGTCAAAATCTTTTCCTCTGAAAACACACCTACTGGTCCGCAGAGACCAAACTGATACGAGGATGTATTCATGTATGCAGCACATCTGAAGCTACACGATTTTCCCCAACAATCACTAATGGTGTTTTCTGAGTCAAACGACACAAACCAGTTTTAAAACTTGTTCCCCGCCTCGCCTATGGTTGCGCTGCACCAAGAGTCACAGCAGGAAGCAACGTAAAAACCTCTGAAGAAGACATGAGTTCAGCGTCCTTCTTCACAAAATGTAAACGGAAATAGAGTAGCGTCACATTTTAGTAGTAGTAGTAGTATTTCCATTTATACCATTTCCCCCGCTAGTTTTGGTTGCATTTACCCAGAATGCCCTGCGATATAGTACACTTCCTGTTTTAGGAGTGGTCTCCAGTCCACTTGGCATTTTATATCCATTTACACTGCATCAGAGTTCATTTGAACCAAACTGAGACCTAGGTTTTTAGTCAGACTGAAATTAACATTTTTGGGCAGCATAAGTGTTCGATTGTGCATTCACAACTCAAAAAACAAAGCGGACTTTCTACAACAGTCAAACTATATTTCAATTAAAGTGGACTAAACAGAGCTGGTGTGAATGCACTCAAAGTTTCTCTTGAAGCTACAGCCAAGAAATAGTAAAGTAGCACTGCTGCAGACTGAAGCGATCTGAAAAGAAATGTTCTCACACTTGCTATAAACGGTGAAAAAGTTTTAACCTAAATATTTAATCTGAACACCCAGGAGCATAAATTCCTGATGCTGTGAGGCGCTCTGCTGCGCCGCTTCACTGGTCAGAGAAATAAAACCATTTCCAGGCTCCTCTCCTCACATTTACATTTCATTGTGTCTTAGTGTCTCTAGAGGGACGATAACTAGAGGAAGAGGACAGATGGCCTCAATCTGGAGACAGACGCCGGTAGAAGGAGGACCAATTAAAGTCATTTTATGTTCGTAAACACAAGCTACTCCGGATCAAGTTCAGTATATAAAACAGAATCGGCTGTGCAAAAACAGGAATTTGTTCCAAGTCTTCATAAGTCCTCCCTTCTTTGACTGGGTTGCACCAGCAGTCATTCAGAACAGTAACTGGGGTTTTAGCCCAAGTAAGGCTTGCCTCATTCAGGCTGAATAAGAGCGAGAGAGAGCAAGACTTCCAACAGAAACCAGGAGGCTGGATTTGTCACTGCAAGGTCTGATTCTTTTCAGCTTTCAACTTCATTCCCTCATAAAGATGTTAAGATTTAAAAAAGGTTCACGTAACAGAACCCCAGAGTTAAATGACCTACGATCTCCAGGGACACATTAAGGATCCAAAGTTCCAACATCGCCTCTCAATGACGTAGACCCGTGACGAAAATTGCATAATTTGTTGTTTTTTGGCATGCTGAACTCGATGGCCAGGTCCTGGTTGAACCATTTTGACAGAGCTCTGTGTGAACTGTTGTGCGATTGGTCGGTGGTTAATTGCCTAAATAATTTTGTCTGTTATTTTTGTAAAGCCTTGTTTAGCAACAACCTCTGTCACATGAAGTGAAGTAATGCTTCTATTTTTACAAATTACTACAGACTGCTGAGAGCAGGAGGGATAGTCTTTTTTTTTGCCGAGATGTAGAATGAGCAAAAGCTGACGTGAATCTACATGCGGCTGCAGATGTAAATATGGATGCTACATATTGTCAACACATACAGATCGATAAACAAGTGGTTGTGCACTCAGCGCAGACTGCTGCCGCGCTTCTTTCATCCATTTTTGCTATTGATCTCGGCACTTTCCGCCTCCTCTTTTGCAGAACTGCAAGTCCGTCGCAGAAACGAGCCAAGAGTTCGATGGCCAGTCAGACGGAGGTTGCTTGGGAAAAACATCAAATATGAATCCCATTCAGGACAACATATGGATCTGGCCAGGGTCTGACCTGAATAAATGCATAAAAATAAGAAAAACCCATTTAAAAAAAATTGATCTGGATCACACGTGCACAGAAAAGTCGGGCTCAATGTAGCAAGAACTTAAAAGTGAAATCCAAGAGTTTCTAATCTGGCAGATCAGAACTCTTATTACTACTTCCTTTTGCCACCTCTGGTTTCCATAATGACTAAAGATTATGTAGCCTATTATTGATGTGACTTGAGTGCTAGTCTCATTTTTACCTCTTTCATCTGTTTGTTTTGTACAAAGGCAAATCAGTTCTACCTAAAACAGAAACATAGCACTCAAAATGAGTGTCTTTTTTTTACTCAGTAATCTGTTTATCACATTAGCAGTGTTAAATGTTGAACAAAAATATAGTTGCAACGATGTGTTTTTACCCTTACTTAAATATTTTAAAGAAAAATAGGACAGATCAATAACTAGATTGTGTTTTTATTGGCATAAGTTCATCTAAATGCTGTTTTTTTCCAGTTCTCCTCCAAAATGATTTATGAACAACTGAGTGCAACGATTAAAACCCCATTAATACTCATTAGACTGTATGGGACGAACAGGATTCGCTGAAAACTAATATACAGCTGAACCGTGCACTCAAATGTGTTGCTGGGATCAATTATGTCAGAGAAAACATTCTCGCTAGTTGAACAAGAACTTATTGGAAGACGTAAATAGTCGACTCTTGTCGAGATCTCAGCTCTAAATTAGGAAAAGAAAAAAAAAAAGGCATCTTGACTTCTGTGTAAACTAAAACAGCGAGAAAAATCCCTTGACTGCTCCCACTGCAGTCGAGCAGAGGATCTGAGGAACAGCAGCTCATTTTGCTTTTACTGGCTAATTATTATGTAATAAGCCTGCATAGTGTGATTACAAACCAGAAAGAGAGAATTCTACTCTCTTTTTTTTTGGTTATTGTAATATGTGGGGATTTGACAGAAAGCAGCGCTATAAAGCTAAATGACCCATATCGTACCTCGGTCTGCTAGTGAGGGGGAGTGAGAGAGAGTGAGAAGGTCACCGTGTGGGCAGAACAAAATACATCCCAGTTAAAAACTAGTGCTTCAACCACCAATCCAGACTGGAACGGTGGCTGGGTCAATTCCATCAAACAGACCCCCCTGCCTCCAACCAGAACCCCCCAGTCCGCCCCCGCCTGTACACCGCCCTGGGCTCTGCGTCAAGCTCGTTCTGCAAAAGCACGGTCTGCACACACACCACAAGCAGTTTTCAGCTCGTTTCGGAGCCACAGGAGAGGAAAGAGGAGAACGTCGCGTCATCCGAACCGAAAGAGTTTTTAAACAGACACACCGTTTTATGTCGCTCAGGCACACGTTGGCTTCAAGGGCTGCAAAAAAGAAAAAAAATCCCATTCATCTAAAGCCTGCAAGAAAACCCCCGCTCTGGTACTTCTCCCTGCAACAATGCGTCCATCAATCATCGTAACACCCCTCACTGTGAGCTGATTTCATCTCTGACACCTTTTCTTGTTTGCGTGTGTGTGTGTATAGAGTGTGTGGGCTTTGTCGGAGTGTCAAATTAATGCTTCATCAGAGCCACTGCCATTCGAGCCCCAACTTTACTGGAACCCCCCATCCTTCCGCCTCGACTCTCGCTCCAGAGTCGCCAAAACTGGAAGAAAACATCTAGGGTCGCGGTTCACGATGCCAGGAAAACACACAGCTGTCATGTTATTGTTGAGTATCTCAAACGACTGTTATATATCCAGAACTCTTGAGCTCCAAGACCACTAATAAATATTTCAGGCCTAGTGAAAAAAAAAGCGTGTGGTTTTGCACCCACTGATGTCACTGTGTGATTCCATGCGGTTTTAGGTTGGGGTCATTTCACTGAATTCGAAAACAGAAACTGCTATTTAGCCTGGGTTGGTGTTGGATTCTCACGGTGTAACCTTGAGTAAAAATACCTCATTTATCGCGATAAAGCTCGAATTCTGATTTGTCGTCTTCGTGATAAATTCCAATAAATGATGTTTAGAAACTTCCAAAACTGTCGTTATTGTCTAGATTATTCCTTTTACTATTTTCCTCCAGTGGTTGTTTAATGAATATCAACAAATTTGAAAATGTGATTAAATGCAGTTACCGTGTGCAGCTTAGAGACACAAATCACACTTATCGTATTACAAATTGAAATGTTTCCAAAGTATTTATGTTTGTGGGGCAACGATTGCCAAAAAAAAGCAAGTATACATAAAAATTGTTCTCATCGTTGCTTTTATCATTAGTACCACAAACAGTACCAGAAAACATCATGATAAACTTTAAGTCCAGGTTGCACACTCAAGGACTAAAACAACTGTACTATTAAGAAAACTAGGTTGTTCACAAATTGTACCATCTTCATTCCTACATAACAGAATATTGCCACTTGAAATATTTCCAAACAGCTAAATCTGTCTTTCAGCCAGTTGACAGCAGTGCACAGTAAAAAGCACTGTGTTAGCAATTCCTCTTGCAAATGTTTCTACATTTGAACTGTAGAAACAAGAGAAGCAGAAATCAAACCCAACACTGGGTTCTGGCTTTGTTTAAAGCCTGACCTGCAAACTCAGATTTGGGGTAAATTTAGTTTGTTTTCTTAAGAGCGGTGACACATTAAAGAAAAAAAAAAAGTTAATTCCTCCCTGATACTTGAATCAAAATCAAAGCTCATGTTGATGTCGATCTGCTGCTACGACTTAAAAATCCTAGCAGGTGAAAACATTTTAAAAACTTTGGCGTGACCTCTGCAGAAAACCAGCGGCAAGTAACTGAGTCAGGATTTTTGTTTTCCATTGAACGTCCTTTCCATTTGCCCAACATGTATACAGTTACAGGATAGCCAACATGCACTGCCTTCGCTTCTTTAAAAGCTTGCGAGACTAATAAGAGGAAAATCACCAGTTATACATCAACCGTATTTTATGTACACACATACACCTGCATGATGGCAGTCACTGTATTTCTGCTTCTCTATTTCTCTTCAAATATCCCCCTGGGAGTTTAGAGCAGCAGCAGAGAGAAAGAGAGAGAGAGAGGAGGAAAAAATGATGCACAAAAACAAGAAACAGCAGCTATGTGACAAATGGTCCATCACTGAAGGCTTTTTACTCCAAATACGGAACCACCGTCATTCTTCCCTCACACAAACACTCAAGCCATTTCAGTCCCCATGGTAAACAGCGCTATGTCATCCCTCTCTATAAGGTCACACAACTTCCACCATTCCCACTCGGTGCGGACACACCGAGCGCGAGCTGCGTTTGCTCTCGCACCACTAACAGCGTAATGATCCGCATGCAATCAACAGCCCATTGCCACCTAACCCGCACGGCGCTGCATCAAAACAACCCGAGCACACACCAAAGAAATAACACACACACACACACACACACCTATCTGTGCCCGAAAGAAGGACGGACGCTTTGCTTGTGCTGGAAACTGCCAAGTAATTTTCCGCCGCAGAGGCTGACAATCCTTTACACGAGCTGTTTACATCTCAAACTTGCCTCGGTGTCACGAGCGAGCATCTACACGAAATCTACCTTCACGCTCTCACCGAAAGCCACAAAACTGTGCAGATTTGCTTCTTGTCGTTGCGCAGTCACTGTGCTACGTCTATACCGATTTCAAAAGTCAACCTTCTTCGTGTAAAATAACAAAAAAAAATTGAGCACTTACTGTGGTGTGAATGTAGGTTAATGGCCGATGGGAGAAATTTCCCGGAGTGGAGAGGCGGCGGGTGGCTCGCGCCCAGGTGGCCGGGCGAGGGAGGGATCCTCCCGGCCGCCGCCGCTGCTCCGAGTCGGTGAGACTCCATGGCGAGCCCCGCCAACAGCGGCGGGGGGACGTGGACGGATCGAGGAGGACCGAAATCTCTGCCATCCATTATCCACAGATGGGAAAGTTGTTGCAGAAAAATGCGTCCGTTCGGATAGGTCCCGGGAAATTAAAAAAAATAATAATAAAATAAAAGCCAATTCTGGCTATAATAGTGTCTTTAGTTTCCCAGGCGATTCGGACTCCTTCTCAGCCATACTGCTGACCTATATATATATATGAAAAGAAACACACACACAAGATAAACATCACTCGATGCAGAATCCTACAGCAGAGCAAAACTATGCTTTAGTTTCGGGATTTCTCTCTTTTCCAGCGACAAGGCGGCCCATTCCGAGCAATGACGCAGTTTATAAAAACACTTCAAAAACTACATTCGCGATAAAAGCTGCAGTCGAGCGTGGACCGACCGAGCCGCCCCGGTTGTAAACCAACTACACATTAAAACAGGAGTCAAACTTAACGTGGATAATTTAATGTTTTCAAAGCCTGAACGGTGGTGCTCCACCTCCACGCCGCCGCCGCCGCCCCCCTCCACCCCGCGGTACACCGAGCCATGCAAGCCGCCCTGGAGCTCCGCAGGAGCGGCCAGCTGCTCTGCGCTCGCCGCGGAAACGCCACCGGATCCCGCTACAGAAACGTAAAACGCTCCGCTCTCCTTACATTTTCTCTTTGGAAACAAATTATCTACTTTACATTACACCCGACTCTCCAGCTGCCTTCACGGCTATCTTGGAGAGGGGGTGGGGAATGTAAACCAATAGTCTGTCCATAAATACTAAAGGGCGCATCAAATATAAATTTCAAACGGTTTAAAAATAAATAAGGTTGTGGAAAAAAAAAGAGCATGCATCATTAAACAGCAAGGGGTTAGCGGTGTTTTGTTGCCCACGCATGTAAATTTAGTACGGTGTTGCTTGACCAGTGGACATGGGTGCTGACCAGAACCTGACTAGATTGAACATCTACCACCTGAAATGTGACTGAATCTTCACATTAGTAGCACTTTGTTAATTTATTTACAGTCTGGAGCATCGCAGCGACGGTGTTAATGTGGTTCCAAGAAGTAAAAGGATTTTGGTTTTTTTTAATCCGAATTTTGATTGGAAATTATCTTGATCTGCATTAGTCTATAATAATAATGTTTTTAAAATGACTCGATTATAAAAAGTTAGTTAGCAAGAAGCTGCGACGTTAATCCAAACAATGTGCTCCAATTGTCTCGTCGTTTTAATCACTAATGTGAGAGAAGAAGAAAAAAAAATTAAATGAAAGTTATATTTAAAAATCTATTTCAAAACAAACCTAAATTCACCTTCAAAGGCTGCAGGAAAACACATTTACTCCAGCGACTCGTGATATCCAGGCGGGCGGGATCAGAAGAGAGCCTCGCTCGGAAGAAGAAGAAAAGAAAGAAAAAAAACAATAACCCTTATTTTATTTCGTCCTTTTTTATGAAAACATACCGGACAAATGTTGCCTTTAATGCCTCTGAAAATGAGTTACAGTGTTTCCAACTCGGGTCTGATCCCCTGCGGCACGGCGGCGGCGGCGCGGCGGCCGCGGCGGCAGCAGCGGGCGGAGGAGCTCCGCATTTCAGCCACGTTTCAAACTTTTCTCGCTTCCATTAAAGACGCAGAGAAACTTTCTCGAAGGAAACGTCTTGAAAGCGACGGAGTAAAGCAAACATGTCGAGCGTAGAGAGAAACGCATAACCTCCGCGCCCTTTTGCTCGGCTTCCCCCCCCCCAACAACCTAAATTCGGTTTTAAAACACCTACACCAGTTTTTTTGTTTGTTTGGGTTTTTTTGCTGAAAAAGAAAAGCTGAAAAACTAATAAAAAAAAAAGAAAGAAAAATAACACTCCGAGCGCTTACTTCTGCGAAGAGAAATGTCGAGGAAGAGAACTAAATAAAGGCAAACCTTTCTCAAAATTCATCCAGGCTGCTGGAAAAACTGGAGTAGTCCATTACAGGCTGGTCCGAAGGTAAACTGTGGGGATAACTCGGGGGGGAGAGAGAAAGCCCCTTACGCGTCCTGCTCAGCAATGAAACGCAGCATTGTTTTACAAGCCCCGCCCACCTCCTTCACTACCACACAAACCCTGTACGTTTCACATAGCCGCTCTCTGATTGGCTGAGCAGCCTGTCAGTCAATGTCCCTGGCGCATTGAAAATAAAAAAAAAAAAAAGCGCACTCTGGCGGCTCGCCAGCACTATAAAACCAATTATGGAGCAAGGAGGCAGAGCAGTTTCAAGGTCCCCTCTCCCTTCAAGACTGAGCGATCAAAACAAGGAGAGGGACTAGTTTTCAGAGGGGAGGGGTTGTGTTTAGCTATGGAGGGCGGTGGGGAGGCTGTACAGTGGACCTCAGTTCTCGTCACGAGAAGAGAGTGAATAATTAATGATTAACCCGAGTAATGAATGACTTTCTTTGCTTTTTCATTTCCTTTCAGAAGGAATCGGATCGACATGAAGGTTTATCTTTAGCTTTTCAAGCGTTTTCTCGTAAACACAGCGTTCTGAGGCAATTTTAACACTCGATACTGATGACCACACCTAAAATAATTTCCTGCCCCCATCTACCAACAGTGATGGTTTATGATACATGGTGTGGAGCTCTTCACCCAGGGTGTTCTTGCTTCACGGGGTGGCACCAATGCTCCTAAACAAAGTGATCTGTCTTTATATCTACTGTAAAATAATAATAATAATAAAGAAATATGAGTGTGCAAAGTGGGTGGTTCATAGGTTGATGATGCTAAAGTTCAGTGCTAATCTAAAGACCTATTTTGCTGTAATCAAGGAATTTGAAATCATTGATTACCTGAAATGCAGAATTGAGTCTGGCCAAAAGCGGAACAGATTGTTTAAATTAAACTTTGAGATCCTTTCAAACTCAGCATTTTTGACAACAGGGCAACCTGACATTTAGAAAATTGTAAAATTCATACCATCTATCTTTCATCTAAGTTTTTACTCCAGGGTATAAGAGGTTGCTTATTATTCCACTCTTTCATTTTGTACCTTTATTTGATGTTCTACATCAGTGGGATTCCCAACCATTCGGGCTTCTGACCCACAAAACGATAGCAGACGGATTTATGACCGAAGCTATTAGTTCCCATTCTCATTGATCCATGACCCCAAGTCGGGTGGCGAACCCAACATTAGGAATCAGTGTTTTACATTTTCTGGTACAAAATATAGTCATCTGTGACACTGCAGACAATTGGCACCCACCACTGTACTGTTTCTGTTGTAGTTTATAAGATGGAAAAGGGTCTAAATTGGGAGCAGAACCAAAACAGAGTGAAATAACATGCAAACTGCACGCAGAGAGACCCACAGCCAGGATTCAAACCCAGAACCAAACATAAACTACAGTTTAGCATTTGTCCTACTATTTATCTCAATGCTCTTTTCTCTTTTTTACATTTAACTTGCATAAAGTAGTTTGTTTTTACAGGGATTAAAAGGAAGTAGGAAGTGATGTTATTTTCCATCTGGGCCCTAATTTGAAAACTTTCTAGGAAAGCCCTTGTTGACAGATCTCCAATAAACCACAGTTGTGGCTTCGTGGTGAGAACAGCACAACATAAAGTCAGAGAAGATGGCTGCATGGGGTAAATTAGTGAAAACATATTGTTCTACTCTTTCTTTCCAAGTTGTTTACTATGATGCTCAGTCTTTAACCTTACATCATTGGGGGAAAAAAACTTAAATGAAGACAACCAGACATCTTATTGTGGGAATTGCGGTGGCATCTTCCATGAAGTCTTCTCTCGGTGTGGAATAAAGCCCAGCTTTGGGTATGTAAATGTGAAAAGCCCCGCAGGCTGTAGGTGACACAAGGCTGGGCGTCCAACTGGAGGGGGAACAAACACACGGACATTTGCATAAGAAGAGGAGTAAAAGTGCTGTAGCCTACTCATTTAGTAGTGTTATGTTAAAATTCGTGGTGGGGCAGAAAGGGGGGCAGGTAGCCTTGGGTGTAGGAGGGTTCGGGCTGATAAATTCCCCCCCAACATGACCTCACTGTTGACCGCACGGCCAGGGATGATTTTGGTATCCATAAGTTTCCTTTGAACTTCCCCACGCTGCGTTACTTTCTTACAAAATGTTGATGAGAGAGAGAGAGAGAGAGAGAGAGAGAGAGAGAGAGAGAGAGAGAGAGAGAGAGAGAGAGAGAGAGAGAGAAGTGAAGAAGTGAAGCGGTTTCAAGTTCCCCCGCCGTACCTCTCCTCTGGCCGCCCCTCCTCCTGCAGCCGACCGGTTTCAAGGCGACCCGCGGATAGAGGACGGGAGGCGGCTTCGGCGCGCAGCAGAGAGAGTCGCGGGAGAAGCCGCGGAGGACGCCGCCTTCACGGCCGCCTTCTCACGGCGAAAACCAGCGCTGTTGGTGCGGCTCCGAGCGAGCGGAGCGCCGACACCATCACCGCTCACCCCGCTGACCTGTCCGCTCGCTGCCCTGCCCCTGTCACCCCGGACGGGACCCGGGGGGGGGGGGGGGAGGATTTACCAGGCGGAGATCAGAGTGATGTCCCGGTCCGGCCGGAGGGGCGGTGCAAGCCGGCCTTTGTTCTCCAAATCGCCCCGACTGGGAATTCAAACAATACCTTCAAATTAGCGGCCCGTTGTTGCTCTCTTTTCACCCCATGCGACAGAGGGAGGCAGGTTTCGTCCTCTTTTTTGTTGTTGTTTCGTTTTTTTGTTTCCTTTTTTTTTCATGTGAAATATGGCGGCGTCCACTGAGCTTTGAGGTGGGTGGCTGTAGATTTAAATTGGCGGCCTTTGTAGCACTTTTAGTAAACTTTCATTCATAAAGCGCTACATCAGAAAACTTCTGTAGAGGATTGTGAGAAAAGGCGAACTTTCTACAGAGGACACACATTAAATCAAAATATCACCTAAAAGCTCATTTATGTAACTTGGTTATATATAAAAAAAGGGAACATTTTATTATTAGACACACATATTGAGATTAAAATTCAGCTTTTTCAAATTCAGCAGTTCATTAAAATGTGTGGTAAAAGAAATTGCTTTATTGCAGAAATGTTATATTACACACATGATGGTCAGCAGACTGCTGACTAGATGCTCATAACAACCCACTGATAAAGAAGCTGAAGAAATATTGAGGGAAAGTTGAGTGGATGGGAAAACTCTGGGGCACAACTTGTGCAGTCTTGGGAGGATTCTGAAACAAAGCTGTTCAATAGGCTGTATTTCTGTATTGAAGCATAATTTTATTATTATGATTTCTCATTTTCTAATTGTTTAAAATTTGGGTTTTCATTAGCTGCAAGCTACATACATAAATCCCAGAAATACATGCAAACACGTCCCTGTGTATTATAATATAAATCAGTGTTTGAGTTTCTTTTTTTTAACGTAAAAAAATGCATATATATGTACTTGCTTAAAATGATTTTAAAGCTCAGAGGTATAATCTGGCAGTGTCGTAATTATATATTAAAAAAAATTCTTCAAAATAGGCATCCAGAGAATTGAAAGTTTTGTTTTTAACCTTCATTGTCTTTTTCCATACTTCTGCTTATTTTTTCAATAATTCTCAGCACTGAAATACTCCAGCAAAGCGCTTTCTCGTTCTGTTTATGTTACTTAGATGACAATAAACTGATTTCATTTGCATCTGTCACTAAGATAATCTAATAAAACAATTTTAAAAAACTGCTTATCAGCCCATGGGAACACACGTCTGCAGAAATCATTGCCTATAAAGTCATTTCATTTGAGCTTGTGAAGTGTAATTTCACCATGTTGCTTAGGGTGTAAAGTACAAAAGCTGGCGTTTATCACTCAATACGCATACAATAAAAATGCAGGATAAACTCAATGATGTCATGGTTTATATCCAATCAAATGGGTTTTTGGTGTTTTTTTCCCCATTTACATACAATGTAATTAACAGGTTAACTACATGATCGGACAAACAATCCAGTTACCTCCTAAAAGCTGCTGAATTATACATTCCTTTAGCTTGACTCCATCAGGACTGTTTTCCTTGTGCTAACCGGAAGGCAGCAGACCACTGTTTGGGTTAATTGTGTCCTATCATGTGGAGAACCGGGGATGTGATTTGATTTGGAGGTCAGACTATTGGATTTTCCTCAGTCGCGCTGGATATATAAACCCACTGCGAAAAAAGTGGGAGCAGCCAAAACATTCATTGATTCGGTCAGGACGGGGTTTTTCACTGAGATGAGAAATTATTCACATTAGACAGATTTCCTCTTGTGCCAGTCACGACCCCTCAAAACCTTCATTGCTACAATACATCTGCAAGTAAAACTTAAATATATCGGCTTGGCAAAAGTCTTCATAGTCAATCAGTGTGGGGAAAAGTCTTGTCTGCTGCCCTCTAGTGGCTACTCCACAAACTGTCTGAAAGGTTTACTCTGCACTAATCCTTCTCAAAATGAACATTTTCTTCATATGAAACATATCAACGTTGACTGGAACTGTCTTTAACTTCGTCAGCTTTCTAGCTTCATCAGCTTTCTAGCTAAATAAAGAACACAGTATGATGCGGCCACTTCCGTGCTTCTCTGTGGGGTTCCAGAAGGTTTGGTTACGTCTTTAAAAGAAAAAATACTTTAGTCTCGAGTCTCCTACTCCCATAAGTCTAAACGTTTTAGAGAATGTGTCAGATTGTTGTCAGCTGTAGAAAACGGTTCAATCGGTGTTGGGAACCTCCCTGAACTCCTTTCCAATCCCAACTTTCCATCGTTCTTGGAGAAATTTCCAGCTTTCATGTTTGTTTTCACATGCTTTGATACTTATATAACAAGTTCAAATTGTTTTGTATCCTTCTCCTGACTAATACAATGAGATCTTTTCCACCTTTAATCTCTCTGTAAACTGTAAAAAGTCAGGAAAATCTCCCCAGGACTAATCTAATCTAATTCCTGATTAATGAAATCTAGTAAAATAAAAGTGAAATTAAAACATTTACCTAACAAAAACCACGCATCCTCTCTGAGGTGTTTTTGAGATTCAAAGTATGAGTGTAGAGCGCCTGCCTGCCCTCAGTTCTAAATTATTCGCCAAGCCACATCTCATGCACTGCGCCAACATGCACCAACATCAGTGTATATTTGTTATAAAAGAAAAAAACAACAAAAAAAACTAACCACACTGTCATGTTTTCAAACGCCTAAAGAAAGCAACCGACACCATGTGACTCACCAACCCCTCTCCCAATGTACACACACACACATGCACACACGTAGACACGTAGAGACACGGCATACCTGCCAATCATCAGTGTTTTCATGACGGACCACTTGTGAGGAGAAGTGGGGGGGGGAGCTTTCTGCTGGAGGATAAGCAGCTGGCGTCAGATAGGCATGCAACCGCACGCAAAGCATTCAGATGACAAGACTGCTGAGAAAATCTTTGTTCCCCCCCAAACTCTGACCACAGCATGTTGTCACTTGTGGTTTCAGCCTTATATGATCTATAGCTTATTAGCTGCTTATAGATGATTTGCTAAAAAAAGGAAAGAAAAAAAACAGAAATGCTCACGCACGCCAGGTTAAAATGTGTGAAAAGCTTTAAATGCATGTTTGAAGTACAGTAGTAAACACTAGTAAGCACTATTGCTGCTACTCCTGATAGCCTCCCCCCCTGTTTTAAACAACTATTTTGCTTTTTATAAAGCTCATCTGAACTTAAAAGTGCCACATTTCTCTTTGCCACTTCTCAAAAGTCACACGGACGAGAGAGCTTAAAGCTCAAGTACGTTAGGCACATGTTGGCCTCTGTGAGTAAGAAAATAGCTGCAAAAACTGCACACAGAAGCCTGTGCATAACTATAATTAGAGCAATAATTCAAAACATCTGGAACAGTGACAAACAAGGACACGAGAAGGGTGGTCCAAAACAAAAGAAATCAATTAAAAAACTAAAAAAAAAAAAGGAAGGTGATACAAGAGGGAAGCTACTCTCCAAAAATGTTATCATGTAACCTCTTTGGATAAAACCCTGGGTGCTACTTTCATGCCAGATGGTTACCAGTAAAATACATGAATGTATTTACAAATGAATAAAATGCTCCCAAATTAAATGTTGAGATTGTTTCCTACAGTTTTCCATGATCATGTCATTGCCACAAAAGACAAATTTATTTTGACCTTTCCCAGCGATGCCAATAAATTAGTCACCGTCTGCACGCCTCCAGCACCGCCACGCATGCAATCATATACCACGATTAACGCTCGAGCTGAAAAGGTATTTATAAAAGGCTGACGCAAATTTTGCCATGCAGCTTTCTCTGTCATAAAAAACACATTCTTGGTTAGTGTGTGTGAGTATGTGTGTGTGTGTGTGTGTGTGTGTGGGTGGGTAGGTGGCGGGGAGATGCTGTTGATTGGTGTGGGTTCGACAGAGCTTGAGGTGCACAGGATGTGCTTTTTTTTTTTTTTTTTTTTTTTTGCTGTTGCTCCTGACTCATGCAGCATGAGAACCCGTGGCCTTGCGTCTTGTTTCTTTTTCCTGAGAAAAGCCATCAAGACTCAACACAAGCAGAAAGGAGCAGTGATGCAACAGAAGCATCCTGCTGGGTAACAGTTCAGCTGGGGTGTGTCAGAGCCATAAAACCCCGCAAGAGGTTTTTTTGTGACTGTGCTGCAGCCGACCCAGGCATTCGTTCCGGGACAGGAGGAGACTCCTTGGAAAGATTTGGCTTAAACCGGGATCTGCGGGAAAACAAAATAGACACACGGTCAGCTTTTACTAGCTTTACGGCAAACCTCTGCTGCTACCACTCTGTCAAAAATAAGACAGGGACAAAAATAAAACTTGTAAAGGTATTTAAAGGCCTTGAACAATACCTCAAAACTCAATGAACATCACTGGGATTTTCTGTGATGTAAATGTAAGTAAAGTCAAGTTTACATAATAAACATTGCATTTTGTCAAATACCATCATCGAGAAAAATACACGTCAAATATGTGGATCAGTGTTCCAGTTGTTATGGAAAAAAAGGCAGCTCTAAATAGGCCTTGATTTAAAGGAAGTCAGTGTTTCGACTGCTTTGCAGTTTTCTGGAAGTTTGTTCTTGATTAGTGGAGCATAGAAGCTGAATGCTGCTTCCTGGTGTTTTCAAATATTTAAAGGTTTTACATAATCAGGAAAAACTTAAAATTGGAGTTTTTATGGCCGTCTTTAAGAGCTTTCACCACTGTTTCACCAAGTCTAGAGTTGTGCCGATTTGCTCAATGAATGGTCACCATCTTGACAGATTCTCCCATCTGAGCTGTGGATCTCCTCCAGAGTCACCATTAGCCTCTGATCCCCTCCTCTGATTAAAGTTCTTCTTTTGTGTCGGTTTAGGTGGAGAGCCACGACTTGGTAGGTTTGCAGTTGCCACAAACTCTCTAGTTTTCCAAATGTGAATAGGAAGATTTGTGTGTTTAAAGCATAAATATTGTTTCATTACCCAACCCTGCTTTAAACCTTCTCCGCAACTTTACTGCTGAGTTGCGTGCTATATGTGCATTGGTCTTGATGACTAATGTTCCCCAACGTCCCCCGGAGGGATCCCGACGTCACACTTGAAATGTGAAAATGATCTCAGGATGTGAATTCTTTTGAAACTTGGTGTGGTGAATGTCACCCCCTGCTGGACGTGGACTAGAAAACGAGATCTGCGGCATTTTAAGTGTGATTTATTACTCTCCTTTGGCCTCCTTATGTCAGACCCTCTATCTGCCTTTCACCCACTTTTCCTGTATAGAATGGATCAACAGCCCCACCTGTCGGGGAAACGACAGAACTACACGCTGTGAGAGGAATGCAGGAGTTCGCTGATTATTTTTGCAGCTTTTTAGTCTGGAGTGAGATTAAAGGATCCAACATGGCCGCTTTAATAGAGGAGCACAGTCTGACCTCTTTGGTGTCATTTCGTGCGTCCTTCATGTACACCTGCACTGTTCGCACCTGCGCACAAGCGAGGGGGAAAATGGAGCAAAGCTAGGCTAATTTACATTAAAACGCCCCCCTTCCCCCAGCAGGAGGGGCAGCAGTCGGTGTTTTGCTGGCGCTGCAGTAAAAGGATATCAGAGGGAAGCAGCCTCAGCAGAAACAGTGCGGTGGGACGGAGGAGGGGATAAATCTTACATATTAACCATCCTTCTCACTGTGTATAGCGGTGCGAATTTAAATAACGTCCGTGTCCAACGCTCATCCAACTGGGACAAACAGAACAGTGGAAGCGCATAATTTGTTATGCCTGGAACAGGATATTTATGCGCAAATGTGTGAGCAACCACTTCCTTCAGCATTCATCTTTCATCTGCGGTTTAAAGTGGAGATGTTTTAGTTGTGTAAATAGGAACAGCAAGTTCGCATTTGTAACTTTTTACTTTAGTTGCGCACAAGGTTTTAGAACGTTTGAAAGCAGAGTTCAATGAAAAATAAGCTTTGTTTGCTGCCATCTAGTGTCCATACTGGCACATTTCAGCTAGGGTGGGAGGATTTGTAGGGGCGGTATAAACCGACACATCACAGGTTTAGACAAGGATTTAGTGCAGATATTGTTTGGTTCAAGTTAATTGCAATCTTTAGATTTAGTGACAAGAGCAAATTGGCAATAAACCCTGAAAAATAGTTTCAGTAGGACCTCACTTTACAAGAGCAATTTGAATTCAAGTTTTAATACAATGGCAATAATTTGGCTACATTTTTGCACAATAGTGCAGCTTATGCACTACCTCCAATTTAGAGCAAGATTGATAAAAGCACTTCTGTGGAGAAATTTCTTTAGGAATAATACCAAGTACAATAATTTCACATTATGGCAGATATGCTAGCAAGTCAATTTGACCAACTTAATACTAAAGTATGAAAAGGTGAAGTCAGAACTACAGACCCAGAAGAAGACAGTCAGACATTATATTGGAACACATGTGCACTTTATTGGGATTGTTTAGTCAGTGTACAGGTTGGCCCCACCGGTCTGGCACCCCATGTTACCATCACTTTGAGACCCCTTACCCCACCACCCCAGGGATGAAACTTCCAATGGGGAAGAAGGTCACAATTGGGTTTTGCATAACAAAAAAAATTAAAACAGGACCAAAATCATTTTAAGGCTGAAAAGTACAAAAACCCAGACATAAATTTACATACAAGCGATACTACCAACCATGTTTAAGTATGCGCCAACCACTGGGCAGCCTTCACAGAGGCAAATACGTGTCTGAACAATGCAGTTAACATTTGGAATCATGTGTCTGAACAACGCATTTAAACATTTGGAATGACAATGTACATTTTTTTAAGCCCCCCAGAGACAACTGCAGAACCTTAGGGGTTTCCTTCAAACCTAGCCAAAAAACCTAAACATTACCGTCTCCTTCATCGTTCCAGTTTTTTTTAAATCCTGAGTCAAGCGCCAAAAATAACTGAAGCCATGCCAATGAGTTGTCGTCTAGGCTCTGCGCCTGAGTGTGTATGAGAAATGTGGTTGTTCTGCACAGAGCTGAAGTTGTTGGGTGTTGGGGAACGGGGAGGAGGAACAGTCTGTTTAGAAGCATTTGCGGTGGACGATGGATGGGCCAGACTCATCGTACTCCTGCTTGCTGATCCACATCTGCTGGAAGGTGGACAGGGAGGCCAGGATGGAGCCTCCGATCCAGACAGAGTATTTACGCTCTGGGGGGCGATGATCTGCAGGAACACAAGGTAGCAGGTATTAAGACCCCATATTCCTACTACATTGTGGCAGAAGTCAGAATCTGTGGAAACAACTCACCTTGATCTTCATGGTGGATGGGGCCAGGGCTGTGATCTCCTTCTGCATCCTGTCGGCGATGCCAGGGTACATGGTGGTACCTCCAGACAGCACGGTGTTGGCGTACAGGTCCTTACGGATGTCAACGTCGCACTTCATGATGCTGTTGTAGGTGGTCTCGTGGATTCCGCAGGACTCCATACCTATGAGCAGAGTTACCTGTTAGCAAGTGGTGTACTACAGATTTGCTCCTCCATCAGAAGATGGTTTAAAGATGGCAAATATACCGAGGAAGGAAGGCTGGAAGAGGGCCTCTGGGCAACGGAACCTCTCATTGCCGATGGTGATGACCTGTCCGTCAGGGAGCTCGTAGCTCTTCTCCAGGGATGAAGAGGAGGCAGCGGTACCCATCTCCTGCTCGAAGTCCAGGGCGACGTAGCACAGCTTCTCCTTGATGTCACGCACGATTTCCCTCTCAGCTGTGGTGGTGAAGGAGTAGCCACGCTCCGTCAGGATCTTCATGAGGTAGTCTGTGAGGTCACGGCCGGCCAAGTCCAGACGCAGGATGGCATGGGGCAAGGCGTAGCCTTCATAGATGGGCACTGTGTGGGTCACACCATCACCGGAGTCCATGACGATACCAGTGGTACGACCAGAAGCGTACAGGGACAGCACGGCCTGGATGGCAACGTACATGGCGGGGGTGTTGAAGGTCTCAAACATGATCTGCAAGGACAGAAAGGAACCCATTAGCACATTCTCATGACCTCAGGACTTTGTGGCCACTGCACTCATTACATGCAATAGAGTGAGCTTCAGACTGAAGTTAGTAGAAAAAGTGCAGAAACTACATTCCTTCACACTATGTGCATATCAGGCTTAAAGTACTGAGCCACCAGCTCTGCTAAATCTTAATCACAAGTGCAAATAAAAGCACACAGGAGACCTGCTGATGATAGATCATCATATAGGAGAGAGATCCTAGAGGAGGAGGAAGGAGGAAGTGAGAATGGAGAAGGAACCTGAAGAGGGTATTGGGCAATTTCAAGTTCAACTGAATGAAGGCAACCATGTACCTGGGTCATCTTCTCCCTGTTGGCTTTGGGGTTCAGAGGGGCCTCTGTGAGCAGGACAGGGTGCTCCTCAGGGGCAACTCTCAGCTCGTTGTAGAAGGTGTGATGCCAGATCTTCTCCATGTCATCCCAGTTGGTCACAATACCGTGCTCGATGGGGTACTTCAGGGTCAGGATACCCCTCTTGCTCTGGGCTTCATCACCTACATAGCTGTCCTTCTGGCCCATACCAACCATCACGCCCTGAAAACAGCAATTTTAAAGTTAGATTAAATCGTACACCAACTTGTGTTCTTTAGTCGCAACTGAAACTTTAATCTTTTATAGTGTGCTCATCACAAACCTGATGTCTTGGGCGACCAACGATGGATGGGAAGACAGCACGAGGGGCGTCGTCTCCCGCGAATCCGGCTTTGCACATACCGGATCCGTTGTCAACAACCAGTGCGGCGATTTCATCTTCCATGGCTGAACTGTAAAAGAGCAGCAACAAACCCCTCAACTCAGCCACTCCAAACCAGTTGGTCTGCAGTCACAAGTCTCACTTCCTGTTCCTGACTGCAGTGCGCCAAGGCGACCACTAGGTGGAGCTCCCAACCCACATTCCGACCAGTCAGACAAAAGGAAGTGCTGCTGCATTCTGTTGTTACCATATAAGGACATGGTTCGGTTTTGAGCCGCTTTGCGGCTACCGGCAGTGTGGCACGCGGCCAGAATACGGCAAGAAAAAAAAAAAAGTAAAGTCGACATTAGGAGACCCGGCTCAGTGAGACCACTCCCTCCGGTTCACTAAAGTTACACCTCAATCCGCTCCCCCCTCCCATTGTGGCTCAATACCCCCACCCCGGTCAGAAATATTTGCTTCAATATCACTGCGTCATAGTTCGGACTGACTATTCAGAAAGGCCGTCTGGCTCAGCCATGTGAAATTTAAAAAAAAAAAAAAAAAAACCGGGAAAGGTATTTTATAACTGCTAAAAAAAAACTAAACTGTTGCATAATAAACTTCTGACTTAATTTGCCACAAGGGCACGGCTAACGCACCATTTCCTGAAAGCCACACCTTTACTAGCTCAGCGTGATTAGTCATTCGCCATTTCCTTCCCTTCATCTTTAACTGTCAAAGCAACAATTTTAACGGTTTAAGTCCATCGCTTAACCGATTTCTTACATTTGAATTTGGACCAGAGGTGTTAACCTGAATTTTACTTCAACAATTGACTGAAAGTTGTAAAATTATCTTAAAATTCGTCAAGTTATTTAATCCAACCGAGAAACGGCCGTTAATGATTGAAGTCTGAAGGGCGTGTTAGCATGATGTGGCTAAGCTCTTATGCTAAAGTAGGTCACACCCCGCTAGATCAGGCGCACAAAGGGAGCAGCCCTGATCCAGACAAGCCCAGATCAGAAGTGTTAAACCACCACAGAAATACATTTTATGCTACTATTAACTACATCACATGTTAACCACTTCCAAAGTCCACCACAAGTAGTAATACCATCTCAAGTCATTAGAAGCCATAAGCCGGTTACAATTAAAGCATCTACGAAGCACTAATTTTACTCTTTCAAGCCATAAAAGCCTCCATAGCCGAAGTTCAGCTACAAAGGCAGTCAAGTTGTTCATATATTGCGAGTTGTATAATTGCAGACAGTTTTGAGAGACTAGACAAAGAACCTCGTGGTCAGTACCACATATAGCCGAAAGAAATTAAACAAATCCCACTCAATTATACAAAATTATCCGCAATGTTTACATTTTAAAGCCTTCTAAAATTAGAATGATGCAAAAATTCAACTTCTGTCGGCTTACCTTTGGGTGTGGGGGGGCTTTTCGCTTTAAGGGAACCGGTTTCAGGCAAATGATATCCCGCACAAGCTGTGTGTGTGACGGCGCCGAGAGTGAATCCGTTAGCTGTGGGCGCTCTGTATTTATACCACACCAGCTGTCCGGCTCTATCCATAAAAGGTAAACTTTCGGAATGGCGCTCCTGATTGGTCGAGCGTCATGCATTGAGGCACGTCGCGTGCGCGCGTTTGCCTGTGCGCGGAGGGCTGCGCTCGCGATTTGAGAGGAGAGGGAGGCGATAGTAGCAAAGGATTGGAGAAAATAAAAGGGAAGGGATTGCTGTGGTGAGGCCTAGACGGTCTAATCCCGTATTGTAATGTTCTACACACTTTTATATGCATGTGTAGAACTAGATATAAGTCAAACAAATGATTCACGCACCTGTTCTTAGCAGTCAGACAAGTATTTCAGTGACAATTAATGGAGCAAAGCATGAAAGGGCTCCTCCCCATGAAGGCAGCTCAGGCCTAAGACTTGCATCTAAAATCATGTCTCACTCCCATTTCTCTTCAAGTAATGAATTTGGTTTATTTAATAATCTCATATCTAACTTTAACTGGATTTAATGCTGACACTGCTGTTTAATTTATGTGCTCCCAAACCATACAATATTAGCTCAAACACACAGGTCACACTACAGACACAGGGGTAAGGTGGACTGAATGGGGAATAACCACTCTGTCTTTGGTGATACCCTTTAAATTTGTAAATCAATCACTTCTAGAGAGGATTGATAAGTTCATATTAAGGATCCCTTTGTTGTGGGAATGCCACCGCCCTTTCAGTGACTGGAATGTAATAAATTGATAAAGGAGTCCCATCAAGGAGGAGAAACAGCTTCAGTGCACTTGTGATAATGTGTCTCTAACATGTAACAACTTAAGCACCGGCATGTAGGAGAGAGCACAGCTCATCAGCGCTGACAGGTTTTAGTTTTATCATTTAGAACTTTTGTATTTTTCGCAATGTGAGCGTTTTCATCGCATAATGTTTGACAATTTTCAACACTTTAAACAAAACATTGTGTCAAATGACCCGAGTGGCCATTTAAAGAGCCTGCACTGAGGCATGTAGCAGCTCCTCTTCCTCCTACACCACTTCCCCTTCCTCTTTTCGCTGTAATAATCACTCTAGCTTTTTGGCTCTGAGTTTCTCTTCCTGGATCTCATTCATACAGTGTAGTTGACTTTAAATGGACATCAACCTTTATCCCTACATTTCCACACTGTTTTAGCTCTGTGTGACACAAAAAATGCTAACTTTCCTCCAGAACTGTACGCTAGATCACCGTCAGTCATCACTTTTACGACTTAGAAGGCGTTTTTCAGACAACCTATTATGCTTGTGCATATTTACATGCTATTTTGACATAACAAAACAGTTATGATGCCTTAGAGTTTGGACTCAGGAGGGTTTTTTTTTTTAATGCAGGAAAACGATGACTGTTTTGGCGATCAAAGGTCTGCAGGTCCCACTTACTGATTTACAGGGCTGTGGTAATGCTGTGTTTCTGTGATGGGGAGGAGGCGGGATAGGTGGGTCCCGTTTACAAGGTGAACAGATTGGGGAATAAAGCTGAGAGCATTGCCCGACGCTACGGGCACATAAACCGGGCTTGGCTGGGAACTATTTCATCCTGCCTCTGGATCTTCACACGTGCATCTGTCCGCACGTCTGAACGTATGGAGGAGTCATCCGATCATTTCAAAACATGTCATGACAAAGCCCATTCATGCAGACGCAGAGTTGGTTTCTGTCGTCAGAAATTGTAGGTAGGCAGGGCTTTAAGGTGTGTTTACGTGTGGACTGATTTATGGTTGTAAGTGTGAGGTCTCTGGTTAAGTACTGTGTTGCCAACACTCTTCACTGGGAATCTGTGCTTGCCAAGTGCTTGGAATACTGTCCTGGAAAGACATCTACTCATGTATCACAACAGCGTATGTGTGTGTGTATGTGTGTGTTTGTGCTTACACCCTGGCTGCCAGCTAAATGCAGCCTCGCTGAACCTGGACCTCACTGCCAAGGTTCTTTCTGCATCTAAAATAAGCTTTTATAAGGATTTTTCATTCAGCCAGGAGCTCATATACAGTCACTTGAGGTGTTGTGTATAATCACATTTGCTGTGATTCCAGGCTGTCTAAATAGACCATTTGTAAAGTTGTGTGTTTCACGAGCGAGACGGCCAAGTGGAGGCTAAGTTTGTTGCTTACAGCTGGTGAGTGGTGGGGAAAATGACAGTGAATTACAGTAAAAACAAACAGAGACCGAGTTCATAAGAAATAAGCTCGATGAGGAACATCACATATGGCTACATTTGTTTTTGGTAGGATTTCTAAAATGCTTTATTAATTAATTTATTTTTTAAATCCCCACAGCATGGTGCTGCACCATGTTTAACCGTAAAGATGTTTTCAACTGGAAACACTTGAAATAAATTCACATTTTATCTGTGGAGCATGATCTCACATTTAAAAAATGTGGGGAAATAAAACCTTTTTGTTCAAGCAGGTTTATTGTCTGAGTTTTTGAGTGAAATTGTGATTTTTTTTAAAATAAACTAATTATTTTTCCTCAAGCCAATGCACTTTTCAATGTAACTTGATTTTTGTGAAAGTGATCTCTGTGACAGTACTTCCTTTTTCTGTGATATCAATACGACTTCTATAATCTGACACTTTGTTTGCCTCTCTCCAAAAAAGAGAACATACCATTTGAACACAGGGCTGATGTGTTTGATTTTCATAAGTTAAAAACAAAGCCACACAAAACTTCCCTCAAACCCGTTCATATCTACTGTCAGGGTAAATGATTCTGATGTTTAAAACCACCAGATTAGTGAGAAACAAGGCTGAATGTAGTATATTTATAAGGTGTTTCACGCATATCTAACCCAGAGATTGTTTGAGTTTGTGTCACTTCTGCACAGTAAACTCCATGATGAGACCTTAAAGCATCACATCCTTGTTTGTGGGGCCTTCGCATTTCAAGGCAACGCTGCAAAACCAACCAATGTTGGTAAAACATTCGTTGCAGTTCACACGGTCCTAATATATCAAGTTTTTACTTCTTGTAAAACGTCAGTACTCTGTGGCTAATTGCTAGCGTTTTTTTTTTTTAATTGCTTGTTCTTGAACTTTCTTTTTGGCAGCGTGTTCCATAACTTGGGACAAATTGCCAGGGCATACGTAGAGGCAAACATGGTCGTCATTATAGCTTCAACGTTCAGGATTTATTAACTTTTTAATCACTTTTAATTCAAAGCTAGTCCGAGACATTCCTGATGAGAAGCGTACAAGCTAGCTGCTACCTTCCCATAGATAAAAGCTCTTTAATCACCTTTTCATCTCAACTTATTATTTATTTAAAAAGTTCAAATTAAACCATATTAAAACCACAATTCACATCGTAGTTCAAATTAATAATGTTTATTGAAAAACATAAAGGTTGTCTTTACTGACTGAACTAGCTTAGCAGGCTAGCTAATGTGAACAACATATTTTATTTGGAAGAACTCACAGTACAGACACATATTGGGAGAGCTTTGAGTCAGACCATGATAATGAGGTACAAACTTGGGGAAGTGCCAGTTGAGTATGCTAATAGGGCAGCTAATGCTGCTTTTAAAAAAATATCAGTGATTTCAGCAATTTGTCACCTCACAACCTAAAGCTTTGTGGTTTCGTTCCGTACCGAGTTATTTAGGTATGAAAAGGAACTGTTAGAATATCTTGTGCCCACCATGCCTCAGTTTGCATCTGCTTTTAGGTTCAATTCTACCTGCTTTGACAGAGTTAAATCATCGTTTTATTCTTTTAATCTACTGTAAGGAAATGCAGTTACATGACTCTAGTAAATAATATCTCCCGTAAGGAGGTCAAGTAGAGGTCATAATCTCTCGTAAGATGCTCCATAAGTAGATCAGTACCAAGCAATGTGATTCAAAGTCTTCAGAAAATTATTAAATTCAACAACATATAAGATTTGAGCGCGTTCAAGATGACGTATCGCCATGGAAGTACCAAGAAAAACATGCAATTTTTTCCCAAGCTGAAAATCTGACTAATTTATTTTTGAGTTCATCTCTTGAGAACTTTGAACCAACAACTTTTCAAGTCAAAGAGACCGCAACAAGAAGCTCGTTATAGTTGTAACGTGGTCAAGTTTGTAACGCCAGCCAACTTTATTTATGTTATTGAAACAAAACAGCATGTGCTCTCTGTTTTACTCTAACTGACTGAAGTCTCCCACAGCAATTAGACTAGGTGATCTCACTATTTAAAAGTTGTGGCAAGTGGGTTTAAAGACTTTTTTTGGTGCAGACAGCAGCCCAGATCAATGGTAACAATGAAAGAGCATTGCAGTGGTTTACACACACTCTTACAAATTGATCCTCTGCAAGCTCATGACTGTGTGTGTGTGATTTTACCAGAGACCTGAAGCAGCTGTGATGTGTGACGTCAACCACTCAGTTTTTTTTTTCTTTCTCTCATTATTAGTAAACCAACCAGTGGGCTGATGGTTATATAGATCAGAGGAAACTGTCTGCTCTACAGACTTCCCACCATGGCTTCCTGCTCCTCAAACAGGCAAAGACAGCGTAAACATTCTTTATTTTATTTCTAGTCCTAATCAGGTTATCATCCAACAAATGATTCAAATTATAGCCTGATTTAGACTCTTGTTTGTTTGTGGTGTTTGCATCTTCTTTTCTTTCACGTGTAACCTGGTAAATTCATTCGCAGCACTTAAACTTTCTTTTTTTTCTATTCAAATGTTAAAGTATTTCATTTGACAAACCAACACAAAGTAGTTTTAATCATTTATAAGAATAGCATCCATATATGAACAACTAGCATGGGGTTCTGAAGTGTACTGAGCCAAAGACGGTAGAATACAGATACATGCCTCACTTTTCAGGACTTAATTTGCAATAGAGAAAATAAACAAAACACCAAAATAAAAACCCTGTATTTTTTTGAGTTCCTTTTTCACAGTCCCAATAAAACACAATATTAAATTGAAGGGGTGTGAAAGCTTTGGCAAGGGACAGCATCATCTGGCTGACTGGTTGCTATTTTTCAAAGAGGGGACATTGAGTTACATGGGGGATGGTCCGGGGCGTGAAACTACGAAAAAGAGACCTGCTTGAAGTGGAACTGGGGGTGGGGGAACGTGGACTTGACTAGGCTGCTATTTCTATTTCAGACATGCAGACACACTCTTTGCAACATCTCCCACTTCCAGTCCGTCTCCCTGGTACTGGAGCCGCAGCTTAATGCAGAAACCCATTAACAGCAATTAGCCCTGAGAGAGGGTGATGGCTGATGCCAGGAGACGGCTGGGAAGCAGAGTAAGACGGAGCGATGAGAGCTAAAATCCATAAAGTGGAAGTAAAAGAGGAGAAAAGAGGCAGATAACAAGAAATGTTTAATGCCCTCGTCTTTTGTTACCCACTACGTAAGCCGACACGGGGCGTGTGCGCTCTGCGTGAAACGTCTGGACACAGCTGCATTATGATGCATGCCAGATGCTCTATTAGATCAGTTGCGTCGGTAAAAGAGGTTCGAGGAACTCTTTGTTTTGGAACAGTTTTGCATTTAATGGGAGACGGTGGGGTTGACCGGCATGTTGGAACCGTCTCTTTTCTTTCTCATTGTGGCTGCAGGGCTTTTCTTTTCCCCGTCTTTCTCCTCTCCTTGCGCCTCCTGATGAAAAGTGACCAGCCGAGCGGTTGTTTGCCATCTGTGACCGCTCATAGTTTCAGAGGGGGGAAGCCCTTCCCCGCGTTCACCCCCTCCTCCTCTGCGACACCGCCAATAGATTGTCCGTCTGCTGCGTCATTGATCCGCAGGTCACCGTGGTGACGGCCTGACTCCAAGGCACGGGCTAGTTACCAGCTGGGTTTTAATATATACGTGTGTGTGTGTGTGTGTGTGTGTGTGTGTGTGTGTGTGTGTGTGTGTGTGTGTGTGTGTTGTGTTGTCCTGCCAGCTGGCCAGTTTGTTTGCCTGGACTGGATTAGCTTCCCATTTACAGCCCAAATTAATTCCCAGCACCCCTCACCCACCTCTCTTCCTCTCTCTCTTGGCAAATAGACAGAGTCACCCAAACAGTTTTCTGACCACACCCTAATCTATAAAAGTGCTTTATTGAAACCTTAAAGACATTGGTTGGTTATTAGTGATGAAGTAAATGAAGGTTTTAAAAAGTTATAGTTTCAAAACCATTAAAATATTCCCTCATATTGCATTGTAATTCCCTCAAACCTCGTTGTCGTTTTTTGTGTTTTTTCGCAGCGCTTCGTCTGTTTGGAGCAACAAAGAACAAGAGGTTGAGATTGAAGGAGATTTCACTGCTAATGTTAATTGAAGAAACACATTTTCTTACTCTCACACATGAAAGTTAAGTTTTGAAAACCCCAAGCATTTTTCATTACTCCAGATCTGTGTTGTAAAGGCCTTTTGACTGGATTCTGTATGCATAAAGTAACCAAATATCCATTCTACATTTGGCGCTGTGCACTGCCAATCAGCTGGCTGTGGAAGGTTTGTTGATATTGTGTGAAATCTATAGGAGCTAAGCCCACCACTGGCTTTTGGAAAGACAGGTTCACACTGAATAGGTGTTGGTCATCCATCGTGAGGATCAGGAGAAGCGAACCAATCACTGATTTAGCATTCTGACAACAACAAACGTCAGCCAATATCAGGTCTTTTCTTTCCTTGTAAAACTGTGATTTCAAATGTAAGTTTCGCATAACTGAAGTGACTGGAAAGCTGGTTAGGACAGTACTAGACTAGTTTAAAGGCTTAAAGAACAGAGACTTTTTTTGAGTGTCAATCTGAGGTGACAAAAATCACATATGGAATACCTCAGGGTTCCATCTTGGTGCCCCTCTTATTTAATATACATAAAAGGTTGTAAAAGGACCCATAACTATGCAGATGATGCACATCTCTATGTCACAATGTCACCAGATGACTGTGAACCCATTCAGGGGTTAGGTTGCATAGAATGAATCATGGCATGGATTTGTCATCTCTTACTTCACAAAATTGCAAAAACGCTGAAACACCAACTTGCTATAAATCAAAGCTAAACCCATTTGTTTAGCATTGCCTTTGATTAATGATAACTGGAGCACCATTAACTGTAGTCTGTAATTTTAATTATTTTCCTGTATCATACCACTCCAATGTATTGTCTCTTATTTGTTGTTTTACGTTTTGTTCATCTAAGGCACCTTGAGTCGCCTTGTAGCTGAAACATGCTAAACATAAAGACTTGCCTTGCCTAATGCCAAGCTGCTGTGTAACATGTTTAAGTCCCAGGCTTTAGACATTGCTATTTTAAAAAGTGCAGCACGCATCTTTAAGCCAGTCGACTGTAGAACGCCTACATGAGCAGGTAGTGTGACTAAACCAGCTAATCATCTTACAGAGTCCAGTGTGACTCTTTGACAAAAATGACAAAAATGTATAATATCATGTGGAAAAGCATGTGTACTTGAGAATTACTTTTGCATTCATTGGGTGTTTATTCTACATTCTGCTTAGTCCAGGAACGAGGCTGATAGCTGTTTCTTCTGACATGCTAGGCTAACTATGATTAGCAAAACAAGCTAGCAGCAATATTTTTTCGCATTTTCATTACTTGTTGTGACCATTTTTTTAAACTGAAACATGTATTGGGTGTGTAAAGAAATTTCAACTTTTGAGCAGAGATGAAAGGCACAAATAGACTACATCGTTAAACCGACCACCCAGTGTCAATCGATAGTATTTGTTATTCTTGTTTTTTTGTTTTTGTTTTTACAACATAAAAATTAACAAGCTGTAAAAAATCCAAGACCTGTTTAGATAAATGTTTTAGGACATCTGTGAAAATGGGGCTGATCGGAAAGCTTAGTGTCTGTAGAGCTGAAACTAAACATGTTGTCAAAGTTTGAGAACTGGAGCGATAGATTTATATTTACTGACACATTTGCAGTGTGACTAATAAAGCTGGCCGGTGAGATTTGGATCATATGAAATATTTGTGAGGTTAATTGTCTTCTGTTTCTCTGTGCTTAGTCCACATGAATGTTCATCTCCAGCAGGGCAGTTCAGACCACAACAAGCGTTTTATTGTGAGGAACTGGGCCCATTTTAGTTAGCTCACTGGTTTCCTGCTTCCTTTTTTGTCACTGCTTCGTTTTCTTTAGATGGACATGCAGAAGAAATTGTTTTTTTTCTTCTCTCTTTTGCTCTGCATTGCAAGCCCGTCATAGACCCCCTGCCCTTTCAACAATCATATGATCATCGGGGCTAAATCTGATTAAAAGCTTGAAGTGTGCAGCCCAGTTCACAGTCATTCGATCAACCACATGCAGCAACACCTGAGGCTGAAAAGCCTGTCATAAAATGTTGCGTTTCATAAAATGTTGCTCCCTAACACACACAGATACGCTTGGCCCTCTGTCTCCTTTGCTGCTTCTCTTCCTCTTCTGGTGCACCCACCTCACTTCCTCACGCTGTCCCTGCCTGCCATTGGCCCACAGCCGAGGCTGAGGTGCCTTTTAAGGGCACCTCAGATGTTTGACTCAGGTGCCGTTCAAACCCGGCACTGATGACAAAGCAACCTACAATCAAACCTCAGGGAAGCACATATTTGTATAAGGATGTGCTGGCTGGTACAGTTAGGCCTGTTTTGTGATGACGTCCATGCACAAGTCAAGCATGCATGTGTGATCAGTCAGTTCTGAATGTAAAGGGATCTTTGCAGAAGACCTGAAAGCTGACTACACACACACACACACACACACACTCTTTATACCCCCCATACATGCTGGTGGACCCCGAGAGGCTCATCCATTCTCAGCCTTCTGCCTCTGACCAATGGGAGGGACTTGTGAGCTGCCCGCCTTCTGATTGGCTCCTTTGGAGATTCGTGCCCTCTGACTGGCCGCGGTCCTTCCCAGCTTCCTGGTCTTCCTTATCGTGTTGCTGCCCCTCAACTAAAACACGCCAAGTCAGGTCAGCCACCTACACGTAATGGGTAGTTGTCTGTGGTTAAAAATGCCTTTCATAACTTTCTGTTTCTCCATTCTCTGCATAGCTTCTTGTTAGCGCTATTCGGAGCATTTACATAGTCAAACGTCTGTACAAATACTTCCTTATTCCTCCGTATGTCAACCAGTCAAGGCTACAAATGCGTCATCTGATTGGGCTGGAATATATTATTATTATTATTATTATTTTTTGTATGCAGAAGCGGTGCTTGATTTTTCTTTGCAGTTCCCACCCGTCTCTCCCCCCGGCTGTTTGAATGAGCTGCCTGCTCGGCTCTGATTGGCCGCCCGCAGCTGCCATATATGGACATAGGCCAGCAGCAGAGGCAGGAAGTGGGGCAAAGGAGGAAGTGGAGATCCTCCTGTCAAAAAGAAGCATGTTCAGCCTGCCGAGGAATCACAAGAACAAGCATGCCACACCTTGTTTCTCGGTCCATCTCCCAGCTTTTCTTTTTGAGTGTACAACACACCGTTGGTTATCTCACCCCTCTCCTGGTTGGCTCTTGGTTGGTCATTATCTCCCCTGCTATCTCTGTCTCCTGACTTAGCATCTTGACACACTCGTGTCACAAATGCAGTCCCTTTGGGAGCTTAAAACTGGAAATCTCTTAATCGCTCACGCCAGCAATCTTTCAGCTTAGTTCAGCATGCGAGCAGCGCTTTTTACACCCGAGGGTTTGACAAAGTCCAGGCCGGAGTTATTCAGCGGCGGGACGCAGTGCGGCCTGCCCGTGTGCCGATTCACACCTGCCAGAGGAACAGGTTGTTCACCTGATAACGTAATGTGGTTACGCAACTCCATTAAATCATATCTTTGAACATCAGGTTGAATTAGAGTTATTTTGATTTGATAAGCAGTCATAAACTTGTGACCCCTGACCCTCAGCTCAAATAAAAAACCGGAAACACAAACAAGGCGACATGTGCGGAAGGGCCCCACGTGGGCCCCACGGGGTTTGGTTCATAATGGGCTTCTTCTATGGAAACCTTTTGAATCCGTCAATCAATCAATCAATGAAGTTTATCTGTACAGCACATTTCAGAAACATGGCAGTTCACATCATGAAAACATAAAGATAAACACATCATACAGTCAGCAGTTATGAAAACAGATATTACATCGTTAAAATCATCAATACATGTCAAATGTTTTTGGTAAATGTTCTTTCCGCCCTGTTGGATCTCAAATGGGTAGAAAGTGGTTTAAATCTGGGCAGCTTTCTAGATTCAAAATGGTGTCTGTTTTTTCCCCCAGAGTTGATCTGCCTTAAACCTGTGTTGATGGTAAACATGGGTCCATCCTATTTGGGATTCTTTTCCCAGCTTGTTTCCCACCTATGTGGGCCCATGTGGGCTATGCTCTGGCTAAACTGCCCCTAGTTTACATTGACCTTCCTGTATGGGGCCCATTTGGACCAACTATACCCAACCTATTTTGGCAAAACTAGGTAGGTACCCTGAGTAGGTCACAGCTGGGTCTGAAACGGGTGTTAAAAAATGGGTTAAATCTAGGATTCAACCCACGTAGGATTCAAATTGATCCTATTTTGATGACATCATTACATCACATGCATCCTTTTGATATGATGTAATCTTCTGACAGTTGTATTTGGAACTCATTTTGCGTCCCGTTTCCCACCTACAATGGTGTATGCCTTGTCTTAATGTGTCAACTATGTGAACTACCATAGTTGACCAGATTGGTACCCAATGTAGCTATAGGTATTAAATAAATGGGTTGAATTTGTGCAGACCATCTTATGGGTCCCACTTCTTATCCATTTAGCTTTTCAACTGCATATCAAGCTACCATAGTGAGATCACGAGGGCGTGTATGGAGTAGTTTTCATACCAAAGACAAATGCAACTGATACCAATCTGTTCCATGTGAAATTGAACCAAATGGACCAAACAGATGTGAAGCCACTGAAATATCACCAACCAGACATGTTAACAGATACAAACTGCACTGCTAATTATCGGCAAGAGCTTTTACAGGATTAGAAAAAGTTCAAATCTACACAATGTAGCAGTTGTTGTGAAATTCAGGAGAAATGACAAGCGACAGTTTTGATTTCGCAACTCCTTCGACTCTTGTCTGTCAAGGCTTGTTCGTGCTGGCAGGAGTGTGCAGTAGAGTTACAGTCAGGTTATGCATTCTTCATGTGAGTGTGTGTGTGTGTGTGTGTGCGCGTGTTGACCTGGTGGGGTGTGTATTGTTGAGGCCACACCTTCTTGTCAACGCTGACATCCATAAAAGGAGATCTTTAAGTTTGTCACATGACAATAATCTGAGGAATGCAAGACTGGTCACATGGGATGCCATCTCAAGAAATCAGTTTCACCCTGAGGACAGACGAAATTGTTTGTGTGTGTGTGTGTGTGTGTGTGTGTGTAATTGTGCAATTGTGGTTTCATTATGAATTACTCAATTTTTAGTTGGAGTTATCTTTCTTTTAGAGTAAATAGCAAGACTATGTCTTTATACATCATGACTATGTGTGTTTGTATGTGTTTTTATCTTGTGTGTGTGTGTGTGTGTGTGTGTGCGCGCGCGCATGTGGATTTCACTTCTCTTTCAGATATGCTTCAGTAACTGGAAACTGCAAAAGGAGGAGTTTGTTCCAATTTCCTTCTCTGTCAGAAGAAGAACAATTTGTGTGTGTGTGTGTGTGTATGTGTGTGCGCGTGTGTGTCAGCAGTTCATTGTATGCTTGCCAATAGAGTGGTTTTATACTTGACAGCTTAAAGTTTTTGAAGGACCTCATAATAAAAAAACCCCCGTATTTCCTTCCTTTTTTTTTCTTTTTAGCACATCCTGTCCTGTTGACAGAAAAAATCAGCTTTCTGTCCATGTTTGTGCACAAATGTATGAATGTAGAATTGAAAATCAGCACTCCCTGAAGCTGCAGCCGCCCTGCGGGCTGCTCTCTACTGCCCCCTAAGGCACAAAGCAATTCATGTAAACCACACGGTTGCCTTACGCTTCGCTGAAATGGACTTCCTCTTTTTTTCCCCTTTTATCTGGCACCATATAAGGTTAACAGTTGACAGGTAGACACATTCTGCACGGGCTGAGCCAATGGTGCTGTCGAGGCTGAGTGAAGCATCATGTCTCCTTATATGATTTGACAGCGAAGCGAGGCTGTTTGTCAGCGTGAGGACAGGAAGTTTTGGGCTGGTGAGGATGTTCAGCTGTCATCAGCATACAGTTTGAGATTTTCCAAAATGGTCCAATCGGCTGCAGAAAGTTCCAGTTTTCCCCAAGTTAAGAATGTAAAATAATAACAATAATCAGGATGGGATTTAGCTAGTTTTGTGACTCAAAGGTTTTTGAACGAATGTTTCAGCTTTACTGTCAGCTGTTTTGTTGTCGGTGAGGGTTTTTCAGTCTGGCTGATTCAGCGGATTTCAGCCGTGGAAGGCAGGAAACTAATAAACACGCTCTAAATTTGGCGTCTGCCGCTTCTGCCTCTCGACTTTCTCTGCTGGTGACCTCCGAGCTTCATCACCACTGACTCAGACCTCTGCAGAGCATTCCTCACAACCCGCTGCCCCACAGCATGTTGGCTCAGCAAGAAAAACCTTCCACCGACTTCTTTGTTTTGGAAGTGGCCTCCCACTTCCAAAGCAAAGGCATTTGTATCGTTGACGTTCTCCATGTTGGCATGTTTCTCCAATCACAGGGCTGCTGCAACCCTCCACTCTTTGCTTTCCTTCCTTTGTTCCCCCTGGACAAAGCTGTCGCCTGGTTTACCCCAGCAGAGTACACACACACGCACACACACTTGGTGTCAGAGAGTCAAACAGGTGAGGTGACAGACGGAGATGAATCTGAAAGTTAAAAGGTCTCGGAGAGGCTATTTGTGTCTTTGCATGCTTGAGCGACCCACTGTGTGTGTGTTTGCAGCTGAAGGGGTTCCCATAGCGGTGGGTAAAATATAGGTCATGTTGTGAAAACACACACGGCGTCTGTTTGAATTCGATTAGATTTTCGACACGAAGCCGTTTGAGACAGAAGGTAACGCTCTTCATTTGGTTTTTACACTTTTCAGATAAGAATCTGAAAAGTGTGGTGTGCATTTGTGTTCAGCCTGTCCAAGTCAATCCTTAGTGAAACTGCTTTTTATTGCTCAGGTCTTTAGTGGCATGCCTTCCAGCTGCTTCTAGATGCTCAAATTTGTGGCTTGCTTTTCTTTGCGGATAACTCTCACTGAGCCTCACTGCACAGAGAACAGGGGCCGGGTCTACAGGGGGCGTGGGCCCCTGGGCTGGAGCCACTTTTGGTGCCCTATCCAGTGCATTAGCGGTCATGAATAAACACATGCTAAGTTTAAAGCATCTAGTAACCACACATTGTTCCCAAAGAAATACACGTAAATGTACAAGAATTGTTTATTTTCATGAGTTTGTTTATATCCTATCAGCTTTATAAGATAAAGTAAAAATGTTTGCAAATATGCATTCATCTATACTACAAAAAGTCTTTTATTTATTACTATGGTAACACATTATTTGAAGTGGTGTGCATAAGACTGACATGACACTGTCATAAACATCACATAACATCTGTCATGAACATAAAGAAGTCTTTATGAATGTTTATGACAGTTGTCATGAAGTGTCATTTGGTAAATAATGACATTTTTAATGTAAAGTTGCATTGAAAATCCATTAAAAGTGCCAACTTTGCATTAAATTATCATAATCTACTAAATCAGATGGTATCTGCAGCACGCCAGATAGTATCTGATACTTGTTTTTCTTTTAGTATGTTTTGTGCACCAGAAAATTAAATTTTTTTGTTCAGGGGGTCCAAATTCGGTATTTGGACCACCCCCCCAAAAAACAAACAAAAACAATTGGCGCCCGGGGCTATTGCCCATGTCAGCCCTTTCTATAGTCTGGCCCAGCAGAAAACAGTTAAACTAAAGTTTCAGATGTAGGTCAGGACTCTCGCGTGAATCTGGTCGAGCTTCGTTCCCCTGCTGATGGCACTCCGCCCCTCAACGACTCAAGTTTGAAAACAGGCCATTCAACGTAAGCATAACGCGTTAAATGGTCGCAAGTAGTCAAATTAAGGTCATACAAGTAAACTTGTGAAGTTTATTGAGTTGCCATGTCAGCATAAATAAAGTAAGCTTGACAAATTTAATTTGGTGACGTGACGAATTTAAAATAAACAAAAATATTAATCTGTTGTCTTTTTTTCAGTGAGGACTGCGTTCTTAAAAGCTCTGACCGACATCTCCGTCCTCTGCTGAATTAAAGAATCCCCACAGCATGATGCTGCCATCGCCATGCTCCGCTTGTGTCCGAAGCGATGCAGAGAAAGTCATAAAGTTTTATTAGGAGCTGCTGCACGAGCAGCTCTTCTCTCCTTTGCTCCACCACTTTTTTTTTCTCCAGATATGAAAATGTCTCAGCCGTGGCAGCATGTTGTTCAGATAACGGCCTCAGTGGGCAGCAGCAGCAGCAGCATGGAGAGATTACATGCAGATGACTTGCGGCGCTGCCATTGGCTGCAGCCGGCAGGTAATTTGCATGCTGGTTGCCCTTTCAAGGCAACCGCTGTAAAAATCCTTGTTATCTTTTCATCATCGTGTAATTCTTATTCCTGTTTGTTTTTCCCCTCAGTCGCTCCCAGTTTCACACACACTCCCGCTTTTGTGTAGCAAAGCGCCTGCGGAAAAAAGGCGAGGGGAGGATAAAGCGCAAGAAGTGAGAGGAGATTTACAGGAGGAGCAACGCCTTCCTTAGCTCATCTGATTGTAAGCTGATAACCTGGAACGCAGTGCTGAGCTGTTACATAAGAGAGACAGGCGACACCCTCAGAGACCGTGTGTGTGCGTGTGTAAGAAGCCCACTTTCCCCCTCTCATTGTCAGCCTTGTTTGAGGCACAGATAACTGGGTTAGTCACACTGACATATTTTCAGTCAAGAGACTGGCTGCAGCTGTGGTTCGTTTCTCCATGTGTGTATATATGTGTGTGTGTGTTTGCTTTTCATGTGAAAGACTCACACTCTGGCTTGAGGGAAATGCAATCAGTTTTTATCCCGTGATCCCATCCTGGCTGTAATTTATGAGCTCTCCGCTCATTTCCCAATATCTCACCATGTGAGAGACAGTGAGTGGTTTAAAAAAAAAGCTCTGGGAAAGTTGCTGCATTTTTTTTTTTCTTTTTTTGCATATTCGCTGTCTATAGTCATACGGTGCATCAATAATCCAGCCACTTCTGCAGAAATGCATATGAACTCACCGTGTCATTAATGATGCATTTAGATACATTTGTTGTAAATGTCAGCTTTCTGGGAAGTCGGAGACAAGAACAGAGCAAAAAAACATTAAAGTGGTTTGTTCAGCTTGTTGTTTATATCTTGACTACATGAAAAATCTGGATATGTCAGCCATAAAATGTAATGTAATATGTAATAAAATGTAATTTTTTTTCTACCACATCAGGAAAAACTTGGATGGGAAAAGAAAATGCAACTAAAAACAGCTGAAATCAAATTCGGATTCATGAATATTTTTATATTTTGTCTCAAAGCCACACGGTTCTGTGTATGTTACTTGGATCTGAAACGACAGATCAGCACAAATTAGAACACAGTTGCAAACTGGAAGGATAAATATCTACAAAGTGTGGCGTACATTTGTATCCAGCCTCCTTCACTCTGACACCCTGAAACAAAAATCTAGTCCTCTTAAAAGAAACCCATAAAGAGTCCTGGGGGTGGAGCTGAAACTTTTAGCGTTGGCTGGCGAAAGGTGAGAAACGTTTCCAACATTTGTGTGGAGCTTGTGTGAAAGCTATTTTGTATTTCCTATGTCTAGCCTTATCAGGAACAGAAAGCTGGCCTTTTTTTTTCTTCTTTTTTTATCGTCACATTCAAAAAGGTTTTTTCCAGTTAACCCATCGGTGTGTCACATGTTCAGTAACCTTTAAACCGAGATTCTCAACGCAGAACCTCAAGAATAGCATCATTATTACAAGTGTCACTTTGACACGTTTCCCTTCAGCCTGTAGAGCAGACAGAGGAGCGTGTGTTTACGAGACGGTGACAAACTGGTGACTGTACAATATTTTGTTTGTATTTGCATTTCTTAATGTTTTAGTCTGCTGGGATGAAACCAGTGTTCCCAGTGGTTAATCCCTGTGAATGTGGCAGCTCAGGTTGTGTGTTTAAGGTTTCAAGGCCATCTGTGCCAGATGTTAATGCTGCCTATGCTGGGTGTGTAGCGAGTGTCTGAGGTGGATGTGTGTGTGTGTGTGTGTGTGTGTGTGTGTGTGTGTGTGTGTGTGTGTGTGTGTGTGTGTGTGTGTGTGTCTGTGTGTCTGTGTGAGCAGATGGTTTATGTTCATCACACACACACACACATGGTCTCTCCCATTATCCCAGTTCCCCCAGTCATCAATTATTCACACCAGGACACTGACACCCAGGAAATATGAAAGTAATAAATAATTCAAATTTAAAAAGCAAAATGCAGCATATATGTTTATAAAAAAAATTATGTATTTACAGTAAAAACATAGTTTTTGTTTTAATACAGTGAAAGTGGGGGGAAATTAAATATTGAATTTGTTTTGCAGTTTTATAAGTGTACTGTTTTAGCTCACAAAGGTTAAGAGTGTCGACTCTCATTGCGCCAGAAATAATATTTCATAAAAAATCTATGCTGTTGATGAATTTCGAGCTGGTCAAGGCTGAAACACCCGCATCAAAAATATTCCTTTTTGCAATTTTCTTTTTTATATATTATTTTTTTATGGAAAATACTGCATATTGTGGGTTTTTCTTCAAAAAGAAAAGGTTTTGGTGTTTTTTTGTTTTTTTTTTGACAAAAGAGGCACAAAAACATAGAAAACATTTGAAAAACTTCATATTTATGGATAGGTCTGAATCTGCTGAAGATATTTAATGCAATGAAAGTGAAACAAAAATGTAGTACTGCATTTTTATAATAGATTTATAAAGCGCACCATTTTGGGACATGAGGCTGACCACTGTATAGTCAACCCGAAGGTACCTGAATGGTTAAAATATCTACTAATCTTAAATGATAAATTTCTTAATTATAAATTTGTAGCAAAATGTGGTTGTGTTTTGTGAATAATTGCTGTGAATAGTAGAAATGTTTTTATTAAATTGCGTCTTTGTGCAAAAATGACTTTTTCTTCCTGCGTAATGAAAGCCCAGCAAACAACAGCTGCTGCTTGGTATGTGCGTGCGTGTGTGTATGTGCGTGCGTGTGTGTGTGTGTGTGTGTGTGTGCGTGTGCGTGTGTGTGTGTTTTTGTCCAGAGGGGGGCCTCCAACCCTTTGTTGTAAGAGAGCATATCATTAGCATCTCAAACCGCTCACTGGCCATCAAGACAAGGCGATGAAAAGCTGAGTCGAGACGGATGCAAAGAGTCAGAGTGATTGAGGCGGGGTGGGGAGATGGAGGCGGGTGGAGGTGGGGGGCAGGTGGGACCCCGGGGATCCAGGAGGAAAGTGGTGGCAGCGACCAGCAACACCTGCGAGTCCAGCTTCATCCACCCTCTGTTTACATGTTTGTTTGTCCGTTCAGGGATTCCACTGACTGTTCTCAGAGCAGATCAGACAGGATGCTACCGAGGCGTACAGTTCGCCGCTGCCGCCAGTGGATGGCGCAGAAGAGCTCCTCTAGAAACGAACCGGAGGAGGGAACAAAGTGAAGCTTGGAGTAAAACAATGTGGAGAAATAGGTTAAATGTGGTAGGAATTAATTAGTTTTCTCAACTCTTAATTAATTGTTTTCCCCTTTTTGTTTGTCTTGAAAAGAAACTTATAGGAATTATATTTCTTTGGAAGTGAGCAAACACACTCCCAGCCATTACATAACATGCAAACACACACTCAAAAATAAATGTCGCGTGCATAACCTCAAAATCTGAATGTTGCTCTGTGTTGCAAAGTTTGCCAGTTTATTTTTGGCCTTTCTAAAGAACTGAAAGCTACTGTGCTACTTTCTTAGAATTTCCAGAGATTGAAGTTCAAGGTTCGTTGCACTATTAGTACGACTAAATCACTTAGAGCATCATATAATCAGAGGCACATTGGTTTTATTTTTATGGTACAACTGAGAGAAGAACACAGCTTCTTGCAAAAGTCCTGAGTGATCCCTGTTTTATTCGTTTTTGAAATCCAAAAGAATTACTTTCACAAGTGGGTTGTTCCGGCTTTCGCCAATTGCTTTGGGTTTATTTCAAATGTGAGGCAGAAAAGAAAAGGAGAAAGAGAGAAAAATAAATAAATAAAAAAGAGAGAGCAGGGTGAGAGTAAAGGAGAGGAAGAAAATCTGCTTCTGCACCTGTGGAAAGAGGATTTGTTCATATTTTCTTTTTTCACTTTCATTGATGAGAAAGATGCTTTTATTTTAAAAAAGAAACTTATAAAAAGCCACTAAATCCATAATATGCAAACACATACTCTAAATATGAAACACGCATCCCCTCAGATTTTGAAGTTTGCAATATTTTCAAGTTAAATAGTTTATTTTTATTTTTATTTTTGCCGTGTTGTAATCATCAGCAGTTCAGATCGATTTATTTTTGCCTATTTGAAGAACTGAAACCTGCCGTGTTGCTTTCTTAGAAAGAAATTCCAAAGACTGAGGGTCAAGGTTCAAATAAACCAGTGAGCACATCACACTGGAGGAACGCTAGTTCTTATGTTTAATGGTACATCTGATAGATTAGGGGTTATTGTGGGTTTATTTCAAAATAAGAAAGATGTTCGACCTTAAATATATGAATGATTAAAGTATAAGCTCAAGTTGGGCTTATAGGTTCAAAATCCTCAAATATCATCATCCCTGGTACAAACATGTTGCAAAAAAAAATAACAACATTAAAATAAATGGTTGTCATTGTTATTTTAAAACCTTTAATGGCCTTTAATGCCACCTCATGTCATATTTCGTGAAAGTTCTGGCATCCTTTGAAAGTTTTCACATTTTCCTCATGTAATATCCACAAACTTCAATGCTTCAGCGCTTTTAATTGTATTAGATTTTTTTACAAACAAAAATGTGAGAAATATGACAGTATTATGTGTTCTCCAGGCACATGGTGTCATTTTATAGCACAATCAAGTAACTATGTTACCTTCAACTGTTATAAAAATGCTCCGTATATCAAATGTGACTGAAAAGAAATTTGACTCTGTAAATTAACACCTTGAAATTGGGCCTGTGTCTCTTTAAAAACTCCCGCTCTTTCTGAAACTTCTCCTTTACAAAGTCATAACAACATGGCTCTTCTATTAACCCTTTAACAACATTTTTACCATTTTTAGATGTAGCTCCTTTAACGAGTTCAGCTGATGCTCAGTTCCTCCAGGTGTTTGCTAATTGCTGCTGGCTAGTCTGCAGGAGCTGAGTGATGGAGCTGCAGGGGAAGAGTTGCTCTGTGAGGTGGAAGTTTGGAAGCTTGAAAAATGCATTGAAGGTGGCATCAGGTCCACTCAGGCATTTTGTACTATCAAATGGTTGCCATGGAGATCAAAGGATTTCTCAAACATGTCTGAAAGAATCAAAGAAAACTCCAAGTGTGTCTTTAATGTTGGGATAACATTCTAGCATGATGTAAAGCTAAAAAATGTCAATTTTACACGACAGTACCTCTATAAGATACAGCTTGAGATTTTAACCCGACCAAAAGTGTCAAATATTAAAGTACTATATTATGCATCTTTAAGGTTCATTGATAAGATCAAAAACTTTCCAAATGTCTTTTTCGCTCAGAGCCGCTGTGTGACATTGAACGCCGTGTCTCCAAGCAGAAGAGAAGAATTGTAAGCAACACAGATGCTGCTAAGGAGGTGGAACAATGAGCTCAAGGTGTTGAGCTGGAGGAAAGCGAGCAGGAAGGAGGGCAGCTGACCAGAGCAACACTGCTGACTTGTGAGGCCAGGATGTGAAGTCACAGGCCCTCACCGAGAGGCAGGAAGAGGTATTTTTAGCGGCATCCTGATCAAATTCCCCTGCAGTCAGTGCTCTGGGCGCCGACCCAAGCCCCCGATCGATTTGGGTAGGTGAGGCAGCGCACTCCAAAATGGCCGCACGCTACTTACAGTGTCACAGGCAAGAGAGAGCAGAGCAGCGCTAGTTTACATATACAGGAAGTGCAGAAGAGGAATGGATGTGGATGTAAAACAGTGTAACTTATACCAACAAGAAAACTTAACGGGTTGGCCTAATGTCTGTCAGAGCCGTCACTGTGACACATAACACACACACACACCACACACACACACACACACACACACACACACACACACACCACACACACACACACACACACACACACACACACACACACACACTCACATTATGCAAACTGAATCCTAACCGTTTCATAAAGTGTCCAACAGAGGGAGAAGCGAAGAGGCTGACCTGGGCTTGATTGCTTGTAGCTGTCGCCATGACAATGAAGGCCATGTGAGAGCTGAGGCCTCCCCACCTCCACCAAGACACAACACACACACACACACACGCATATATGCACATTCTGACCTCCTGACCTGACTGCTGTGTGCCGACTGGAGGTGAAGCAGAGGAGGAGGGGAGTGTGTGGCGTCCCCTGTGGCTCCAGCTTCCAGCTCTTTGTTGGCGGAGAGAGGAGGCCCTTGGTAGGGCTGCAGCTGTGTGCTCACCCCCACCAGCAAACACACACACACACATTCCGCTGTGATGAAGGACACACATATGTCCTGGTACCTATTTTCATGGTGGAGACCAGGATGTGGTTTCCTGGGATTAAATGGACACACAACCTGCAGAAATACTAATAAACCCAATCTTTTTTTCCAATATTTAAGATTATAACAACTTTTCAAAGGACTCTAAAGAAAATTAAAAAAAACTCTGGATAATGTAGATAGCTTGATTTGGGATCCTACAAACCATAAACTTGCAAAGTATTTAATTTAAAAACACTTATTCAAAGATCTTTGTAACTTTACTCCAGATTTATTGTAAGACACATAAATCTTACTCATCATAGCACCTAATAAAGACTAGAGCATGTGCCACACAATTCACAAGCTAATAACAACCTATTACACTCAAGCTGCTTGTTATCATTTAATAATTCTGAAGTACATAAGAACTAAATGTTAGGTAACCATTAGCTTGTTACCCATTACCTTACTATCCTACAATTATTTTCAATGCCAAATAATTGTAGGATGCTTAGCAAAAAATGATTAGTGCAATGTTTCATTGGGAGCATTTTTGTTATAAGTTAATGCTAACAAGGGAATTCTGAGCAGCAACTCCAAATCCCAACTCTAACATCTTGAGCCAAAAAAGGTTTGATTCCCACCTCTGTCCTTGGATGAAGAACTTTGGAGTCCTCTGGACTAGATAATGTGCTGCACCAGGTCGTACCCCAAATGGAGGAGTTTAAGTACCAAATGATTGATGGTGCATCTGCAGTGATGTGACAATAGTAGCTAATGTCTACTTATAGTTAATTCATGTTCAGTTTGTGATTACAAACACTTTATTGATTCATAAGCAATGAATTGTTAATAAGAAGTTAGTTCATGATTCATCATTAGTTTATGATTAAGTTACAGTTTCTGCTATCTCCTTGTTTATTGTTAACTAATGTCTATTAGTAGTTAGACATTAGATCATCATAATCAGTTCAGTTTCTGGTCCTTCTTTGTTACCTTTTTTGCTCCAAACAGTTAGTTCACAATTAATTCAGTGAATGATTTGTTGACATTAGGTAATTTTGAACTAGCAGTTTTTGAATATTTCCATATTAGCTAATGGTTACAAACAGTTCATGATTTGATCATCATTAGCTTCTTATTAGCAAAACACATTTGTGTCGCCTACTGGTGTTGTCACTGTCACCAAAACAGACCCGTCTGATTCTGTCTGAGTTGTGAGAAGCTTCAATCTTTGTTGAGATTCCAGTTTTAGCCTCAAATTTGATGCGTCGCATCAGGTCGTATGATTCCCTGCGTTTTTAGCTAAGTAGGACAGACTGTGAAGTGATGGTTGACATCAATTTCACAGAAATGCTAACTTTACCTCCCACACTGCAGGCTGAATCCATTTCGCTGGTCACAGAAAGATGTAGGTCAGTGGCTGCGCTGACTCAGACATCCACCATCAATCTCCCATGTTTAGGCCCCTTAGTCTGCCCTCTACCTGCCTGAGTAAATCTAAAATCAGACCTGCCTATGGATACACTCTAAAAGGTCATAAGCGGTTTGAAAAGTTACTATAGTAACTTGGAAAACAAAATGAAGGAATATTTTTGAGTAAATGTAAACAAAAGTAAGTTATAACTCAGTTCATGTAATTTGTCAGATTAATATTACCAAATTAATTATCCAAATTAATATTAGATGTTTTACAACGTAATTATACAATCACATTGGTTTCCTAACTAGTTGAGTTAACCAAACCTAAAATTACATGCTGGGTTTATTTAAAGGGGCAGTATTATGTAAAGTTGACTTTTCTGATGTTACAGTGTTATTCCCTTTACCTGGAGTGTTGAATTGATTCTTTCATGCATGTTTGACAAATCCTTTAATCTCCCAACCATTCAGCTGTGCAAAGCGCCTGGGTGGACCTAGCCCCGCCTTTGAGGCAAAGCTCCTCCTTGGATCTGCAGTTTCAAAGTTTCCGCCTCACAGAGTCAGCCCTCCTCTGCGGTTCTCCCACTCAGCTCCTTCAGACTAGCCAGCAGCAATTAGCAAACACACAGGAAGTGTGCATCAGCGGATCTCATTGTTGTATTTATCAGTGAAACGCAGATAATAATGTTGTTAAAGAGTTAATAGAGGAGCCATGTTGTGATGACTTCCTGAAGGAAGAGTGTTAGAAAGAGCAGTTTTAAAGAGGCAGAGACACAATTTCAAGGAAAAGTCACATTTATTTTAAGTCACATTTGATATCTACATATAGCATTTTCATAGCAACTTAAGGTAACATAGTCACTTGATTGTGCTATAAAATGGCACTATGTGCCTAGAAAATACATAACACTGCCCCTTTAATAGCAGGCAATGTCTGCAACTTAAAAAACTGAGTGGATTGAATTGTTGCCTATTTTATTTTATTTTTCCAAGTTGAGTCAATAAAAAGAACATTTTTTAGAGTGCACACTCATCATCGTTCTGCAGGCAGGGGTCATAGGAGACAGACTGAATATAGGTCAGATGAGGAACAAAATCCCCCCTGGCACCAGCCATCTCTCTCTCTCTCTCTCTCTCTCCTCTCTCTCTCTCTCTCTCTCTCTCTCTCTCTCTTTTTTTTCTCTTTTCTCTCCCCTTTCTCTCTCTCCCTCTCTCTTTTTCCCAGCTCACACTCACAGCTATCATTCCCTCTTTTTCTCTCGTTTGGATATCTTCCTTCCATTCGCAGCCTTTCGCCGCTTGGAAGGGAAATTGGGGATCTATGACTCCTCAACAGCTGCATGGAAACCTCCCCCAGACTCTCAGCTTCAAGCTCGCGGCTCTGCCAAACATCTCTGCTGCTGATTGGTCAGCGCTCTGATGCCCCTGCTGCATTGCTGCAGTGATGGCCTGCCTCAGAGGCAGCAAGTGTGTCAGTGTGTCAGCGCACACCGCCAGGCAGTCAGCAAAGGACTCGAGGCTGGTCTCCATAGCAACATGCCTTGTGAACAAAAAGATACCGACCCCCCTCTCTCTTTCTCTCGGTTCCCTCCTCTTTTCCCTGAACCAGCTGTGGGTGTCTCCTGTGGCCATTTTGTGTGTGTGTGTGTGTGTGTGTGTGTGTGTGTGTGTGTGTGTGTGTGTGTGTGTGTGTGTGTGTGTGTGTGTGTGTGTGTGTGTGTGTGTGTGTGTGTGTGTGTGTGTGTGTGAGGCATGTTGCCGTCATATATCAGTACATACCTCATCACACCAGACAAAATATGTGAGAGATGCTCAGTCAGAGAGCTGTGGGTCTGATTTGTATTTATTTATTTCTAAAACAACGGAGGAGAGATACCCAGAGAACGCTAAGGTGTGGCCCCAGCAACACACACACACACACACACACACACACACACACACACACACACACCACACACACACACACACACACATGCACCACAGTACCACTCCTCTTTGAATATTTCTGCTCCTGTCTCTGATTTGCTTACATGTCACCCTGGCGATTCAAATCCTTGGGTTCAGTTAGCTGTAAAGTTGCGTGTCATCCAATGCAAAGAAGCTGAGTCATGTTTTCCATCCACTCACGTCTTATGGTCAGGGCAGTCAGTCATCCCCCTCCCACTTTGAGACTTTTTAATTTACCTCCTGCAAAAAGATGCTTTGATTTTTTTTTTATTTTAGAGCCACAGAGCAAACCCACACTCATTTGAGATGATGCTTAAGTCTGAGCAAATGTAAAGAAGGCCTCTTGTAGCAGAATTTTAGAGATCAAGGCGGATGACTCCTGAGTTAATTACTCAGAGGTTGAGATAATCTGACAGATTATAAATTGTTTGTCCTAGGAAACCAAAATATTGCACACAAAACCGATCCTGGAGTCACCTTTGCAGCACGTCCTTTGGTCATTTCATAGGTCATGTTTCTGATAAAGTTAAACTCAAGTGTTCACTGCAAAAACACAAAATATTACCAAATATTTTTGATCTAGTTTCTATTGAAAATATCAGTACTTTTAATAAGATAACTAACAAGTAACTTTTTCTCTCTTTTTTTTTTACCAAGATAAGAGCTTGTTTTAAAGTCAATAATTCTTTAAAATTGATCTTGTTTATGATTATTTTTTTAAAAAGATTATTTCACTCATAACACCAGAAACATGTCTTAGAAGTTGCAAAGGACTTGAAACTGGCGGTGGAGGTTCACTTTCCAGGAAAACAATAGTAAAAATGCAACTAAGCCTTCAAGGAAATTGCTTAAATCAAATTATACGTGTTGAAATGGCCTAGTCAAAGCCCAGACTTTGATCCGAACGAGAATCTGAGGCAAATCTTGAACATCCCCGACTATACAGATGCTCTGCTTTCTGTATGAGCATGACTGAATTGTATGAAGTGCTATTATATCACACCATAGCAGCTCCGTCGGATCTGTTGCTAGGCGACTGGAGAAAATAAAAGAAAATCCCGAGATGTGGATCCTAAATCAGTCTCTCTCTCTCTCTCTCTCTCTCTCTCTCTCTCTCTCTCTCTCTCTCTCTCTCTCTCTCTCTCTCTCTCTCTCTCTCTTCGAGCTTTAAAATCTTTACAAACCGGTTTTTAGGATCCATGTTTTCCAATAACACATCTGAGCAAGTCAGATGATTTTATTAGCGCGGCGCTGCGGGGAGGTGAAAATGCACCTAGATTTAATTTGTCTGAAGACGTTTTCTTGTGAGGATCGGATTTATCCAGACTGCAGAAGGTCGCGTTTCTTCCTGCAGCACCCAGAGGGAAATAGGAGACATCTACCAGCTTGATTTATTATTTATTTATTTATTTATTTATTTATTTATTTATTTTATTTTACTGCTGCTTCAAACAGAAATTGTTGTTAAAAAAAATCACTCCGTAATCGTCTTCTATACAAAGTGATGCTGCCAACCAGTGCTGCTTGTTGGACATAAACCGATATGTGTTTGAACTTTGCTCGGCCTGAAACAAATCTCCCATCATTTGCATCGCGATAGCTCAACCCGGGCCATGTTTCTCCCATGTTATGCCTCACTTCACCAAGACAACGGCCGCAAAAAGGCCGCGAAGCATTTCTGTCTCTGCAGAGAGCGTGTCGCTGATGCTGACATGCGCCCCAGCACTTGGAGCGCCTCGGTATTTGTGTGTGTGTGTGTGTGTGTGTGTGTGTGTGTGTGTGTGTGTTGTGTTGTGTGTGTGTGTGTGTGTGTGTGTGTGTGTGTGTGTGTGTGTGTGTGTTTGAGAGAGATGTTCATACAGCCTGATCTGTTTGGCCTCTTTGTTTACAGAGCCGGGCCTTTCCTGCCCTCTGATGTGCGCTCGGGGCCATGAATGGCGCTTTGTCCGGGGACACACACCCACCCGGTCCTCATGATTTGAATGCTGAGTCGGTCGGATTCAGGAGAAACTGATATAATTTCAGGAAACCGACTCCCTTCATGTGACTTCATCCAGACTGAAGAGGGTTTTGGTTTTTTTTTTTAAAATCCTGTTAAGTTTTTCTCTTTTTTTAACTTTAATTTGTGTATTAAATATGTAAAAGTTTTAACCAGGGCCAGCCCAAGGTATAAGCAAACTAAGCTACTCTTTAGTAGAACGCTTTTGATACTTACATGTTAAAATTTTTTGCTTTTTTTGTGTGTTTGCCAAAATAACTTGAAGCTACCTCAAATTTATATTATGTTAGTTCTAATCATAGAAAAATATATTGACAGTTTCATAATGACAGTGGCGTGCCATGAGGTTTCAGTCGGGGCCGCAGTACAGACGTCAGCTGTGCCTGAACAATACACAAGTTGTGCAGGACAATGCAAAAACTACGCACCACACCAAGCGACAGGCATCCAATAATATGCAAATAAATAAGAAACATCAAGTAAAGCAACAATGCAGCCCAATATATCAATGTATATTTTAACTAAATAAACAGGCAACATTGCACTTAACTGAACACCAGCAACTTAGCTAAACTTTTCTGTGTTCCTCAGTTAGGCTGAACATCAATTCAAACTCTCAAATAGCTCATCTGAACAATTACAGGAAAAAATATTGAATCACATAATGAATTTGCATAATGATGCTAACAATCACAATTTATTGTCGCTTTTAAATGATTTCTGCTGCTTGTGTCTGTGTTGGAGTCGACTTAGACCACAGACACAATCCACACATTTGAAATCTACTCCACTCTGATCCTTTTTCTAACACACTTTTCCCTTCCACTCAACTTTCTTTCATCACTTTGAATGCAGTTTTTGTTGTTGTTTTTTTTATTTATAAAGCAGTGGCCTTTTGTGGAATTTAATAAGTCAATATAAAATGAGCTTCACTTTTTGAACTGAATTACTAAAATAAATTACAATTTTTTTTTACAGATATTTTATTTTGTTCAGATGTTATGATGTGTGTTATATTTAAATATCCCTTGAGTCTGAATATTTTCTGGCAGGGAGACAAATTTAAACATTCTATAAAAGAATTTTTTTAACTATTTGTCTTTGCTTTACAGTCCAGGGTCGCAGCTATCCCTGCAGCTTTTTGGACAACACTTTTTCCTTCCACTCAACTTTCCAAAAGTATTCTCAAACGTGACACCCTGTGAGCAGCCTGCATCTCTTGTCACCTCTTTTGTTTTATATTTCCGTCACTTTAAATTTTCTGAGGACGTGTGCGCAATTAATCTTTACATCAGTTTTATTGATTTACTTTTTACAATTAAATGGCTGAAATACAGTTTTCCAATGACATTCCAGTTCGTTGCCACGGTGTTAAGTTGGTTGAAGGTCTCAACTGGATGTGGAGAGAAACCCAGGTCAGAACCTTAGACGGGTTCTGGCATCGACGTCATCACCAGAGGAATGAATCCTCAGCCTCCAGCTCTCCTGCGTCCAGATTTTTTTTTTGTGTGTGTGTGTGTGTGGATGTTTCGGGGTGGGCGTGGTTTGTGGCGAGGTTTGAGCTACGTCACTGATGGTTATAAAGACTGCAGCTGTGGCGCGGGGCTCGCGCTGCTGAGACAAGCGGAGCACAGAGGACCGGCAGGCGCGCGCTCACACTCACGCTCTCCCCCAAACAAAGAAGCAGCTCGCGAGGCGGCAGAGCATCCCACCCTTTCGGCCCACTTGCAGAACCGCTTCCCCCTCCCACCCCCCGAACCTCCCCACCCTGCTCATCCCTCCAAGGCCAGAACCGGTCCGAACCAAAGGCTCCCCCCCACCCGCCCCCCCCCACACACACACACACACACACGCACACACACACACACCGGGGCCCCGACCATGACGACCAACGGCGCCGCTAACGGAACCAGCGACATGCTGCAGATCCAGTTCGGCCTCATCAACTGCGGGAACAAATACCTGACCGCGGAGACGTTCGGCTTCAAAATTAACGCGTCGGCCACCAGCATGAAGAAGAAGCAGATCTGGACCCTGGAGCAGAGCGGGGACGACTCCAGCGCCACCGTGTTCTTCCTCAAGTCGCATCTGGGCCGGTACATCGCCGCGGACAAGGACGGCAACGTCACCGGCGACAGCGAGGCCGCGGGTCCGGAGTGCCGCTTCGTCATCACCGCCCACGACGACGGCCGCTGGTCCCTGCAGTCCGAGCAGTTCGGCCGGTACCTGGGCGGCACCGAGGACCGGATCATCTGCTTCGCGCAGACCGTGTCCGTGGCGGAGAAGTGGAGCGTCCACATCGCCATGCACCCGCAGGTCAACATCTTCAGCGTGACGCGCAAGCGCTACGCGCACCTGAGCGACAAGGCGGACGAGATCGCCATCGACCGGGACGTGCCGTGGGGGGTGGACTCCATGATCACGCTGGTGTTCCGCGAGCAGCGGTACCACCTGCAGACCTCCGACAACCGCTTCCTGAGGAACGACGGAGCGCTGGTGGCCACCACGGACAAGACCACGGGCTACACGCTGGAGTTCCGCTCCGGGAAGGTGGCCTTCAGGGACTGCGGCGGCAAGTACCTGGCGCCCTCCGGGCCGTCCGGCACCATGAAGTCCGGCAAGAGCGCGCGGGTGGGGAAGGACGAGCTGTTCGTGCTGGAGCAGAGCCACCCGCAGGTCGTGCTCACCGCCGGGAACGAGAGGAACGTCTCCACCAGGCAAGGTGGGTGTGGTGGTCCATGCAGGCCCGGACCGGGTCTCCCCGGGTCGGTGTGCGAGTGTGTTGGCAGAGGAAAAGTGTTAACGTGATGGAATGTGAGTCTGCATCCCCCAACCCCAAACCCCCCACCCCCCCACCCCCACTCCCACTCACTCCCTTCCTTTGCTGCACATCCTAAATGATCCTTGCAGGACACGGTCCACACACACACACACACACACACCACACACACACACACACACACACACCACACACACACACGCACACGTGCACACATGTGTATTTACACCCCAAACAATGGCCTGCTTGGCCTGAACCCGACCTCTCCTACGAGTCTTGGTGTGGCAACAAGCACAACAGATGGCAACCGTATTATTTATTGATTAAAACCCTTAAAATGTGTTTGAAATGATCTGATTTGGTTTCACTCTGAAGATGGAAGTGCAGGAACAATGGTGGACAAACAAACTGGCATCATGTTGCTGTTGTTGCCAGTTGTGGTTAGGACTTTCTTTTGTTCCCATAAGGACGTTGGAACATGAAATGTGCTGCAGCCACCTCTGATCAAATTCAACCGTAAATCCAAAGGTAAATTTAAGTGATCTGCCAACAGGATTCTGCTGCTCCCATAACCTTTCTGTCGTTTTTAGCTGCTGGGTGATGAAATGGTGGGAGTTCCCGGTTTTCAGGATCCTGCTTGTTCAGCATTTGGGCAGCCAGTCATCAAAAGTTTGGTGCATCTCTACTTTTATCCATAGGTTAATGAGCTGATCTAAGATTAGAACACACAAAGCATGAAAAACCAAAAGCTTCCTTGTTGTAGGTTGTGTTTTGAGACCAACAATGATTGGGAATTCTTAGTTTTTATCCATTTGACTAACCAGTGAGAGGAAAATTGGCTCATTTTGGTCATTTGATGGGTTATCTGGAGTCAACGCCGGAACACGCGTTTTGTATCAACATTGTCAAAGTGGATAGCTGTGCAAGTTTTTCAAAATGGTATGTTTAGCAAAAACAAGGGTGAACACCAGTGTAATCTGGTTGTTTCCTCTGATTTCACGCCTGACTCAGGATTATTAAACACCAACGTTTAAAGTACACAGAGCTGGTGGATTCACTGGACTGAAAATGCTGGGGATTGTCAGATTTGGGGATTCAGATTACAATATTTGATCTGCTGCTCAAAGAAAACAATGGACTTGAAAGTACCTGAAGCACTCAAGGTTAACAACAGATATCATTAATACCCTTGATTTAGACAACAATTGCCTCAACAGCCCAAATTGGGCTGATGTTTTTGGATCTGTTCTAGTGCAAGAAGAACGGTTAGCACTTAGGATGTTATGGTCCAAGGAAAACACAGGGGGGAAAAAAAAACGGAAGAACATGTGTGTTTATTTATTTATTTTTAGACCACACTCCAGATAACTCCGTCAGATCTCCAGACCTTTAAATACTTTAATTCTGCCTTGCTTTAAGATCAGATGTAGTTTTGTGTCTAGGTTGTTTCAGCTGTTTAACTTGGCAGAGATGCAAAATTGTTCCTCCACTTTCTTGCTTCCTCTTCCCTTGCTTTTCCCCGCCGCCCCCCATTTTGACATGCAAACCTCCTTTTTGAATATCCCTTCCATTGTGGTCTTCTCTCCTCCCCCAACTCCTCCCTGCTCCTTCACACCGGATGGTTGTCTCCATTTAGCATTGTCCCAGTCCCTCATGGGGAGTTGTTGATGCTGTTTGGAAGCTCTGTGGTTGAATAACCATAACTATTGAGGTGTTTTAACGCATCTAAGTCAGTAAAATTTAAGATTAGGGCCATGAAATGTCTCATAAAGAATCAGTGGAACAGAAAGGATACAGAGGAATTGCCTGAAAGCAGTTGCTTGTGAATGAATTGTACTGAGTGACAGGAATGTGTGACTGATCTCCAGATCTCAATATGGCATTTGGTTGGAGGAGCTCACTGGGAATGCTATGTGGTTCTAGTGGCTTTGCCCATTTTTTTATTTTTATTTTTTCTTGAAACCGTGATCTGATGCATCACTTTTAATTTCCTGTTGCCAAATCTCAATCACCCTAGGGAGTGGTTGTCTTTCTTTCTTCTTTGTTTACTTCTCTGGTATATTTACCAGCTTTTGTTTCCACCGGCAGCTACAGATCTTTCTGACATGGTTTGCTTTCTGGAGCACAAAATGGAGGCTGGCTGTCAGAAGAAAGGGATTGTACTAAAAGGTTCCCACTCTTAGATCTTCTGGGCTCTGTGGGTACATGCGGATTCTGTTTCGCAACAAATCTGACTCTGATTGCAGCATGTCACCAAGACCCCATAATCTAAACCTCTCATCCTCTGAAACGGCATCTCCCTTGGCTACAGAGCTGAACGAGGGCATTGGTTTTACTTCAGATATCCCATGGTTCCCTGTTCGACTTAATGTAGACGTGACAGTATAGTACAAAACTGTTGTATTTCCACATTTATAATGGTCTAAACCAATTTGATATATTGAAATTAGCTGTGTAAGCTTGTTGGTTAAGGTGAATTATTAAAAACAAAGATGGATGCCCTCAGGCGCCTTTTGGGAACACATTTACTAATGGTATGTTAGCTTTTGTTTTTTTTTTTTAAACAAAAATCTTGTTTGGTACAAGGATTGGTTCCACTGCTGCCGAAACACACAGCCCACTAGAACCTAAGACAACACTTTTCTTTTTCCATAACTTTTTACAAAGTTGGAGAATCCATTTAACAATTACTCTTTGATTAGTCTCTCTAGATTTTCAAAGTGTCTAAATCAGTGATTTTGATATATTTTGGCTCATTATCTTGAGAAAACACCTTTTGCATTTTTCCAACATCCCAGGTCTTCTACTGTACTCAACAGTGGGAACGAGTTGCTTTTCCAGGGATTCCTTCTTTAATGCCAAACGTACCTAAAGCATTTAACACAGCAAAGTTTAACCCTAGTTGTGTCTGACCAAAGCACAAAGCAAAGGTTCTAGTGGAGCTCATCAAGCTCCATGTTTTTAAATTTGTGACGTTGGGACAGAGAAGGGTTGGCATTTGGTAATCATGAAGACTCTGTGACAGGATGAGGCCACTGTTCAGTCTACCTACAGTGTTTTAATGCTTCATACTGGCGTTGGTGTTTTTAGTCTGTTTAGAAAAAAGTCTTTATGACTTAAAAATATGAATTTTAAGTCGTAAAGACTTAAAATTTGTGGGTTCCTAAGTGTCACAGTTGAAAAATACAAAGAAAAATAAACACATTTATGATCCCATACCTTATATGGAGGCTGGTTGCCATAGTGACCTTAAACAAAAGGAAAATATGGCCATTAGTGTGTAGTTTGAAGCATATTGAAGGTATATTCTTAAAACTGACTCTCCAACAGCAGCCATTGTAATTACTTTCTTATTGATGTTTGTGCATATTAGGCGAGTTTCTTTCAGCAACTTTTTAGGCAACTACTCACTACTTTTCATTTTTTTGACTGAAACACTGAAGTGTTGAGTCAATGAACACATCTGATTCCATGTGAATTTGTGAAACCAAACTTGATTCACACCTTGTTATTGGCTAATGAAAGCTAGCGCTACATGCAGCTAGCGCTGTCATTTCTGACTCTTTGCGAATTCAAATTTGACATTCCAGGAGACATTTCAAATGTCATTTTTACTTTATTTTTGGCTTATTAAATATAAAAAATATACTCTTTGGCTAGGCTAATGTTAGCATGTGGCTTTGTTTGTATGGTATGGATAAAAGGATGAATGTAGTCTAATATGATGTGCTTCCCATTTTCATTTCTGCATGTCTAGTTTTAAAAGTTTTTTGTCTTATAGAGAAAAGACTTGTGGTCTTAAAAAATGTCAGCTTTCTGTTGGTTTCCTGAAGCTTTCTTCCTTGCGGGTAATTAAGAGTCAACCTATGTAGATTTTGCTTATTACAAAAGGGGATCTGAGTCCTTACAGAAACTCTGTACTTTCCCCTCCAACAACTGGACTGCTGGGATGAGGATTAAATGCTGAGTGGAATTAAACTGGCTCCAGATGTTCAGCAAACACGCCGCAGCTCACAGTCGAACTCTGCAGCGGCTGTTCGCCTGGCAGACCTGAGGCAAGATGGCGGTTGGACTCCGCTGGCTTTCATTAGCGGTAGGAGGTTTTAGACATGAGGCCAGCTCAAGTGGGTCAATCCAAAATCTGTTTCTGTCCAGTCAAGAGTACAGATTTTACTTTCACTAAGCTTTAGACGAGTAAAGATGGAAAATGTTCCTAAAATATCTTTCCATGAGTTGGTTTAGCTTTTTTCCTCTCCAAAAATGATTACTTAAAGTTGGATTAAAGTGTTTATCTCATAATTTACAGTAACTAATTTGTTCACAGAATTATCTTGTGCAAATGAATTGTGAAATGGTCCATTTTAATTGAGACCATTTTCCCTTCCTTTGTCTTTTTTATAAAATTGATGATCCAGTTTCCCCCATGTTTAATCAAAACCAGCATAATACAGTCATTTCACCTGAAGAATAACTTTCTCAAAATATGCAAACTCGATATGTACGAAGACATTTATTTGGATTTTGATCTCCAGATTTATTCTGGACTACTGATTTATTCTGGACTACTGAGAGAAACGTTGCTGTACTACTTTTCAGCCTTCCTGTTTTCTGAAGTCTTGATTTCTCTCGCTTCCTGGCAGCCTGTAGTAGATTTTCCTTTTCATGTCTTTAAAAAATGATTCTTTTTTAAAATAGCTTTTTACATCCGTGGTTCATTTGATTTTGAACTTTTCATTGCCAACCGGTGAGTATCTCAGGGCTGATCAAGCTGATGCTAGCTAGTTTCAGTCATTCCCCAAACATGGCTACATTTTGGTAAAAAATGTAGCTAATCTGATAATTCTGCTACACTCTCAGACCTATTATCACTGTTTCAGCCTAAGGCTATAAATGTAGCCAGAAAGTTCATGTTCATTTCCCAGATGCTTTGACTAAAGAGTCGCAATGCGTCACTTACAGAAACTTATCATTTTCTTTTTTAATTAGACAAATGTTATGCAGGCGTTACAGCAGTCCCATTGTTTATCGTCCAATTTGAGCTCATGGCTTTCAAAGCCGCCAATAAACAGACTCTATGCTGTTGCCTGTTTCCGGTTCATAACATCCACTTTTCTCATCAGCGGTCACAAATTCCCAGAGAGACAGTTTAACGACCCTCATGTGGTCCAGGCCACAATTATCAGTCAGTTAGCCTGGAGCTCAGAGGCTCTTAGAGCGGCTTCGTTCTGCTCCTTACTTTTGCTAGCAGAGGCCTAAATGGATGAAAGCCCATCACATCCGGCCGGCTTCTGGTGCGACCACCGACTGTTCTTTTGTAAATATGTGTTATATTTATTTTGATTATGCATTTTGGTGTGAATGTGTTGCAGTAATGCCCCAGGGCATTTTACTGCACCAGGTTTTTGTTTTCCAGCCGCCTCATGTGACCCACCACCAGTTGAACTGTAAAACTGATTTGACATGGTTTGTAATAAAGAAAAGAGGCCATGGTTCTACTAAATGAAATAAAGATAAAAAAGACTGAAAACATCAGGCAGCTTAAAGATGATCTAGAATCAGAAAATAAAGCTTTTCTGTAACTGTAAACCAGCTTATTTATGATAATGGGTGAGATTTTACAAGTTGACATCAGATTCTCTTGATAAAACTTTGGTGCGAGTAAAACCATACATTTACAACAAATGTTTACAAGTTATCCAGTTGCTTTTCTTCTTTTTACATAAAAGCAATATCTTTTTTACCATAACTGTTGCAGTAATACGTTTATAGATGTTACTTTCACAGTTTACAGAAAATAAACTGTTACATTACTGTAATGGTAACACATTTTTAAGTATTTGTTACATTTCTGACATCCTGTATTCAGAGATTTGGGATTACAATGACCCATGAATAGCTGAATTTCATAAATATTTGAGACTGCTCCTCCTAAATGGGGGGGGGGGAGTTAAGCTGGCTATTCTTGTAGTTCAAACACCAAACATACCTTGGTATGCATTAATAAACAGCAGAAACAGTTTTGACTCCACCACAACCACTGTATTCATGATTTACAGTCTTACTGCAGTCAATCAGTGTCAGGGAATGAAAAGAGTACACCTGGGTTAGCTCCTTTAGCATGCTACGTAGCAATTAGCCTAGCTATTTTTGCTTCTTTGATTCTACAAAAATAGCAAATAGTTTGGAGTTGGCGTCCACATTCAGGGTAATTAATTTTTTATATATATATATAAAATTTGAATATACAGCAGGAGAACATGGCCATGGCTTTTAATGGGATTTTTATTGAAGGCATTTTTTAGCTTTTCTATTCCATTTTATGGAGAAATAAAGTTAATTTAACAAGCTAATAGGAGCTATCTAGCTACTACGGCAGCTAGCATATTAATTGCTGTATTAAGTTTGCTAACTGAGGCTTTAAAGTGGCATAGTTTAAAAAAAAAAAAACTACAGCCACAATGAAAAGCCAAAACACCAAATAAACCTGATATATATTTTTTTAAACATAAAATACCTAAACGCTTTCCTTTGGTTAGACTACTAGCTTTTTTTCTGGTAATCACTAAGACTTGAGGAGCTCTTTAAATAAACAGCTCTATGTGGTGTTTGTGCAGGTTAAAGGCTGCAGACCGGAGCTGTTGCGGCTGGCCCCGAGTCAACCCTGACACCCTTTCTGCATCCTTCGCCTCCCGCTGACAGGAAATGAGACATGAGTCGCACATATTCGACCTTGTCTGCCGCTGCGATAATCTCTGCCGGCAGGGTGAAGGGCGATGATTTGTGTCCGCTGGCTGTGGCCAAGCTCTCATCACGAACGGAGAGAAACTGATATGCTCTCCCTGTAAAGCCGAGCATTTCAAGCGAGTGGATATGCGATAATGTGTTTATAGAGACTCCGTATGTTTTTTAGTGTTGGATTCTCCGGGTGCGTTTCGGCGCATGCCAAGCCATCTTGGCTGCATCAACCACAGAGGAGCCTCTTCTCCTTCTCCTCCTCCTCCCTGGCTGCTACTTTATTATAGGTTGGACTTGTGCTGGGCTCCAGTGTGTCAGCCTGCTGAGGGTGTGTCTCCAGTCCAAACTTGAACACACACATCAATTCCTGCAAACGCCCTCGTGGGCGACGCAGTCACATCCCGGCCGCCATTGTTGTGGGACCTTTCTGAGAGCTCTTGTTGGCTGCCTGGCTCCTCGCTCTGTCTGTCCTGATCAGAATAAAGGCTGCTGATCCGGCTGAATGTTTGTGCTCCAGCTGGTCGTCTCCTCAAACAATAGAAGAGACGCACACACAGGCGCACAATGGCCCTTGATGCAATCGCGTGCGTTCGCAGCAGGCTCCCCGTGGAAGCGAGGACTAGGCCAAGATGGAAGGGTTGTTTATGCCTGTACACTCGTGGTTGAGGATCTTTCTAACCCCGTTGTCGGCGCTTTTGGCTAAGTGTGTGGCTGATCCTCCCCTCACCCCACGTTTATCTCTGCAAGCTTCACAAACTGATCAGCAGAGCTAATTCCGTTCGGTAGCTTCAGGCCTCCTCTCTGTTTTGTCTCCATCAGGCTCATCTGTCCTCTAAATCGTATTTGTTCTGTCCTTCAGGAGTAACGTTTGAGAAAGGCTTCAGTTCAAACACTGAACTGTTACTTCCTTCTCTGTTTGTTTCCAGTGAAATGAGCTTTTACTGAAAATATCCAGGCAAAATAGGAGATGAGACTTTCAAGGACATTATTCAAATTATGTTTGTTCAGTTTCAAAGTGTCATCACGGCATGCAAACGCCGTAGTTTGGCATTTTGTGTTTGATTTCCCTCAAGGTCAATGATAACTTATCAGGATACCAAGCTTTTGCACGTCTGTTGCAAAAGTCCTTCAATCTTTAAGCCTGGCCTCTCAAAAGCTTTTCAGACAGTAGCTATAAAGTAGTGACTACGAGTTTATACTTGAGCAACAACTAAAGTTTTCTTGGGTTTCAGGCTTCTGGTGCAAATTTTTACTTTCCTTCTCTTGCATAGCTGTACATTTTTGACTGCGCAAAACACGTCGCCGTGACAGTCTTAAAGAAAGAGAAGACTTTGGTTACTCAAAGGTCTTCTGCATGTTTCTGGATTAGTTGCATTTGACTTTATTTTTGGGTTTTGTCACAGAAAATCAGGGGTCAAACGGAACTCCGGCTGAACAAAGGACTTCGTTTGCAACTGTCGATGTAACGCGTACAACTAGAACTACAGCGAACGAGTAACGGACAGACTAATCGTCAGAATAACCCAATTAAAAAATACCAATTTCACTTTGGATTTATGATTCAACTACTTACTACTTTTAGAAATAAGAAAATAAACCTTTCATTGCCCAACATTCAATAAAACAGCATTCCTTTAGCTTCACCTGGTTCAAATTTACTAAAATACCACGTTCTGAAAATTTTATTTTTTTTTTAAATGGAAAATTTATTTATATGTTTTTATTGTTTGGGCTTAATTACTGCCTGCAACGTTTTGTTTCAAACTCCTCCAAAACAATTAATCGATTACTAATCGTTTCAGCCCTACATTTGACAAATTCACTGAAAACTTTGACGGCATTAGAAGCTAGTAAAATGTTTAAAAGCGGGAGCAACCACCCAGCAACTCTTAAAGTCTGAAATGTCTGAGCCGTTTTGGGCTGCAGCTCTTCATGTCTCTCTCTCTCAACTCATCCAGCAGATGAACGGCCTCCCGCGCCGATCCTGCTCGAGTTCGCTGACCGATCGGCCAACGCGGCAAAGTTTTCACCATCCTCTGGCAGATGAACTCAGATTTCGTCTTCTCATGCATCGCTCTTCCTTCTCCTCCTCCTCGCCATGTGGTTTCCATTTCAATCCGCTCCATTCTCTCCCCCAGTCGTCTGTGTTTGCGTTTCGTGTGCAGTCGTGCACGAGTGTGTCCCAGCGCATTTCTGCAGAAACTCAATCAATCGTTTTGTGAGGTTTCAGATTTGGATTTTAAAGAAAGGGGGACGAAAAGGAAAAAGACGAGGAATGCGTGGAATAACACCCTCCCCGCTTTTTAATGCTTTCACCGACATGAACAGATGGAGGGATGGTGTTGAGGGGGGAGGGAGGGCGTCATGTGTGAGAAGAGACGGACGGTGAAACCATGACTCCATTTGTCCTCTCTCAAACAGGTCTTTCTTTTCTCGGCACACATTTACACAGCGCCCGGTCACGGCCCATGAGGCCTCTGGCTATACGTCCAGCCACGCCACGACCTCGGCCTGGACAATGGGCCGCATTGTCCGCGATGAAGTATCTGTGTGTGTTCATCCGGCGGCTCAGTCATATTTGTCCACCACTTTGCTGCTCTTAAAAGCCGGAGTGAGGATGGCGTGATGTTTAATGGCGTCTCTTGTTCTGGGCAGACAGTGGCGCTGATGGGCTAAAGTGGGGCGAATTTCTAAAGTGGTCGAAGCTCCTCGTCGGCTAAGCTAAAGCGTTTGGCCTCGGCGAGGTGGGGAGGGTTTGTATTCTGGAGATATTTCTGGAACAATTTCCCACTTGCAGGCTTTTGTTCACAGCTGTGACTTCAGATGATGACGGAAAGTTAAATGGATTTTTCTGGAAACGGCAAACTCAACTATTCTCTGAGTGTTTGTCATAAAAGCGACACTAGAGAACTCTTTATATTAGACATTAATCGGATTGTTTCACTTATGGTGATAAAAGTATTAAGAATTTGATTTAATGTTGTCTTGATAAATTCCAATTGATGATGTTGAATAAAAAATTCAAAACTGAAAGTGAAAATAACTTCTACCATTTTCTCCCATCTGTCCCTCCAGAGCATCAATGAATGTCTGCAAATTAGAAAACATGACTAAACACAGTTAAAGTGCAGCTCAGTGATATGTGTGTATGAATGTTTTCCAAGAGTTTTTGTGGCGCTTTGAAGTTATCCAAAAACAGATGGGATTTATTTCTTGTTTTGATGTTTCTTTTTTATTTTTATACATTAACCAATTCAGATTTCTCTTTTTAGATTACTTGACGGTCGTAGCGAGATCTTGTGCCACAAGATTTGACTATAGTAAATAATTTTGATTAAACAAAGGGAGATCTGTCCAGTTCAACACGTTGACGCATTTCAGTCAAACGTTCCAGAATCGAGTTGGACTCTTATTTTGAAATAAAAAACAAAGTAGTTCTTGATGTAAGACTTTTTAACAAAAAAGAACATTTTAAGGACTTGAATGAGATGTATGAATATTTGAGATAAATTATAACATTTTGCATCAGAGTTGGCTCTGGATGCTGAAATTGGCGTCTGCCCTGCAGCTTTCTGTTGCCACTAAACAGAGCAACGTTTGGTTTTTGGGGAAATCTGGACTGCGATTAAACCTCTGTAGATACAAATGTAAGTGACGGATCAAATGGAGGCGGTTTGCTCCACATCAAACAGGGAATTAGAACCAGCTTAACTTGGATTGAATTGTTCTGTTTGGACAAACTGATTACTGAAAATAAAGAGAGGAGTGATTTTATGTGCAAATTCAGCAATACTACAAAAACTACCCGGACTGGGTTAAACGTTACAAAGCCTGAAAGTGCATCTAGCTATGTCCGTAAAAGATTTGGTTACAATTTGTTTTAATTTAGAATAAAAGTAAACTAAAGCTTCTTTTTTTCCCCTTGGTCATCAAATTCCCAAACAGAAGTGACATTTTAATAAAACCTTGTTGCTGAGAAGGAAATGTTGCATTTGATTTCTTTCCAGTCGCCTTGGTGTCGCGTTATCATCGAAGCGTCTATTAGGAACGACGACTCATCACAAAACATCAGTAAACTCGTGATTGTTACCAGGAAGTAACATTTTAAAATGGATTTGATCAGTTTCTGGATGAGTTGACGGCACGGTGACAATACTTTGGGTTATTATAGTTTAGTTTTTCATCTAATTCGGTTAATTTGAATAACATTGTATAGTGTTTGCTAGTTTCTGTTAGCTATGAGTTTAAATATTGTTTTGTTTTTATTAAAGTAATTTTGGTGGAGGTTTTTTTCATACTCTGGATCATTTTTAGGTGCAGAACTCAAACGAGTCCAAGTATTGTATTGATTATGTATCCATTGATTGGGTCATGAACACTCAGCAGAAGATGCAATAAAAAAAAAAAAGTATATATTGAATAACCAGCTGATTCTGGTGTTTTCTTCCGTCACTACTTTGCGCCAGTGTGGTGTTCCGTAATTTGCCGACGGCTGACGTTAAATCTTTCTTCACATCGGATCGATTCATAAACATGAAAACGGAGGGCATCATGTCTACCTTCTGTATGTTTCAGTTTTATAAACCCACAATATGGTTACAGTTTCTTTCCAGTTTCAGCTAAAATGTTTTCTTAATTTCATGTCATTTCATCAGTTTTGGAGAACTGTAATAATCAGAAGCCTCTTTTTCTTCTGCTGACATGGCATTAAAGTTGCCCCTCGGTGTGGAGCGGTCACCTCATTACGGTGTGACCTCTGTCTGCCGCTCGCCGTCTGTCCTGACTGCTCATCCTTTGAAGGTCTGACAGATGTGGCTGTGTGTGCAGCTGTGTGAAATCCCTCTAATCTCAGCCGTCTGATGTTACTCATTTAGTCCCTCTGATCCTGACCACAGGATGTGAGTGTGTGTGTGTCACCGGTCAAGCCCAGCTGCCCGCCCACTTCATGATGGATTCATTAACCAACCCCCCACTTCTCTCTGCTTCTTCTCTGCCCCTCCAGGCATGGACCTGTCTGCCAATCAGGACGAAGAAAGCGACCAGGAGGTGTTCCAGGTGGAGATCTGCCGCGAGAACAGGAAGTGTGCATTCCGGACCGCCGCTGGGAAGTACTGGACCCTCACCGCCAACGGAGGCCTGCAGTGCACCGCCTCCAGCAAGTAAGAGTCCGTCGGCAGAGCCGCACCTGTCCCAGTCTGTCGGGAAAGGAAATCTGTCCTGTTGGTGTAACAGGAGCTCCGGGTTCCTACGGGGGGAGGGGAGCTGTGAGTGGGAGGTTAAGAGTGGGTGACCTCCTGTTCTGGCAGTGGCATGAGTGGAAGATGAAGTGTTGTGTGTGTGTGTGTGTGTGTGTGGGTGTGGTGGGTGTGTTTTTCTTTTGTGTGCAGTAGTTCTTTCCAAGCAGGGAGCTGGCTTTGACCTCTGACCCTGCCCCCGACATAAAGTTTTCCAGAAACGAATCCCAGTGAGGCTCCTGACCCAGGATTAGGGATTCTTCACCCCGAGTTACGTAAAGTGGACCGGTGTCCCAATGTCAATCAAAGGTTATTGGAACCCGATTCAGCCCAATGCTACGGCGAGTCTGGTTGCCGTGCAACCTCGGAGGCAGAGTTTGCTCTCAAACAGCAGAAAATTGGATTCCCCCGTTACAAATTAAACTTTACTGAAGCTTGGAGACGAGACGGGAGGCGGAGGGGGGTCACGGCTCCGAGTCCTCTGCAGGAACTTCCCCACATTCCTACAACAAATTCCTGAGATTTGGCTCAACTGAGTCCTCAGACCAGACCATAGGAATCTGATCTCTCACCAGGCCAGATGTGGACAAAAACACTGAATGCTATTTTTTTACTTGTATATTTATTTTACATTCTCTAAAATGTAGCAACATTGGATATTTTTTTGTCTCTTACAGTCTCCAAATTAAGAAGATTGAACTGATCTGATTAGTGTGTGATTGTACCAAACTCGTGCGTCGTGCTGTAGCAGTAGATTAGCTGCTGTCGTTCAAATGCAACATTCATCGACATCAAGGCTGTAAACTGAAAATGAATTCATCTTCAGCTTCTCTTGTAATTGTTCTCCCTCTTTTCTTCAGACCGTCCTGGTTTTCCTTCTCTCCTCAGAGCAGCGCAGCACACAGTAGCCAGCTTTTACTTGGACTGCTGTGCTCACATGACTGTTTGTCCAAAATAAGGTAAATGAAGCAGCACAGAGTCCAGGTTGCTTGACGTCCAGAGTGAAGTCTAGGATGCCACGTTGTCCGCGACCATCTAGCCTAAAGTTCTCGAGCTCTTTGTGGTTCCGTCTGCTGGCGAGCCGCATGGAGATGCTGAGTCCATTTTCCCTGGACTCTGTACCAGGACACGCCGCTAAACTTACCAAAACCTGCTTTGATGACTGTGGAGTCGCTGAGCTCAGTTCGGTCAGAAAACTCCTTCTAGGTTGCAGTCGAAGCAAAACATGCCTCCTCCATGCCTGCTACATCGAGTTTCACTTTATTTACTGAATAAACTTCTCAGTGACATTGAGGTACAAGTAAAGGTTGTGTTTTCTAATGGCTCCAACTTGTTTTAATCAACGTTAATGGGTTTCTCAGTCCTAGCTTGTAGCCAGTTCAGTCGAGGACAAACGCCTGCTTGATTTAAAGAAACCCTGAACTCGGCTCCTTGTTTTTTGTTCATGTTACAGTGTCAACAGTGAGTAATCTTTTTTTTTTTTTTTGCTTAATTTATCGTTCCTGGAAGTCATCCACGTTTGCCAAAGAGGAGAACAAAAAGATGGACGAGACCCGACCGTCGGGGTCCCCATAGATGACAGCGTGGCGCGACTCATCCGCTCCTGATGCTGAAACCTTCTGTCTGTTCCTCCGCAGGTCCACTAACTGCTACTTTGACATCGAGTGGCGTGGGAAGCGGCTGACTCTCCGCGCAGCCAACGGGAAGTACGTGGCGGCCAAGAAAAACGGCCAGCTCGCCGCCACCATGGACTCTGCAGGTCGGTGTTGATCTGCTGACAGGAACGAACCGGATAACTGATTCACAGTCCGGCGCTGACACGATGAAGGGTTCAGAGGAGGAGGAGAAGGAGGAGGAGTGATGAAATCATGTCTGGATGCTCCAGTTGTTTTGGTTCTTAAAGGGTTCAGCGTTTCTGAGTAAACATTGCTGCTTGCTGCATTTCCAGAGCTCTAGTGTCCCAGTTCTGTCTTTAATTATGGCTAATAGAAACTGCATTTGCTGCGTCATTTTCTTCATAAAATACTTCATCTAAAACGTCTGTTTTTGTTTTTGCTTTGCACAGAGAGGTGTCGCCTGCTTGTCAGAGTTCCACTTTAAGGTCAAGATGTGGTTCAGAAAAGCCACAGAAATGCTAAAAAATAATTTATCTTCCGTTCTCTCCGGCGTGTTGAACAAACGGGATGATTTGCAATTATTTAAGCAGATTCATATAATCCATAAATGGTAAGCACTGAAATATAATTTGAAGAGGAAAAATAAAATGAGCTGATGATTAAACGCATAAATGCATTTTTAAAATGATCTTTATTTTTTAAGATGTTCTTACTCAAACATGCTTTTCCTTAAGAGTCAAAATAAAGCATTAGGATACAACATTTAATTTTTCAAATTAATGAGCAAGCATTAATTTTAAGTAGAGACATCACACTTTTGCGTTAAATCAGAAATTTGGCTACTTCACATTGTCTTTAGCGTCTCATATTGGCGACTAGCATGGCTAGCATTATTAAAAACGGCATCAGTGTACTTCCTGGAGACTGTACACCATTACCTTTACTCTCAGATTTACCTAGAGGTGCCAAAATTTCTAAATCCAGCACAGCTGGAGGTTAAGCTATCAAATATAAAGTCAAGTTTGACGTCTTGCTCTCTCTTGCTCTGTCGCAGCCTGAATAAACTGCAGGCAAAGTCGACAAAAGTTTGAGGATGAGCTCCTTTTCAAACGCTCAATTTGTCTTTGCTTTCAGAAAATGGTTGAGTTGACATCCACTCAAAAAGTTTAGTTGAAGCCATGACAGGTTGACTAAGGAAAAAGATCAGATTTTTAAGTTTCTGATGGACTCTGTTACCAATTAGGTTTGAAGAAGCTAAAAGTTGGTTTATGTGAAATTTTCAGCTGAAAGTTTCCCAATTTCAATGAATGCTGGAATTTCTGTTTTTTTTGTAACATTCAGAAAACCTTTAAACCTTAGACTGGTCAGAATGCACCGAACAAAATGTTTCAGCGTTTTGCTCTCACTAGTTTTCTAAAATTGTAGCTTGTTTCAGGATCTGGTAGGAGGACAGCTGCTCTGCTTCAGCTGCTCCTTCACACTAAAAAACCCAAAACAAAACTCAACACTTATTGTCGGGGATTTCAACCGTTGCAATCGCTTTCCTGCTGCAAGCCATGCAGATCTGAAAAGTCTCAAATTATATGTTCCAGCATTTGTCGATCACACCTTTTTTTTTCCCTTCCTCCTGATGTTGGTGGTGAAACAAAACGAAAGGCAGACCTGTTTTTATTTAGTCAGGATGTACCAGAACAGTAACTCTGCTGCTGACCGTCTCTGTGCTGCCTGTCCTCCGTCTTCAGGGGAGTCCGAGGAGTTCATCATGAAGCTGATCAACCGTCCCATCATCGTCCTGCGCGGTGAACATGGCTTCATCGGCTGCAGGAAGGTGACCGGCACGCTGGACTCCAACCGCTCCTCCTACGACTACTTCACCCTGGAGTTCAGAGACGGCGCCTACAGCCTGCAGGGTGGGCGCCACCGTCGGGGGGGCAAATCCGCAGACCCCATCTGGACGTTTCCCCTTTAATTCACCTTCTTCTCCGTCCGTCCCGCAGATTCCACCGGGAAGTACTGGATGGTGGGGAACGAGCAGGCGGTCGTGAGCAGCAGCGACACTCCCGTCGACTTCCTGTTCGAGTTCTGCGACTACAACAAGCTGGCCGTCCGTCACGCCGGCGACGGGAAGTACCTCCGCGGGACCACGCCGGCGTGCTGAAGGCCAACGCCGACGACCTGGAAACTGCCACGCTCTGGGAGTACTGAGGGGAACCAGAGCCCCCTGACCCGTCCACCACCTAAACACCTACCTGTTCATCCCCTCCCTCTCTCACATATTAAGCCCCGCCCCCTTTTTGACTATATGTTGACAAACTGCACAGAGAGATCAGCAAGGATAGAAGGAAGGAGCCTCTCCTCTCTCCCTCCCTTTCCTTCCTTCCTCCCTCCGTTCTTTGTTGTTTTTAAATTTTTTATTTTTGTCAGCTCTTCCCTCCGGATGCCAACCCGTATCCATTGCCATAGTTACCACAGGGTGCTGTGCACTTTTCCTGCTTCGATCCGTCTTTGTCGCGCCACTTCTCTCTCCCTCCGCGTTCCTGCCTGTGGCGTCTGAACTGGACCGATGGGTCCAGATTCAGTGTTTGTTTTTATGAGAGCTTGGCGTTCTTGACGACTGTAATATAACTAGAGTGGATCTGACGATGTAACATGTCGACGGGACAAAGCCCCGCCCACCACCTCGTAGCCCCTCCTCCCTCCCCTCCCCCCCCCCCCCGTCCCCTCCCGCTCAACGCTCCTTTCATCTCAAGTGTATGATATTTAGATGTAAGCCCGTGTTGCTCTCTAGCTGTATTATCATCGGTCGGTGACGAGGCAGAAGTCTGAGATCTTAACAGAAACCTGGAGCCTCCGGAAGCCGTAGTCGGAGAAACGGTATAAAGGGTCAAAAGCCGGCGCAGATCAACACGTTTCCGTATGTTTGCTGCACTCTTGCACAGTTGGATTCATTTCTTGCTCCAAGTCCAAGGCACAGACATTATCATGGCTAAAAGTGTACAGCGGATAGATGTAGTAAATGTAGTGAAACCATTAATAGATGCCTAGAAAGCTGCTCTTTTATATTATTATTATTTTTTCTCGATTTCCCTCGACCAAAGTACACCTGAGCCTTTACGCAGACAAAACTTTTGATACCGGGTAGACGGACCTCGGTCAAGCTGTTTAAAACTGGAATCTGGTGCTAGCAACAAGTTCAACATCTCAGCTCCACATCGGAGAACCTTTTCAAATCCGTTTCTCGTTTTTTCTCTTGCATCTCAGTTCCTACCCTCTGGGTTTGAAACAGACGTTTCATCTCGTAGTTTAGTCCCACAGAATCTCAATCTGCTGATTCTTTTTTTTTACATTTTTTTAAAAAATCCGCTTAGCTGACCAATCACTGCAGTCTGACGAATCGATGCACGATTGCATCGGGTCCAACGTTTTTCTGATGTTCCGAGTGTTTTCATGAAAGGTTCTGGGGAAACGTAAGAAGAGAAGTTCCTCTCTGGGGAAACTTTTGGCAAACTGGATGTTGGGAGGGTAAACGTGTGGTAATGACTGTGCCTTACTCTTGAGTTTTGATTTTTGGCAGTAAGATAATTAATTAATAAAAAGAAAATGAAAGTCCACACCTTTTTGATTTGTAAAACTGGAACTTCCTTTTGTATTGTTTTGTACAATTTTCTGGGATATTGTGGAGTAATCTCTCTCTCTTGTGCCATTGGTTCACCTGAAATCCAGCAACCAATAAAAACTGGAATTTGGAACGCAAAGTGACTTTTTATTTTATTTTTCTTGTCTCAATGTTCAGTCAGTGGCATAGAAGCATAATTGTGCTGATACACACCAAAGCTGCTGATGTTGTGCATATTTGGCCTGCATGCAAACACTTTATGGCAGAAAATATAACCTTGCATATCCCTTAGAACATGTTGCCATAGTGATGCATGGTGGAGGCGGCAGCATGCTGTGGGAATGTTTTTCTTCCTTCTGAGAAAATGTAAAATAAAAATAAAAAACCCTGGTGAGGCCTTCAGACTGGGGAATGGACTATATCAGGGGTTGGTGACCTTTAACCCTGAGAGCCATAGAAAAAATACATAACTGAAACAAAATATTTATTTTTTTAATTAAATTAATATTTTACTTTAGTTTTTAGGTTTCAGTTTTCATGAAAATAAATAAATGGCTTAAAACCATTTCTACACTGTAAAAACACAAAACCTTACAAAGTATTTTTGCTCTAATTTAGTTTCTTGCTCCATTACTGCAAATATTTTAGTGCACTTGAAATAAAACGATAGGTTACATGTAACTTTTTAGCAAAAAATATGAGCTTGTTTTAAGTGAATAATTTGCTGGCAGATGGAAACGTTTTACCTACTTGCACTTTGTTGTGTTGGTTGGTTTGTTGGTTAGACATCAAAGGGAGCTGAAGTGGTGGAACCTAAATCAACTTGCATTTTTCACACTAAATGTCCGAATAAAAGGAGAAAGCCCAGCTGTGTTTTAATTTGATTTTAAATGTTCAAACCAAATTAAGTTTTCAACTGAGGAAGCGGCAGAAGACAAAAAGTCTTTTTAACCTTCAAAACATCCTAAACATATTTTTGATTTGTCTGCATACCCATGCAAATGCTGGCCTTTTCCCTTTTTTTTTTTTTTTTTTTTTTTTACTTTTGAACAAACTTTATGGCCACGATTTAGCTCCATACTGGCCTCCCTACAGGTTCTGACCACAGTGGCTCATGTGTTGTCCCACTTGCACACATTTATGTGGGAGATCCACATACTTTTTTCCCTCCGTGTCTCCTGAATAGAGCCTTTGTGTTGAAACATTTATTCTGGAGCAGAGGGTGTGTGTGTGTGTGTGAGAGAGAGAGAGAGAAAAAAGGGGCGGCATTGCGTCCCTCTGAAGGATCCGGGTGGTAACGTCAGGATGGAACCTCCTGAGCTTTTCTCCCCAATCTGTTTCCCAGATCCCAGAGGACCAACAACCGACGACACGGCTGAAAACAAACACTCCTCCTATAATCTCCTCTCCATCCCTCCATCCTTCATCCCGGCCTCCATTTTTTTTCAGCTCCTAAGATGAGTCACAGAAAATATGACCCATTTCCCACGAATGGCTGCGGCTATAGTTCCAAACTAAATATTTTGGAAAACTCTTTTTACAATGTCCTCTAAATATACTCTAATTGAGTGTTTCCATAAAATTTCACCCACATGGCATTTATTGTGTAAACCAGAGCTTTCAGTAGAAAAACAAAGTTCCAGGTCCTCTTAATGCCATAGAAATATGAGACAGAAACATGGATTATATCTTTAAATAGACCTGTCTATTGATTTATAGATTAATAGTTTTACTGGACAGAAATTACAAAGAACAAATCTGGTTCTCAATCAAATCCCAATGAGTCAAATTGAAAGTGTCATGGAGTCATCAGCCTCATGACATTACCACGGACATGAAAAATAATATTGAAGAAATAAATATATCAAATCAAATTAAAAACATTAATGAGTGATAAGTTCTTTACTGTTATGGTCTGTAAGATATATTTATTCTCAGTACTAGATGTGGTATTAATTATTGATGGAAAGGTCTTGCCATACCAGTTTATTCATCTGTATTTACTTTAGTTTCTTGGTTTAGTCTTGCATTTTGTTCTTCATTTATTTCCATTCTCCTCCAGACCCGGGCCCCCACCAGCCTGGTGGGGGGGAGGGAAACCGCCCCCCCCAGCCCCCCCTATAGCTCCCCCCCTGACTCAGAGTATAACAGCAGTATTTACACTGAGCCAGAACAGATTTCTGCTTTTGAAGTTGAACTTGCCAAGCAAAGGCATTATATTCAGCAAAGCCAGGGATCTGAAATGCTGTGTGTTTCAGATGAAGCTCTTATCATGACATTTCCTTTAGAGTCTGATCAGCCTCATCTACTGCACCCTAGTGACACCATGGAAGTCACTGTTTCTGAATACGTGCCACAGGACATGACGTTTGCAACACAGAAAGAACATGAGGATACTACCTCTGAGGACTTTGCTGTGTCTGAGGACCATGACCATCATGTGTGCACAACAAAAGAAGAAATAACTCATCTACTTTCCCTTCAACAAAAATTGACGAGCTTGAGAAGCAGTTGCTTTAGGAAAAGAATGAAAAGGACTATTACAAAAACAAAAATTAGGATCTTGAGGAGGAATTGCTGAAGGAAAAGAATGAAAAGGACTATTACAAAAACAAAAATTACGATATTGAGGAGGAATTGCTAAAGGAAATGAATGAAAAGGACTATTACAAGAACAGAAATTACGATCTTGAGGAGGAATTGCTTGAGGAAAAGTATGTAAAGGACTATTACAATAACAAAAATGACAATCTTGAGGAGGAATTGCTTGAGGAAAAGTATATCAAGGACTATTGCAAGAACAAAAATTACAATCTTGAGGAGGAATTGCTTATGGAAACGAATGAAAAGTACTATTACAAGAACCTTGAGGAGGAATTGCTAAAGGGAAAGACTGAAAAGGTCTATTACAAGACCGAAAATGACAATCTTGAGGAGGAATTGCTTGTGGAAAAGTATGTAAAGGACTATTACAAGGACAAAAATCACAATCTTGAGGAGGAATTGCTTATGGAAACGAATGAAAAGTAATATTACAAACAATTTTAATTGAAACAATTTCTTCCAGGACTGAGAACATAGAGAACACATCTTGCACATTTTTAGTAACTGAAAAAGATGATCCCTATGTGTCTACTTTACATGATTCTACTGTTAGAGTGGAAACTCATGCTCCACAACCTGCACAACTGGAGACCACTACTGCTATGACTGAGGAGTCTAGAAACACATGTTATATATGCTTGGATATTAATTCAATGAATTGTAGCAGATCTTTGGACATCACGGCTCCTGAATGTGATCAAGAACAGATATCCACTTTAGGTGGTGGCCCTCTGAAAGAAACACAAGATACAGAACAAAACAAAGAATCTCAACGTTTGTGTCGACCACAAGCTGAAGAAAACATGCCATTTTCCCTTCACCAGAGAATTTCCAAACTTGATACAGAGTTATCTAGAGAAAGGGAAGAAAAGGACTACTACCACAAAACTATACAATGAATTGCAAGATGAGCTCCTGAAATTGCATGCAATACTAAACATGACAACTATGGTTGAAACTTCAAGTTTATCTGGAAGTTATGACAGTGATTATGTAAATAAAAATATCAAAGCTGTGAGGAGATCTGCAGAAGAACTTTGTGAGATTCAATGCCTTTCTGAAGCCTTTTCAAGACTTTCATTTTTGGATGCTGAACAAGATGATCATGATGTGCCTAGTCAACAGCACCCTATTGACTCTAGGAAAACCAACAGGATCCACCAAATGGAGGACACCTCTTTTGCAATACCAAAGAAATTTGAGGATACTAAATCTGAGTATCCTCAAATTACTATGTACAAGGAAGAGAAATCTATAATACCTATGGATGTTGAAGCTCCAGAATCGACCAAGAACAGATTTCTACTTCAGAGGTTGATGTCATCCAGCAAAGACAAGATATGGAGGAAAGAAATGAAGAAGAAATCACCCAGCTGTCTTCAGAGCAACAGAGTGTTTGTGAAGAAACCTATTATTTAGCAAATAGCAATGCTCACCATGATATAATAGAGCCTCCGAACTCATCTGCACAACCTGAGAACTGGGAATCAGCAGATAGTATATCTCTGGAAATCATATTCTCAAGAACTGAGAACAAAGACAGATTAGGACAAGATGTTGAAGTTCAGGAGAACATGCAGATCAGGCGGCAAAACACATCAGCACAACTTGGAGGTCACCGAGATGGAGAGACTGACCCTGATGAGGGTGCAGTGTCTTCTGCTATTAGGCGTTTCTTTCCAAATGCTTTGCGTTCCTCAGCCTATTTCCTAAGAAATATTTCAAAAACAGTAATTTTCTCCTTTGTGGATGCATATATATTCCAAGAATATATATACATGAGACCCAACTTTGCTGTGGATAAGTGTGTCTACTCAGTATTGGAACCGTTCATCACCTTTAAAAAAGTATTACCAGTTCCTGTCTAATTTAGCCTACAAAAAAAGAAAGCCAATGCATTTCATTTGGATAAACTTACAAAAGACCCCAAAGAAACAAATTTTAAACAAGTACTATTGCCAAAAAAGAGAAAAGCAAACCAAAAGCTATTAATAAGAGAACATTGTGGAGGTCAGCACCAGAAGGTCTTAGAGGTCACCCACCTCAAGGGACCCGCCAGTAGGATCTGGAGGTCATCTGGGTGGCCAGATCCAGGATCCTGGGTTGTAAAGGTTTTTCTCTATTAGACATCTGGGTCCTCCTGGTGGTTTTTCTCCATTAGGTAAAGTTAATTTGTCATGCCAAATGTGCATATCTGTCACAAAAGTGAGACAGATATGCCCTTAAGTGTTAATGTCCTGTACTGACTAGAATGTAGCACAACTTGAAGGTGTCTGGTTCTGGACAGGATCTTTACTTATTAAATTTGCAAGAACCGGTTTTTCTCCAGGCGCTCTGGTTTTTTCCCAAAAATCATTCACTTTGGTTAAGTGGGCCACTTTAGGGGCGTTTGGTCGAAGGTAAACTTTATACCTTGAATGCACAACAATGCCAGTTTAGACTTTGAGCAACTTGGTAAAACTGTATTGTGTAACATTAAATCATATTTGGCTGCAACTGTATCGATGGCAGCTCTTCTCCTTCTTCTCAGTGTCTGTTAGCTTCTTGGCGCAGCTCCGTTCTCCTGCTACTTTAGCTTCATCGCATCAGTTCAGTGTTAAACCGACTGATGACGTTGCTGTGATTAACTTTTTCTGGTATTTCTGTACATATGTTTTGGCAGTTCTGTGATCATGTCAAAGCAGCAACTTATATTAAAAGGTGTTTTATTTCCGTCTGGTTGCTGCCCACTTCCATGGAAGGCTAACAGACAAACGCTATTACATTCATGTAATTACTAAAATCACGATACCCTCACTGTGTATCTCTCTGAAAAATGAACGCATTTAAATGTAAAGCAGTGCACAAGTATCCCAAAACAGGGTGCTGTTGGTACCACCGCAATTCTGGCATGTTTGTCCTGTCGGGGACACCGTAGTGCAGGGGATTTTTGTTGCCAAACTGCTGTATTCCTTACAGTGTGTTTACTGCCTGTAAGGTGGACGAAATAAACGCACCAAGGTCTCCCCACAACTAAGATCGCTGTGTCCGACTCCTCTTTTCTGCACGGATCACATCCCACCTTCACGCACAAAATAAAACACAACGCAGAGCCCATAGGGTGTCTTCCACCAGCTGCAGATCCAAAGAGGGAAAGCCTGGGTTACATCTTGGTGCCGTGACCCGGATGATGATTCGGAGTGAATTTTTTTGTAAAAAAAAAAAAAGAAAAAAAAAAGAGAAGATTTCACTCCGGTTGATTGTGCCTGCTGTTTAAATGTGGGCTTCCTGTATCTTCTGTAAATATTTCAGTAAAATGTGGTGTTAATTTGTTTTGTTAAAGTAATGTAAAAAAAGAAAAGAAAAAGAAAACCTGTCCAGCTAGCCATTCAAAGAGGTCGTTGTGACTCAGTATTGAATATTCATAACTGTTGTGACACTTTAAGTTTTTTTTCTCATTTAAATGTCTATAAAATGTGCTGAGCAGTGTGTTGAATGTATCTGCTGTTATTTGCTGCAAAGAACTTCCTCAGACATAGACACATTATATGTTGTGCTCATAATTCTACGTAAGAGTAAAAAGTAATAAAGAAAGAATGGGTAAATATGTGACATACCCAGATAGCACAGAATGATTGAAACAATATTGAATTAATGTCAGCCAGAAGCATTGAATCAAACACTGACATTGAAACAACATTGAAAGTGGTCGGTGACTTGTATGTTGACTCAACGTTAGGGTTTCAACCATAACTGACATATCAATGTTGATTCAACCATCATTTGCATGTAAATTTACATGCATATTTGTGTTGATTCTACATTCAATGAGTCAGGAATCAATGTTGATTCAACCATCATCTGAATGTGGATCTGCATGCATGTTTCTGTTGATTTGACATCGAATCAGTTAGGAATCAACATTGATTCAACCTTCATCTGAATGTGGATCTATATGCAGATTTGGGTTGATTTCATATTGAATGAAAGCTAAGGATTTATGTTCATAACATACCACTAAACATTTCTTCACTGGTGTTAAACACTATATTATTGGCAGATCATGGGTAAACTGTGTACAAAAGTTTAAAAATAACATAGGTTTGACATAATTTTATTTAAGAAAAGAGGGACAGATCTTTAAACATATTTGACTCATTTTTGACTGTCAGAATAACAGTCCATTGTCCACAGAAGAACAGAGTCCATGAGGTTGAGCTTTGTACTGTATGAACTAGGGCAGGGGTGGGCAACTCCAGGTCTCGAGGGCCAGTCTCCTGCAACTTTTAGATGTGTCTCTACTTCAACACACCCGAGTCAAATAATAAGGTCATTAGCAGGACTCTGGAGAACCTGCCTGAAAAGAGGAGGTGATTCAGCTATTAGATCCAGGTGTGTTCTACCAGGGATACATCTAAGAGTTGTAGGACACTGGCCCTTGTGGACCAGGATTGCCCACCCCTGAACAAGGGAAACGGTATAAATTGTGGTAACCCCAGTTTAACTCTGGTTGGCGTCACTTTGATTCCTTGTGTTGTCTTCCTCTCGTTTTGGTGTAATGAAGCCACTTCTTGACAGTTTTATTGCAGTCCCCAAGGGTCAGCTTTTAGTCAAACAGCAGAGCAACAGCTGAAAAACACAAAAATAAAAGTGAGGAAGGTGTCGGTTAGAAAGATGATAAACATTTGAAAAGTTCTGAAAGTCATTGAAATATGTATTGTGTATTGCAATTGCAATCTTGTGTATTGGTTACAGGTCTGAGAACAAATACAAACCATATACTGTAGTTCCCCATGTACATTCACTTTTAAGTTAATGAAACATTAAGATAAAAATTAATATTTATCTTAATGTTTACGTATACAACTACATTTACCTATGAAGCTGCAGTCTAGTGTAGGATTTATGATCCTGCACTCATGTTAAAATGAGGGAATCAATTAAAATAAAGGCCGTTTATCAGAAAACCTAAAGATAAAACTCAGGGAGGATCAGGGTTTAACACACCAGAGACAAATAAATAGAGAAAAATGTGATTTATACTTTAGTTGGAAAAATTATTGATAATTTATACAGAATAAACTTCCATCAAAAAGTTAGTTTAATCTTCAATCAACTACAAATATTTCCAAACAAGTTTATTATATTAATTATAAAATGTCCACGTGCTGATAAAGATCCCACACCAGTAATAATAGACCAGTTGAGTTTAACCAGTTACCAACCCAAGAATCAAAAGACTGTATCAGTCATTAGCAGGTTTAGTTCAGTGTTTCACCTGCCTTACATGTTTTAAGTGTTTCCCTTCTGCTTCACCTGGATTTAATCTGTGGATGATTAACAACCTTCTGCACTTCTTGATGGCTGCAGACGGTCATGCAATCATCTAACTCAGTTGTTCTGGAACAGAGACACATCTAAGCACGTTCCTAAGCACATCATAATAAAAAATGAAAACCAAGTGATTACTATCACAACAATTTAAAGCCCACCTGGAGCATCCAGCTTTACACTTGCTTGTCCACCACATGCTCTCTCAGACCAAACAATAGGCCCCGCCCTATTTTAAAAACTCAAATCTCACAAAATCTCGCAGGATTTCATACTTAGGCCTGGAATGGTGGGCAGGATGAAAATAATACCTCAATTATTAAAAATATCTGTTTTGCCCCAAAATAACCAGGATTACTATGGGCACAAAACAATGCCCTTATTTTTCAATAAACACATTTAATATCAAAGTAATATTGAAAAACTTACCATAAAACTGCTCAGAGGAGAATTCAATTCAAATTCAATTCAATGCAAAGTGGCTGGTTGGGACAAACCACTAGTGTAAAAAGGGGGAGTCAGACTGTACAACTCCTAGTAGAGACTTGTAGATGTTTTTGTGTCAACACATTATGTACAGTCAGTAATAATATTTACAGACAAGTAAGAAAATGTACATAAAGGAATCACAACCCAATGTAGTGCGTAATTTGAAACATGATTAACCCCACTTAGTAATAAAATGTTCTGACCCAGAGCTCAAGGATGGGGGGAGGGAAGAAGGGATGAGAGGGGATAAAGAGACAGGGGGTAAACACACCTGGATCCAATAGCTGAATCACCTCCTCAGTGCAGGCAGGTTCTCCAGAGTCCTGCTAAGAACCTCATTATTTGACTCAGGTGTGTTGACGTAGAGACACATCTAAAAGTTTCAGGAGACCGGCACTCGAGGCCGGTCTCCTGAATCCCAGTCCATGGATACAGTGGATGGAGATGCCCCGTCCAGTCCTCGACGTAGCCGTCGCAGGCTTAATTCCTGGCCTTGGCAACCTTTGCTGCATGTTTTCCCCTTTCTTGTCAAATAAAGGCCACTAGAGCCAAAAAATAAAATGTGAACATTTAAAACCCTCACCTAAAAATAAAATAGTTTCACCTGGAGCCCAAGGAAGAGGGGAGGAGAGTGGAAAGGGGGAGGAGATTGAGGGGTAGATGGGCCAAGGAGAGGGAGTGGTGGGGGGAAAGGGGTGTGTGTAGAGGGGTGTGAAAAACAGCTTACATTGATTGAAATTTAGATCACGTGTTCTTCCCCAAACCTTGTCCTCAAGGCAAACTGACCTGTGTGTTTTCATTTCAGCAAAACCCCATTAATCAGACATCAATTAAAATCACGTGTGCCGAATTAGGGAAATACCTAAAACTTGCAGGGCTTGGAGGACCAGTGCTGAAACACACTGGATTCACTTTGACTTTACTTGAAATAATTAAGCTTGATACGTTTGTATCCCTCATCTGACACAATGACTCAAGCTAACCAGGGACAGATTCCTTGGTAAGCCAACGTGGCTCTGTGGGTAGAGCAGTTGTCTTATGGTTGAAGGTTAACGGTTCAATTCCAGCTCCCTTATGTTTATGTGCCCCCTGGGCACCTAAGCCCAACCGATCTGAACATTAAATAAATGTGTGAACGTGACTCTAGTGTAAAGCACTTTCAGTGGTCAAAATGACTGGAAAAGTGCTATGTACGTTTATTTACCTTTTTTGAAGTAAACTAAATGATTTGAGTAAGACTGACTTAAATCTATTATCTTAAACATACTTAATACATTTGTTAAAAATAAATTAACAAATTAAGTTGGATAAACCTAATAAATTCAGTTGGATAAAATTAATTGAATTGCTTGTTACCTACAGAAGCAATTCAATTAAGTTGGTTCAACTATTTTCTTTTTAGTGTGTTTTATAGTTGATCCACCGTCAGTTGTTGACCTCAACCATACATGCAACGTTTGTAATAATAATTCAACTTTGAATTAACATCTTTTGCCAACAAGCTAACAGCAAAGCAGCTGTGTGATTGGGCCATCCCACTCATGTAAATGGTGTGGGTGGATCGCTCCTCTCCTTAAGTTGTAGATGTTTTTGTGTCAATATATCCCGTGCAAAAGTCAGTGAGAATTGTTATGAACAAGTAAGAAAATGTACAGAAAGGAATCAGCACCGACTGTCCTCTACAATGCTTAATTTAAAACGTGATAACCCCCGATCAGTAATAAAATAACCTGAGTGAAGTTGGCCCCCCCACCTTTTTCAAATCAGACAAAATTGGTGTCAAACGTTTGTGCTACGTTTGTGCTGGTTTGTGAGGCAAAAATTTTCGTTTGCGCCGCTATCATTTTAAAGATAGAAAAATTTTTCTAGAGGTCATCCAAGGTCAACCAACCCCCCACCTTCTTCAAACCAGACAAAATGGGTGTCAATCAACTCGGCTACATTTGTGCTGGTTTGTGCAGCAAAAATTTTTGTTTGTGCTGATTTGGCTTTGAAGATATTAATGAAAGTGTAAAGGTCAAAAGGTCAACTAACTCCCCAAATGTTTATGAAATCCAACTTTCTTTATATCCTTAAAATGATAGCGGCACAAACAAAAAATTTTGCTGCACAAACCAGCACAAATGTAGCACAAACGTTTGACACCAATTTTGTTTGATTTCATAAAAGTGGGGGGGCTGGTTGACCTTTTGACCTTTACATTTTTATTAATATCTTCAAAACCAAAGTAGCATAAACGAAAATGTTTGTTGCACAAACCAGCACAAATGTAGTACTAACGTTTGACACCAATTTTGTCTGATTTGAAGGTGTGGGGGGCAACTTCACTCAGGTAATAAAATGCTCTGACCCAGAGCGCTGATGAGGACGAGGAGGGGAAGGTGTGCAGCAAAACAGCTGACATTGATTCAACATTGATCAGACGTTGATCAAAACAAACGCATTTCAGTCATCAGATTTCAACGACAAAACAACATTGATTCCAATGTTGTATAGTAACAAAGTAAAAATACTTCACTACTTTACTTAAGTAAAGTAGTGAAGTATTTACTTAAGTATATTTCGGAGTGCTTCATACTTTCCTTGAGTATGAAAATTTGTAATGATTTTTATTCCTTCTGTGCGTCTTTGGGACAGACTGTGACAGCAGCGACAGAAACATGAACAGTGGATGGAGATGCGCATTTTGTTGCTGGAATAACAGAAATGTTGTCAACGTTGTTGGAAGCTGTCCTTTATTTTACATTAATACAGAAAAGGAACCTCTAAACGTTACATCACTGATAGGCAGCGGTGTATATGTTTCCTAACTGTGGCTAAAGCTGCTGCTAGCTGGTTTACTCATGATCGGAGGCTGGTTCCTTTGAATACAGTTGGAGAATGGTATATTGACAATGACTAATAACGGTTATCTAACACGTAAACACTGTTTTATAAAATACAGAAAGTGAACCTCTAAACATTACAGCACTGACAGAGAGTATATTTTTCCAAACTGTGGCTAAAGCTGCTGCTAGCTGGTTTACTCTCCGATCGGAGACTGTTTATTTTATACACAGTTAGCGAATGGTGAATTTACAATGAGTAATAACAGATATCTAACACTTAAATGCTGTTATTATTAAACTTATCTTTTATTATATTCTTAAGATTATGAGAATGCGGGAATTTTTCATCTGGGTTCCCAAGGCAAAATCACACCGGAAGTAAAGATACCCAGTTTTGAGTTATGGCGGCCATTGTCTGACGTCACTGTGAAAAGGGTCTATAGGAAACACCCATACATAGAGATAGTATAAGAGCAGACCCCGCATTGGCTGCTCCAGCGCAGGAAATACGGCTGCCATCTTGGAGCGGTAGTCCCTCCTATTTTGCTCAATCAAAACAACAGAAGATGCCTCAGCACTGAGGGATATTGTTGTTCTGATCGATGGATTATTGATGTGAGGCTCCACAGACAACATTTCACAAGTAAGATAGATTTATTATTGTGTATATATTGTGATTAGAATATTACTTTACTGTATTTATGTCCACTGGCGAGATACCAGCTAATATTAACCACAGTGCTTGGTGTAATACGGGGGTTCAGCCCCGATATGAAGGATAACTGGGATTCCGTAAATCTAAAAACATTAATTATTCTCTAACATTGACTTAGATTATCTGACACAAGAATCTATATTAGAAATGAAACCATGTAACACATATTATAAGACTTACTATGTGTTATAACATTCACCAACAAAGTTTACACAGGTGGTAAAGACTATTATGTAATTCTTTCACTATTGGATTCATCCCAAATCTTCCGTTTTTGTTTTGAAAGATTCATAAAGACACGATGTGAGGAAGAAGAGAGAGAATCTATAAAGAGAGACGGATTTACTGCAGCAGGATGAACCTCACATCAGATTTTGGTCTCAATCTCAGAAGCTAGAACTCATAAAAAAATTCCCTTCTCACCCTCGGTGGTCTCTCTCTCTCTCTTTCATCCTCTGAGCTCGGGTCCTCTACCAGAGGCCTGGGAGCTTGAGGGTTCTGCGCAGTATCTTGGCTGTGCCTAGTACTGCACATTTCTGGACTGAGATGTCTGATGTTGTTCCTGGGATCTGTTTTAGCCACTGCTCCAGTTTGGGGGTGACTGCCCGAGGGCCCCGATGACCACAGGCACCACTGTGGTCTTCACCTTCCAGTTCTTTTCCAGTTCCTCCCTGAGGCCCTGGTATTTCTCCAGTTTCTCATGCTCCTTTTTCTTGATGTTGCAGTCACTTGGCATCGCTACATCCACCACAACGGCTTTCCTCTGTTCTTTATCCACCACCACAATGTCCGGTTGGTTCGCCATTACCATCTTGTCTGTCTGGATCTGGAAGTCCCACAGGATCTTAGCTCGGTCATTCTCCACCACCTTTGGGGGTGTTTCCCACTTCGATCTTGGGGCTTCCAGTCCATATTCTGCACAGATGTTCCTGTACACTTTGCCCGCCACCTGGTTATGTCGTTCCATGTACGCTTTCCCTGCCAGCATCTTGCACCCTGCTGTTATGTGCTGGACTGTCTCAGGGGCCTCCTTGCACAACCTACACCTTGGGTCTTGTCTGGTGTGGTAGATCTGAGCCTCTATTGCTCTGGTGTTTAGGGCCTGTTCCTGTGCAGCCAGGATGAGAGCCTCTGTGCTGTCCTTGAGTCCAGCTTTGTCCAGCCATTGGTAGGATTTCCTGATATCAGCCACTTCAGTTATTTGTCGGTGGTACATCCCATGTAGGGGCTTGTCCTTCCATGATGGAACCTCTAGCACCTCATCCTCTGTTCCCCATTGCCTGAGACATTCCCTGAGCATATCGTCCATTGAGGCTTTGTCCTTGATGTATTTATGAATCTTGGATGTTTCATCCTGGACAGTGGCTCTCACACTCACTAGTCCTCTGCCTCCTTCCTTACGGCTCGTGTACAGTCTCAGAGTGCTGAATTTGGGGTGGAACCCTCCATGCATGGTTAGTAACTTCCGAGTCTTAACATCCGTGGCCTTTATCTCTTCCATTGGCCAGCTAATTATTCCGGCAGGGTATCTGATTACTGGTAAGGCATAGCTGTTTATTGCATGGATCTTGTTCTTGCCATTGAGCTGGCTTCTCAGGACTTGCCTTATTCGTTGGAGGTATTTGGCTGTGGCTCCTTTCCTTGTGACCTCGTCGAGGTTGCCATTTGTTTGTGGTATTCCCAGGTACTTGTAACTGTGCTCTATGTCTGCTATTGTTCCTTCTGGGAGTGAGACCCCTTCTGTGCGGACGACCTTCCCTCCCTTTGTAACCATCCGACCACACTTCTCTAGTCCGAATGACATCCCAATGTCAGTGCTGTATATCCTGGTGGTGTGGATCAGTGAGTTAATGTCTCGCTCTTAGCGTACAGCTTGATGTCATCCATGTAGAGGAGGTGACTGATTGTGGCCCCATTCTTCAGTCGGTATCCGTAGCCAGTCCTGTTGATGATTTGGCTGAGGGGGTTCAGGCCTACGCAGAACAACAGTGGGGACAGAGCATCTCCTTGGTATATGCCACATTTGATGGACATATTGTTGTTCGGCTCGATGGACTATTGATGTGAGGCTCCACAGACAACATTTCACAAGTAAGATGGACATATTATTGTGTATATATTGTGATTAGAATATTACTTTACTGTATTTATGTCTACCAGCGAGAAACCAGCTAATATTAGCTACAGTGCTTGGTGTAATACCGGTGGACGAGCTCAGATCATGAAGGCTGAAGGCAGAATGGCCGCCATCTCCTCTGCAGCCCGTCCGGCTTCAGTGTTGCCATGGAGACGGCAGCTGCGAGCGGGCGCCGGATATATGGGGCGTTTCGATCTTCAGGCTCGTATCAAGAAGAAGGAGGAGAAGAAGAAGAGAGGTTGCGTTTGCCTTTCATCATATTGACCACGTGGCTCCGCGGCCTCTAATCGAATCTGCCTCCATGTTTTCCAGTCGGACTGTCGCAGGTCCGGATCCGGATCAGTGGGTCAGGCGCTAATCTCTTTAGTGGAAGTGGGAGATGAACAGGATGACTCATTAATGCAAATCAAACACTTTCTGCGAGCTTTCACCCCTGCAGTGCGTAGTGGCAGTGGGAATTCATTAGAGATTTTTAGATATTAAAATCCGAAAAAAAGTTTGAATAAAAGCGATTTCGCTTCTTGGTAGCAAGAATGATTTATTGTATTAGTGGTTGTGTACACAGAGTCTCGAGAAAGTATTCACACCCCTTGAGGTTTTCTATGTTTTGTCACATTAAAATCACAAAAATGACTATATTTAATCGGGATTTAATGTGAAAAATAAGTGCAAAGTGGCATACAAGGAAATTATATTCAAAACATTTTTTACAGATGAAAAACTGAGAAGCGCGGTGTGTCTGTGCACCTAATCTCAGTGCAAATCCAGCTGCTCTGTGGTTTATATGATAAAATATGAAAACACTCAGTGAATATGAATACTTTCATAAGCTGCTTTTTAGTCCATATTTAATGCTGCACTTCCATGTTAGAAAGGCATTTTATTGTGACAAACACACCTATTAATCAGAGGCAGACGTGAGCAGCTGCTCTAAGCCTCACAGCTGTAAAAGCGCCGCTCATTAAATTTACATCCCCTCATTTAAAGAGACACACAAACAATAACAGACACAAACAGAGGCGGCGGGATGCGGGGCGCGGCGGGGGCGGCCGGGACCTCGGGGGGGAAACACTGGGAGACACCGGGGGTCCCAGAGGAGTCATCTCTCTCTCTCAAAACCCACACACACACACACACACACACACACACACAACACACACACACACACACACACACACACAAAACACACACACACAGGCAAACACACGTTCATCGACTCCAGAGGAGTCCAAAATGTGACACCTCAGGGGGGAGTTTGTGTGGCCCAACAAACGTGATGCAAAAAAAAAAAAGGCACAAATTTGGTTTTCCACCTCAAGGTTTTGAAAGTTGATGCAGTTAAAAAATAAAAACAAATTCAGCAGAGATTTTTTTTCTTACTAAGGATAAAAAAATGTACTCATCTTTTATTTAGTTCATAGTAAGCAGGACCAAATCCATCCAGTGACTGGAGCCGCATTTAGTAAACTCTGCTAAATAAAGCAGCAATAGAGCACAAATATGAGAAAAATCATAAACACTTAGGAAACTGCAATTCTTTAGATGTTATTCAAAAACTTGAGATTTTATTATTTAGAACTACAGAAATCACACCTCTTTATTTTACTTAAATGTGTTTATCTTTGCGCAGTTAAAAGTGAGTTATGTCATCTTTTTGTTTTCATCTAAATTTTGTGGCTCTCAATCACTTTTGACATTTTTAGACCAAAATGTCTACAGCTGTCCTTGTGAGACATTAACCTGCCGTCTCCGTCCCTCTTCAAAGTCCGAAACGGCTCAAAATGTCAGCCGGGCCCGCGCTGACCTTCAGGATTTGAAGGTCTCGTCTCGTTTTCTCGTGGCCGCAGATCGCCGCTGCGGTCGCGGATCTGAATAGCAGGAAGTTTCTGGCGCTGAGCTGCTTTGTCCATCTCAGGTGTCGCAGAAGATATGCGGGTCGCGTCTGGTTCGTGTTTTCTCCCAGAACAAAAAGCTCTAATCTGGGCCATCGAAGAGCCATTGAGAGCTCCAGGTCCGGAGCCAGGGTTCCATGAAAAGCTTGTTTGTTTTTGCTGAGTGCTCTTTCAAAATGGAGGATGAAGGTTACTGTACCGGAAGCTCGATTTACACATTTCATTGTGGAGGCTGGATTTGGTGCCAGATTTGATCATGAACCAGAGACTGAACTAAAGGTTAGCTGATGGTGGCGCAGAAAGACACGTCTAATGGTGTAATTTATTATCATTTATATATCACGTTTTTGAAAGATAAAACATCAAACCTAAAAATGTTCTGCTCCTGGGAGTCTACAACAAATTGAGTGTTTATTTTTTTATGTTCAGATTCTTTAAGAAGTGTGAGTCTGACGAAATCATAAAGTCGATATAAAGGTATAAGACTGTGGAGCCATTTGCACATTTAACGATCAGGTTTCCCACTGTTGAATCTTAAACGGGAAGATTAGCAATGGACTGAGCACACGACCCTGAGGAACGCACCATGACAGAGCTGGAGACGTTCTGATGAAGAAGTTCAGAGTCCAGGAACGAGCAGCAGAGTTTGGTCCAAGCAGAGGTTTTTCTACTAGCTTCTGGGGAATGAAAGCATAGCATCTATTAAAACTTGACAATTTTTACAATGATTATGCAAATCATTGTAAAAACGTATCTGCCAAATAAAGACCCTAAAGGTGCTAACAGAACGGAGAAACGTGTAATTTTTGAATTGCAAAAGTGCTTCAGAGTTTGAAGTGACTTATATATAGGAGTCACTTCCGCGTTCATTTATTTTCAATCCAAAGAAAATAAATGAACTCAAAATAAACCTAAAATATCATCTAGGATAGACGGCTACTGTGTTGTTAGCATAAATCTAATTTATGCCGTAGACATTGTTCCTCTGTTGACACTCAAAAGCTGGACAATAAAGAAAAGATTCTGGATAATCTAACTCCATCCTCTTGTGTTTGCAGTCTTTATGGCAGTGGGTGTGAATGAGTGGCGGCTGGAATTGGGGGAACTGTCCTTTATTTTTGCCTAATCGCATCAGCCGAGAAGGCCCTTTGTTGACTAAATGAACAAAGTCATTAGCTGATAATTCTCTTTAATTCTCTGCAACCGTAATCCAGGAGCCTCATCTGGGAAACCCTGCAGTATAATCAGGGGCTTAAAAACAACAAAAAAGTAACAAAGAAATTGCGGAATGAAGTTTAACAAACCAAAAACATACACAACTTTTAAAATAATATAGATTCAGGACAGTGACGATGGAATGAAATGAGCCGAATATCTTCGCATTTAAAAGAAATTCTAAAATGATTTTGATGAAGCAACACGGTAGCGGATGAGCTGATGTTTGCGTATTTTAAATGTTTGAAAGTTTAAGCTTATACTTCTATTTGCTCATTTTCATTCATGATTTCTTTAGTTGCTACATGAGCGATTTGTACTTGAGAGAATCAAAATAAAAAATTTTATCCTGCAGAAGTGCAATAAGTTTCTATCAGAAGTCGCCTAATCAAATCCATGTTTTTATATTGTCTGGTTAACTACAAAACGCTGCGCAAGGCAGAAAACTAACATGAAACATGCATGAAACCATGAACGCACTCGACGCCAGATCTATAGAAACACGATGGTGGCAGCATCATGCTGTGGGGAATCGATAAGAAGCAGGACATGTTTTAATTTTTTTATACATTTTTTCCCTCAATTTTTGATGTTTCAAAAATAAATTTCCCAAAATGAAAGTTAGTTTAGTTTCTGGAGAAAAGCTGTTTTAGGGTTTTCTTCCAAACAGCTGGACGATGACCTTCGTGGATGTTCGCAGGGTCAAAGGTCAGAGCCGTGAGGTTACCGTATGGCTTTTAAAAACCGATCAGAAACGCTGCAGCGCTCCTCTCTCTGCTCTTCTGGCGTCTGCTCTAAACGCAGCGCAGATCGCTGGAGTCGTTTTCACTTGGCTGCTGCTTAAAGACCAATAATCTCATTAAAATCTAATTCTGGCTCACGCATAAATAAAACCAAAACAGCAGCAAAAAAAAAAAAAAAAAAAAAAGAAAGAAAGAAAGAAAGAAAGAAGAACCTCCTCCTCCTGTTTCTCATGCAATCTGTGACTAACAGCATTTGGAGCCCAGGGCTGCAGCGGAGGTTCCTTTGTTTGCAGCAGCGGCAGCCTCCATGCTGGAACCGGAGGCGGCGTGCGGCCAAGTGATCCGTCACACTCACTCACTCACACACACACACTCGGCTGAACAAAGGAGAACGCTCTCTGAGAAACGTCGCGACGCCAGCGCCGATGCTGATGCTGCGGTTGGAGGAGAGCGTCTGGTTTTCGTGACTCAGCCTGTTTTTTTTTTTGTTTTTTCTTTTTTTTTTTCCTTCCCTCCTGCATGAAACGACGGTGGGGGCGGAACTCTGAGGCATCATGAAGAAAACTTTATTATTAGAAAATTCACACCTGTTAGACAAAAATACAGAAGGGAATGCTAAACTTCAATGTGTTTTTTTTGTTGTTTTTCCACTTTTATACAATTTTATTACACAAAAATATCTGTAGAAACAGGACAGAATCTGCCTCAGCGGTCCGTCGGTTCGGGTCTGTAAAGAGACAGAGAGAGAAATAACGAAAAAATAAAAGTAAAAAGGGAACATCCTCTTGATTGACAGAAGTCAGCAGAAGGCAAATTAAAAGGAGAGCAGAGCTGCGTCTTTAATGCAGTTCTGATCTCAGTGCTTGTTACGTGGAGAGGAAGCCTGGCTGTGTCGCCGCGGTTGGGACGGAGCGGCGGCGGCGACTCACCGCGCTCTCAGTAGCGTCTGTAGTAGTGTGGCGGGGGTCCGTAGTGCATGGGCAGGTCCAGGAAGGGCGGGTTGTGGTTGTGCTGGTTGTTGTTGTTGTTATTGTTCAGGAGGGGCACGGGCTGCAGCGGGGGCACGTAGGGCGCCGGGGGCAACCGCGGGATGATGATGGGGTGGTGGTAGATCCGGCCCTGCGCCGCCGGAGCCGGCGGGTGGTAGTGGGCGCGCGGGGGGACGAACAGGGGGGCCTGCACCGCCTGGGGGACGGCGGGCGGGGCGTTGGGCTGGGGGGGGTCCTCAGGGGGCGGACCCACACGGGGCCGTTTAGAGTCTTTGATGGCCTCAGGGGGCGGGCCGACCCGCTTCCCTGAATTATCTGACAGAAGAAGAAGAAAATAAGAGATTTCTAAGGAGTGATGGCTGGACGAATAAACTGATGAATAGATGTATGACCGATGGACAGAGAACTATTTTCACAATTTCTCTCAACCCTGACGTGATCGCTGCTGCTTGTGCGCTTGTAAAACTTTATCCTTTCTCTCAACTTTCGATCAATACATCTGAATAAGGTTTACCAGCTTCTTTAGCTCTGGTCTTTTTTTGGAAGCAGAACAAATTTAATAACAAATTAAGATGTTTCAACTAACATAAATGAACTTGTCAGTGAAATCCTAATTCATTCAGACATCAGATTAAATCATCCTGGGAGTCCGGATCTTTTCTCTGCCGTCTCTTAGAAAACGGAGAAGCAAAGTCGAGGGAAGCGGCAGAGAAACTAGTCCTGCTGACTGACCTGCACACTTCTTGCTCAGCTCAGCTTCTCCCTCCTTCTGGATCTCCTGGATGATTCGCTCGTCATCTTGCTGCAGAAATAGAACAGAAAGAGCTTCATGTCGGTTCTGGACTAAACCTGCTTCAGCAGCTACCAGGTTTTCCCTGAATGACCTCATGATAACATAAAAATAAAAATAATCACAACATTCAACCAAAACAAAAGCATGTTACACATCGTCATGCCAACGTATCAACGCCAACGCCTGGACTCAAATTTCTAGATTTTCAGCAAAAAAACAACAAAAAAAAGGTCTTCAATCTGCCACACTGTTGGTCTGTCTCTTTCTCTCTGTGCGTTCGACAATTTGTGAGACGACACAACAGTTTAAACGGCAGCCGATGTGGAAGAGTATTAAAGAGCCGTTTCAGCTAATTTACTTCAGCTGCTTCTAAAAAGATTAGCCCTGAACGGGCTGGATTACGCAACACTGAAGACGGATCGCACAAACAAAAGGTTGTAAGTTTTACAACAGTTTCAGAGCTCCGACATTTTAACCAGACCCAGAGGAGCAGCGCCAGCCTGAAACTCTGACAGAAAGAGGTTTGAGTCAAAACCCCCCTCCAAAAAACAGGAAAAATCTGTTAAAAACGTTTAAAAACCGGTGGCGAGACATTATAATCAGGGTGCAATTTGACCGATTAGAAATAAAGGATCCTGTCAAAGCACCACAAAGGGCTAAAAACAAAACAAGCAACTACATTGGATAAATGGTAAATGGACTGAACTTAAATAGTGCTTTATCCAATCATTTTTGACCAGTCAGGGTGCTTCACACTAGAGTCACATTCACCCATTTGCTCTCACAAACACTCACACATTTATACACAGCTTGGTAGGCAATTTGGAGTTGGGTGCCATGGGGCACATTGAAGCGGGAATTGAACCTACAACCTTCTGATTGCAAGACAACTACTCTACCCACAGAGCCACAGTCACCTGAATGAATAATATATTAAAAAAAGGTTAAAATAAATATCTATATAAGAAAATGAATAAAAAATGTGCAAAAATTAAATGCCTTAAGATCTTTAGAACATGGAAAAAAAAAGAGTCTGGAAACAAAAGAAATCAAACATTCTTTTAATTTCTCAATTTTCTTTCCTTCTGTAATAATTTAAACTGAAAAATGACCAAACTAAGTTCCAGAGCCTCCAACAAATGGATGGAAAAATATACATATATAAATATAAAATTCTGTAAAAACAATTAATTTTCAATCTATTTTTTGTTTTTAGAGATCTTCTGGCTTGTGTTTGGTGAAGGTCAGAGGTCAGCCACCTCCCCTCAGCGTGTCTTCACGGCCCGACTTTTAATCCCGTTGTTTGGCTTCGTTGCCATGGCGAGGTCCGTGCCAGCTCATTGGCCGGCTGGGAGCTAAATGATGCTTCTGGCTGCCAGAGAAGCTGCAGCCAAGCTGCACTGTGGGTAGCGAGGAGGCCAATACAAAACAAAACAAAACAAAACAAAAAAAAAACGGTGTTAGCATTCAGACTCACCGTGGGGTCGGTCCAGAGCGAGCATTTGCGACAGTGCCTGCAGGGGGCGCCGGGGGAGCGGGCGTGCTGGCAGAAGTGGTTGTAGCCCGTGATGGGCTCCCGGCACAGGTAGCACATGAAGCTGCCGCAGCGGCACGACATCCGGTTGCAGCCCTCCGACTTCACCAGGCCCGTCCCGCACTTCACGCACTTCCTGACCCGCGCCGCCGTCATCCGCTCCTCGCTGCAGTCAGAACGGCGACATGGTGACGGTTTTCACAGCGAAGCGAGATCAGAAAGATCGCTTCAACACAACAGTCTGCGACCACTCGTGGTTTTTACTTCACAATAACAACGCAGCGTTCTTGCAGGTTCCACCAACTCAAATTTAAGACTTTTTAAGACGTCTATGAATTAAATTTTAAGACCTGGATCACAACAAAAACGTAGAAAAGAAAATCATGTATTTTACATATCAGTGCCAAACTTTTTCTTTTGCCTAAAAAGCGCGTAGCAATATAGCAACAAAGGTGAGCCGGTGAATCAGATGAACCTCGTTCAGTCAACTGACTATAATTTACACCAGCTAGCAGAGGTTCATTAGCAGCTAGTTAGCATGAAGCACCTCGAGTCACAGAACTTAAGAAAGATGTTTGTGTGCGACTCAAATTTTTGCCTGACAGAAAAATCTTCATAGAAGGTATGAGGTTAAATAGTTTTGCTGCAACAATATTTAAGATCTGTAACAAACATATTTAAGGCCGACTTTCTTATTTTCTAATGAATTTAAGACATTAGGCATTATTTATACATATATACAAATTTAAGACTTTTTTAAAGACCATTCTGAATTAAATTTAGAACCTGAATCACAATGAAGTTGCATATTTTATACTGTAGTGCCAGACGTTTGTTGCCCAGAAGCTTTGTAGCATCATACAAGTTGGCAACAGAAGTGAGCCAATGGCAAAGTCCAGCGTTGTCCTAACAACCGGTAGTACACTTACCAATCATGGACACAACCCCCCCCCCAAAAAAAAAAAACTAGCTAGCAAGCCAACAAGGGCTTATTAGCAGCTAGTTAGCGGTATCCTCAACCGCATCAGATTACAGAATGTAACAAAGATGTCTGTGTGTAACTCAAACTTTTGCCTGACAGAAAGGTCTCCAAGACTTTTCTACATGGAATATATGAGAGTAAATCTTCCAGTCGGGACAGAAAAATACATTTGTAAGGCCTTAATTTTACACGTATGAAGGTGCAGACTTTTTAAGACCTCCACTCTTGTGGGAAAGTGCAAAAGCCGTCCTCTTATGCGCCTGGTTTCGTCCTGTTACAACAACAGGACGACCGATTCATCTACCAGATCTCTTCCTGTGTCTTTCAGCACCAGGAAGTAAAGCTGCTCCGAAAACAGGAAGTGGCGCCTCTGAGCCTGCTGGGTCAAAAGGAAACAGCTGGCCCACCGGCACGGCTGCTTCCCGGAGCATCGTCCGGGAAACTGATATTGTTTACCCAGCGTCCTCTCTTGCCAGAAAGGGACGGTGGACGGGAAAAAGAGCCCGTAAAATATATTGACACTTTGTGCTCGAATCCAAATGCGCACAAAGTGTCAAAATGGGTGAAAAAGCAAAATATCTAGACGAGTAAAAGTTTGTATCAGAGGCGTTGGGTTTCTGTCGAGTCGAACGCTGACGAATGCAGGTTCTCTTAACAGAGCGGCTACAATAAGCAGACATGTGCGGGAACTTACAACAGAACTCTCATGCGGATCTCGTCCCTCTCCAGAACCTGCTCGCAGGTTTTTCCCACATGCTGCTTCCACTGGACATGACACTTCCTGCAGCTCTCCTAAAGGAAAAAACAAACCACAACAAAAAGCAAAATTAGATGAGAATGGTGAGAAATCAGGGAGAGGAGAACATCTAACCAAATTACAGATAAATATTCTCAGCATGCACAGGGCACTAGGTCGGCCTTAGGTTAAAAATAAGGCTGAATTTGCCATTTTAAGCTTTTTTTTTTGTGGAAACATTGTATCTAAGATCCTAAATGCTCGCCACACTTGACACACATTTAACACAAGGAATGCTTTAACAGGTTGTTTTACTCCTCTGGTATATAGCAGGAATACCGGATGTTAATCTGTCACATTTAGAGGAACTAGAATGTATAAATCTTGTCCTTTATCTGGTTTTAAATGCAACAACTGACAGAGATTTTATTAAAATGCATTTAAATTGGACACTTATGAAATAATATGTTGCCTTATTGATGTTACTGTATATTAAGTGTGTGCAACTGTTTTATGAGGAATGTGTTTTTTTTTGGTTGTTTTTCGTAATGCTGTGTACTGCAGGAAGAGTAGCCATTGTCACGGCAATGGCTAACGGGAATCCAGATAAACGATGAAACCAATCAGAAGCTGCGACTGAAGCAGCCGGTCAGGAGATTTCTTTCTGTGAAACCGTCTGAAGAGAGTCAAACAGGACAGAGAGAATCTATGAACATCACTTTTCAAGAAGATTTAGGTCTGGACTTTGACTGGGCCGTTCTACCAGATGAAAATGCTTCGATCTATTGTAGCCCTGGTTGTGTCTTCATGGCTGTTGTCCTGCTGGAGGCCGAACTGAGCTTATGTTGCTAAACAATACATTCTTATAGTCAATATGAGTTGATATCGATAATTACTGATTGGTTACTCAACAAGTTGTTGATGCCACTAACTGTGCTTAGCTAGTCAAGAGAGTCTGCGAGATTAAAGCCTTTCCTCTGCCTACAACTCCCAGAATGCTGTGCAGTTCTGGATGGGACTTTAGTGAAATTGTTGAATATTCTACATCTAGACATATTTATCTATCGATATCGACAGATATTGTTGATTTATTGTCCAGCTGTATCGTACCACCCATCCCCATCCTTCAGGATGATGCTGCCACTGCCGTGTTTCACTTTGACAGCTTGTTTGCATGTGGGCCAAAAAGTTGACCAAATTTCTTCAACATGTTTGCTGAGCTATCAGCTGAAAAAGAAATCCCACCGTGTGAAATCTATATATTTTACTCCTTCCACACCGTCACCTTGGTAACTGTAAACCTGCAGTTGTTGACTTGTTCCTGGTCACATCTGGATTCCTGTAAAGGCCTTAAAAATAAAGAAGACCCACTAAAAGCCTTCTGAGCAGTTCTTGAGCTCTTACGACATGTCATTCATCTTCCTGACATCTTCTAAATCCACGCCAAGCAGAGGTACTGCATTAAGAGCAGCACCCCCACCCTTTAGCATCTGCTCTGTATGCTGCTGCTGTGGCCACTGCAGCACACGCCCCATTCGCAGACATCTAGGTGCAGCTTCTTTTCTTTTTTTTTTCTTTTTTTTTGCCGCAAACGTCTGTCTGCGGCTGCAGGATGCTCGGTTGCCTAGGAACAAGAACGAACTCCATCCTCCGGCCTGCTTTGTCTCGTCGGGGCGCCGACCCAAGCACGCCTCGGACGGCTCCCCTCGCCTTGCTAACCCTTAGCTAAGTGGTGCTGCCATAAATATTTGAGTCGCTCATCTAATATTGAAGAGCGCGGCAAACGACCAGATCCAATCTGACCTTTGCGTGGAGAGGCGGTCACGCCTAGGCTCTGCATGCTTTAATCACCGCCTGAGCATGTGCGTCTGTGCAAATCTGCTTCTTATTTGCGCTAACGGTATTTTTCCCTGACGCGGCTGTGCGGCGTGCAAGTTCAGCCAACGGGTGAGGAACTGGATTACTGTTGGGGTTTGCAGGAGAGAGATGGCGAAGACAAAAAAAAAAAAAAAAAAAAAAAGAAATGGAGAGAGGAAACAGGAACCGGTCTGCAGCAGAGGAAAGGAGAAAAAAACCTAGGATCAAACAAAGAGGGGCAGAAGAGCTAGAGAAGGGGAGGAAAAATAAAAGAGACGGAGTAGAGAAAGATCGCCCTCTAGTGGGTTTACAGAGAGCGAGAAGAAAAGCAACACAAGAGAGTGAAACCCTGCGACTGAAAAGCAGGAAGACACCTGAGCTCTTATAGTGCGGCTAAAAATAATGACGGCAGGGTCCGACCTCCAGGGGGCGTGGCTTCATCCGCCCCGCAGTGCTTCACCTGCACACTGAAGGTGTGCTGGAGGTAAAACACACATTCGCTTTAAAAAAAAAACAAACAAGCAACCCTGCACTTTTAACAAGCCTCGCCTTCTTTTACTACTTGCTCCAACTCTTCTCTCCTCTCCCTCAGCTCTGCCCCTCCCTACGCCCAGTTTCATTCATATCTTTTCTCCCCTCCCATGCTGCTCTCTGGTGCTGCAGCAGCCCTTATAAGGCAGTGCAGGCCGTCTGCGGCGCTCCCAATTGAGACGGGGCATTGAGGCTGTGCAGAGGTGAGCGATCAATTGCTGAAGGAGGAAGGAAGGAAATTAAGAAAAGACGACAAGACGGAGGCAGTGGCGTTTGGAGATCGAACGAGAAGCAAAGAGCCTCTGCTTCACAATTATTATGATGCTGGACGATAAATTGCCCCAGAAGTTATCGCGATAGACAAATATATTGTTGGTTTGAGACCGTTTTCAAGCAAACGGCAAAACAACACAAGAAAACACTCCCAAACTTTCATTTCTAACGAATATTTAGCAGCATCATTTTAAATGTCTGCTTAACAGAAACAAATAAAATGACTTATGGAGTCTCTGTAAACAAAACAGTCCTTCAATAAAAGCGAGTCGATGAGATCGGAGACTTTTGTTATCCTGTTTTTGACAGAAAAAGCAAGAAGACAGAGGAAAACAACACATCAGGCAAATGGAAATTATTGAGCTCCTTTTAATTTATCATGGGATGAAATGATTTATTGTGACTATTATGCACCCAGTTAATGTAAATTATGCATTAAAAACTAGTTCAAGAGCTAAAAGTAGAGACTCTGCAATGTTCCATACATGTTTGTGTCGGTGGTTCTGACAGCAAATAAAAAGGCCCAGACACATGTGGATCGCATTAAAAACACACACACACACACACACACACACACACACACACACACACACACACACACACACACACACACACACACACACACACACACACACACACACACACACACACACACACACACACACACACACACACACACACACACACACACACACACACACAAAACGCACACACACACACACATGAGAATCTGGGTCAAAACAGAGCCGGACCGTTTCAAAATGATGTTAGCAGCTTCCCCCACCAGTAAGATACCAGAGAATGAGAGCCAGCCAATAGGGGGGGCGGCTGGGTGGGCGGTGCTTAACCCGGTTATGTGTTAAGTTACATAACCTCCTGTGAGGCCACATCGGACCTATCTGGAACCAGTCCCGGCATCTGTTTAACGGACTCCAGGTGTTTATGTGTGTGTGAAGCAAACAACTAAACACACCCTCGTGTTTTTACGCACAACAAAGAAGAAGTCCTAGGCCAAGAAGGAACACAAAAACAAAGCTTAAAACGGACAGAGCTTGCGGTTCTCTCTGAGCCCTTCCCAGCTGCTGGGAACTGTTAAAGCATGCTAATTAGTGATGAATCAGAACCATAGAAGAAGAAGAAGAAGTCTGCCGAACTTTTTCTACTCTGGATCAGGAGTGAGCAAGCCGGGCAGGAAAGCCAGCTTGTGCAGGAGAATCAGTGAACCTCTGGCTCCACCTAGAGGCCGAATACGGTAAACGCCGCGGATCACTTCTTCCTACAGGATCACCTGACTGCTGTTCTACACACATACGCAGCTGCAACTAAATGTCAGAATCGTGCAAGGCGGAAAAAAAGCAAAAGGAAAACTAAGACGTCAGACAATTTCGGTTTCACCTCGGATCACCTGGGGACGTTCCCGTGGAAACAACCTGTTATACCGGAGGTGAAGTTGCACCTGCAGGCCTTTTTACGATGCGTCTCAACCAGATTAACGTGTCTCGATTTAGAATCTAAGTCTGTTCTTTTTTCCTCTGAAGTTCCAGCTCAGTCAAACTGTAAACGGCAACATTTCACCCCAGACTCTCCACTGGATTAAGATCTAGTTCATCCTGACATAAGATTAAATTTTAATCCAAGCTAATCCAAAAAAAACAACAATAAAAAAACTGCAGAGCTGCAACTATCACATTTTTTTGTAATGAACAATTGGATAAAAATATATCAGAAATATATTAAAAGATGCAAATAAACAAGCAATTCCTTTCTTAAAACCCCCCAAATATATTCTTGCCTAAAATGTAACAGCACAGCGCTCCTTATGGTCCACTCTTGATCATTTAAAGATTAATTGATTCTTTTTTTAACCAATTAATAATTGGACAGAAAAAGATACTTAAGAGCAGTTTTAGTTTCTTTACCAAATTTAAACCAGGTGGAGCTGAAGGGCCCCTTGAGGGGTTCTGGGTAAAACATATTTACATTAAAAAAATTATTATTTTTTAAATCTCTTACATGAAAAATGTTTATATTTGTTGTAGTTTTGGCTCAATTACTGCTCTAAGAATGTTCTTCCGAAAATAATAATAAAAAAAAGACCTTTTTTGAGTCACTTAACGATTAATTAAATGCTAAAACATTTGAAGATTATATCAATAATTGATTAATCACAATTAATCGTTTCAGCCTTAAAAAACATTAAAGATGTCCAGTTTGCTCTCTAACAAACCTCTGAGGCCTTCACAGAACAGAGACTGACTATTACCAATGGCTGACGGAATTTTATTGTTGGGATCAGAGTAAAGGGGGACTAGTTCGAACACCATTATGTGACAATTCTGACGATTTTCTGATGGTTTATGACATTAAACACTGAAATTGGAGAATCTAACATGTAAAAAGGTGAAAACGTTTAAGTGTTTTGACAAAAAAAAAACTTGCTAAACTAACAATTATTTGAAAAAAAAAAAAACAACAACAAAAAAAACAAACAAAAAAAACACAGTAAGTAGCCATTACCTAACAGAGGCCTGGCCCTTTTAACCCAACGCCACAAAGTAAAAAATACACACTTTTAGGACAGATGCAAATGATGTTCTCTTATTCAATAACAGAGAAAAGAGTTTGTGGAGGAGACGTAACTGTGGGAAACATTCCCACCAGCAGAAAGCCGAACTGACCGAGAGCAAAACACCAGGGCTGTGATTATGTTGCAAGAATGACAACTGGCGGCATATTTGTGAGTTTCTGTCACTTTCTTTCCCACAAACAATAAAACATTTCACTGGAATTCCTCTGGTAACCTCACCGAACAAAAAGCCACACACACGTTTTGCATTCCTGAGACAGGAGGAAAAGATGCAGAGATAAAAAAAAAAGAAAACAGAGGAAGAAGGAGGAACCGTTTCTCCCCTCCAGCAGGCGTCTCATCAATCATTCGCTCTGATTGGACCGGTGTAATTTATGACGGCTAGAATCAGAATCTGGACTTTGATTTTCATGAGAGGTTTAAAAGAAAGGTCTGTGGAGGTAGAGGCGGGTGGACTGACCTTGCGGCAGCGCGGGTTGGGACAGCTAAACAGAGACATGTCTTTGTCCAACAAGGCCGGGAAGTTACAAAACGGACACCTGCGAGAGCCGAGAACAATGGGGAGGGAGAGAGAGAGAGACGGGTCAGGAAGTGAGAAAACCAGACACGTTTGTTGCAGTTCCTTCTTCGGGGTCCGGCCGCACGAAGCGCCTCACCTCACTAACTCGTCGGCGCAGGTGGCCGCCACCGCCTCCTCCGCTTGCCTCTCGTTGTATTTGCACAGGATGTTGTCGGGGAGGACCTTCTGCAGCTCGCACATGGGGTAGGAGCATGGGCAGCCGTCCTCCATGCAGCTCAGCTCCGACTAAAACACACACAAAAAACACAGTCCTATCGTCACGGCCACGAGTCACGGCGAGCAACACCTTCCGGTTGTCACAAAGCTGCGATTTATCCCCCGGGTCCCGTAGCTTCCCCACATGCATCTGATAAAAACCTCTGAGCAACTGTTCCTTCTGAAGAATGTGAACCGTTACCGTGGCGATTAAAAGCATTCACAACCCTTAAAGGTGAAGTGGAATAACAAAGAAAAACTGGATCTCATGTTTTTCCCTTAAGAATAATCTGAAAGGTGTGGCACACATTTGTATCCAACCTCTTCCAGTACTTTGGAGGAAGTCTATCACTTTTGCACATTTTTCTTCGCAGTACATCTTCAACATGTTGTTTCCAGGATTCCCCTGTTTTCAGTTCCAAACATCAGTGACAAAAATTCCCCACAGCCTGATTCTGTCACCACCGTGTTTCTACACAAGGGCTGGCGCAAAATTACTACTTCAATCTATTATTATTACGACTTTACTCTCATATTTCTACAACTTTTTTTCACAATTAAAAATAGAATCCTTCAATGTTACCCGTAAAGCTCCTATTGCTGCAGAATCTGAACACAAAAGCGCCGTTACTAAAAACAGTTTTAACAAGAAGTAGAGTCACTTTTACATCCCTTTTGTTTCAGTAAGACACACAAAACCTCAAAATATCCTGAAATTTCTGACGGCCACATAAAAACACTTCAAGGCCGTGGAGACGTCGTCACATTCTACTGAAGCCAGAGGTGGGTTGTACCTTGCCGGAGCCGAACACGGCCTCCTGAGCGTATTTAACCAGGCACTCCTTGCAGAACAGGTGTCCGTCAGAGCACTGCGTCATCTTCTCAAAGGCAAACTCCCCGTAGCAGCAGCCGCACTCGATCAGCTGACCGTCCTGTGGAGAGAACAAGCCTTTGTTTACCAACACAAGTCGCCACACTGCGGCGCTCGACAACATCCTGATAGAAAAACCAAGAGGACATATTTGAGATCAAATTCATTTTTTAAGAAAATAAAAAAACAAGAGGTCAACATACAAAATAATAATTTGACAGTTATAGATATTGGAGCTATTATGTGATGTTGTTTCCCATTTACACTTTATTCAAGTTTTTTTCCAACAGGTGCTGAACACTGTTAAGCTGGATACCGAGCTGTGCTCCCATGGTAACGGTGAACTCTTTTTTTTTTTAATGGTGTTTAGTTTTCAACCCACTTATCCTGAGAAGTGCCTTCAGGATGACTCAAGAACTTATCCGTACCTCATCTGCTTTCAGAACAATATGAACAATCTGATGGTTATACCATAACTTCTGATTGTTTTGTTTTTTTCTTAGCTATTCTGGGAAATCTGGGAAGCGCAAAACAGAGGCATGAAAGTAATCTTGTTTAAAAATGTGTCCTGTTGAACTTTCTGAAAACCGAGGCCGTCTTTTTCTCACTTCGCCGTTTCAAAGTAACATAACGCTAAAGACGTGGCGTCCTGTATCTGAAACAAACGCGCACTAAACTCAGCAGTAACTTTGTCACACAAAACAGAGTGACCACAGTAAAGCAACCAGGAACCGTTTGGTCAAATGAAGCACTGGGTTGTAGCAAATAAAGTCAGTCGAGCTAAAATATGCAGTTCATACCTTCTTGTATTCATCTTCGTTGACTTGGAGAGCAAGGAGGAAGTCTTCGTGCTGGAGACAGAGATGGATTATTATTATTATTATTATTATTATCATCAAGGGCACTTGTATTAAGAAATTTGATCAATTCTTTTGTATAGTTGACAGCTTTGGAGCCAAAATACTGCGTAAATATGTTGCATAAACTGAAGTATGGTAAGCAAAACAAAAATGGGCCAAGAACGCAACCTTGTGGAACCTCATCATGGACTCTTTACTTAGGGTTTTTATGTCACTGATGGTCTTTATAGCAGCAATAGACCATGAAAGGTAAAAAACTTAACATAAAAAGAGATGAAGCGCCACTAATAGCCCAGAAAACAGGTTTGTGTACCTCTGCCCACTCCTTGGCCTTCTGCTGGTAGAACGTCAGCTCCTTTTGGACAGAACCTTCCAGGTTGTTGTACGTCCTGCAGTAGCGCCGGTCATTCTCCAGAAAATACATCCTTCTATCCAACTTGTAAGAACCTGGGGTGCAAACGGGGACACCCGTCAAACTGAGAACCTGTTTTTCAGTTTGTGTTGCGACTTATTTAATCGGCAAGAAAAAATGTGCCACGTCCTGCACAACCGTTGAGCGAGGCTGTAAAAACAATTATCCTTACCGTGCTCAAAGTGAAAATTGATGTAGCAGCGCTCCGACGAGGTCCTGCTCCGTCGCCTCTTTCCAGATGGGTCACCGGATTCCTGCCACTTCTTCAGAGCTTCACATAAGGCCTGGTAAAAAATACAAACCTCCATGTGATGGAGATGAAACGGGCTACAGGCGAGGCAGGAAGTAGGAATAGAGCAGCAGTGGTACCTTGCGTGTGATTGCATAGTGTCCCTTCAGGGCGTTCAGGGCCCATTTGATGTCCTGACAGCTGAGCATCCTAAAGTCTGCCATCAGCAGGTCGGCAGCCTGCATGATTACCATAGGCCCCACCGTGCTCAGCTTGGCGTAGTCGAACAGGTCCTCGGTCACCTGAAGGAATAAAAACACGTGGCCTTTATTCTCAGATAAGTGACTGACGCGCAAACAAACTGTGAGCGAATTCTCCTTTAAATTGCATTTTGCCCTCTATACTTAAAGTTTGGATTTTTCCAAATCGCACTGCAAGAAAACATTTATTTTCCTTTACCAGGAGTGCCAGAAAGCAATGGAAGGCGCTGAAAATTAACCTAAATAGCACAAAAATTTGGACAAACAATTAATTTTCTTAATGAAACCTAATTTTTTCCATATTCAGAGTAAGTGCTGTAATTAGTGACAACGTCTGCACACAATGAACAGCAGTACCTTTTTTTATTGTCATTTTATTTATTATTAATAATTTATTTTATTGTATTATTTTTAAGGAACCAGCAGATTTTTTATTTACTGTGTTTTTAAAAGACAGCAGTACTTTTCTTATTTATTTTTCTTCACTTATTTTTTTTATTATCATATTTTAAGACATCAGCACTTTAATTATTCATTTCATTTTTTAAATATTCTTTTAAAGACAACATGAATGTTCTTTGTAGTTTATTTTTGTTCTTTATTTTTATGTTTTAATTCTTTTTGTAAGACAATGCAGGGTGCTGAGCTGTTCCTATTGGCTGATGCCAAAATCAAACAGCAGAACCGGACCACCAGTCGGTTTTCTGGAACAAAGGTTCTGATGTTTGAGTCCAGCGACTGAAATCCCACATGAAGTGGAACCTTCTGGAGCGGAGGGCTAACAGAGCGGCACCCACCTCCGCCTGCACATCTCCTGATTCCAGCAGGATGCTGGGGGGAGCGGCTGTGGCTGCAGCCGCCTCCCCCCTCGGATACTCTGGATTCTCCAGCAGCAGGTTGCAGATCCTGCGACCGGAACGACACAGAGTTTAAATTATTTCACACCAGGGTGAAAAAACATAGAGGCAAATTCTCACTAATTCTCAATTAATTATTTATTAGTCCTACAATAGGAATGGAAATGCTTCTTACACATTCAAGTCTTTCACATTATTCCTCAGGATCAGTTCTGCTACATATGCTTCCTGGACGTCTGGGAGTAAATCCAGCTGGAGGAGAGACAGAGAAACGGATGATATGTCACGGTCCTAGTCAATGTAGTCGATGTAGAAATGTCGATATGAAAGAAAAATAACGCATGAAGTTCAACTTCTGAAAGAAAAAGAAAAATCTTAAACATGGTATTCGTTACCATTTATTCTGATCCCTAAAAAAATGAAAAAAATAAAATAAAAATCTGCCTTCAGATGTTGCTTGATGATTAAATGGAGTCCAGCTGTGTGGGATTTAATCTCAATATAAATCCAGGTACAATGATGTCACTGTGATCACACTGTGAAGCACGGTGGCGGTGGAGTCATGCTGTGGCCATGCATTTCTTCATCAAATATGGAGAAATTTTGTATATTTCCCTTCAAGTAAATCTCTACCATCCACTCCAACTTGAATGGAGAGCCTCTATGTTCACGTCTCACCTCAGGTTGTCTGTTGGCTTTAGGATTTGGACTTTGACTGGACCATTTTAACAGATATATTTTTGCAATATGAAAAAACAAATTGCGATGACAATTAACTCCATGACTTTCTCACATGCATCTTTCTTTACACCAAGGACACAGATTTTCTATCTCATAATGTGACAATTTGAACAAATATGTAATCATCATCTTTTAGTGAAAGCTACGAACTGCAGCTTTAATGGACATGAATACTTTCAGGGTATTAAATGGTTGTTGGGTGGAGTAAAGTGTGTGAGATACTCACAACTCCAGTGATGAGGGCTCTAACGTGAGGCTGCTGGTCCAGTCCGCCGTGCGGCACTGAGGGTCCGGGTCTGGCATCTTCTATCTGGGGAACGGCCTCGGGTGCAGGGGGGACGGCCACCAGAGCCGGCGCTGGATTTACCTGCACTGGGTTTGGGGCCAGGACGAGCCCGGTAGCCCCTCCTCCGTCGTGGGGCACCGGCAGGTTGACCGGCCGGACTTCATGGGCGGGCGCCGCTGCCACGGAGGCCTGCGGCGGGGGATCCGGGACGGCCTCCGCTGGCGCCTGGCTCCCCAGGATGATCCGGTGGCCCACCTCAGGAGGACCTAATCTCTCTGGGGCGGTGGCGATTAGAACCGCGGGCGGGGCAACGGGCGCGGCCTGAGGCATCTGGGCGGGGGCCTGGGCCAGGGGCTGCGGCTCGATCTGGACCAGATTGCCCTGCGGCTGATTGTGCGACAGGAAGTTCATGGGCGGCTGCTGCGGCTGAGGCTGGGTTGTGAGCGCCGATGCCCGGATGCTGGGCGGCTGCGGAAACACGACCAGGCTCATCTGGAAGACCTTGTGCTGCGCCGACGTGCCAGGCTGCGGCTGAGTCCGTGCGTGCGCAGACGACATACTGGCCTGAGTACCGTGTGCTGCTGCGAGTCCGCTCGTACTCGCCGTCTCCTGAGGCTTGGCGGAGGAACACGCCGTGGTTGCGGCTTCACATCGCTGATGCTGCGGTACACACGTCGAGGGGCGGAGGAGGGATCCGGACGTACTCGGCGTCTCTTGAGGCTTGGCGGAGGAACACGCCGCTGTTGCAGCTTCATGTCTCTGACGCTGCAGTACGCCCGCCGAGGGGCCCAGGAGGAGGCCCGACGTGCTGGGCTGAACCTGAAAAATGGTGGCTGTCCCAGATGGCTTAGAGGTAGACGGGGTGTCGGCGGGACGGGCCGGCGTGTTGTCCTGGAACCGCACGGACGTGGGGTGCTTTGGCTGAAGCTGTGCGGGCAACGCCGGGGTGGGGAGCGCCGCGGTCGACGTGTGCGGGGCCGGCTGGTTCGTCCTGATGTCTCTGGAGGTAGAGGCGGCGGAGCCCAGGTCCCCGGCGGCGGCCGTCTCGCTGCTTTGACCCGGGTTGTGTAAGATCCCGCTCCATTTGGCTGCTTGGCGGATTATGTCCCTGCGTGGCGGAAGCGGTACCTGCAAGAAAATCACAAGCACAATAAAGCTACAAAGGGAAAATGCTACATAAGCAGAAAAAAAGCGCAAAATATTAATCAAAGAAAAAGTGAGATAAAGCGTCTGATGGACATGTCAGTCACCTCTAGTATGCTGACGTCGTCGTCATCGCCGTCGTCTGGGACTAAAACCGGACTTCCAGGTAAAAAGGTCACTGGCTCTTCATCCGAGTCGTCGGAAATGGTGATGAACTCCTTCTGACCCGCACGAGAGCCTGTGCACACGTATACACACACACACACACACCGCTGGATCAATAGCAAACATTGCACACTAAATGCTACAAGACAACAATCCACTGCATTGCTCATAGCTGTCAAAAGAACTGAGCAATAATTGATCAATTACAAAGGAATTAAGTGATGCCTGTGTGGCAGAAATCACCATGCCAACGTCACCCTGAATACACCATCCTCACTGTGAAACACGGTGCTGGAATTGTCATGCTAAGGGCCGTACTTGTCTCTCACAGATTAGGATCATAAAATAAGCAGCACGCGTCTTTTATTAAACCGGTTTATTTCTTTCATTTTCATTTCTTTGTCACCGACTATCTTTACTCAAAAGAAGAGCAGATCGTTTAACTCGGGTGAACAGAGGAAGCACTTTCAGAAGAAGTACTGACCCCATATCCTGTTCTTGTTGCTACTATTTTATAAACCAAAAACTTGGAACAAATTGCCCTAAAAACATAAAAGTAATGTCATATTTTTTCTTTATTAAACATCTAATGTTTTGGATTTAAAAATGATTTACAGATGAAATTCCTACAAATATTACACAATGCAAGCAATTTGTCTGATTTTAATAAAAATAATGAAAAGGTTAGTGTTTAGTCATTAATTTTTTTCCACTTGACTTTGGCTCAAATTGCAAAAAAAGCTTCAAAAGTCGGCACTAAACACGCAGCAGATTCAGAGTTTCCTGCAGTGTTTTATAAGCCTGGTGGGCCACCAGGCTTTATATGTTCCCTCACCGGGCTTAACATTGATTATTTATTTGTCTTTTTAAAATGTCTGCATTTTTTAAGACCTTATAGTTGGTGTTCAGGTGTTACTCTTCCAATAACACATAGTTTTCAAGTGATATTTTCAAATTTCCTGTCAACTTTAAACATTTTTTAACTCAAAAACACGATGGGCCGCTGGATGAATGATGAATGACGGCCCTGGCACCCAACCACTGGGCTTAGCAGGTTTTCTGGGGGAAACCTTGAGATTCATTTGCTGAAATGGTCTAGTCAAAGTCAACACATACTAAGAGTCTAATAACTGAGGTCTACAGACAAAAGCATGAAACACAGAAAGCATGCAGTCAACTATTTCCCTCCCCTTTTTGTTGTTGTAATGTGACAAAATGTGATGCAGTGCATGTCAGTGATGAGTCTCACCTTGGCTGCGGTGCACGTTGAAGCTGGCCAGGTGGATGACATCATCATCATTCCCATCGGCCATTGTGAAGCAGCACTAACCAGCTCACACTGACAGTCACTGCCCAGTCAGTAGCATCTACCAAAACACACAGAGAGAGACAGAGAGAGAGAGAGAGAGAGATGTCATCATGAAGGTTAAGCAGTATCATCTTTCTCCCTTCCCTCTGTGAAAGTTAGATCATCAGAAATGCAAGTTCCTGTCCGGTGACTGTGGATATATAGCGGTAAGCAACATGAGTCACACTCTGCATTATAAATGCAGGCAGAATTCCCCTAAAATCCACCAGTTGGTTTCATTTTTAATGCATCATTTGTTGCCATAACATGTGTATGTCAGGCAAAGAATAAAAAGGGCGAATTTTCAGGTCTGCAATGGTCAAACTTTGAGTTTTAAGAGGTAAACAAACCATCTATTACCAGGAAATCACATGTTACCAGTTGAACAAGAGCAACCCCAAACCTCTTATTAAAATGAACACTGATAGCTAATCCTAAAGTTGATAGTTTACCTGACAACTGGTTACCGCTTTCCGTAGATTTTTGTTAGCTTTGACACAGGGTGCGGCTATTTTAGTGCAGCACGCGCTCAAATATGCTTTAAATCAATCTAAAGCTCACGTGTAGTTGAGATATTTTTCGCAAACAGCAGGAGCTGAGTGCTGCTGTAGTTGTTCCAAGTAGCTACGCTGTGTTAATAGCACTGACATCAGCTCCCACACAGCCACGACACAAAGAACATTGAGACTGTAGCTTTATAAAAACAAACAAGCGACTTATCGTCAATCTTTTCCGCTCTATTCGGCGTCGCTTTACTCGATGTGTTTTAGCATGGCTGGCTAACTAGCTAGAAGGGTAACTAGTTAGCTGACAGAAGTCAAGATTTTTCTTTAGTCACTAGCAGCGCTTCAAATCAGTCGCATAAAGAGTAAACCCCGGTTTTTTTCTTAATAAAGAAAACCCCACAAAATAAAAAGGTTGAATACCGTAGCTTTGTCGTGGATAACCACTAAAAATCCTGGTGGTCTGTCTCCTTGATAGGCTCTATATCCGTGTAGCTTAATCGGTGAGAAACTGCCAAAACATGAAGAAGCGCCTACGTCCTCCTGCTGGATTTTGGGAAATGTAGTCTTTAAGACGTGCCGAGCGTTTCACTTGTACAGAGAGGCTATCGGAAAGGGAAGATCAAGCAAAAGTGTATTGTTTTGTTAAATTGAAAGACTTTTGTTCTTTCCACTCGAGTAAGCTCAATAACTACATATATAGATATAAGTGAGAAAGACTTGAAAAATTACTAAAACTACTTCTAGAATGGAAATAGGGTAAAGTTCTGGTTTCCAAGGTATTTGGAAAATACCCAAAATATTCTAATCTATTTTATATACATTTTGCAAAATAGAGCAGCACAAATAAATTCACCGTGAAGGAGGAAATTGAAACATGATTAACCTTTTTTTTCTCCACGAACAGAAATCTGAAAAGTGTGGCATGCATTTGAATTTAGCCACCCTGAATGCCTACTGTGTTGCTATTACAACTGCAGGTTTGTCGTAGCATGTCTCTACCAGCTTTACACACTTGGACACAACACATTTCTGTTCATCCTTCTCAGCTCAGCCAGTTTGGATAAAATGAACTCAAACCATTTTAAGGCCTAAATTTAAGATATACAAATGCAAAAACCTTTTAAGGATGCGCTTAGACGTTGTCCAATAGTGATGTTACTTTAGCCAGAGTCCTTCTGTCTCCCTAGACCTGCATTGGGTTGTTCGGGCATTTTGGCATAGAGCTGGCCTTCCTGATTAGCTTATCTAAGCCATAGCTGCTGTTTTAACGGAAAGCACCATAGAAGATGACTGATAACACTAAAGTCAAAGAGGGTCTTTAGAAGCGCTCACTTGTTAATTAGAAATTTAGATGAGAATAAATGTAAATTAGGTAAAAAGGAATGGTTTCAGAGATTGTAGTTTTTAGTATTTGTAGTTTATTAAGAAGAACGGGTGTTTTGGGAAGATTTTAGTAGTAAAAGCATCTGATCCATACTCCAATCTGGAAGGTGGTGGTTATGCGCCTAAAAGTTGTTTGCCAATCACCATAAAAAAGGGAAGAAGTCGAAGTGCCCTCTGCAGTCCAAACGACCTCGGCGCTTGCGAGTCCTGTCCAGGTGTGTCAGGTCACCTATAGATTTAGCTGCTGAGCTTGAGCAGTGAAATACATACATAGGTGCGCTTAGGTCTTTGCGAGGTGCATGCCAGTTGGGTGGAGACGGTGAATGAATCCAAGTGTTGGATTTGCTGACATAACTTGTATAAAAAAGGACAGCTTTTCATAATGAACTTAAGACATTTTAAAGATGTGTGGACCCTGTGTAATCTTGACTTGCATGCCACACTTTTCAGATGTATATGTACGAGTGCTTTTGCAGGCAATCGATGTCATTTTCAATCATTCTTGTGGGATTTTCTGCATTTTCTACAGGATTGTGGAGAATTATTTTTCTGACTTGTTTAACAAAAACAATCAATACAACCATTAAACACATCATTGTAAGTCTTTTTAACTGAAACGGCAAAGAAAGGGCGACACGCGCAGGATTGTATTTTTCAATTTAATTTCTTTTAATATAATCTTATTTACATTGTATTTTTTTCATAAATGTTTAGTACATTGTAAGTTACAATACTTTTGCATCCATTACACAGTGAAATTAGACCATAGAAAACGCAGATTGAAATAATACTGCTTAACAGTCTTCAATCTACAACGGAACGTTCCCCTCTTTCCCTCCCGTCCGCATGTTTCTTCTCGCTCAATATAATTTGATTTCACTCTCTACTGTGGAGCTTAAATGGTTCAAAAGGGATTCATTCATTGTGGTCTTAAAGATGATGATTAGTTTTCCAAACGTTCAAGCTACAGAGAGAGAAAAAAAAGAATCATGTTTAGGAGGAATAAAAACATGGCAATATAGGCGATAAGACATGTATAAAAAAGGCTTAAGGGGCACAGATGTTACAAATGAAGTGGCTTTTTTGCATCTTGAGGCTTGTTTTGATTAAGAATAACAAACTCCCTCCCACCCCACCAAAAATAAAAAATAAGATAAAAATCCAGGACGTACCCTTGGATTAGTTTTATTTCTCAAATTACGGTTGAGGGTGGCGCAGGGGAAATGTAACCTAAGCAAATGTAACCCGGTGTTTTCAAAACACCAACATCTTTCATACACCGACGAGAGTATGTCCCCCCCCTGCCCACAGTAACATGGATGTTTGAAAGTAACAAAACTCAATGGGAAAAAAAATCCACTTTGTGGATGACTTGAATTGCATGAGAATTGACCCTTCAGCTCCAGTAGGTTGAGCTGTGATTAAGAAATTAGTGAGGGCTCAATGCAGAGCATATAGCAGCTTGGTCAGTAATCATTTAGTAATAAATAATAAAAACATCAGAGAGGATCAGAGTGGTCGCAGGTACAAATGTAAGAGAAAAAAAAAAGGTTAAACGGAGGCTCATTTTATCATCTTTACAGCATAACAGAGTGCCATGCTTGACACGCACGCACACACGCATACATAAAACAAAACAAAAAAATCCCACTCTCTCACATGCAGACTGAGACACAAAGACACGCAACAGTGGTTAAACACGAAGCATGAATACTAGTCGATCAATCAGCTTGTTACGGAGGAAAAACAACAAAACAAAAAACATCGCTCCCCATCGCCTTGTTCAACGCACACCTGAATTCAAAGTTCGCAGGCTCGTACGCGATTGGCTGATTGTGCCCGAAGACTTGAGCGCGACTCGAGTCGAGTTTGCCGTGGTTACACATTCTGAAGAGTGACATCATAGCTTGTTAAAACTGAAGGATAAAAATGCTTCTTGAAAATATTTGAAAATTTTTTTAAAATACTTTTGTTTTTGTCCCCCCCGCCCCCCGCCCCTCGTCCCCATCCCTCTCTCCTCCTCTTCTTCTTCTTCCTCCTCCTGCTGCTGCTGCTGTGCTTCCTCGTTTAACCGCAGGCAGTTCGGCGGTGGCAGAGGTGGCAAGAGACGGTGTGTTCTCGTAATGCTTGGCTGTTTGGCGTACTCAGAATACACCTGAAGTTCGGTTCGTGTGTGTGCATACATGTCGAATGTCAGATAGTTGGGTGTGCAAGTGCAAGCGAGTGTGACCGGCGGCGTCCTCCTCGTCCTGGTGGCGGAGCCGTCACTCCACGGCGAAGCCGCATGTCTCCTCCACGGCCGTCAGCAGCTTCTCGTAAAGTTTCTCGTAGGACTCGTAGGGAGGGATGTCTATCCTGTTGAAACTGGAGACACACACACACAAAAAAGATTCGTCAGGAAGTTTATTCATTCTTTCATAAATTAATGAATGAATAAAACCCGAGGCATCTTACCACGTGTGAGCTTTCGGTAGGTTCTCTGTGTTGGCGTCTATCAAGTGGATGGTGAAGAGCCTCGGTCCTGCAGAACCTGTAGAGCCTTACACACATACATTCTAGTTATCACTGCTCTACAATGGGAGACGGCGGGCTGGTCGTTTTAAACCAGACACCAGTATAAATGCAGGGAGTTTAACGGGAGTTCATGTGAGAGACCAACACCGGGTGGAACTTCACTGGAAAGTGGATTGAAAACTTGACACGTTTATGTTAAAAATCTGAAAATGATGCTGTGTATTTCCAGAGCATGATGATGCCACCGCCGTGTCTCACAGTGTGGATCACGTGTTTCCAGGTGAAGGTCTTCGATCAGTTTCATCTATATTTTAAGCTCATAGATTCAGTGAATAATCCTCAACTTTTTGTGTCTGTGGTGACGGGTGCTTCCCTCCGTGAGATTTTGTTATCCTTCTATCCTTGCACTATTACTACTACTACTACTATTAACCTTTACGGTTCTTATACAATTTATTCAGTTTTTGCTGTAATCATCTCCATATGTCAGTATTATCTTGCCCACATGATCACCGCACATAATTTGTTCACCGACGTTCTGAAGCAAACCTCTGACTCCTCAGCTGGATTGATGCTGAGATTAAATTAAACCCAGGTGGAAAAATTGATTTTATTTGGAATCATTTCAGATTTCTTTTAGCTGAAAAATCTGAAGAAAAAAAAAAGTGAACAAAAATATTTCAACATAAATAAAAAGTGGGCTGCAGCTAACAATTATTTTAGTAATCAAGTAATCAAGACAATTGATCAAATAATTCACTGAACATCAACACAGTATTGGACTAATCTGTTGACTGTTCTTTTACAATTAACTAGTTCAACTGGGTAGCAAAATGTGCTTACTAGGAGAAAGTGAACCAGCTGAAGCTAAAACTGTGACACTTGAGGAGTTTTGGGTAGAATATATTTACAAAGACATCTTTGTCTTTATTTTTGAAATCCAAATTACAAAATGTTGATTTTTTTTGGAACAGTTTTGCAGTGCTGTCGTTTCAGCAAATGGCATATTCTAGAATCTGTCTACTCCAGTTTAAACGATTAATTGATAATTGATTAATCACGATTAATCGTTTTAGTTCCCCATTTTACTCAGCACATAATCAATTAGAACCTCCTGTTTGACTCACAAGCTATGATTAGTAGTTGCTGATAATTTCAATAACCGATTAATCACGATTAATTGTTTCAGCAATGACATGAATCAAAGCAAACTTATCGGTAGTAAACAAACGAATGTCAATATGAAATGACTGCAGCTAAAAAGCTGCGTGTTGATTCTGTGTGGCGGCTCTGCGCCGGTGCCTGACCCACCCTGCAGCGCTTTGAACCCCTGCAGGGGAACCCGAGTGGAGCCTGTGACGAACTGCAGGAGGCGCCCTCTCCTCTCCTCGCTGAAGGCCTCCACGGCCTGCCAGAACCACCGCACCACGTTGCTCTCCCCGGTGCAGTGCTTCAGCCGGGTGTTGGCCTTCCAGTCCGTCAGGTCTATCTTCCCCAGTCCGCCGATTATTAACTGGATGGGACGGGAGAGAGTGGGATTTTATGAGAGGAGGGTGATCGAAAACAAGAACGAGATGTGAAGAATCGTGGTCGGTTCAGCTGGTTTCCGCTCAAATGAAGGTTTGTCGTTCAGAGGGACGCACCTCTAGCTCTTTGTGGTCGAATGGTTTGAGGAGGTGCTGTGGGATCAGCTCACTGAATCCTTTCTGGAGAGCCAGAAACTGGGCTTCAATCCCACGCATGAACCTCCAGTTCACATAAAGTCTGCAACACAGTCAAACACGAGCAAAGTGAGCATCCCCCACCGGGAAACATTTCTCAACACCTGGTTTTGTCATCTGTTCCACCGAACGTATTCCTTCTTGTTCTCCTCGGTGACGGGAATATTTCTGCCGTTAGGTTTGAGTTCGTGTTGGGAGAACTTCCCAAAGGCGTTGTGCTCCACGCAGAATGTGTGATCCAGGACTGAAGTGATGTCGTTCTCCCTGCACACACACACACACACACACACACACGATAAAGAGAACACAGAGCTGTAAATTATGAAATAAAAACAGGGAAGTGACTCAAAGTCACAGTGGGTCATTTGGGCCGATGTAAGGCAAAGTTCTCACAATATCCAGACGAGGCTCTTGTGCAACTCCGGGTCTGTGGTCTCCAGGTCATTGAGCTGGATGGGTTTGCCTAGCAGCTGCTTGTAGAACGGCAGCGTGAAGCTGCCATTGATGTAGTGACTGTGGAAGACCGCCAGGCCCATCACGCGGCCCACAAAGTGAAAATAGGACAAGTGGTCCTTAGAAAAAACACAGGAGAGAGAGAGAGAGAGAGAGAGAGAGAAGAGCGTGTGAACCAAAGTTTGGGATCCACCATTAACTCAACGTAAAGCACGTTATTAGTGAACTCACAGGGTTGATGGAGGAGTCGGGGTTGATCTGTAGTGTGTAGATATTGTCGGTGGAGTACTGGAAGAGGCCGTAGTACGGGTTCAACATCTCATGACACAGCAGATACAGCCACTCCCTGGAGACAAGGTTACTCAGCATTAAACGAGTGAACTTAAACATACAAAAAACAGACATTACTGCTTATTCTTCCATGTGCTTGTTAATTTCTTACTGATGCTCTGAAATTTTCCCACTGAGGGACAAATAAAATGTATTTTCTATTCTATTCAAGCTAAAGGAAGCTACGTTGCAACTAACGTTTATTTTAGTAATCGTCAGATTATTCTAATGATTAAGCTGATAAAAAAAAATTGCTACTTAACCATTCAAAGCCTTTTTTGAAAAACGCAATATTAGAACTACATTAAAAGAAGCAAATAATTAATTTATATTTTCGAATAAAAAATAAAAATGTATTGCGTAAAATGAAATAACATTCCTTTAGTGTATGTTATGTTGATCATTTGTAGCAAAGCATGAATCTGCAGCTAGAGAAATATTATCTTGAGATTTCTTGATGTATTTTGATAAAAATGAATAGCATTTATGTGGCTGCACAGTGGCGCAGTTGGTAGAGCTGTTGCCTTGCAGCAAGAAGGCTCTGGGTTCGATTCCCGGCCCCGGCCTTTCTGCATGGAGTTTGCATGTTCTCCCTGTGCATGTGTGGGTTTTCTCCAGGTACTCCGGTTTCCTCCCACAGTCCAAAAAACATGACTGTTAGGTTAATTGGTCTCTCCAAATTGTCCCTAGGTGTGAGTGGTTGTTTGTCCTGTGTGTCTCTGTGTTGCCCTGCAACAGACTGGCAACCTGTCCAGAGCGAACCCCGCCTCCCACCCGGAACGTTAGCTGGAGAGGCACCAGCAACCCTCCCGACCCCACCAAGGGACAAGGGTGTCAAGAAAATGGATGGATGGATGGATGAATAGCATTTATAGAGGTTTTTTGTTTTAAGATTTTGAATCAAATAAAGTGAAAACTGTCACTTGTGAAGTTCTGGGTAAAACATTTTTATAAAGAGTTTTTATCTTAAATATAAAAATGTTTATGTTTTGTACAGCTTTGGGTTAATTATTGCACTGTATTGCATTGTATTTTTGCAAAATTTGTCAACAATTAATAGACTACTATTCATAGTTGACAATTACTTCAATAATCGATTAATCAAAATTAATTTAATAAATCGTTTCAGCCCTAACGGGGGTATCATTTTATCAAACACATATTTTAATTAGTGATACACTAACCAGAAGGAAAGGACAATGGAAAACCTTCAGTTAGGATTTTTGCATCTGTGAGAAAGTAAATGAATCAGCACTTCTGCTTAATTAAACATATGCTGCACATTCTAATAAAACTTTACAAGAAACAGAGCAACAATAAATAACAACAGCTCAGATCCTTCACCCTCACCTGGCCACTCCTCCGTAATCGAGGCCCTCCTCTCCTCTGAACTTCACCATCAGCCGTTTCTTCAGGTCCTTTGGCCTCATCTTCATTATCTGTCGATACGACTCCTGCAAACGCACACAGGATACAAGATCTCACCTGAATAAGTCATACAGGTCTACTGAAATGATTCGAGACAACAAGTACAGGTTGTGAACGCGTCGCCGAGTTAAGCACAACGTCAAATACAACGCTTAGTGTTGAAGCCTGGTGTTTTAATGTATTCTAGCACTAAATGTTTTTTTTTATTTTGTTCTTACTAAACTCTTGAGTTTTAAACATGGCACACTCAATGTTTTGGTTGGCTTGTTGTTTCTCCTGACAAATGCCTGCCGACCGTAACGCGGGTTAGCGCTGCGTCTTCGGCGCAGACATAGTTTCTCTCAGTGGAAACAAAATGACCTGGTACTGGTCTGGAAAAGGGCTGAATAAAAACACGTCACAGATTTTTATTTGAGAAAATAAAAATTCTGTCATTGTTTAAAATTTCAACTACTTTGTGTTTGTCTTTATCACATGAAACTGCAATAAAATAAATTTAAAGTTTGTGCCACAAAAAAGTGGGAAAGGTTCTGGAATCAGTGTTGCTTCAGCAGCTGCTGTTGTTTGCCAATGATGCAACACAAACAATGTTTTGCACAGAGTCTATCCACCAATCAGAGGCGTGTTTACAATCCGAACCGCTCAGCTCGGTAGAATAATAAGCAGCTGAGTGGATCAGGGTTGAAAGTGTTTCTCCACAAAGGCATCTTGGGAAAAAAATAAGTAATTCAAAGAAAACAAAGAGTGTATGTATATGTGGCAGATTATTTCATTCATAACTTGGGAGAAAAATGTGAAATTAGTACCTTTTTTCAGCAATATTAACAAATTATTGACTTAAAACAAGCTCCTTTATCTTGCAGAAAAGTTACTTGAAAGTTAGTTTTGTTTTATTTTGAGTGTGTTAAGATACTATCACTAAGAAACCAAACCAAAAATACTTGGTAAGACTTAGCGTCTCACACATTTCATGAGAAAAAAAGTGATAACATGTTGTTATATATATATATATATATGTATTGTTTTTTTGTTGGAATCAGAAACAAAAACGATGCAGTCCAGCAGTATGTTACCCTTTTTGTCCCTCCTCACCTCAAAGATCTCCTCTCGGGACACCTCGATGCGACAGTGTCCCGCTTGAGGCTGCTGCAGCGACAACTCGTGGCGCAGCAGCTTCAGTTTGTGCACCAGGTCTCGTTCGTAGCGCAACGCCACGTCTCCGTCTCCTCCACCGCCGATCCCACCGCCTCCCCCCTCGTCCACCCCAACGTCCATCGGCGGGGCCTGGGACGTCTCCTTCACTTGGGATTGGTGGCTGGAAGGTGAGCGGAAGAAGACGCAAGAGGTGGGTGAGACGGGCGGCCGGCCAGGAGAGCAGACGGGATTAGATGCCGCACGCCGAGCTAAATCTCCCATAAGCCAGCATTTCTGTAAATCACACCTCCCTGCGGCGTTAGCGGAGCCGATGACCGTTAGTAGGTCACGTCCGGGTCCAGACTGGGTGTAGCTTTACGTCGGCGTCAGATCAGGCTAAGAACAAGTCAGACTAAAATCCACTTATTAAGGACGTGCTGCCGCCCTGAAGCAGGCCGAGGCTGCAGTCTGGAGCGTTCCCGGGTCGGACACACACCTGATGATGTTGTGCAGACGGGGGTCGGTGAACTGTGTGGTCCGGTTGTTGTGGTCCACAAAGTAGATGCGGCCGGACACGGTGCTCCGGACCTCCCAGCCCACCGGCAGCGGGCCGAGCTCCTCGCAGCTCACGCTGGCCAGATCCCTACTCCAGAATCAGAGAACGAGACAGAACGTTTTGGATCAAGCTCATTTCAAAAATAAAAAATTCCTCAAGTCAGGAGTGGAACACGTCACACAGATTCCTCAAATGCAGTTCAGCATCTTTACTCTGTTGTAAATATGCACGACATGCCAGACATGTTTGTTGTTTAAGCCACAGCAGATTTCAGAACAAGTGCAGGTTAAAATTGAATCCCAGAGGATCTTTGTTGAAATGTCAGCGTTCACTTACGAGTTCTTAAGACTGTAAATTAAAAACTAAAACGTCATCACAGCTGTGATTAAACATTTAAGTATAAATCAATCTGAAAAACTATTTATTTTTCAGAAACTAAGATCTTTGAATATTTTTTGTGATGACCAAAAAAATATGGAAAAGATAAATCTATAACTTCCTGCTCAGTTTTTATTTTTTCTATACTTTTTCAGACTTTTCAGCATTATTGTTCTTTTTCCGAGTGTTTATCAATTTAAATGTATCAACTATTCATTCCTACACACCTTTTTTTTTAACGAAGAAACATAATTACTTAAGTGTAAAGTCTAATTTTGACTGTCATTTCTTAAAGTAGGTACCGGCAATCAATTTTTTTTCTTTATATTTTTTGTACCCTCAATGCATTTTCTATTAAATGTATTACCAGAAAAGAGCAGAAAAAATTTCAGCCCATTATCTCCAACGGTCTCCGAGATTTTGGGGGGTAGGTGGACCTTGCCACAAACCCACCTTTGAGTAGAAAAAGATGGGGGTTTTGAAAGCTGATTACTTAAAAAAATAAATAAATGTGACACTTATTTGTTATGACATCCTTTAAATATATATAAATCAGATTGAAAAACATGAATATGTACAGTATAAATAGCTTACTTTTAAAATGAAGGATCTTTAAAATATGCAATTTTTAAAAATACAACAAATTTCAATATTTACCCTGACAGCAGAGATGGCATGTTTGGGATACGATATTAAAAAAATCTATGTTGAAACCAAGCCCCTAAAGCCCATCCTGCTATGTGGTCTTAACATGCTACATTTTTTGTAGGAGTCTGGGACTGTTCAATAAAAATATATTAGACTGCAAAACTGCTTCCGAAGCTAATTTGACCAATGGAAAAAAATTTCAAAAATTGACAAAATTAACTATCTTTTGACCACTCCCCAAACTTGTATTTTTCATCGGATTTCAATAAAACTTCTCTACTACTCTAATATATAAAGGCATCCATTTTTGGCTATCTTTAATAGTTTCCTTGATATTGCTGGTAAAAAATAGAGATTTTTTGTTTGTTTTTAAAAAAATCTAATTTTAGAGAATTTTGGACTTGCAGCAAAATGTTTATTTTTTTATGCATTTCATTGAAACTTCCTTCCTACATGTCAATTAGGCTGCAGAATCATATAAAAACATTTATTTATGGCTATCTTTAGTAGTTTTTTTCTATATTGTTAGCAGAAAATAGATTGTTTTTTAGATTTCTTTCTTTATGGAAAATTCCCTACTACCAACCATCTGAAAAAGTCCCAAAGAAAGTACAGTTTTTTTATAAAAAGTGTCTAGAATTTATCATTTTAGTATAGATACAGTCACTTCATCATGCCGCCACCCACATAATGATGCCCTGGGCGGTTGCCCAGGCCTCCCATATCAGAAACTGCCACTTAGCCCGTCTGCTAACGGCTTCATGTCCTTGTTGCACAAATCGCACAAAATCAGCACAAACCTAAACCTCACAAATACAGGACATCATGAATATTTCCGATGGCCCATAAAAACAGCGGATCTAATCAGTTTTTTTTTTATTATTAGGCTTTTTATTATTTATTATAAGGACAGGGAAGCAAAGCATACCTGTGGAAGAGGAAGAGGGAAGGAGGAGGAGGATGAATAACCTCACATTCAGGTGAGGAGGTGAAGGGACCATGTTTGCTTACTTTCTCCTCTTTTATAAAAGTTTTAACTAGATTTAACTTTAGATTTAACTCCTCCCGCAGTCTTTGTGCGGCGCACCGGCAGATCGCGTTAGATTGGAGCTCGGAATAGCGCGGTAGATCAGGATCAGCCAGCCGGGCGGTCCGTCCGCTTTTCAGTTTGCAAAAATCATAAAACATCAGTTAAACCGGTGTTCCCGATAGAACCGTGCACACAATAAAAAGCTCAGGAGGGATTCATTCCACCGATCTTAGAATTAACGGAAACTTAAACTCCGGTTCTTCGTTTTTAGCTTCACCACGTAGCCACATTTAGCTGACAGAAGAAAGCCGGAAGGATCGACTCATTTTCTGTGATCAGCATGCGTTCTCTCGAATTCCTGAGTGGAAAAGCGTCGCTGCCGGTACCTACTTAAAGATTTTCCCTCTGTTCAAGCTGTTGGACTTCAACCAGTGAGTAATCCTACCGTGGTATCCGTGGGTCGTGCCAGGTGCTGACGCCCGTCTGTGTGTGGAGGAAGTACACCTGGCCTTGCACAGTTGTTCGCTGCTCTGTTACAATAAGGAAACAATGTTATTCGTGGCCGTTTTAAATTTAGACTGAGCTGATAAACGCGTTTGAGGACGGACCGTATCCCTCCGGCAGATCGGGTGGCTGATGCCCGTGAGGTCGGTTCTGTGGGGTGTGGCCGTGACCCCTGGAGTCCGACCCTCTGATTCGCAGAGTCTGCAGGCGGCTCTCCTGACCCGGGGAGTCAAGCCGGCAGTTCCCGCCGCCCGCCGCGCCGGTGGGGTCGGAGTAGGGCAGCGGCTCTTCGCTGAAGCAGCCCTCAAAAACGGGTCTGAGGGGTCACACGCAAAGCCCACAAGTCTAAATGTTATATTTAACTGTAATAAAGTTAAAGTTAGCGTGTTATAAAGGTCTGGAGATGCGCTCACCCATCGTTTTCCAACAGTCCTCTGCAGTCCACTACAGGACCACCGCTGCCAATGCGGTCCCGCGTCTGTAAGCTCACTGCAAACAGGAGACATGTCGACATTGGACAGAATCAATAAGTCAGGATCTAATTATTCAGTGCCTTTCATACTGAATATATAAGGCGCCATACAAGATAAAGAAAAAAACTAAACAGTAAAATCTATGACGAAGAAAATAAAGATACAGGCATAGATGTTTGAATCTGTCAATGTGGATGGTAGAGGACGGAACATCGGTTCTCAATCTTTATCGCCAATAAAGACAGGGGAATAAAAATATAAAACTGGGTTTAAAGAAAAATAAGAATTAGACTGAAATAAAATATATTTACAAATATTTCTAAAAATTATTTAAAAAATACATTGAAAACAAACAATTTATTAACGTACATACAAATAAAGTCGGAAAATTCTAATCCGACTAAGAATCTTTAAAAAAATATTTAAAAAAAATACAAAAATGCTAGTATATAAAAAAAAGTAAATCAGAAAGATAATCTAACATGTTAACAGGATCTTAGAATAAAAAACTAACTTCTTGATTTTATTCTTAAACACTGCTTTGGGGTTTCTGTGAGCGAATTCCAGTTTGGAGGACAGTATCAGCAAAATGGCGGCTTCTCTACGCGTTCTACAATAAATTATGATAAAGTAATTGATTCAATTTAAAAAGTGAAACTGGTATTTTTTTATATGGGTCCGTATTGGTCGATGTAAAATGTATTTAAGCCTTGATCGTTGTAACTTAATGACTTCTAAATGTATAGATGTTGTGTTATTTTGCAGCCTATAAAGGGACGGGATAACTGCTGACTTCACAGATATCGAGCAGACGGTCACAGACACCCGACGAGGAGAGGAAGCCGAAGAAGGTCACTGCTAAAGAAACCGACTGCTGGCAGAAAGCTGCAGTCGAGCACATGGACGCATTTTTCTACAATCTGTCATTTCTTAATAATAAATGTAATGTAATGTAATGTAATGTACATTTTCTGATAATGGTGGATTTTGGGCTTAAGTTTGTATGTAATAAGTGTGAAGTTACTTTATTTTTTTACTTTGTTTATTGATCGTTTTGTTTAGTTTTTTATCAATCACATACAATACACAGAACAAAAAACAGGCTGTCGAGAAAAGGAATTACTTACATTCTGACTAAGATGAATAGTTACAGATCAACTTTCCATTTTTTGAGCAGTATTTAATAGAACAAGGAAAGAAAGCCCTGATTCAGTTATAGTTCTCTAGAAATCCAGTCCATTTTCTCCACCTCTTTTTGTAAAGGTCCGGTTGCAGTCTCAGCATGAACGTTAACTTATCCATTTTGTGGGTCTCTAAGTGTGAAGTTATTGAACTAAATAAAACTTTTAATAACGTTCTAATCTTTTGGGATGCAGATTACTTGAGTCCTTCAACAGGGATGATGTTTCCGGACTGAAACAGACACGATGTCTGCGCTTTTTCTGGGTTTCGTTAACATTATTGCAGCTGAACGTTTGCACGGAGATAAAGAGAAAAAAAAAGAGAAAAAAACGGCAAGTGGAAACAGAGATAGCTTATCAGTGTGTCCATCCTCACCTACGATCTGCCCCCTCACTGCGTCACTGTCAGAGGGGTTCAGCTTGCATAGATCTAGACGCTGGTCTGGAGGGAGGAAAGTCATAGTGAATGCGCCAGACGCAAATAGAGTTAAACATAAAAGCATTTAGAGAAGAAAAAAGTAGATATTTAAATTACATCCTGTGTCTTTTAGCCTGCTGATGGCGTTGGAAAGCAGTCGTATGCAGCCCAGAAACCCCGCCCCCTGCCGCTTGTGGATCTTCTTGTGGTTCCATATGCTGATGGTGATGGAGTCGGTCTTCCCGATGTAGCTGCAAAAAGCGAGGGAACTCGTCAGGGTTTCTGTCACGCGACCGCCGCCTGAATGTAAAACCTGGGCATGTGGGAGGTGAGGGGGTCACCGGGAGGCTTACAGGTCATAGTGCTGATTCCACTTGGGGTCCAGTGTGCTCTTGACTGTGTCTGTGGAGTGGCATTGACCCGAACCGTCTACCACCACCTTAGCGAACGGATCCGGTAGGCCTGCATGCACACAAAGACGTCACCGAAACGCTGCACCACTGTGTACCAATTGTTATTACAGTCAACTAACGGAAAATGCCACAGCAGTACTTACGAAAGAAGTCTTTCTTTGCGAGGTTCTTGGCACATAATACTGCAAGGGGAAAGAAAGAAAGGGAAAAAAAAGGCATAAGCATGAGGCTAATCTTGGTGTGTAGGCAGCTCTAATAAATTCTGATGCATAACAAACACTCTGAGGAGGAAGAATGTAGTTTAGGACAAAATATGAATGCCAGAGAATACTGATGAGCTGCAGAGCTGGGTGAGCGGGATCAAACACGCCACAGTTGAGACGAGGCTGCCCACTCTGTCTCAAAGTTTTCTCATGTCAACATGAATTCTCCTGCCTTTGCAGCGCGTGGATGACGCGGTCACTTCAATTTAGCTCAGGTGTGTTATAAACCGCTGGCGAGCCGCAGCTAATTTTAGCCGACCTGCGCTAACCTGTTGGAAAACAAGAGCTGATCTTCTGCTTTCAATACTCCACAAACATTTAGTAGCTTATAATCACAAAATGACGTGTTTACACACCGACTTACGATGTAATTAATACTTTGTGTTGTGTTGGTAACACTTTAGCCATGCTCACATAGCCAGAGGATGCATGTAAACATATATTAATGAGCTAAAAAAAACCAACAATAAATACGCAAAGCAATTGTTGAGCTCCACTAACAAAAGACATAAAGACGTTTTTAAACCGTGTGACTAAAGTAATTCATATAACAACAATGAAGTTTAAAAAAGTTACAAGAGAAAGTGTTAGATTATGTTATTAAAGAAAAACTGCACAAAAAAGGCTAAAACTGAAAATTAATAGAGTGGGTATTCATTTTATAGTTTATCACAATTAAAATAACAAAAATTTGTTGCAGACAACAGTACTCTAACTGGTATAATTACAGGTAGCTGAACAATCAATGGCTACTCACTTATAAGAATGACACATTTTGTTGGTTAGGAATTAGGGCTGGGAGATAAATCGATTTTACCGAATTTTTTGTTTTTGGGGGCTAACTTTTAGGAACATTTTTATTTTCTCTTCACCAATGTATTCCTTAGGTCTCCATAGTTCAGAGTGAAGTCAGCTCAACCAGGAGCTGCCATCTTGTTTCAATAAGTGTGTTTTACACTTTCTATTTACATCTACTCCGAATTCAAGTCAACTTAAAGAAAGAATGATTTTTAAAAAATACATATATCCTGTCATTTCTAATCTTTTTTTTAAATAGTGAGGGAATTAAAAAAAAAATCAAAATCAGAAATTGAATTAGCTTATGAACTACAAATTTTTTTTACATCTAAAAGCAAATTATTCCATGGTTAGGATCAATAAATCAGTAACAATACATATCGTGATAGACATGATCAATAGCAATAGATAATACATGATAGAATGTTTAATCATTTTTACTGAACTGTGATCCAGAACCGCATTCTGGGGGACGTAGGCATAAGAAATACTTTCGAGGCTCAACCTCTCACAGCGAGTTAAGCAAGATTGGTGGCACGTGAACTCGCTGTTTGGTTACCTAGCAACAACCTACTGAGCAAGTTGTGCAGCAACAGTTTCATGTTTAGCAGCCGTGCCTCAAAGATAAGTGAATGAAGCCTGTTAGTGATTAATATAACTGATATAAAAACATCTTTTCATGTAGACTTAAAACCCATCAGACCTCTCCCCCTCCCCAGGAGGTGAGTAAGGCAGTCTGTGGTTTAGGATGTGGCAACTGGTGGCAAACGTGTGTCAGGCTCAGCCGGGTCCTACTTCCTGTGATCAAGCCAAGGGGAATGCTGACAGGATATCCTTCCCTCTTTCCCCATTCCGACCGCTTTCCGGGCTCCTCTGCCTGACTCACGCATTCCACTCCGAGATCTCATCTTTTCGTCAGACACCGAGAGAGACGGAGAGGAAAAGAACAGGCAGTCTGATCCCTGACTCCTCTTTCATCCAGACGGTCCAGGAAAACCATTCTCTCCACTCCGTCTGGACTTCCGCTCCCTCGCCACAAACAGAGGACGGCTCTGATTTCACGGATTAACACCCGGCTTTTTTTTTTCCTTCCCCCCCTTCTCTCTTATGCTACTTGACCACCTCCTTAGTGGCATTGAATGTGTGACGAACCCCCTTCGCAGTGTCTCGGGAAATTTCCCATGCTGCCAAGGTAACCGATGGCCGAGACAGAGACAGCTCAGCTGGTGCCCAATTTCCCTCACTGCCAGTTTAGTTCTTGGCGTTATTGGCTTTAAAGTCAAGGGAAAAAAACAAGCAAAAAGGTTCCACTCTGACTGAAGTCAAACTAAATTGAAGGACCACTTTGGGGTGCGAGTATTTCCTCAAAATCAAAAATAAAACAAAATAAAATAATAATGAATGCTGAAATTATGTGCAACAGTCAAACTCTCCATTTTGAGAATAATTGTGCACATTTTCCTCCTTCTTTTCTATGATCACACACCTTGGCCGCCCTTTAAGACAGGGGCGTCCAAAGTGTGGGGCGGAGGTCTTTTTGGCCCTTGAGCTGATGATGAGTGGCCCATTACTACAATTTAAGAATGGTAAACATTTGGGCCACCAGCACAAGTTGAGACTGTTTCAAAATGCAGTGTTTTAACAAGTGTTTTATAAGCCTGGCGGGCCACCAGGCTTCACTTGTTGCTTATTTACTTAAGTTTTTTGTTTTTTTTAATGTTTGCATTTTTAAATACTTCATAGTTTGTGTACAAATATTAATCTTCCAAAAACACATAATTATCAAGTAATATTTTCAAATTCCCTATCAACTTTAACATTTTTTAATTGCCGCACCGGCGGGCGACGAGGCTTAAAAATACAATCTCTTTTTTTCTTTTTGCCAAATTCAATTTCTGATTTTAATCTAAATTTTTCCTCACTTCTTTTCCTTGAAAAATGAATCGGCCAACTCTAGAGACGGACTATTAAATCGTCTGATGACTGAAATCTGACAGTTTCCTGCTTCATTGCCTTCAATTCAGTTTGTAAGAAACTTGAAAATCCTGTCTTTTTCTGATTAGTAAATGCACAGTGCCTAACAGACCAGGTAACGGCAACTCTCATAGTCGTTAAGGTCCTCAATGAGTAACGGAGACTTAAAGTTAGCTATTTTCAGCAAGGTGTTTGAAAATCCAGCCAGCGGAATCATAAATGTGTTCTGTGAAGGGCATTTGCTGCTTTTTAAGCGCAGAGAGACTTCAGCAAACAGGAAGGCTGAATGTAATACAGACAAGTTGCTTTGTTTTATCTTTTTTTGGCTCTCAGTCGTTTCCCTTCATGAACTTTGCTGGGTTTGGAAATATATAAGCACTTTCTATTTGTTTTAAAATAGTAAACTCCAGTTTATAGCCATTCCTCTTTTACGCACACAACATGCTGTCACATTTGTCTCAAATATGAAAGATGAATCAGTGCTACCAGCAACAAGACCAAAAATGTGAACTCTAATGTCTCCTTATGTTGTTGTTGAACATAACTCAGAATTGTCTAAAGTCTTTATTGTCTGGCTGAATCTTTAATAAAAAAAAACCCAGATCACACCGATTGCAAAACTTTGACTCATCTTTACCATGATGTAAAAGAAAGCTGCTTTAGGGATGCCACCTCTAATTCAGACAAATTGCTCCGTATTACTAATCCACCCACTAAACGACCAGAAAGATCATCCAGATACAATATTACAAGTTCTTATATCACAACTATTGTGTGCTAATTCAGCACTTATCAGTAATATCACTTCCTTGTGTTTTACATCATAGCTTTGAAAAATAAAAAGGTCTACAAGTAATTAAAATAAGATCTTGGAATTTCCTAATCTGGGGAAGTTAAAAGTTTTTTAGCCAGATTTCTACAATGAGAAACTGTTGAAGCATTGTGTTTTTTCTGAAAACAGGTGAATAATTGTCATCTATACATCTATTTTTACGACTGGCTACAAACGTATGACTAAATTTATACATTTTTGTGATTTAATGTTTTTTTTTGTCCCTTTATTTTTGGCAGAAAAAAACACCTATTATGTTAATTTCTCAAACTTCCACGTATTTTTTTATGTCTCATTAATTCAGTTTCTAACATTATTATGTATCCAGATTATCTAACAGAGAGCTCTAAAAGGAGCCATCGTTTTAACAAATTAAAACCCAGAGGTACTATGTAATCATATTCAATAATCTGCAGCAAAACTATGACATAACCTCACCTAAAGCAGCAGAAGCTTGGTTTAATAAACTGAGTGCAATCAGCGGTGGCTTATTCACCGGCGGGGATCCTCAGTGGCATCAGCGCCAAAGGGCTGACGGCGCGTCTTGATCATGTGACTGCTACATGAAATCAGGAAGTAATGTTGGTCATTCCAGGACCCAAATACCAGCTCAAATGGCAACAGCCACAGAAAAACAGACTACACCGGCCACTTGCAGCACGAAGAGTTTGTTGTCCCTCGACGGTAACAGGAACAGGAAAGTGCTTAGAACACGAGTTGGTTTCCTGGAAATGGTTCATTGTTTAGCTTTGACTATGCAGACCTAAAAAGCTGTTCTGTGGCTACAATTTCACAAAGGTAAATGTTATAAAACATGGGGTTTCCGCAAGATTCACCAACGCAAATTATGAATGAAATTTGAGACAATGTGTCATGACAAATTCACCTATATAAACTTAAGGCCTTAAAATGTCTTAAATCCATTAGAAAATATGTAAGTTGGCCGTATATACTTTAATCACAGGACCATTTAATCTTTTATATTCTATGTAGTTTTTCTTGTGAGACTTTTCTGTCAGGCGAAAGCTTGAGTCGCGCGCAGACATTCATTTCTCCATTACGTTCTGTAACTGGAAGCAGGCGAAGCTATTGCTAATTAGTTGCTAATAAACCCCTGCTAACTAGCTGTTTTGCATCGCTCAGGGGTAAGAGTAGTTTGTCACCAGCATTCTGGACGACGTCGGTCTTTACCTGGCTCACTTCTATCACCAAACCCATACGACACAACATTCATTCAGGGAAAAAGTTTGACCAGACTATGTGAAATACGTGACTTTTTTGTACTTTTCTAAGACTTTTTAAAAATGTGTGGAGACCTTGAAAATGGCTATACTTTTTTTTAGCAATGTGAAAAACTGGAAATGCTTTTTGAATTAGAACATTTGACGAGTTGAGAAAAACTAGCTGAGCTTCTGTGTCAGACATTTCTTCAGGAAGTGAACTGTTTGCTTCTATTTTGGATTGCAGTGGTGCAGGGTGCGTTTTCAATATTGATCCATCGTGTTGAGGCATTTATGGAAAGCTGAATTTTGTTTTTAGGAAACACAGTTTTGACTAGAACAATGGGGGTAAAAAAAAAAAAAGATGCATGTTTGCTTCCTCTGTCTGCGCTTCATTTTAAGCTTCTGGCTGCAGATGACTGGAAACCAGCCAGGGCTAAATGCTGCGCGCTTTCGCGTCGTACCGACGTCTTCGCGGGAATCTTTGTGAAACCACTAATTTGAGGCTTATTCCCGAGGGTTATTATACGGCACCCATCAAATACAACAACTACATTCTGCCTGGCTAAATAAAATCCCTGCATAAACACACTGAGGGTGCTCTGAAGTGTGACCCAGAGCCAGACTCCCTGTCACAGACACACAGGCTTCTCTGATGTAGGCCAAACAATCGTTCAGTCTGTCAGACTAAACAGAGCTGGCCAGCAGCATAGTCGGCCCATTGGCTCAACCCGCATTCCTCGCCCAATTAGGATTCCAGTCATACCTGGGGGGGCGGGACGCACTCGGAGGGGGGCAATAACCTCTGCGTCCATGTTGAAATAATGAGCGACGTGCCTTACACAAACCCACACACACGTTTTCTGCTTTGTTTTCACTACAAATCATCTGACTCACAACTTTCTGATAAGATCTATTTGGATCCTCTGAACTTCTTTGGAAGGAGTCGAGGCAAAACAATTAGAGCACCTAAAATAACCTGATCAAAACAAGGCTTCGCTTCAATGGAGCGTTTGATTAAATCAGACGTATTTTTTGCTTAGCTGTTCTGGGATCCAGGTATACAGACGTTATTTTTTGTTAATTATCTCCATAGCTTATTTAAAGTACACGAGTAGAATAGGTTGCTTTCAGATACAAAAGGATAACAGAAGGAGCGCTGTGTCACCACATGTGTCATTTATATTCAGATTTCACATCATGTGAATTGAAATAGCGCTGCAGACTTTACACACGAGGATACTATGGCAGACAACACTGCGTAGTTCTAACCAGCAGCATTAAATGAACTTAAGAATGGCATCAGTTGTTTCCACATTAACAAAACACAGCAGTAATCTGGTCTATCATGCGTCTGAGCAGATGAACTGAAAATACATTTCGGAGTTTTGAGAAATCTGGAATGTGGAAAGATGAGTCTTTAATTTGGGAAGGATTGTTTCTGCTGCTCTACCGGACCTGCTCGGCAAAAAGCAAAGTCACGTAGAAAAACAAAGGTTAAAACAGGACATATCATTTACACACTAGCATCTCTAACCAAAAAAACCCCCCAAACAAACATAAAACTGCACAAAATGAAGCTGTGGTGCCTGCATGTCCCGTTGTAAATTGAGCAGAAGGGAAACAGTGAGCCAGGCAGCAAAGGGAGGTCATTTCCATTTGAATAGAGGCCCCTGGATGCCTAGTGGCGTTACATTAAGCTACAGTAAAAACCATTGTTCCTGCTCTCTGTCCACGTAGGAAAGTGGGAGAAAAAAAAGCAGACTCTTACGAAGAAAATCCTGACCCAGAAACTGAGAAAAAAAATATACAACATATAATAACATGTATCCGTGGTGCGCTGAGTACGTGATGCCCGGGGAGCAAATGTGTCCAACTCGTCCGGGTCGGGATAAGTTCAATGAGTCTAACTGCAGCTGACACAGCAGCCAAACGCCAATCGATACACACTGGTATTATCTAGGCTAGCATGTCATATCTGCACGGAAAAAATCGATTTCGCAGAGGATGCGGAGAAACATTTGCTTTATATGCTTTTAATTTTGTCGCATTAGCTAAAAAAAGCGGCGGGTCCTGCTGGTGGTCAACCCCCTTAAAATGGGTGTAGCTAACCAGCGATAGCGGTCAGCAGTAACTACAGTCTTACTAAAGGCTAACACCAGCGGGCTAATACTTAGAGGCGACGGTTGGCTGTGAATAAAGTTTCTGGACAGATTTCAGTCGCCACTCTCTCCAAAAACACGCAAACAGGCGAACAGAAGCGTGAATCGGCCGTAAAACACAACAAAAGACAGCTTTTCGGCTGTCCTTTCGGCAATTTTGGTAGCATTTTTGCTAACAGGCTAGGCTTTAACTGCTGTTCGCCTCGCAAAAACCGGATGTTTGGGTGAAGAACAGACCAAGAGCCCCGCAGAAACTTGTTTGGTTTGACTACATCAACATATTAAAATATACTGTTGAGCACAAGGCAATTTAGCTCTGGATAAAACATGCACTGTAAGCGTTTTCTCTTTGGCTCGTTTTTTTTTTTTTACCTGTCAGTCGGATTTTGATGCTGGACCCGTTTCTCCGACTCCCAGGATTCGACATCACTCCGGGAGAAAAAAAGGATAGCTCAAACTTTCCCTCGGAGTCGTCCGAAATCACAACCTTCGCCAAGAAATGGAACCGCGAAGGACTTCAGCTGCGAAACATGCGGTCTGCTTAGGTGTTCCTCACCGACAAAACTGTATTATTACACCGCAAAGTCCTGCGCTCCTTCGAAATTCAACAACACGGGAGAACATTTTCGGGCAGGCTTAAGCACGTACGCGGCTGACGTCATGTTCTCATCGCTGCGTGCTCGCGTCGGAGAGCGTGAGCGCGCCCGTATAATACGACAAAAAAGTTCTGATACGTTAAAAACCCATAAATGAAAGCACTGGGCTATAAACAGACTATTGTAACAATATGTTTAATAACTCTATATATATATATATATATATATATATATATATATATATATATATATATATATAAACAATTCTATATATGATAGAATTCAGCTAAATTAATTTTTCATGAGGAGCAAATAGCAGCACTTCCATTTTCACTAACGTGTATTATGTTTAGTGCTTTTAAAATAAGTCGATAATGATATGCGTAGTAACAAGACATTTCTTCAATTTACTAACAAGCATCTTTAGCATTACTGTCTACCTCTTTTTTACTAAAAACAACATTTTAAAAAATCCAAATTTTAATTTCTTCCGGAAACTACTAAGCTCCTAATCATTTGAATTGTATGTATGTGTTTTGAAGGAATGCCTAGTTGTTCTGTATGTACTTATGATTTATTTTGTGTTGCTCTTGATACACCTGTAATTGTCTACCGTAATTCAATTTCACCAAATTGATTGATGAAATTGATTTGGGGACAAAGTATTTATAATTATGATTGCAACAGGGAACTATTTGTGAGATGTGTGTCCTGTTGCATCTGGACAGCTTGTCATAATTTTAAAAATAAGTTACCTTAAAGTCAAGGGCACTTAGTTTATGCAGCAGAAAATTGACCCGGTGTTTTGTAGTAGCCTAGTCAAATTCTAGAGTTAAATCTGAATGAGATTCTGTGATATTTATTGAGAAGCAATTCCGTAGCAAAGAGAGGGCCAGATTTCCTGCAACTGGTTGATAGCAGTTGTTCTGCTAGTTATAAAGTCTTGGGGAGTAGATTTATATTTACTCATGTAATCATAGTTTGATATAAAAATGCACTTGAAGTTTTCATGCGTCACTTCGGACTGTAAAAAGAAGAACCACCAGGAGAGATGAGCATCTCTCTTGCTTTCAGAAATGGATTGTTTTTAGTACGGGAGGCCGACACAGTTGCAAAAGTCTGAAGGAAAGAGCGGCACTGAGGATTATGGGATTGGGTTCCTTAGCTGCATGTCTGTAGCATTAGCTGTGGAAACAATGAAGGCTCTCTTCAGCCTGTTTACAGGACTCAGTAAATCCACATCAGCATCGAGGCCGCTTGCTCACTTCCAGAGGCTCGGCTTACTAACACCCAAACACACCAAGGCTCATAAGCACACACGTGCAGACTCTGTTTATTGTTTCATTTTTTTTTTCTTATCAACTTTTTTTTGTTCGTCTGAGTCAAACATTCCTCATCACACTCACCCTTATTACATTTGCGCAATGCCGTCCTTATAATGTCACAAAGCACAAACTGATTTATTTTATTCTATGTTGTTGTCATTTAATTTGTGTTTTTTCTCTTTTACTTAATTGTTTCCACACTGCAGTAGTTTATGAAGACGCTCACCGTGTACGCCTGCTGGTTATGAGACTGGATGTCTGTTTTTTTTGTTTGGCTTGTGTGTGTGTGTGTGTGTGTGTGTGTGTGTGTGTGTACGTACTATGGAAATGCTGCACATGTAGAATAGCAATATGGTAATCATAAAAAGAGGATACATAAAAACAAGAGAAGAAATGAAATTACATCAGAGAGAAAAGGTCAGCAACTAACAAAAGGTCAGTTGCTGACCTTTTGTTCAGTTCACAACAACTGAACAAAAAATGCTCAGCTGCTGTGAACTGAACACAGCAACTGAACAGTTCAGGACGCAGAACACAGCAGCAGTTCAGTTCACCTGAACTGTAATTTAATTAGAAATTACAGATTAATTTAAATTAAATAGTAATTTTACAGTTAAAAAAATAAACTGTAGGTTTTTTTTACATGTAAAAAACTGAAAAAAAAAAGTTTTTTAAACTCTAATTTTAAAATACAATTAAAATTTTTTTACTGTAATATTTTTTGCTGTTTAAAAATTAAACTGTAATTTTTAGTTAAAACTAAAAATAATTAAACTGTAAATTTTAAAATGTAATTTTGTATTTTAAACTGTATATTTTTTTTAAACTGTAAATTAAAAATTTCAACATTTCCAAAAGCTAAAAAAGAATCAGCTATCTGTTTTAAATAACACTTTAAACCACATTTTGACTGAAAATTTTGGCGTAAATTACCAATATCACTGTTTTGAGTGTTTCTTTGATCGTCTTAAAATTGAACGACTCGTGTTTCAGCTGCTGTCTTTGCCACTTCCTCCTCGCATCCCATCACGCAGACACACAGGAAGCGTCAGCAGCCAGTACTGTCTTTTTGTCGCCGTACTGTCACTGTCACTCCAAACGGTTGAAAAAATGTTAGCATTGTTCAGGAAAAGCCAGTTTATTAGATAAAAAAAGAATAGTAGGATTTTACAACCATGCATGTGAAAACAGAAAGTGATTTTTGAACTAAGCCACCCAGGTTGTTGATATGAATGCTGAAAGTTATTTTAATATGACCAATAAGCAGGGGTGGGGGTTTCAGACACAGAGGGGAGATGAGCATGCATGCTGTGTGTGTGTGTGTGTGTGTGTGTGTGTGTGTGTGTGTGTGTGTGTGTGTGTGTGTGTGTGTGTGTGTGTGGGTCTGTTCAGTCTCCACCCTGAAGTTAAGCTGCTTGAAAGTAAAACCACGGTTCCGTGTGGAAATGGGCCAGTCGCTGGCGGTGGCTAATCACTGGCGTGATTTGTTTAGGGAGTGGGGAGATACTTTGAAGTCGTTACAGGGGGCGTCTGGGGAGAGCAAACATCTGTCTGTGTTGTTCGGAGTGCTGACACTGAAAATCAACACTCCTCTGATCTGCTCTCAGGGAAATCAGCGGCAATTATTCTCCTCTCTGTCTCTCTCTCTCTGTTCCCTCCTCTCCTCTCCTTTTTCCATCTCCTGCCATTACATTAGATGGAAAAAGAGAAAACAGTCGACGTTTGTCACATAAGAGCAAACATCTGTCTCAGACAAATGGTGCAAATTATGCACAAAGCAGCATCTTCCTTATTTGTTTCTGGGACTCGGCAGGAAGGAGTCTCATCCTCGGAAGTATGAAAAACCCAAGAAGGCCACTGGATCTGGGAGGAAACACAAGACTCTTCTCTCGTTCCAAACTCTTCCTCTTCCTCTCTCCGAAGATGTGTGAGGATTAGGTTTTCTCTGCATCCTTGCTGCTTTGAGGGCAAGCTCGTTTAAATCCACTTCAGGTGGGCTGGTGCCAATGTTTGGACCTCTGAGTGGACTTTTATTCTCCTGCTAGTCGGGATCAGGCTGTTGTACAGTTTACACAGCCTTTTTTAGGTTTTTAATAAACTAACCAAGAAGCTATACAAAGAGACTATAAGAACCAAAGTGAAATGTTTGACAAACCATTTCTATGGAGTCTAGACAGGTAGGGAGATTCCATTTTTTAATCGGCCTCCATTTGGGAAAAGAGCCAGAACTCATAGGAGAGGCTGATGAAGCTGCAGTGCTACTGATTTTAATGACAGCGAATAAAGTCATAAGTAAGCAGGCTGAGTGCCTTCCTGCTCTGCTGCTGCATTTTTACATCAAGAGCAACTTGCTGGCTATCAATTTGTTACAACTTCACAAGCTGGAAATATCTCATGTTTTCAGAATGAACCTGTAAAGGAATTCATCTTTTACTCGAGAAGCACTTGTTGTTGGTAGGAGATCAAAAGCAGGCACAAGGTAAGCTACAAAAAAAAACGAGAAATGAGAATTAGCAGCACGGAGAAGAAAACAGAACCACCAGGAGGAACAACAGGAGGAACTGGGATGATTACTGGAGCCATAAAGAAGGGAGAGTTTTAAAAATGGAGGGGAAGAACATGGGTGCTGAGAAAAGTTTAACACGGAATTGAAACAGAAAAGAGGCAAAGGGAAAAATTCTAATGAATGGAACAAAAGAGCAGAAACACAGGAGTCAACTCAAAACTGAAACTCAATGGGATGATGTAAAAAGCAAAACAAACTCCAGAGTTTGTGAAACGCAAAGAATCCAACTTCTTTTGTTCCTGTGTAAATAATTTATTGTCAGTACTGTGAATTTGTTCCCTTCAGTGAGTGGAAATTCCAACATTGAATAGTTATTTGAAAAGGGGGCAAAAACAAAAACAAAACAAAAAACATTCTGCTAATAACTATTTTTAAGAAAAGCACAAATGGCACTTTTACTTGTACATGTTAGCAAACCATTTGAAATAAATGTAGTTGAAGCAGCATTTTTCTAAAAACCATGGCACACATGCCACTGGTTGAACAATGACCTAGTTTTTATTTTGCAACAATGAACAGTGAGCAGTATGGTGCATTAAAAAATTCTCTAAAGGTCACTATGGCCAGGTGTGGCATCTTGGAGGTCAAGATGCCACACCTGGTGGTCAAGATGTACATAAATAATGTAAAGTTTTTTATAGTAATTTTCCTTTCCTTTTTTTCTTCACAACATTTGATTGAATGTACCTTTTCTGCTGTCGTCACAGAAGTTAAATTGTACTTTCTTGATGTAAAACGTGCCTTGTTATTTTGCTTTGTGTCTGATTTTTATATGACGATTTATTTATTTGAAACAGGGACAAAATATACATTAGCCAAGATGCACTGTGCTAGTGAAATTAGCTCTATGTGCTAATATCTGTAGTCCCCAACCCAGCTGGTAAAAATTTAATAAATACAACTAAAACTCGAAAAGCCCCAAAACATATTAAGTGTCCTCAGTGAGCATTTATTTATAAAGTTTTACACTAGCATATTTAATTAATGTTACACTTTTTCTGTAATGCTTGTTTTATTTGCCTACTTGGGCATACAAATTTGGTATGCAGCTTACCTTTTTTTTAAGCAAACAATATTACGTTCATATATTCTTTTTTCTCAGACGGAAATTACTAGTAGAGATGACATATTTTAGTGAAACACCAAGGAGTAGAGGAATCCCAGGGTGCGTCCTTCGAAGAGTGATGAAATGTTCGTGGTGTCCCCGTAGCTTCGTCGTTTTTCTGTTTATTTTGGGAGTAATGGCTTCTTTTTTGAAGAAACGATTCGCTGTGGATAATGACTCGGTCTGTCCAGCTTCAGCTAGCAAAGACACAAAGTCTTTAGCTTTTACTTTGGGGTTTATTCGCACATTTTGGACCAAAACAAAATTCTCTGAGGGTCACAGAACCTGCCTTCTTCCCGTCATGCATATGTTACTTTTCTTTTTCTTTGTTTTTAAATACTTACTTTTACAGCTATTACCTTCCCATCGTGTCAAACCAGCAATGTGCTCCAGGTGTGGCTCCGGCTAACTCAGAGGTAACCTGCTGGACGTTTCCACAGTCATGACGTCATCATCCTGGACTTTCCCTCATTGTTTGGAGACATAGTAATCATTCCATATGTAAACTGGTGGTTTTGAAAATACTCTTTCATTATTGCTGTATTTAGTACATACAAATAATGTTACTGAATCTAGCTGAATTAAAACAAGAAAAGTTTGATCTGATTTAACTTCAGACAGCAAAAGAAAACAAGTGTTTTTTCCAGTATTTTAACTGCAAGTGATGCAAAAGTGAAAGCCTCTTTTTCCATGTGTTTGCATGTTTAAAACCATCGTTCCCAACCAAGTAGCATCTGGACTGTAAAGTGGCTTGTCGAGTAAAAAAAAAAAAAATAAATCTCAGAATGATATCTATGAAACTACACACACAGGTTTGAGTGTAATTCACACTTCTTGCCAAGTTATTCTGAGTTCAGGTTAAAAAAAGAATGTAACAGGAAATATATAATAATAGCCGTCGCTGTTGCTCTCGCAGGAGAAGAATGATCCGGCTTTGACATTTTTCACGTTTGCTCAGCCGATGCAACATAACTTACATATTTAGACTGCAGCCCGAGGCTCCGTGGCAGAACATATGCATACAGGGAGGGCTGAAATAACAATGTTGTTTGCTTTACGTTCAGCTGTTGGTCGTAAAATAATTCTGCATAATGGGAAGTTTTTGTGATTTTAAATAAAAAGGACGGAACTTTGAGTTATCATTTCAAAACGTTTCCCCCGTATATTGAAAACCAACAACTGTGTTAAAGCATCTCATGGAGTTCCAGTGAATTTCTCTTCTTTCCACATACTTGTTTGTATTTTGACTGGATATCCTTTATTCACTATTTCTGATGTCATCTTAGAAGTTAAATTGTACTTTTTTGTTGTAAATTGCAGCTTTCGCATTTTTTAAAATTTCTATTTAAAAAAAAAAAATTGGAGTTTCTTCCAGCTATTTCTCAATGAGAGCATTTAACTAGACAGTTTCACACCAGCACATTTCATCATCAGTATTACACTTTTTATCTAATATTTTATTTTTTGTTTTGTGTTTTTTGCTGATATGGACATATGAATTTGGTGACGTTTGCTCGTTTTCATCCTGTGAAATCCTCACTGGGAGAGGTCACACAGGATCAAAATGACTGTTTTGAACAAACGTATCAGTCAGGAGAGGAATAAAAAAAATCCACTCAACTCTGAAGAAGATTTCTCGCTGGCGATCATCTTGCCCATTCAAATATAACTTGTTTAAACTTTTCTGGGTGTTGATCTGTGCTTCATTAATTACACATCGTGTCAACACTTCAGTCAGAACAAGAGACAAAAAAACGTTGCATTGTGTTGTATGCAGCACAATGAGGAGAGTCCTAAATAATGGAGATGATACAGGACAACAGGTACTTCAAAAAAAAAGTAATGTTCCTCTGGAACACATGACAAGCCAGGAATGAAACCGGTTCGGGAACCTGATGGCAGCGCAGGAAGAACTGCAGGAATTCCCGAAGTGGATGCTTTGCTTTCTACGAACGTCTGGACCAGAGAGGAGGATTACAAGACAAGAAGTGTTTTCTTTGAAAGAAAACTTCCTGGAATTGGGGTGGAATCTCACACGACTTTAAATACGACACTGAGCGTCTCCAAAAGAACATCGACGAACAAACAGTGGAGGCAGAATCATTATCTGGGCCGAGTGAATCTAAATTTGAACATTCAAATTAAGGGGGAAGAAATGTTAGAGGTTTTGGAAAGGTCAGAGTTCAAGACTGAATCTGATGGGATGTCCTCATAATCTGGTAGATTTTACAAGCTAGAAAGGCACTTTTACATGCTAAGCAATGATTTTACACAATAGTGGACACATTAAACGTGAAATGCAACTACCGACCGGGTGTAACATGAGAAATGTACATTGTTCAGGAAAATGTTGGAAATGTATTCTCAAATTCTCACAAAAGAAAATGAGTGATCTGTGACTTTGAGGTCAACTTCAGAAGAGTGGAATGAATTTAAGACAAGTTACATCCCATCCATTTTCTTAACACCGTTGTCCCTTAGTGGGGTCGGGAGGGTTGCTGGTTCCTATCCAGCTAATGCTCCGGGGGTCACCCTGAACAGGTCGGCAGTCTGTCGCAGGGCAACACAGATACACACAACCATGCACACTCACACCTAGGGACAATTTAGACAGATTAACCCTAACAGTCATGTTTTTGTATTGTGGGAGGAAGCCAGAGTACCCAGAGAAAACCCACCATGCACAGGCAGAACATGCAAACTACGTGCAGAAAGACCGGGCGAGAATCAAACCCAGAACCTTCTTGCTGCAAGGCAACAGTTCTACCAACTGCACCACTGTGCAGCCCACAAGTTACAACAAATACAAAATTAATTTTAGAAAATATGCATTATTTATGAAGCCGTTGCAATTTCTTACTGTAATTCACACAAATGAGACGCATAGAAACAAATAGAAAAGGATCCCCTAATATACATATTTTTTTTTAGTTCAATTGTGAAATTTAATAAAATGCAGTTTCTACAAGATTATACAATAAAAAAAAGCAAAATTAAATACCATTGTGTCAATTTCAGGCTGATGTTTATTACGAAATAAGTTGATTCATGTTATTTTAACCTATTTTGAGAACAATACGTGTGACTTCGTCAACATGGAGGCTCATGTTCTGTTCCTCCTGGTCTCTCTCAGCTGCAGTCGAACCGGTTAAAGCTGAACCCTCTCCATTAAAAAAATCTGGCTACGACTGAGGACCATATAATGAGGCCAGAACGTGTTCACACCCCGCGAAGGTTAAGTTTTAAAATTTGTTTCATTCAACAAATTAGTTTGTCTGGCAGTGAGATCAGAGTGTGAACAAATTTAACGGTTTTTGTTTACAATTTAACAAAAAAGAACAAATGTAAAAAAGAGGGAAAAATGGTGTAGCAACTTTTTTCATGTCACCGTTTTTTTTTTTTTTGTTTTGGAAAGACTGTCTAATATTTGCTGAATAGTTTTAGACTTAACTGTAGAAGGACTTCATCTAATGATTATTTGAGAAATCAATCGATTATTTAAGGACTTGAATAATCAAGCGATTAATCAGATTTATAAAACTTGATTCTACACATTTTTTAGTTAACCACTTTTTAATAGTATTTTTTACTAGTATAAACATTTTATACTATATTTCTAGTATTAAAAAAATGTTTTTATAGTACTACAAATTCATAAAATGCTAAATATTGAGTTCCCTTTAAACAAGAAAAACATTTTATTCCTTCAGTGAACAATTGATCATTTGTAGTAAAGGGTGCATCTGTAGCTAAAAAATAAAAATAACTTTTAGCAACATGTGAAAAGCTCAACTTGCTTTTTAGTCACACTGCAGTTTTTATTACCTTAAAATCCAATACATAGTTTTGACTTGCTCTATGTTGCTCTTTCAACAAATTACATTTTGTCTTCAAAAAGAAAAGCCACAAGAATCATCCATCCATCCATTTTCCTACACCCTTGTCCCTTAATGGGGTCGGGAGGGCCACAAGAATCAATTATTTGATATTTTCAACAATCAATTAATCCGATTAATTGCTTCAGTCCTAAACTTTAGAATGTCTGAACATTTCAGAAGTTTATCTTTGCAGCAGTAAAATGGAGGTGAAACTCTGAAACCTTTAGTATAGAATTTATATGAAAGAGAAAAGCAACATCTCGTATACATCAATACAGAATTTTATTTTCATTTTACCTTCAGATGAACGTCTTACATTTTGTACAAAATCATTAGAAAATGTCTGCTGCTCCATAATCCCGGGGCTAATCCTTGGTAGAGGGGGGTGGGACCGCTAAAGGATTAAACTGGGAATCATGCAGCATCCTGGACCGGATGACGAGGCTCAGCCCGACTTTCAGATCAAAGTTTCTGTCCACCGTTTCCCATCTTATGGTCAATCATCCACTTTCACCCCTCCTTCCCCAGCGAGGGGCGTCTGGGGGAGGAGAGGTTCCCTCCCCCAATCTGACCACATCTAGTAAGGTATAGAGATACAGATTAGGATGAAGGAGAAGGAGAATCCGTACTGTCTTTCTCCGCTCGTATGTCTGCGATGGGTGGGCACAGTAGCACGTCAACGACACCATGCATGTTTGCATACGCACGACACATCATTGGGTTTGATTAGCTAAGAAGGTTTTTTTTCTTGTTTATAAAACCATCAATATCATCAGTCATTAAAAAAAGAAAAGAGGAATCAACCGATGTGTACAGAAGAGAAGGAGCTTGGATGGAAAGAGGGTAGATGTTTTGCTATTGTACATGCCCAACACACACACACGCGCGCGCGCGCGCGCACACACACACAGGCCAAGTCTCAGCTAAGCGCACAAATGTCTCAAGTCAGGAGTTTTCAAATCTTCCTTTTTAAGAAAAAAAATAAATTGGTAAACCCGACGGATGCTGCGCCAGACGATCAGGAAACGTCTGCCTGCTGAGGACGGATTTTTACAAATGTCCTCCTCTTCCAAACAGAAATAAAAACAAAAAAAAAAGAACAGAGAGGCACTTACACAATCACTTTCATTGTACACAGTGCATTTATATAGGTGTCCACCAAATGAGACACGGCTACATTGTGTTTTTTCCTTTTTTTTTAACTCTTTCTGTTTGACCACGCTCACAGGGTGGGGGGCTCATTTTCACAATGAAGCATGGTTTGTCTTTGCTCTGCTTCGTAGCAGTTGGCACATGTACATGCAAAAAGCTCCAGATTCTGACCCGCACAGGCAAACTAAAGGGGACGGAGGCCGGGTGGAGAGAGGGGAGGGGACGGGGGGCAGGACAGTAAACTGATTGGTATGTGGACAGAACAACGCACAGACAGACAGACAGACTGAAAGGCAGGTCCTTGAACGCCTCCCCCAGCCTTTGATCCCGTCCCTGCCCCTCGTCGTGTCTGGTGTTTTCACAGCAGCACCAGAGGAGGCCTCTGGACGTCGGGAGGGGGGTTTGGGGGTTCTGTCGGGGTCAGTCGGTTTCCAGGATGAGCGGCGGCTGCTCATTCTCCTCCTCCAGGCGCAGGTCGTTCAGGTCCTCCTCCAGACCCGCCCCTCCCACTGCGCCCTGCTCTTCGCAGTAACCTAGGAGACGAGGGAATTGGACGCAATCGGGACAAGTGAGACGAACAGCTTTGCACATTTTGAAGTTACCTTGCGCAATCGGATAAGAATTTTTTTTCTTTTTTTTTAATTCAGCGGATTTGGAAGTATTTTTATTGAAGGTGTTTTGAAAACAATATTAGAAATACATTGAGATGCAAATGAATAATTCATTTTTTACAAAGGAAAATATCTAAAATCCAACAACACAGCATTCATTTAGTGATCAGTTGAGCATTTTTAGCAAAAATGCTCAACTGATAAACTTCTAACATAAGCAATATAGCAGAGGGCTGATCTGTTGATTATTTCTTTACAGTTTTTTTCTCTCCCAAATGCAAAATGTATTTTTTAGTAAAGTTTTGAGTTAATTGCTGCTCTGATTGTGTTAATATTTCAGCAAGTGGCATTTTTTGATTCCCTATACTCCAGTTAGCGATGAATCAATTACTAAATTAGTTAACGATTATTTCAATTAATCGATTGTGAGGAATCACTTGAAGCATAGAAAAACCAGTGGAAAATAAATGAACACATGTTCTAGAAAAAGGTGGGATTTTTCTAAATCTAACAGTGTAAAAAACAACGTTATGTACATTACCAAAACATTTTGTGTGCATATTTGTGCTTCAAGCTTAAAAGTACTAGATAAATTATTCCTCCTACATTTTGTCACACAGTTCCAGCTACGATCCGTCTTTGTTTTTACAGAGCTTCACCGTCTGATCTCATCCCGTCTCTGGTATATTCTCAAGGCATTTACTGCATAAAATGTAAATTAAAACAATTCTGAGTGAATTGCAATAAATTACCTTTACTGACAGCGGCACTGTAGGTTTGGGCCACAAGGGGGCGATCATGTGAGCCCTGCTCCAGGATCTCATTGGGAGGTTCAGCACTGCTGTCAAGCCTGAGAAAGAAACATAATTTTTTTTTTAAATAAAACAAAAAGAAAAAAAGAAAACTCTGACAGTCTGCTGGATGTGACAGCCTTTCTGTTTCACCTGTGCTGCTTCATGAGTGTGCATTCCCCCCCCTCCTGAGGGTCCAAGTTGTACAAGTATAAATATCCGTCAGCCGCTGCCACCAGCAGCCTGGGAATCTTCTGAATACTGGTTTAGAAAACGGAGACTCGTCAGAAACCCGCTGAGCATTCTGCTGCAGCTCACTCACACACACACACACACACACACACGGAGTAGCTGGGTCATTTCCCTGCTCGTTTGCATTTCAGCTCTTACACTATCAGGCGGATCGGATCAGAAAAGGAAGCCAGTCATCTTTTACAGACAGTCTTTTTCAAAAATTATAGCAACCGATCAGATTTGCTTTCAAAGCAGCTAAAAGAGGCTGAAGAGGAAACTTTCGTTTGTGCTCACACGGCTAAGGCGCAGATGTTTTTGTGTCCGCAGAAGGGCAGGCGTACGGTGGCGAAGGCTCGTCCCTGGGTGAACATTTCTGTGACCTGTGAAGGCAGGTAGGTGGTGGACGCCATCAGCACCTTCCCCAAGTAACCCCCCCATGTCGTCGGCTCCTCCGCCGGCCTGGAAGGGGAACAAAAAAAACAAAACAGAGAACACGAGGTACGTTTACAGTTTGTTGCAAAAATGTTTATTTGAATTTTTTGCTATAATCGATAAGGATAATCGATTTGTGATTTTCTTTTTTATTTTACTTGACAGCATCGCGTTTCGTGTCAGACGCTGCAAAAAACTTGGAACTGAGGCAAAAAGTCATCGTTCAGCAGCACGACGGCCCAAAACATGCTTATGTGCAAGAAAAGCCTAGTAAATGTAAAACGAGGCAAGACAATTTGGAAATTGATGTTTGGAGATGCTTTTCATTCATCCTGACTGAGCTGGACTTATTTTGTGGAAAGGATGAGGGATAAACACGAGTTTCCACATGTGCAAATTTAGAAAAGACCACCAAAGAGTTCACTAAGTGATGCACATGACAGGTCTAAGATTCAACATGTAGAAAAATAAAATATAATAAAGATTACTAATCGTCTTTCTGAAGTGTGTGGCTATAAATTAACTGAATGGTGAAACATTCAGGAGGCACAGTGTTTTTTTTCCAAGGGTTAAAATAATGGATAGTGAGAGAAAAAAGGGCACTTACACATACTTCTCCTTCTGGGTCTCCAATTTGAAAATGTGGACCGTCTCTGTGTTGCTCGAGGCAGAAAGATACAGGCCTTCCATGCTGAATGCCAGCGAACAGATGCTCACACACCTGAGAACAACGAAACACACACACATTCAGCAAATGGAAACACGCAGAAACACGGCCTGGGCTCGACTCCTCTTTCACTTCCCAACCAGCAGGACGCTCGGCCGTCTCAGTCGTGCTCTGACCTCTTGACGCCTCGCCGGAACTCAAACAGCTTCTGTCCCTCTGGGATGGAGAAGACGCGGATGACCGTGCCCTGACGGGGAAGTGAAACGCACGAGACGCAGGATGAGATAAGAAGGAAGCGAACACACAAGGCCTCCCTCCCTCTGTCTGTCTGTCCTCCCCGACGTGTCAGACAAATTACCTTCTCTGAAGCCGTGGCCAGCTTGGTGCCGCTGGCGTCGAACGCCAACGCCGCTAAGGGGCTGTCGTGAGCCGGAATCATGTTGGCCGCCCTCTGAGGAAAACAAAACACGCCCGTGTTTACTTTAGGCTGACAAAAAAAATAAAAAGAGACCCAAACTGAACGGATGCTGTCTGGGCTCCGAGCTTTACAAATAAGAAGCGTGTGTAAATATTTCAGACACAATAAAACAAACTGCTTGAGCCGCGTCGGTTCCCCCTACCAGGTTGACCGTGTCGAACACCTGGACCTCCCCTATCGTGGCGCTGCCCGGATACGCCAGGTAACAGTTGTCATTGCTGATTGAGAGAGCGCACAGTCCTACAGAGAAGGAGAAACATAAATAAATACAATGAATTACAGAAAAACCGGAAGCAGATTTTAAGTTTAAATCTAAAAAAACAGAAAATCCTACTGAGTATTTTTGGTTTAATTTCTAGGGCCACATCTTGATATTATGAGTGGGAAATGTCTTGTTGCACTGGCAGATTAATATACAAATAACTAGTAGTTTTTCATCAATATTAAGGAGTTATTGACTTAAAACAATCTCCTAATATTTTCCTGAAAATTTACTAATGAATTAGTTTTGTCTAATTCAAATCTCCTAAAATATTTGAACAAAAACCTGGACCAAAAATACTTTAAAATATCCAACATTCAGTTTAACTAAAGTCTTGAATATTTCTTAAGAGCAATAATAATAAATAAATCAATTCAGAGATGTTATTTCAGTGTTGTGGCCTGATGTGGACAGTTTGCAGAGTTCTGTATGCAAGTATGTCAATAGAAAGTTTAGTGGAGGAAAAAGATGGATAAAAAAAGATTCTGGGGGAGATTCTGACAGTGGATCAGAGGGTAGAGAATCCCTTTAGCAATCTGAAGATAATGTATTCATCTATCTGTGTCCCTAACTCTACAGGTGGCTTTTTAGCAGCTACCTAAATTACACGTCAGTTCCTGGTTCCGACAGATTCTTGTAAACTTCTAATGGAGGAGAACCGATCCGTTTTTGTTCCACCGCAAACTGAATCGATACGTTTTTAATCCAGCTTGTGCGAACCGACCTGACGGGTTGGGCGGAGTCTCTCGGATAGTGTGCAGCACTTTCATGTCTCTGATGTTGTGAATGTAAAGCGACTCTTCCAGACACACAATCAGCCTCTGCGGGAGACAACGGCGACGTCAACAAGATCCGACAAAAAAAAAAAAACAACCCAAAAACAAAACTACACTAACCATATTGTTATTTTTTATTTCCCCCTACCTGTCTGTTCAGTTTCACAGCCAGTATGGTGTTTGAGTACGAGTAGTTGCAGATCTCAGTTCCCTTCTTGAAGTGACAGACTTTGAGCTTCCTGGGCGCCTTCAGGCTCACGATGGCCACCAGGCTGCTGGAGAACAGGCGCTCCACGATGCACACATCCTCCGTGTCGGCTGCGGAGACGGACGCACAGAAAACAACATCACTGCACGGCGCCCGCTCCGTCGCGTGGCAACAGAAACGAGAACAACCCTTAGTGTGGGAAAACTGCTTCTCCAGAGTTAGCGTTTAGATGCACTGGACTTTATTTAGTTGCGTCAAAGTAAATGGGGCTTACACACAAGATATTTAACATTTTTATTTTGTAGTAGGAATAAAGTAAAATCGTGTGCGATATTTCTAAGCTATGTAGGTTTATCGCCTAAAGTCTCAGAAAAATTCAGTGGAAGTTTTGGTTGTGATGTAAAAAGGTGGAAAAAAGGTGGAAATACTTTTGCAAAACATAAAAGGATTAAAAAATGTATATAATGCAATTTAAATCTAATAAAAAAGGGAAATACCTGATGTTAAAGCATAGATTTACGAGATATTTAATATCTTAGTCAAAATAAAAAAAAAATTACTAATGGGTAGGTGATTGAATTCTGTCTAGACAAACTGCAAACTGGCATTACATACAACTACTCAAACATGTGACTGAGCAGCAGTGTGATGACTGATGACCTGCTGGGAAATGCAGCATGGAAGGAGGAAGAAGAAGAAAGAATAGAGTTCGCACAATACTTACTACATTCATATATCTGCTCCAGTTTGTCCACAGAGGACAAGGAGAAAAACTTGTATCCTGACTTGGTGCCAACAGCCAAGGACCTGGAGGAACAGCGGGAGGAGGACAGACAGCAGTAAGTGACCGAGCGCACAGAGGCTGCATGGAGCTGGACGGTCTCTGTGTCACTGGACACTCCTGAGTTATCGCTGTCACACTGCGACATTTGTCACCAGACTGAGGCGGTTTTGCAATATCACCCGGGCTGATCCGCTGCTAATTCAGCCGAACAAACCCCCGCTTACAGTTCTCCCATTTCCTAATTGAACAAATGCAAATGCGGCTGAGCATTTTCGGGTTTCAAGACTCGATCCAACAGCTCCTGAAAATGTTAGTCATTCAATGTCAGAGCGACTGAAATACGCCACATAATTATAACTTTACATAAGTTATCTTACGGGTAGAGAACAACATCTGTAGCCTTAATCTAGACACGCTAGTAATCCCTGTGGAGACTAACTTCGATGTATTGTGGCTAAAGTTAGCCCCGATATTACAGCATCATGTTAGCTAACAAGCTAAGCTAGTCTCCAGTGAATTAAAATCCTATAAGGATGTTTTCCTTAACAACCTGGCGGCTGCTTTCAATTTTACAGTGAGAAACCCCGTCCTGAATGTTTCACATAAACACATGTCACCCAGCCTTTGCAGCTACAAACGGAGCTAACGTCCGCTAGCCTGAAGGCTCCCACAGGCCGCTGCATCCCCGGACTCGCTCCCCGGCCCAGCCTTACGTGTTGTCCTGGTTAAAGTTGGCGAAGAGAAGCTGGCTTCCGCCAGCGTCCCCGCTCAGACTGGCCAGGTTCATGGGTTCGACACAGGCGACATATAAAGTTTCTGGTAAAATAGCAGCAAAGGGACTGGAATTGTTTCAATGAAATAAGTATAAGTGTTGCGTTTTCACTCGGCCATCTCCGTTTCCAGCCCCGCTGTTCTGATTGTTGTTGTTTTTCACTGGGGATGTTGCTCACCCTCTGCGCGCATGCTCAGTGGAAGGCGGTGCTTAGTTCTCTTAAAGGGCCAACGTCACAAAGTATCAATAACTAGCTTAAAAAAAATGTTAACCGTTCGCGAAATTCAGAATGTACGTCTGTGTTGGAGCAACAAAAACAGAAAGAGGAGGAATTACAAATATGACTATCGAAAATATAATATTGTAACGTAATTTGTGAGTGGATCTACCAGCGCCCTCTACCGTCCGTCACATAAAGGAGTTTTAGGATGGGTAGTAATGCATACAACGTCCACAAATCTGTGGTGGACAATGGACTGGAAAATTTGTTAGGCTCTTGATGTGTCATTTAAAATCAGTCCATAACTATATTATATTTAGACTTAACTTTATTAATCCACAAACAGACTGATTGGCATATTTGATAAATCCTTGAAACACGATCCTTCAATTAAGTTCAATTCAATTCAGTCATGAGGACAGATTTTACACACCTTGAAAATCGATTACATTTAGAGGGTCAGAGTAGGATAAACACTAATTTATTTGTAATTAACTAATGAGTCAGTTTATTTATTTATCAAAATTTTTGCATGAATGACATTTTAAGACTGACTACATAAAAAATAACAAATGTGCTTTGTCCACATTGCAAAATAAATATTTTTAAAAATATAACTTAATGTCAAAAATGGGGTGTAATGATCGTCCCTTGTTTTTAGTACTAAGCATTTTAAGGTAAAATCATCGTGATCGTAATTTGCTTGTTAAAAAGAAAAGAAAACCAGCATAAATTTCAACATTTGATAAACAAATCTCATGTCCAGCACCAGAGGGCAGCATTTTGGTTAGAACCGTTTCTTAAACTCATGAGAAAAACTAACACATCCTATGAATTACCTGCTCAGAGAACCATCCGTAGCGGCGAGAGCTTTAAACAGTTTTATCCTTTTGATTCTTCACTGCATCGCTACATTTGCTTCTGTTTCCTTAAGATCCCACTACAGCATTTCAGTCAAACTGAGGTCCAAACTGTGATCGGATCATTGCAACGTCTCTGTTCTTCTTTCATTTTCAACCATTCCGGATTTTCTGGTGTGTTTGGAATCGTCGATCTGCTGCAGACCCGGTTTGGGGTGACTGTTGGGCGCATGGTACCCGCATGGCCCGCATGGCCAACTCCAGCATATTTAGGAGTTCATGATCGTATCATCAGTGCGTGATGGGACAGACTCTGTAGCTCTTCTATTACTATACACAGTAAAAATGCCAGTGTTTAATTAACACCCAAAAAGTGTCTATATGTGTCCAAGTCAGCTGGTGTTAAAGTAACACTTTTGAAAGTGTTAAAAGATTGACACCCATATTTTTTAAATTGACATTGGTCTATAATACTGAAATTGGTTTAAGAAAAGTTAAACTTTCCATTTCTGTGTATTGTTTTGAATATTTTCCACTGGATTTGATTAATATTGACACCTTGTGGGTCAATTATTTGCTTTTATAACACCACATTATGTTTTGTGATAACACTACACTGGTGCTACTTTTAATATATTTTAACACCAGCACCGTTGTAAATGTTAATGTGACACTCTGTAGTGTTGAATTTAACACCAGCTGACTTGGACACATCTAGACACTTTTGGGTGTTAATTCAACACTGGCATTTTTACTGTGTACTTGGTAGTTAAAATAAAAGCCATGCGCTGATATCCTGCATGGTTTTTGTTTTGCCTATTCAAGGTTTTCCAGATTCACAGATAGAACTACCTGCCTAAGTATTGCTGCTGTATTCCTTTGAGAGAAAATGAGATTTCTCTCTCTGAACAACCAAAACTTGTGCATGAATGTTGTGAACATCACGATTTATTACTGTATAAACGTTGGCTAAAATACTCCTGGGAAAATACCAAATGAATTAAGTGTTTTCCACTCGACAGAACAATATCAATGCTATAATATACAATGAGATGTTAACACTGATGACTAAACAAGTTAATGAAACACACACTAGCAGCATCTGCTGTTCTCCCTTTATTAAATACTGTGGACATTTTGAGGATGTATTTCCTAATTTGTCCGATCCCATTTCCTTCCCATTTCATTCATAAGCATTGTGAGTAAACTGTTTGGGCATTAAATTACTCCAGCCAACAATATGTAAGCTTATAAAACTGATAATTGGTTCTGATAGTTAACCTTTAATGCTTTTATGGTGGCAAAACCATGTAATTTCAGCCTGAAGCATGAAAATGTAATATATTTTGGTGCATATGAACACCTCAGATATGAGGTCTCGCAGACACTTTACTAATTTCTACTGATTTTCAAACTGGGCAAACTTCCTTCATAATGCAGAATGTATAATTATAATGCAAAAAAACAACTGTATATTGGACTAATAGGTGTGTTCCACTTACCTGGAAAGTCCTGGTTAAACAGCGTTCTACTGAAGAAGGCGGATTTCAACAGGGCGACGCCCATAAACATTGTTTGCAGTAGCTCTTACAAACATAATTCTAAGCTTTATTTTTAATTTTAAAAATCAAGAGTTGAGACATATTTACACAGTTTCCTGGATTTATAGTTTTGCATTAAGTTAAACAAGAAAGTCCTCACCAGTGGGAGTACTCGGAGTTGCTCCCAGTTTCCCAGTGGGAAATCAGACTTCAGAGGGCATTCCAGTTTATGTTTTTCCCAGGTTCAACTGGGACACCCATTATTCCTCAAGAGAAATTGTTTTTGTGTCTTATTTTAAAATTGTGTTGTTGTTACATTCATCAGTGTTTATTCATTCTTAACTGCTTTTAGCGCTATCAAAATTTAGATTTAATATGCCTAATGTGATAGAAAATGGCTGTAACCCTTGTTGCTTTGGATCAAGAAGGTCCTGGATTGGAGTCTGTCGTTCTCCTTGTGCCTGTGTGGGTTCTCTACAGGTACTTTGCCTTCCTCCCACAGTTAAAAAAACATGATTGTTAGGTTCATATCGGGCATTAAATTTTTCCATGGGTAAAATAGAATGATTTAATAGGTTTCCATAAGCCTGTTGAATGCCAGAATATTACATAAAACCTGCGTCACGGGAAATCTGCCTCTCATCTGCAAGACTTCCTAATCGTTCTGAATGCCAGCTCCTGACAAATGAAACGAGCTAACTATATTTGACAGCACCTGAATTTATTCACATTAACATCACCACTTTCTTTTTTTTTATCCTGTCTCAACTCATCAGCAGCTCTAGTCATCCAATTTACTCAACATGATCTTTTCTCTTTTTTTCTTGCACCAAGCCCCGACTTGTCTTGAGAATTGGCTGCTCAACAAGATAATTAGCAGTTTCTCTTTTCAGTCGTTGGTAATTGGCGAGGAACATGCGAAGGAAGCAACTAGTCATGCCAATGAAAATTATTTTGGGGTGTGAGTTTGAACATGCGTGTGTGTGGGCGTGTGTGTGATATTGGTCTTGAGGAGAATAACTCGGGGGGGGGGAGGTGAAGAGGAGGAATTGGCAGCCTGTGGCGGCAGGCACTGCTGCTTGTTCAGTGCAGAATCTTGCCAAACAAAGGAAGGATAGAGAACCCAGACGCGGCCAGACGGCTGGCAGAGGCAGGGAGAGGAAAGAGAGCGAGAAGAAAGGCAGCACAGCTGAGCGAGAAAACAAAGCGACATTGTTTGTTTCTGTAAGGAACCACCTGCAGTTCCTGTTGTTTTGTTCGATTAAATTTGGCTGAAATGTTCGATTCTTTGAGATTCCGCTGAGCACCTCGGTAAAATCAACAGCGTATATTTGGTATATTTATGCACACATATACCTACATACATAGACAACAACTTAACTTTTGTGTCATTCTGCAAAATTACAACCACAAAACTTAAAGGCAGTTTATTGGGATTTTATGTCGCAAGCTAACACAAAACAGTAGCCTACATAATTTGTGAGATTAAAAAAAATGGTGTGCATTTGTACTCCGCCCCTTTTGTTGTGATGCTCTGAAATAAAAATGTTTTCTGAAAACTTTATTTCTATTATTATTAAAGTGAATTTTGTGGAGAAGCAACTATCAGTTCAGATGAATATGGCTTTAATGTTATTTTTGTTGGAGTTTTTTTAAAGCCACTTTTAAAGTTTCCCACAAGCCATCTGAGAGACATGGCAAACAGTACTCAGGTCAAACGAGACCAGGATTATGTATGTAAAACAATATGTGTGGCAGGAAAATGTATAACACTGCACATCGACATGGTGGCTGCATCATGTCACAGGGAAAAGAGAAGCTGGTCAGAGCTGATCAGAAGATGAATGAAGCAAAAAAGAATCACTGTTTAAGAATCACTCTCCTGTGAATTCTCAATGACTTTGACCTACTTTGAGATGAAAAAAATCATCAAAGATTTCAGACTTGACGTACAAAACCAGTAGAGCTGCAGCAAAAGATGATTCTGCAGTATTTAATACGGGGCGTGAATGTAGTTGCTCAACAATTTTACACAAACGGCATCATATTTTCTACGATGCCACAATTATGTTCCACTCTGTGTTGGTCGGTTACACAAAATCCCCAGTAAAACACATCAAGGTTAGTGGCTGCAATGTGGAAAAAACCCCAATAACATCCAAGTACTTTTAGAAACACCACGGTTTCAACCCTGGTCTTTTAAACAACCACAGCAGCTTTTCTGTGATTTCCACAAAAGTAGCTTTCCGCTCTGCTTACATTATGATTCAGAGAAAGCGACGTCAGTTGGTCCAGTTTTACCATTTCCAGGGATCGAGCGTCCCCCGGTCTGTCAGCACGGGCGCAGGTCCAAACCAGGCTGTCCAAACAAACATGATGGACAGAGGGCAGAGAAGCCAGGGCCTGAGAAACAGCCTTCCACAGCTGTAAATCAGGAATCCATGTTTATCTTGTAGCGGACAATGTCATCTGGAGTATAAATTAACTCATAACTGCAGGTTGACTTGATAAATGATTGAGCGCAAACTGCACACGTTCCAATCCACCTGCTGGCTCTGACATGTATTTATTCCTGTATGTAAACCATCCACTCACACACACACACACACACACACACACACACACAAACACACACATATGCCTGCGCTCTGTGTGCTGGTGGGAGTGTTATTTACCAGAATATTTGGTTGCTTGACCACAGTCACTGATACTGAATCTTATCTTCAAACACAGCGGGGTGAACGCGTCCTGCTGACTCGTTTGGATGTTCATGTGTTTGCATATTGTTTCTGTTCTCTCTCCCTGCTGCTGAACTCGGCCTCAACTGGCTTCTGCTGGCTGCGGTCACCGCGGGTTAATGTTTAATTTTCCATTCACGTGCGAGTGGAAGCGTGTCTTTGAGGAAATGCATGAGCAGATTTGTAGATTTGTAAAAGTTATATATCTATCTATATCTATATCTATATAGATATAAAAAAACTGACAATCATTAATTTACAATACAATGAAGGTGGGATGTGCAAAAATTATGTGTGAAAATGTTGAATTTAAAGTGTATTCTCAGGCTAATTTATAAATCCAGTTGCTGTATGAAAAGGCAGATAACCATCTGTCTTTATCAACAAAATCAGACTGAAATGTTTTAGTTTAGGTTATTTATGAATACCAAAATTAGTTGCCAAATCCCAGAATATGAAAAGTTAGTTTTTTAAAAAAAGTTTCAGAATTATGTGTTTTCCAGCCACATGGAATTTATTTAATTTGAATTATAGCACAGTCAAGTAACTATGATGTAACTAGGAAGCTTCAGTTGTTGTTATAAAAATGCTATACATATATCAAATAAGACTTAAGAGAAATTTGACTTTGTAATTTAACTCCTTGAAATTGGGTCTCTGCCACTTTAAGAAGCTCCAACTCTTTCTGAAACTCTGCCTTCAGGAAGTCATCACAACATGGCTCCTCTATTAACCTTTTTAGCAACATTTTTACCAGCGTTTCTCTGAGAAGTAGCTCGTATAATAAGTTCAACTGATGCGTAGTTCCGTCAAGTGTTTGCTAATTGCTTCCGGCTAGTCTGAAGGAGCTGAGTGGGGGAGTCAGATGTTAACAGACATTTTCTTTGTATTCAAAAAAATTGCTGTTTGAGTTTCACAGTTTATTTTTGTTTGATACTTTGCTTATTCTTCCACAGACAGACTTTGCATAGTGCTTTGCATGGATTTTGGCCAATTCCTCCTAACTGAAGAAATTAAGTCAGGTTAACGATTAAAATCTTATAACAGAAGCTACATGTCTTCACCTCACCTCACTCACACACACCCTTTCAAGCCTGCCCACACATTTTCATTTTAAAAGGATTTTTTATGGCTCTAGTGGCCAGATCACAAAAAGATAAATAAATGAAATGCGTGAGACAACAATGGTATTTAAGGTTACCATCAAAAGTCTTCATAATAACATTACACAGTCCAGTCACATTAATGTGACCATCTGTCAAAAGCCAGAATAACCACCTTTCGCAGAGCGAACTGCTACGAGACGTGCAGGAAGAGAGTCACTTAGGTCCCTGAAGGTCTTCTCTGGGATGTTGAGCCATGCCGACTCTAATGCCGTGGCCAGCTGCGCTAGATTACGCGGTTGAGGATCCATGGCGCGAACAACTCGATCGAGATGGTCCCACAGATGCTCGATTGGGTTTAAGTCAGGTGAGTTTGCTGGCCAGGGGAGGACGGTAAACTCATCCTGGTGCTCTTCGAACCACGCACGTACACTGGCAGCTGTATGGCACCTCGCATTGTCCTGCTGGAAGATGCCATCATCCTGAGGAAAAACAATGCGCATGTAGGGGTGGACATGGTCCGCAAGGACAGATGCGTACTTGTATTGATCCATCGTGCCTTCCACAATAATCAGTGAACCCAGAGAATGCCAGGAAAACATTCCCCAGACCATAATGCTCCCGCCTCCAGCTTGGACCGTTCCTGCAATGGTTGCAGGGTGGTTCCTTTCAGAGGTTTCACGCCTTATACGCCAACGTCCATCTGTCCGATGGAGCATAAAACGCGATTCATCTGAAAACGCTACCTGTCGCCACTCAGTGGACGTCCAGCTGCTGTACTGGCGTGCAAATTCTAGCCTTCGTCGTCGATGAACACCAGTCAGCATAGGTGCACGAACCAGGCGTCTGCTTCGGAGGCCCAGACGCAGCAATGTTCGCTGAATAGTGGGTTGGGAGACACTTGTGGTAGCCCCTTGGTTCATTTTAGTGGTCAGTTGCTCAACGGTAGCCCGTCTATCTGCCCGAACGCATCTCCGCAACCGTCGTTCGCCTCTGTCATCTATGGCCCGTGGTGCACCACATTTGCCACGTCGTTGATTTTGGACAGTCCCATTTTGCCATGCACGGTACACTTTTACCACGGCGGCACGCGAACAGTTCACAAACTCAGCCGTTTCGGAAATGCTTCCACCCTTGGCCCGAAAGCCAATGATCATGCCCTTTTGGACGTCGGATAAATCGCTTCGTTTCTGCATTACGCCAACGATTGAAATGTTTTCCGAAGCCCACACACACCCTTTATATACGCTCAACTGCACTGTGCTGCCACCTGCCTTCTGTGATTGGTTATTTAACTCTGAAGTGGAAAGTACGTGGTGGTCACATTAATGTGACTGGACTGTGTATAAACCAGGACTTTATTCTTAAAAGACAAAGAAAGACAACAGTTTTATCAAGATCTTACTGTAATAAACCAAAAGTTCTTCGTTTAGATGAAGGTAGTGCAGATATGAGAACTTTAGTTTCCGTTTATGGTCTAAAGTTGTTTTGTGCTGAAGAGATAGTTTTGATCAGAGCTTCTCATTCGTTTTTCTGAGTAAGAGAAGATTCTCATCTTTATTTACATTTCTGTGTCTTGTCATTGTGTTTATGGCAAAACACTCTTGCTTGGTTTTGTTCAATTTGGTTAACGATTAAAATCTTGTAACAGAAGCTACATGTCTTCTCTCTGTTTGTGTCTTTTTTTACAAATGGAAAGTTTGTTAATAGGAACTTTTTGTATTATTCCCTCTTCCTGTTGCCTTTGGCTGCAAATCAAGCTCAAGCTGCATGTAACCCGCCTCCAAGCTGAGAGTTCTGTTATCTGTTCATGGGTTCTCTTAACGGTTTTACTTGTTGAAACTTGTTATTATGAATTTCAAGAAGAAACTTCAGAAAATGCCAAGAGTCAGGTTTCTGAGTTGTCTTGTGCTAACTCTGCAATGGAGATGATATTTATTCTTCAGCTCTATAGCTAAACGATGCCCAAACACATTGATATATTATATTTTGTCTACACCAAAGTCCCAGTGAAGCCTATAAAAGTGCAACATAATCTGAATAATCAAATCTTGCAGGAAGCGTTACATGAATGGTGACGCTTTCCCTTCTCCCACTGAACAACTGTAGCCACAGTCCAGTATTGTCTTCCCTAAAATGCTGAAAAAGGAAAGTGTTTTGTTTACCTTTAAAACTGTATTAGAAATATTTTCCTGTGTGTTTGTAACTGGCTCAGAAAAATAAATGCATAGTGTTCTTGTGTTTCAATAAAGTGATAGAAACTGACAAATAAAACTGATGAAAACTTCTCAAGTAAACATCTGCAAGTTTAAACACTTAAACATAGATTAATAAAATAGTTTCCAATTAGTGTAAAATTATACATTTGTAAAAAAAAAATTTTTTTATTGACTCCAATTTTATACAAAACAAGCAACATGTGCTAATAGTTTGTGCTATTTTATTCATCAGAGTAAAAAACATCTGAACAATCAGCGATTTAACACCAAGAAGAATGACTGGACATATTTCAGACTTCTCAACCCAGAATCTTCTCACTATCTTATATATACCTAGATACCTAGAAGTTCAGAAAAATCACAAAAAACAAACAAGAAGACCACCTTCTTAAATAAAGTTAGAGGCTTACGATATAGCGAGTACGTTGCTCTACGTGTTTCAAAAACGTCCCGCCGGTTTGTCGGATAACTGAGTTGCGATCAGTTTTTCCCCCCCAATTCTATTGTAAAATGTTTATTTAATCAAAATAAAGTCTCCGCTTTAGAAAAATCAAGCTTTTGGAGAAACCACACGAGGGATAAGTCAGCCGACAAGTTATTTTGAATTCATCATTTTCCCTTTGTTTTTGATCAAACTTCTCCATCCAATGTGTCGACTTATATGTTGTCAATAAAGTTTGAAATCTCGTGCCTAGTGTGATGTCATCGACTCGCAAACATGAAAAGCAAAACTAGTTTTTTTAAAAAAAAAAAGTTATATCTTGTGAAACTGTATCGTGGCAATAACCGTTTCATTACCCAGCTCTCTTCTTATTATTAGTGTACATCTGTAAGCGAGAAAAGCTAATCCCTGGATTGTATCTTTAAGCCTGTGTTTGTATAACAAAACCCACCTGGAAGTGTTGCGTTATGTTCCACCAGCCTCACTGTTCGTGTGTCGCCAATGTGCAGCGAGGAGGAGCTGTTCGCTGCTGATGCGTTATCACCAGGAGGGGGGAAAGAGGAGGGGAGGGCTTACAAGCCCAGTTCCGCGGAACATCCTGCAAACAAGTCCGGGAGTCGAAACCAAACTCCGCTCAGTGTTTCCCCACCTCGCGGCGCTTCGCTCCCTCCGTGCTCGTGTCGTGATGCCGCTCCGTGGGGAGGAAGTCTCAGCGCTCCAGTTGTGGTTGTCCCACTCTGCAGGTCGCGTTGCCCTGCTGGACATATGAGTGAGCGCCGTTTTATTGTTTTCATCTCCGAATGCCCGGCGGTGGGGCATCCGGCATGGAGAGTCCGTAGGAGGAGGAGCAGGAGGAGACCACGGTCGCTACTGGTTTGGTAAGGAGAGCGCGAGCGCACCGACGCACGCGCTTTTCTGCGCTCGAGATGGACTTCAAGAAGACAAAATTTGGAAGGTAATTATGGGGGCGGAGAGGAGGGGAAGAAAGTTTGAGCTCATTATGAATGAAAGTAGAATCCCACACGGCGGACAGATGTTGTGCATCTACTACGCGCTGTGACGCGAGGACAATCAGAGTGACGTTACAGATTAGTGAGTATGTGAGGGAGCAATCAGTTCAAATTTTAATCTTTCTCCTGGGATCGTCGTGTTTCTTCCATCGGGGTACAGTGGCGTTGAAAGGTATTCACTCTCCTTGAAACTTTTCACATTTTGTAACATGGAACAGACTTTGTGTGATAGAACAATAAGTAGGCAAACACTAAGTCATTTCGTTCATACAAATCAGAAAAATGTGGCGTGTATTAACCAAGCCAACACTTCGCAGACCAATCAAATTGGATAGATAACACCCGTAAACATCAATATTGACGTTTTGCTACAGATTCTAGTCCATTCCAACACATGAGCATATTTTCATCTAAACCATTTCACTGCCTTAAGGGCAAACCTTGAGGTTTTTGCACTCGTTGTTTTGTCCTTCAGGATTGCATCCCTGAAGAAAAGCATTTACACAGCATAATGCTGCCACCACTTGTTTTCAGGGTGATGTGCAACACAAAACTCACCCCTAAATGCGTTCTAATCTGATTAATGCTCTCCTTTCTCGGCCTTTCAGGTCAGACAGTACTTGTTGTGTCACGCTCTGTCTATTTACTGAAAGTTTCTCCTTAGAAGGTCAAATCTGGATATTGTTGTATAACAAAGCAATACTTTAAACTTCTGCACAACTTTATCCCTGATCTGCTGAGCCAGATTTTAACAAGAGCTCATAGGGGCAGTAGCCCAGGGCGCCATTTTTTTGGGGGTGCCCCAAAGGATTTCTTTGCTTTTTTTTTCAGTGGATTTGTGTTTTTCAAACATTGTACTTTATATAAAACCCATGTGCACAAATTTGATGAGTCACATTAATATTTTATTAATTTAATGATTTTAAACAATATTCAAGTATTTGTAAATAATGAAGTTGCAGTCAATTTCTTTGGGAATGACATAGAGTTTTTGGCTAATAAACCTCCCATGAAACAAGGCATAGCTGTTAATGACTACCTATTAGTGTACTGTGATTTGCATGAGTAAAATAAGTTTTCCTCAGTGGACGGCACCAAAACTGCTCTGCCTAGGGCCACACATCTTTGTAAATCCTGCCCTGCTGATTTAACACAGGTGGTGGTTTTGGGTTATCAGATTAAAGATGGCTGAAAACAAATGAAACCCATGTTTCTTTTGTTTTCATGTTTCTTCCCCATTGAAACACATACATGGTTCAGGGTTCTGTTTCTCAGTAAGTTTCCCCCCACAATGTGGGTCATAGTTCAACGCTGCGACACCAGTTTATCAAGTCCAGTCCTGCCCCGAGACATTCGCTGCGTTGAAGGGGAAGTTTGGCTATAATCGTGAGAACCAGAGTCGGAACTCCCTGAGGAGATTAACTTGATCTTCGCAGTGAAAGGAATAGCCTTGGAGTTACTCACGCACAAATTCCTGCGGCGCACGCTGTGATCCAGAGGCTCTGATCCTTACATTATTACGTACAGCTGATCCTATTCATGCGCTGTGTGGCGCAACGGGCCCTGTGTCTCCGTGAGGTGAAAGCCCGGCTCCTGCAAACACGTGGGAACATTTAGCCAGCATGTGACGCCCATCTGTGCACAAAAGAAGAAGAAGAAGAAGAGGAGGCAAATCTTGTTACGAGGAAAGAGAGGATCAGAAAAGAGGACAGATAACGCTGCCGTCCATCCTGTGCGATCAGCCTCGTTTTTCAGTTGATTACACACTCTGGCACACACACACATACTCAGAGCTCCGTCATAACTGATTAGAGAACAGCAGAGCGCCACATGAAGCCACAAACACAGCAACAGTGCTGAGGAATAGCTGCTCGCTTGTTGTGTGTTCTTGGCTCGGCCTCAAGAGATGGAGGACAAACAGGGAAGAAGTGGCAGCTACTCAAACATTGGATGTTATCTCACTAATTGTTTCTTTCTTCTCTGCTCTGAAGTTTGACAATAAAAACTTTTGAGTTTATTTCGTCATGTCACCATTGGAGCCATGCTGTTTTGTTTTTTTTGTTTGTTTTTTTTAACTCTTGTAAGTAGGAAGGGGATTCATTCCAGAAAGGCTGCATAATGCAGGACAAGCCACTTTGCATCACATGGTGTTGCATACAAACAGAAAAATAAGGGTGGAAATGTGATAAAGAGATCTGCCATGTACATTTTGGGTCCCTGACGCCCTCATCCACGAGCTAAAGACATCACAGAAAAGCTCACAGACGTCAACAGATCTGTTTGTGGAGGAGAGAGGGCGGGATCCAAGGACAGATGATGCCTAATTATTTATGTATAAGCTTCAGATCTTAGCAGCTTTCACATTTGAAACCCAGTCAAAGCATATTGGAAAGGATTTATTATCGACGGTCCAGTGTGTTATTCTTTGTAACTTTTGATTTCTTTAAAAAAAAAAAAAAGGCTGGATGCGTTTTTGTAGTCTTTCCAGCTACAGGAGAACTACGTTAAGTCTTTTGGCTAAATGTGCTACAATTGATGGTTTGCCTCCCTGGATCTCAGTAAATATCAAGATTTTTTCGGTTTCTGTTTTTTATTTTGTCATGATTAAAACTATAATTCGTCATATGGGGGAGTTTGAGTAAATATGAGCACAGGTGATTAACAAAGATGATGTCAGATTGTGACTGTAAGGATATCTGTTTTGAATTCTGATTCAACTCTCAAACTTCAATCTCAGGAAATCATTCTTGAACTCACCGTGGGGATTAAAAAAATTAAACCCACTCAAGAATTTTGGTCAAAAAAAACAGGAACTAATCATAACTTAATCCACCTGGATAACAACCTCTGGTCTATTGGTAAAAATGTAATCCCAGAGCATGATGATGTCACCAATATGTGGTCATTGTGTTTCTCTTGGTGATGTGTTGGGATCTTTTGAAATTATGACCCATAAATTATTTTTTTTATTCCATCAGATTATTATATATACCCCACCAATCAGTGGCGGCCCCAAAAGAGTGGCAAGGGGGGACGATGGCCCCTGCTGGAAATATGCTAACTAGCCCTTTACCCCCCAGAGAATCATAAAAAGGCACACAGTCATCATGGATAACTCAATAAATAATTAAATGCAAATATACGTAGTTGTTCCACCCTAAAATATGGAGGATAAAGTTTTATTTCACACTTAAAACACAATCAGTGCTTGTTGCTGACAGGTTCTTGCCACATGTTTTTGTGATTTGATCAGGATACATGTAAAAACAATAACAAAATGATTTCCTCCATCACAGAAGCCTGGCATTTTAACATGGATGTTACAGAGCTAGCATATGAGCCCCTCCGTTGTGTATCCTATTTAATCAGCAGTAAATCCCTCCATCCTGGCTCACAGCGCATCTGGAGATGTTATGAAACCACGTTTCTCCCCCACCCCCCACTCTCCCAGACAAACGCCACGTTACGTGAGCGCAGCCCCACGCGCGGAGCCGCAGGTGCGTCCGCGCTGGTTGGGCCGCGCTGTTTTGGTTGCGCATGTAGGCCGTGAGCTCATTATCATGCGCGCATACCTCTTATTGTTTCATGGTTGAGCGAGAAAGAACACTTAGGAGGAGGTGAAGCAGAAGAAAAACACACGAGGGGAAGGCAATGTTTTGTTTAAGCCTCGGCTGCCTGCTCACCTTAGAACTCAACTTATCGTTGGAGAATCGGACGTTATTTAAAGTCATGTGACTTAGTGGAAGGCCTCGGTGGGGACGTTGAAAGCTTAAAGTCACACACAGTGTGATGTGGATTAGAAAACTGCAAATCCTCCAAGAATAATCACTTGCCCAACACATTGCTCTGGTTTCTTTTGTGTTTTCCGAACCAGTGAAGACACGAATTGACCCGTCTGGCCTCTAAATCCTCCACTAATGTTTCCTCTCCCTCTCCCCCGTTGTTGCGTTCAGGTACATGAACTGCAGGGTGCCGGCCAACAAGAGATACCAGCCCACAGAGTACGAACACGCAGCCAACTGTGCCACACATGCGGTAAGATGACCACCATGTGTGGGTGGGAAAGTGTTTGACTAGAGGCAGAGTAGAGAGGACAGTTCTTTCTTTTTTGGCTGTTTGACGGGAGGAGATAATCTGCGAGTTTCATTTAATCTGCTGTAATCCTCGCAGCCTCCCACAGATGGAACAAAACAGACGGATGCAGAAATTGGAAGAAAATGGGAAAATAATGCTCAGTCGTGTTCAGGCTTTTTTAGACTTTGGCTTGAGCTGTGATGTATTAACCGCTAAGCATGTTCACACCTGTCACTGATCATTTATACGCATTTGATCCTTCTTGGACACCCGATTGTTCGAGATGATAGTCGTTCTGTTTCAGCCCTTGTCAGTTCTGCGTTCCAGTTGGACTTGGAACTGGGAAATTCTGAGTTCCCAGTCTGGAAATCAAGTTAAACACCCTCAAAAGTGGGTTTCCCTACTGGGAAACGAGGAGCAACACCGACTACCCCCAGTTACGACTCGTAAGGAGAACTTTGCGTTTCAATATGTCAACACTAGAGAGATGTGGTGAAAATATGTTTATTTTACATGACACATAGAGCTCTGGAAATAAATAAGAGATCACTTCCTTGATTTTACTTTTTATAGGTATGTTTGAGTAAATTATTTTTTTTTAATTCTACTGACAACATGTCTCCGAAATTCAAACCAAAAATTTTGTATTTATTTGCAGAAAATGAGAAATGGTCAAAATAGCAAAAAAGATGCAGTGCTTTCAAATCTCAAATAGTGCTGCGGGTTCTTCCTTTTTTCCAGAGCTGAGTTAATTCCAACAAAAATTTATGACTCTTTTTCCTTTTTTTAGATTTGGATTTTTCCCAGCATGGTGGGCGGGTCTGTGCTTTACTTCCTGTCTGTGGACAAATGGCACCGGGTGGCCGCCTTGCTCTATGGGAGCGGTCTGACCGGCCTCTTCCTCACCTCCACGCTCTTCCACACGGCTGCCTGGAAGATCAGCCATCTCCGGTGGGTGTTTGCATGCCTGCTATCTCAGCTGTTCTAATAGATTTTCAAGTCGCTGTGGGTCTATTGTGTTACAGTGAGAGAACATTACTGCGGAGTAGTTTGTGATTTGTTGGAACCTTCAGTAAAAGACTGCTTACAAATGGAGAACATGTTCAAATCTGTTAAAAACAATGACTTTCCAGTGGTTTTATGTGTTTTGAAGCGTAACATTTTAGATATAATTTCATAAGATCGTACTGAATTTTAAATGTTTCATCTGTATCTTTGCAGGAAGGTGGAGGAACGTTTCCACAAGTGTGACCGGATGGCCATCTACTTCTTCATTGCTGCCTCCTATTCCCCCTGGTTGGTCTTTCGATTTGATTGTTCTGTAAAAATCAAAATCAAACGCCATCTGATCTGGTTGGGTTTTAGGCCACACAACAGCACTGGGACACATTAAGGTCTTAAATGGCATACGTCCTCATGCCTTGACACTACTTCATTTGACAGGTTGATTGTTACATATTGGTTGAGAGATTGGAACAGTGCTGTGCTAAATTGGTTCTGACTTTATTTGGGGGGACAGAGATCACATCTGGAGTTCCTCAAGACTCAATTCTCGGGCTCCTTTCCTGTTGAACATCAATATACTTGCCTTAGCTCTAGGGATGTAACGAGATCTTGTCGTACAAGATTTCGCAATATTAAACTTCTCATATGGCAGGAGAACACTGTTGATATATACTGCAAGTTGTTCTGGTGCTGGAAGAGACAAAGCATCACAATGACCTCCAATGCTAGGACACCTGGGGGTCTGCAAAGGTAAATGTTTTAGACAGTTGAAGCTCTGTCCTACGATCTGGAGAGATTCAAGAAGTGAGAAAAAGAAAGATGTTATATTGGCTAAAGGCCTTTTTGCAGCATAAATTGGATCTTTGAGGTTTTCCTAAAAGTAATGTTAAAATTTGGTCTCTTATCCTATGAACTCAATGTCGCGTCTCGTCTTAAGAGTCTTTGGTTTCATTACGACATATCCTCCTGCATCAATGCTGATGATGCAAGACTTTATATTCATGCTTCACCACAGGACATTGGCTCCTTACACTCACTGAATAACTGTGTCTATAATATCGGTGTGTGTTTGGGGGAAAAATGTGCAAGTTTGAGTCACGTGACCAGATTTGTATTAAAAACATCCTCAGGTTGATGCTGAGGGAGCTGGGACCCTGGACGTACCACATGCGCTGGCTGATCTGGGTCATGGCTTGCTTTGGGTCCACGTATGTCTTTTTTTTCCACGAGAGGTAAGATTCTCTCGAGTTTTTAAAACTTTGAGTGAACGTGTTGACTGAAACCCAACTCCGGCCCTCATGTGTTCAGGTGAAACTCTGAAGGCTTTTTTACGCTCCCGTTCTTGTTCCGCAGGTACAAACTGGGAGAGCTGCTTGGATATGTGACAATGGGGGCTGTTCCTGCGTTGGTCATTCTGTCCATGGTGAGCATGAAACAACAGCTACTGTCTGTTTTCAGCTTCGTGCTGAGCCTGTCTCTGATCGTTCGACACTTCCTTCCATTGTGGTTGAACCGCATGGCCCCTATAGAGTCAAGCTGAGACCTGTTTGCTTCAGCGCGTTTCCTCCGAAAACATCATCTCCTCGGCTCTGCTAAACCAACACTTGCAAATATTTGTCATTAACCTTCTTGTCTTCTGAATCATTGTGGTTAGACTCATTAGAAGCCCTTAATGTTTGCTTTCAGCGCCTGGAAGTTGAATCTGCTCTTCTGAAACCTCATAGCTTTGAGTTTAGAGGCCCCGAACTCACCAGCTCAATCTTCAAATCTGATCATGTTATTTTCAGAAAAGATTAAAAGAATTTGCCAAAGCGGCTTTTAGGTTTATTTCAAACGTCACCGAAACTGGAGCGAGGAGTGTAACGGATATTACTGGGAGTGTTTTGCCCTCACATTTGTGGTATAAACAGAAGCCATGTCCTTCGGGTTGACACTGTCAAACCTTTGACACTTGAAGGCAACAGAAACATTCAATATTACGTTTTGGAAAAATTGGCACTTGAAGTAATCAGAGGCCAGTTTACCAAGTGTTCCTCAAGATGAGAATAAAAAATCTGGGTAGGATTTAGTTTCTGTGCTATTCTTTTAGTCAGTTTCTTTAACTTTTCTATTTTATGTCAAACCGCTGCGACACCCTCGCCGTGCCCCCAGGCTCTTCAATGACATGTGTCCCGCTCCGTCACAGGTGGACCGCGCAGGTGTGTGCGAACTCGCTCTGGGAGGCGTCTTCTACGCGGTGGGTGTGGCCTTCTTCAAGAGCGATGGACTCGTCCCATTCGCCCACGCCATATGGCATCTTTTTGTTGCGGTCGGAGCGGGCATTCATTACTACGCCATCTCAAGGTACCTGTACATGGCGGGACCACAGCCACAGACGTCGAGGTGACAGACAGCTTTCCAGATGATCTCGCTAGAGAATAAATAAGGGAAGCAGCCGATTCGAAACCCAAAGGCGGCTACTAAAGGCTGCACCGAAGGCTGCACGGACCGAAGGTTTCATCTTGGGTTGGTGCTGATGATTAAACTCAGTTTTAGAGGCGAAACACCTGATCAAAGCAGTACAGTCTGATGAATGGAACTTATTCTAATATATTATTGTGATTCTGCTGTTAAAGAGCTGACCAAGAGCATTATTTGTATTAAGTTTTCATTTGTTTCTCCAGCTCAAGGACTGGTAAACTTCATCCATGTGTGCCTAAATAGAAAACTGCAAAGGTTTTAAGCACTTTATGTGTTTTGATTCTGAAGCCAACTTTTTTTAAGCAATAACTCACATCATTGCTAAAATATTTTTGTTGTTGCTAAACATACATAGGTTTAGCACTGAAATATCTTCAGTAGAATAATTTAAGGTCTATGTTGGCTCAAGTGTTGAAATGGTTCACATTTTGTCATATTACAGCCACAGATGTCAATGGGTTTAATGGTGATTTTATGTGACCGTAACCCAACAAAAAAGTGGTGCATAATTGTGAAGTGGAAGAAGAATAATACTCTGACTTATTTACGTTGATGCTTACTCTCGGAGCTGCAACAAAAGCTTAAATCGAGTCATGTTCGTGAGATTGAACGGCTCAATTAAAGTCCAGACAAAGGTCAGCTTCTTTTGGAAAGAAGAAATTTTAGTCTCAAGATGTGTCATTTCATCTCAAAAGGTTTTCAGTTACATTTGCAGTGAAAGGGGATTTTGCAAAACACAAGTGTACCGCACTTTTCAGACTTTCATTGATAAAGAAATGCGAGAACCATCTTTTTTTTATTCCACTTCAAAGTCTTATCACATAAAACCCCATTAACGTTTATGATCGTAACATGAGAAAATGTCAAGTTTAAGGGGTAAATGTACTTTTGCAGGGCAATATTGTTGGGCAGGATTAAGAAAAACAATTTCATAAAATGCATAATGGCTGCAGATGACAAATTATCTCTGAAGCTAAATGAAGATCATCGTCAGTGGCATGTTGATTGGCTGTCAGGGGAAAAACCAGAATGTCTTTCCTATGCAAAGTTAGCATAGGAGCTACTTTATGTTAGCATGAAAAAATAATTTCCAAAATGGTCGTTTTAAAATGGTCCAGATTCAGAGTTGGGGTTAGGGTTAGGGTTAGGGAAGAGCTTCTAAAGGACTTGAAAAATTATTTGGGGGAGGATTTTGGCTGTGTTTTTTCTATGCAAGTCTAGTTCAAGTACCAGATCCTGGTAGCATGTTGTGTCATGTGGAGGACAAAAGAAGAAGAAACAGTAACTTCTTCAGGACCCTTACAAAATGCATTGTTTTCTCCTTGGGAATCACAACATCTCAGCTTATATAGTATTTTCCTTTTGTTAAAACAGGAATCTGGTTTTTGCTTTTCATTAGCTTTGACTAAATACATTGAACAATTTGCCTCTTTACAACAGGCTGCTGGTAACAAAGTGCCTAAAGATCCAGTTCAAAATGAGTTCTTTGCTCAGTTGGGTTGTGCATGTTTGCACTCACCACTGATTCAACAATTAGCATCGACAATTACTGAATAATTTATAGGCTGTACTTAGCTGGCATAATGAACCACATGAAACTGATCTGCTGTCGGCAGTGAAAATGAAAAGAAATCGGTGATATCTCAAGGTTTTTCCACAGTAACTGTTTGTTTTGGGGTTCCAAAACTTAACAGCCACTTTTAATTACTGACTTTATCACACAGTGAGAGTTTTAGGGAGGCATTCTTTTAAGGATACGCTCTTGAGTTTTGCTAAGAAGTTCTGCTTAAAAGTCCACTCATCCGGTGGACTGAGAGCATGGGGAGCAATGGCGACAGACCGAAAGCCTTCTGTGGATCAACAGCTGCTCTCAGGATAAATGTTGTCTGATTGTAATTTTGTTGTTGATTTTTATTTGTTTGTGAAGGTGTCGCTAATTAATTTTACACAATTTCCTATGGTAACATGTCAGGGAGTAAATAACTTCAATCTGGGATCGATAAAGATGCGTCACAGAGAACTGACAAAAGGAAAGGTTTTAAATTGTACAGGCAAATTCAAGACGGACTGCAGTGGATCTAAAAAAGGGTGTTCTGCGAGGCAAATAAAATGAGACGATGATAAATTATTCATATTCTTTTTGCAAATTTAACACGTTGCATATCCTGTAGTAATTGACTGAAAAACAAAAACATCTGAATTATCCGGTTGCATGAGTGTGCGGCGCGCACACACATCATTGGAAAATCATCCAGTTTTAGTCTGTTTTCTTTGTGGAATTTTTCTCTACCCTTCTCCTGATTGATACCTTTGCACAGTGAGATTATTTTCACTAGAACCGCTGACATTTATTTCAGTTTCATCAGATCTTGAATACAGAAATGATCAGATCAATGCTGTGCTCATTTATGGAACCAGGTTTATGAAGCTTTAGGTTTGTAGTTTTTTTTTTCACCTGATCTGCACTAAAAGTGGGAAAACAATCATTGAAATGATTTTATCTAAAATTTTGTAGTCATTTTAATAGAACGTTACACCACTGCATTCAGACTCTTTATGTACTCTGGTCTATGACTGCCAGTTATTTTGCTAATACGATGCACTTAAACTCACAAGCACTTTTCTATTCACCAATGTGTCATTTAATGGAGAATTTAATCAAACCAACTAGTTGAATCTGGACGACCGTGTCGATTTAAGCATGTTGAGCATGCAGGTGTCCATGAAAATGTAAATTTTTTATTGATGATAGTAAAAGCCACAAGTGAGAGGATTTTTCTACTGAAGTGTGTTACTGTTTTAAGACACCACTGACTCAGGAAGTGAAGAACTGTGTGTGTGTTTTCTTAATCAAGTATTTTTTTTTTGTAAAAAGTGCTATATTTCAGTAAAATCATTGTAATAAATATGACACTTCAAAAACCAGTGAGATTTATTTTTTAAGTTATTTACAACATCATTAAATTTCAGGTGAATCATCTGATTTATTTACAGAAAAAATACAATTTCAAAATGAAGGTGTTTTGTTGTTCAGATAATTAATATTAAGTGCGAGTGCAGGAGAATGTGTGTGTGTCACTGCGAGTGTGAGTGTGTGAGCCTGGTGAGGACTCGAAGCTGCAGCGGCACGGCCAGGTTCGTGTCTCTGTGCCAGCGTGGCGTCAGGACATGAGGGGACGGCGTCAGGACGCTCTGAGCCACACCAGGGGCTTTCAGCAGAGACCACAACTCCTCACCACGGGTTACTATGGCAACGAGGTCGTCTTCGTCGGCGCACCAGGCAACCGAGCCGTTTCTGGCTGCGGTTCTTAGCTTGGAGAAGAAAAGAGACACCCTACCAAGAGACAAAAATGATCAATCACGTTACATTATTCTAAAAGGAACTCTAATAAAACACACACAAAAAAAGTTATTCACCTTGGAATCAAGTCATGTGATCGCGACGCCAGTTTAGCCAGCGCGCTCATCAATGTGGTGATGACTTTAGGGGCGGGGCACACCGTCCCAGGAGGCGGGGCAGACGAGGTTATCTCAAACAGCACCGCCTCCAGAGTTTCAAAACAGGAAGTGATGAGCGCCACAGAGCAGCTGGAGTCAGACGACATCGACAGGTACTCCCCCAGAACCCACACCTGCCGACCAAAATGAAGAAAAAAAAAAAACAGCTCAGCGTTTTCTATTACATTTTATTACCATTTCTATTGAGCGACAGACCGGCCCAGCAAGTCATGTCTGTACGTATGCAGATAAAAATGATGGAAAAACTATTTACTACTCCTTTTTTGAGGTATAATATTGAAACAAACAAATATTGTTCTTCAGAAAATATTCTAAGTAGTGTGATTTATACTGCAAAGCTGCACACAGTAACCGCGTTTAAACACATTTTACAATTTACTTATATCTACTGATGCTTTGTGGAAATTAAATTAACATAAAAAAAATTTTTCAAGATCCAAATGATCATCATAATATCATTTTAAAAATAATTTAAAAAATTGTTCATACAATAAAATAAATGTCTACCTTTACACTTGACTGTTGCCAACTTGGCAACTTTGTGGCTATATTTAGTAATTTTTTTTCTGAAAAAAAAAAATAAAACATAATTGGCAAAATGTTAAATCAAAACCAAAACTGATTTTTGTTTCTTTACCACGTGAGTGTAGACTTCCTCCTTGCTGTAAACGTTCGCTGTCGTCCCAGCAAACTCCAGCAGCTCGTGTGACTGGTCCACAACCAGAGAGGGGCGGAGCTTGCACAGCCTCAGCAGGTGGCAGCTGAACACCCTGCAGGAGGGCAACGAAGGCCGCGGTGAGAAAAAGGAGGCGGGGAAACGGAGACGGAAACGCCTCCTGCTGTACCTGTGTATCTCTCTGCTGTAGGTGGGGATGGCGAGGAGGAGGCCGCTCCTCTCCAGCATCACCAGGATCAGGTGAGCCAACAGCTTCTCTTCAGCCACCTGAAAACCAACGACGACTGATGTTAGTCTGTCTTTTCCGAACGTCAAACTCGGGATGCGCTCTGTCCCTACCGTAACAACCGCGTTGAAATAAATATGGAGCAGCACGGGGACGACCTGGGCGCAGCGCACCACTCTGGGCCAGTCGGCCACCTCGGCCAGCAGGTCGTGGAGCGTGCTCAACCGGTCGATGGTGTGACCTAAGTAGAGGAGCAAAATCAGTACGACTCCACAGAAAAAAACCAATTTTATTATTTAAAAACAAAAAAACCAATCTGGAAAACAACAGTGACAATTATTGAGTTAATCTGAACAAACAATTTTCTTAAAAAACTGAGTTTTCTATTATATCAAGAGGGTCAATCATGTTTTCATAACATAAAGCGTTAAATTTCTCATAATATGCTGAATTTTTAAAAAAGTATAATTAAATTATAACATTATTTTTGTTTCAGTTGCATTGTGGGTTTCTCACATTATTACAGACAGACATACAGTATTTATGAAACAAAAAAATGGAAACGTCTCAAGTTGTAAACAGAAATATAAAAGATGAAAAGAATAAAATATGTGAAACAGAACTACTACTATGTGAACATCTCTCTGTTAACGTGATATTGTCTGGTTGCTTTTGAAAGAAAGTTAAAAGTTTGCTTCATGAAGCACTTTAAATAAAAAAACCAACCTTGCTTATTAGGATCGTGTTTTGTTCCCCTTATGCTAAATTCTTCTCTGCTATGCCCTCTTCAAATCCGTTATTTTTTATTGAGAAGTTGACGCTGCCCCCTCATGCATCCCGGCTGAATGAGCGCCATTAAGCTCGTTCGTGTTTCAAAACAGAACCGCAGTAAGAGCGTTTTACATCCCACGTCCTCTGTTTGGACCCTTTCTCTTTCCTATATGGGCCCGCCATCTTTATTTCTGCATCAACTAGCTCCACTTAGGAACGACCAGCGCCGTCCTCTCCTGGACGGCCTCCAAACTACAACACTGAAAGAAGGCTTAAGTGAAAGTTAAGAGAATGGAACTAATTTTAACCTAATAAACCATTAATCATAAGCTTTTTAATGGTTTGCTCAGATTTCATACCCATCCGTCACGCGTGTGGATTATGTAAGTGTGGAAAAGGAATTCCCAACATATTTTGCATCCATCACTACCTGAGCCCGTCTCCACTCGAAGCAGAAAGAGGAAAAGTCCTCTGAACGCGGGGTTTCGAAATGCGTCGAGCGACAGCAGGCCTCGGCTGCTGGACTCCGAGATGGGCAAAGACACGGACCTGCAGCACGCACACAGAGAAACGAGTGAGGCGTGGGTAAATAACCAGCGTTGAACGCTTTTGTGCGTCTATAAACCTGAACTGCAAGATGAGTGTAGCAGAAAGGCACGGCAGGTCCAGCAGTGTGTGAAGCATCTCCACCGCAGTTCCTTCAGTAACCAGAGAGGGCAGCAGATCCACAAAGTCGTCCACAACCGCTGAGCTATCCCATGCTAGAAACTAGACACACAGAGGGTTCAGAAAGTGAGCAGGGATCCAAGCAGCAGCAAGCCTGGGTTTTGGATCGACACCTTCAGGAAGTTTGGGAGGAATCGTATGAACTCAGGCGCTCTGAGCCGCAGGCTGTCCAGGTTCTGTCGGAGGAAGCGCAGCAGCTCATGGGCGAGGAAAGGGTCGTTGAAGAGCTCTGAGGGAAAGCGGCCAAAGACTAACTTCCACACACACTCGCAGTCCACGGCTGCCATTTCACCTGCGCACACACACACACACACACATTCAGGGTCACATCTACCGTTATTCAATTTCAGATAAACACATTCGTAGTTGTTGGTGTATTTTCCTCCGTATTTAACATAAACAGCGTTGTGGTTTCTATGCAGCTCTCAAATCAAAAGTAGAAAGTTGTCAAAAAGACAGCATGCAGAGAAGAGTCTATACACTAAAATATAACATTTTATGTTTTGAGATGTTTCTCCAACACACTTGATGCACACGATTGGTCTGAGAATGAAACACAAATTTAACAAAAAAATCCCCCAACTTAAAGTCTAACGCATAAACGTTCTGTTCAATTACACAGATCAGTAAGTCAACAAGCCAAACAAACTGTGTTGAAGTAAATTATCTTCTTGCTCAGATTAAATGCTTAATTAGCAAGTAAAATTTTTTTTAAATATGTTTTGTGTCAAACAAAAATAATTTTGATCATTCTAACTAACCTAAAATAAGAAAAGTTTTGTCTGATTTAACTTGAAATAGTGAGAGAACAAAATGTGTGTGTTGTTTTAATCAGATTGTATGAAAATATCTGGCGTCAACCTTAAACAACATTGTTCAAATTTAGGCTTTTAATGAAAATGTTGCATTGCATTTTATTCCAAAACTGTGCAGTTTGAATATGAAGCATTTTCAAGGACTTCAGACAGAAATCAAGCACTTTCCATTGAACACACAATATAAATTCAAGCATTTCCAAAGATTTCAAAGAAATTTGTCTAAGGTAACAAAATCAAAGTGCAACATTAAATGGAAAATCAAATGTCGTCTCTTCTGTGAGAGTAAAAATAGGACTTTTAAGATAGAAATGGAGCTTGAACAAACATCTAAATACACATCAGACTATTGTGATTCATAGCAGTTTGGTAAAAGGATTAAGAAAGGATGACCTGTTGACAGGTGCCCAAAACCCAGTAAGAAAAATAAAAATAAAACGAGTCTTGCAGAAGAAGTAATAAATACTAACAAAAACCAACTTAAGCTCAGTGAATGATTTTATTGTTTTTGTTTAGTTATTAACCAGCTCTGCCCACTGTTAAGGGCAATGTGCAGTAAATGTCAGTCAGGCTTCAGGGCTCACCGTGGTTGAGGTAGAACTGCGCTATGGGCAGCAGGACTCTGGCATACGACAAATCCGAGCTCAGCCGACCGAACAGAGCCTTTATGGACGGGAAGGTGCGGAAGACCATGGAGGGGTCCTCTACGCACACGCAGTCCAGGATGCACACGGCCTCCACCATGCACTAACAGAGAGGAACCAGTCAGCACACAAACGGCAGCGCCGCGATGCGTTCTTGTGAATATTTCTATAACAGTGGAGTTGACTTCACTCTGAACTATGGAAACCCAAAGGGTTCATTGGTGGAAAGAAAAAAAATCCAGATTTTCCAAAAATTAAATCTTCAAAAATGAATGAAGTAAAGTTTACCGTCCAGCTACTTAACTTTTCATGTTTTTACACCTTCAAAATCTCACCGCTTTTTGCAGTTCTGTGTCCGACTTCTTCTGGGCCTCTGATGGAAAGAGAGAAATTCAGACCAGAGTTCCACCTCACATGCTAAACGATTTCAACTAAAAGAGGAGGATTTCCTGGTGGAGCTCACTCACTGCGATCACACTGCTCGATCAGGCGCTGGCAGTACTGGAACGTTTTCTCTCTCAGACGCTCCTTTGGGGGAAGAAGGCGGCTTGAGGAGGACGTCGCCGACACCATGGAAACCACTGATCCGTCCACTTCCGATCGATCATCTGCAACAAGCACGGTCAGGGATTAAAGATTGGAAAGAAAAGAAGCTTGATTTGGATCCACCTGGATCGAGACCCAGAAAACAAACAAATGAAGAAAAGCAGAAAGTTAAAATACTTTGAAAGCATAACAAAAATAAAAAAAATATATATGTATAATTTTCCTTACTATAAAGAGCAACTTTGTGTTCTGTCACATGGAGTAAAAAAAAAAAGTTGAAGTTTGTGGCTAAAATGTGACCAAATCTGATCAAATTTAAGGGATAAAAACATACTTATAAGCCACACCACGTTTTCTGTGTCAACTTTTACGATAAAAACAACCAATCATAGGCGATGATCTAAATGTCACTAAAGTTTGGTGTATTTAGCTACTTTTATGTCATATATACACCACAGACAAACAAATAGAGAAAAAAAACAGCTTAAAAAAAAAAAGAACAACGTCATGAAAAATGCCTAAAGTGCTAGGATTCCCCAATTCAAATTTAAGACTTTTAAATAGCATTATGAATTAAATTTAAGACCTATATCACAACAGAACATATAAAAGAACATTGCCAAAATACAAAAATAAAAAGAATTGAAAGTTACAAGGAAGAAATTAGTATGACTAGTGATGGGTCCGGCAACACCGATGCGTCGGCGCATGTGTCAAGTCCACAGATCAAAATCTGGGTCGGTGCGCGTATTGGTTTCAGCAAGTCACGTGACCAATACAGTTACTGTTTCGAAATGAGATTAACGCGCCAAACTGTGCTTTTAAGGAAGCAAATCTGTCAATCTGTCAAATGCATTTGCCAAACGAATTCTTTGTTGTTTCATCCAGTTCTGGTGAGTTTCTACAATATCTATCTGAATCCAAATTCAGATTAAATTGACTCTTAGTTTACTTTCATATTATGTTCTGCAGGTTAAGTGTCGCATATGTTTGACTAAACTGTCTTATTTAAATAAATCCACCTTTTCAATGTTGAGGCATTATGAGGCTAGGTATGAGAATGAAGTCCCAGATACACCTAGATAAACTCAGATAAACAGCCATTCTACAAATTACTCAGTTGCATTTTATAAATTATTTCATATACAGTGATCCCTCGCTATAACGCGGTTCACCTTTCACGGTATCGCTGCTCCGCAGATTTCTTTTGTGCAGTTTTTTTTCCACAGTGTTCTGCTTCCTAATTGACTGTATGATTGGTAAAAACAGTCTCCGCACTTCCTCTCTACCTGAATGCCAATAACTTTACTGTCTTTAATACAGATTGGCCATTCAGGAGATGGAAACGGAAACTTTGAATGCCAGCTGGAAAAAAACTGCGGCCAGAGGCAGCGCAAAACCCGACCGGAGGCTTGACGAGATCCATCGCTCTGCCATAGATACAGCTGTGAATCTCGTGGCAGGTTGGAGGAGACGCTTTAATGGCATGACTCCGGATCATTAATGCCCGATTGATGCACACCCACATCCGCTCATCTGAAAACAGGCTTTGTTCTTTGGTTTCAATGTAGAGTACTTAATTATGCTGTATAATAATTGTAAAAAATAAAGGTAACTACTTCACGGATTTCGCCTATCACAGGTTATTTTCGGAACGCCACCCCTAAAAAAACAAGGGTTCGCTGTAAATGTAGTGTTTACTTTTTTTTCTACAGCAGGAGAAGTTTTGTCAAAAAACATAACAGACTAAATTTCAAAATGTTGTAAAAACTATTTTTTTAAATAAAAATTTGTGGAAAAAGAAACAGTCCATGCATCCTCATTCCAAACACATTCACTTAAATTTTCACTTTATGGTACATGTACACTGAGGATTTAATTTATATTTTAAATTTAACTGAATATATGACATAATACAATATATAATATTCAATAAAATACAAAGACTTAAATCTTACTGTCTGGACTAGGAGGTCATCAAATCACTACAATGCCTGTAGGAATTTTTAATGTCCAGCAGGCGTCAGTATTGAGTGACACAGTATTGACACAGAATCGACAGTTTCGCTATGTGTCGAAACAATACATGACGCCTCATCTACCGTACTCATCACTAAGTAAGACCTGTAGATTATTAATAGATGTTGTCACATTCTTATTTTGGTTGAAGACATTAATTATAATTCCCTTAAATCTTTTTCCCCACTTCAGTATAGCTGTACCTCCTTTGGATCCGTGCGCTCATTTTTCTCCTGCTTCCCAGCTGCATTTCCCTTCAAAGTAAACACTTTGTTGAAATAAAATTCAACAAAGTAAAACTTTGGTAAAACTGGTACCAAACAAACCTCGTCCACAATAAATGTGCACATTTCCATGACAGGCGGAAAAAGCTAGCTAACAAGAACATATTAGCTATTTAGCGGTAACAGCTGAACCACCTCAAATCACATCTGCGGGCGACAAAATATTGCCTGATGGAAAATCCCGCAAGGCGAGGCAAAAAAAAGTACGTATAACATGTAAGATTAAATAGTTTTGCCATGACTAACTGTAAAACGTATTTAAAGCCAACATACATGTTTAATGAATATAAGACATGATAAACATTTTATTTTAGATACAAGAATTTAAGCATTTTTAAGGATGCGCGGAGTACTTAAACAGGCCTTACCACCACAACCTAAATGCTACATCTAATATTTGGCACAAAACTAAAAAGTTACAATTTTCACAAAGAAAAACACTTAAACATGTAACATATTAGACATCAGGGTACTAAATGGTTAGTACATCATTCTCTGAAAGAAACTGCAATCACTGCAGTTTGTCCAATATGGACAGCAAAGACAAGAGGAGGTTAGAGATCAGAAGCTAGTGGCGTGTTTGTTAGGGATTGTTTGTTAGGGTCAGGTGCAGCTGGGATTCATAATCAGCATTTCAAATGTGGTGAGCCGCCTCGTGAAAACGTTTTGGGAGTTTAGTTGAGTTAATGATTCTCAGATGTGAACGCATGCACTGAAGATCCACGAATCCTTGTGTCTTACCATTGGAAAAGGAGTGGGAGAGGGAGAGGCTGAGCTGTAGCCTGTTTGCTGGAGATGACGAAAACAAAACAACAAAAAAGGCAGGTTGTTTCATGTGAGTGATGTGAAGGTTGAGTCACCTCTGTGATTCATGGGTTGAGAAGGCTCTTTTATAAAGAACAAAGTCCCATTTAGTTAGCATATGTCTGTTCTTTGAAGTTTTACTGCGTTTCAAACTTTAGAGTCCAACATAAACGGTACCTTGTAAAAGTATCTCTAGTCTGAACCTTTTCTCATTTTGTCCCTTTCCAAGCACAAAGTTCAATAGATTGTAATAGGACTTTATGTGATAGACTAATTGGGAAATGGACTGGCTCAAAACTCGCAAAACTCTGGCAGAACAGCTCTTTGTTTCCAGTCTCAGCATCATTTTTTAGGACATTATGGACACAAACATTCACCTATTTGGGCTTTACTATCGGGTCCTTTCCACCAAAAACAATACAACTCAATGTTGACTTTTAGGCACACATCGCTATCTGACATCACCAAAAATGTACAATATTTAGAAAACTTTGGATTGGATTATCCATCCATCCATCCATCCATCCATTTTCCTACACCCTTGTCCCTTAATGGGGTCGGGAGGTGCTGGGGCCTATCTCCAGCTGGCGTTCCGGGCGAGAGGCGGGGTACGCCCTGGACAGGTCGCCAGTCTGTCGCGGGGCAACTGGATTGGATTATTCTAGTGTAAATACAGATCGTCCCAAATCTTTGTTTCCCAAGATAAAAAGGACCTTGGGTTCAGTTTAACAGGTGTAGAGGCAAAAAGAGCCGTAACTTTTTAAAACAGATGTGTCTTATTGGTTGGTAGACAAAAACTAAAGTTGTGAGGCAATCAAAGCAAATATTAACTCTTAATCAATCTAACAAGTCCTTTAGTAGACTAGAAATCTGAATTCAATTGTTTAGCTAATGGGATAAGTCTAAACTTGAATCTTTATTCCATACTTATCCAGAAATCCAATATGATCAAATCTAGTTTCATGCTTTTGTAGACTTTCAAGACTGTGTAGGAACTTTAGTTTAGGGTTAAGGTTACTGATCTGTCAGAAAAGCCTAACTTCCATTTAAAATACGCTAAAGTTTGTGGCGGTAAGATGACAAACTGTGGTCATACCAGCGTCCATTGTGCTGTTTCCGCTGGAAACAGAGCGGTAGGTGAGGAGCCAGCGGCGCAGCATGGAAAACGAATAGACATTCATCCACTGGTCCTCCGTGAAGCCCTGGCCCATGCAGAGCACGGTGAAGAAATCGCCCGACACCGAGCCGTCCAGCTCTGCTGTGGGCAAAGGCTGCGACACACAAAACACGGATTGAAACACGAAGTTTTCAAACTTTCCGCGGGGGACATCTTGGGTCCAGATGCTCACCTGGCGGGACCTGGGTCCTGTGAAGAACCCTCCCGAGGAGGCTCCGCCCCCCTGCACGATGCTCGCGTAACGCAGCCAGTCGACAAACTTTTTACTCAGGATGGTGACGTGTTCTGGAGGTGAAAAAAAGAAGGATGCGGGTCACAAGTTAAACACAGAGTCCCGAGGAGCCTGTTTTTGTCCGCTAGTTACCTTCGGTGAGGCTCTCTGGGCTGAGCCTGAGGATGCTGTTGAGCACCGGCAGGGCGAACATGAGCGAGCGAGTCGGCCCGTCAGACGCCCGGCCCTCCAGGCCTTGAACGAGCTGAGCACAGAGATTGTTCAAATCCGTCCTGGATCTGGCCTGTTCCAGCCGAAGCAGAGCGGAAAAACGAATCGCAAATTAAGGCTGCAGCTAGAGATTATTTCAGTTATCGATAAACTGATCAACAACTATGAAGATTAATTGATTAATCGGATTAAAAATGGGCACATTCTGCAGATTTTTTCTATTTAAGCTTTTCTTATTCAAATTAGAAATACATTAATCCAAATAAGTAAATAATTTATTCCTTTTCTAAATAGGAAAATAAACATTTTATCACCTAAAATGTAATGACGGCTTTTTTTTTTAAGTTAATCACTTGTAACATCTGCAGTGACAAAATTACTTCTACATCAAAATGAGAAAAGCTCAAACCTTTCTGCTTGAATCAATAATACAGTGTAGGGCTGACCTGTTCATGTATTTATTCATTTATTTTTATTAACTGATAAATTGGTTAGAAAAAGGTGCTTAGAAGTCCTTTTTGTACTCTTTACAGAATATGAACAAGGTAAAGCTGAAACTTCACCACACAAGGAGTTCTGGGTAAAACATATTAAAGTTGTTCTTTTTTAACTTAAATGCAAAATGTTTAAATTTTGTGTACAGTTTGGGCTTATTTACTGCTCTGATTATATTGTTCTTTTAGTGTTTTAGTTTTTTAATTTTCCTGCAAACCTGTGAGACGAGCAGAGCGGCAGCATGAGTGTTCAGCTGACTGATGCTGTCCTGGATGTTGTTCAGCTCCTCAACAGAAGAGGGCGGCGTCTCCCTGAGCAGAGCAGAGCTCAGCACCTGGAAATGCTCTGCGGGTGAGGAGAGGAGCGACAGCAGCCTCTGCTGGAGATCTGAGGGCAGCCTTTGATTGATGACAACAGAGATAGCAGAGCAGTAAGGACAAAAATAAAATAAGATAGATATGTTAAGTGTTTATCAGAGAAGAAGTCAAAGAGTTTCATAGTAAACTCTAGAGCACATGTGTCAAACTCAAGGCCCATGGGCCAGATCCGCCCTGCTGTAGCTTTTTATGTGGCCCTCAAGACTAAACACTGTGTGCTTAAATATTATGTTATCAATCAAATCAATGCAGTTACTGCCAAATTATATCAATCAGTCCCTCCAGCTTGTTGAGAATTATTTTGGAAATTTACGCAAAATCAACAAATCTCCACACATTTTTGGTGATGATACATAATTGGGAGTTTGTTGCAGATTTTTCTCAAAAATTGTCAAAAACTTTCTGATTTGTACTAAACAGCTGCTTCAGCATTAAAAAGTCACATGTGTCATAAATAAGTGCAAATATTTCCAAATTATTACCACAAATACTGATATTATAGCAAAAAATAAAAAATTGCAAACAGTATCACAAAATCCTGGAGGGACTGAAAAGATGTTCAATAATATTATTTAATTTTAAGAATTCAATGACATTTTAAAACCTGGTGAGCAGGTTTTATCAATACATTCTGGCCAGATTCCTTTAAGAGCCATTGTGGTCTTGATTTGGCTCAAAACAAAAATCAGTTTGACACCCCTGAGAAAAGGCTTCCCAGCTTCAGAGTCATACATCCCTGAATACCTCCCATGGAAAACAAACCTCATGACTCTCGTTAAAAAGGCACAAAAGCTAAAGACAAACTTGTTGAAAGATAACCTTCCTGGTGTGATCCGGCAGCAGACAACAAGGCGCTGCAGAGGATCATAAAGACTCCATCAAACATCATAAACAGTCAGATACCTGCCTGGGATGAGATCTACATGTCCCGCTGGCTGCAGAGGACACACTGTGTCCTCAAAGGTCCTCTCCATATGTACAAACTGGAGAGAGCTACAGATCCACCCAAACTAGAAGGTGTCCAAAGTGAAACCCAGCAGCCGTTTGTGGCCCACGGGCTGATTTACTGTGTCGATACAGATTTGGACTAATGGACCGGTACAAAGAAAGATGACCAATACATTAAAATCTTCTTACAATTGAAGATGTTATTCACAACACAAAGTATGTGCCTTTAAATTGTATGTTCAGACTAAACAGAAACACGTCTATTCAGCAACCTTTACTCAGAAGCAGCCGCCAAATTAAGTGATTTATTTAACTTGGCTAAATACACTGAATGTTTAAAAAGAGAGAGTGACCCGAAAGCTTGATCTTTTTGCTAAGGGTAGAGTAACTTTTTTTTCCCATATTTCTTTAAATTGAGACCAATTTTAAACTGGATGTTTTTCTTCTAACAAAGCAAACATGTTAAACGTTTTTTTTTATTTTATGTTTTGGATTTGCAGTGGTTCAGGCCTGGGGCCTGGAGCCCAGGGCTCCAGAACTGCCAGTAGGTAAATAAATGTTTTATGTTTCATATTTTTAAGACGGAGCCTAAACACAACCTAAAGCAGCGTCATGACATATTTGGGCTTTCAGAAAAAAAATTAAGGGATCTCTGAAAACATTATTACAGTGTTAACAGCTCTATCAAAATCATTAGAACAAATACTTGTAAAAAAAAAAAAAATCACGATCACGAGGAGGGCCTCTTACGTTCGGGCGTATTTATTAGCGGAGAGGATGAGGTGCAGCCTGTGCAGTGAGTCCAGCGTCTCATAACCGAGCTCCTTGAGCTGAAGCAGCTTCACGAGGCGGCTGTAAAACTTCTGGAGCTCAGTCTCCTGAATCTCCCTGGAAAACAACCAAAACACCTGAGGCTTCATCTCACATCGCCACACAAAAGTCTTGAATCATGTCTAGTTTCTTGACATTTTGCCAAACTTCCCAAGAAATGTCAATGTTCCTGGAGGCTTTCACTCATTTTCAGTCCAGAACCTGATCATTTTCCAAACGACATTTGTTATTATTGTGACTAAGTAATGAAGTGACTTTTTTTTTTTTTTTTTTTTTTACAAAAATGTTATTTTTAGCCAATTCATTTTTAAGACTTTGTTTCCTGGAATCTTTTTAAGTGTTATGTGCTTTGTTCTCCTTACCTTGCTGCTTTTTTGTTTGTTTGTCTTTTAAGCAATCAACAAACTCACTGATTTAACTTTCAGGGTAAAAATGGTTCCAAACCTCAAACGATTAGCCGTGTTGTGCTTCAATATAGCAAGTACAACAAGCAGAGGACCAGTACTTTAGATAAAAACAAAATTTACATCTAAATCTTTACACCAAGTTTCACTTTTTGAGTCCAATAATGTAACCGCTTGGGGAATATGATTACACAAATAACTCTTCAAAGTTTCAGGAAAAATGGCAAAATATTCAAAGCAACTGACATTATAATGACATTCCCAGGGTGTTCGCTAACCAGGTCACATTTCACTGATAAGCCACTCAGGTAAAAACGCTTTTTTACATTCCAAAACAAATCTAGTAAATAATATGCTGATTTCCATTTTAGTACGTTTTCATTTTAACATGTCAGGGGGAAAAGAAGGAAGCTGACTACTTCTTGTTGCTGTAAGACACAGCCTCGGTTTTTCAGTCAATGGCTACGTAAAATATAAACAATACACCATACGTATCAAGTTGTACCAGCATTAATAATCAAAACGCAAAAAATAAAATAAAATCTGTACACAAACAAGGAAGTTAAGTCGATCTAACTGGTTTTAGCTTTGTTAGCAAAGTAGCACAAAAGCAAAAGGTTTTGAATAAAATCCACATTTTCCGAGTCCTTACCTCGCTTGTTTAATTAAACTCTCTGAACCGAGAGAATACATTTTTTAATCGGTCAAGCTTTTCCGCTACCGCGGAAGGTAAACAGTGCACGTTTAAAATATGTCCGGACTGCGCTCACATGTCATGACATCAGTTCCGCTTTCGACTGTTTTAGACTTGAATGTTTAACTTAAATAAAAAAGCGCGACTGTGTAATTTTTACACCATCTGAAATGTATAAAAACTCACACGCTATTCTCGAAAGCAGAAATAAATAATAACTTTAAATCAGCTGGTGCCAGCACAGCCTGAGGAAGTCAGTCATATATTTCTTGGTGTGACATGTTGGCATGCTCCGTTGGCATGCCAACATGTCACATGACTGACTTCCTCAGGTTGTCTCATTATTCCACACCGTGAAATCGCAATTCTTCTGTTGTAGATAATCTTCAGAAAACGTCGTAGACAGTGCAGGTCATATTTATTGGTGACCTTAGTAAAGATGTATCAAAAGCCTTTGTGCAAATTAATACTAAAACAACTCAAATACAAAATTTAACCCGAGTTCACTGAACCATGTTAAGAAGAATTGTTTTGACAAAATTATCTCAACCCTCTCTCCTGGCAACATGAGAGTGTGTTGTCCTTTCCCTTAACATCCCACATGGTTGGGCCACACAGAAAGAGGGATGTTTGCGCAATTTCTGTTGATCATTCTAGCTCTGAGTCTTTCCTTATAATTGCATCTTTCAGCTCAACACATGGGACTTCTGTAGAACTGACAAGGAATTTGTTTTGTGGCTTCTGAACCACTCCCATGATGACTTGCCATGTTTCCGATCATTGTTTGAAAAGATCCATTGGTTATCCACTTTCAGCTTTCTGGTAGAGTCAGATACTTGTTTAAAATATACTGGTATTTGAAAGTCTTCATCATGTCATCAGCTCCAATATGGTCCTATGTCATGGAGTATTTATGGGGAAAAAAAACTTTTATTTGACCAATGCAGACAGTCTCAGTTACAATCGGAGTTAAAGTTTAAAAAGATGTTAGCAACATCTACATGTTTGTCAGGACAGTTTTTACCGGAATAACACTCCACAAAAACAACAGTTAGCATGAGTGTAGCATCTAATGGTTGTAATGGTGACTTGGTGACCCCAAGATGCCGACCTTTTCTTCCATCCTGCCCACTGTGAGCCTGCATTACTTTCTAAGGACAGAAAAGGTTTAAACTGTCTAGATATCCAGTCCATTGATGTGGTGTCACAGAGTTTGCTTATTAAATGACAAAAAACATTTAATTTTTTGTCTAAAAACTGGGTCATAAAACTCCTTTCTAGAGTATTTCAACATATTTCTCTTTTTTGAGGATTATGTATAGGCCTTTACTCTCAATTCATAGCTAGTGTTCTGTTTAAAATGTGTTGTTTTATCTCATCAGTGTTATTTACTTTATTGTTTATTAGTTATTTAGGTTTGCCTTACTTTATTTTCTTCAGCCATAATTAGACATGATATTTCTAATTGCCTCTCCAGCAAACTGGTATATTTTGGGGTTTCAATAAATATAAAAAAATTCAAACAAATCAGCTCTTCTTCTTCTTTTAATAGCCATCTTTATAAAAAATTTTAATATTGTTATTGCCAGTCATTATACTCATCTGCCTGTTTTGATTTGCAGCAAGGAAGGATGTACACAGATCAGATAATATGGGATCCATGAAATGTATTAATTTGAGACAACCAGTGAGACTAGTTGATTTATGAATATTAAAATAATTTAAAATGACTCAGTTTACTACATCTGCTAAGCTCTGAGAATTACCTAAAAGCCTTGGCTGTAGAGAATCATTAAACTAATTAGTCACTTTTAATTTAATATTTAATTAAATTAAATCAATTTAATTAAATAGAGGTTAATTGTATACTGTGCAAATAATGGATACAACCCCCCACCCCCAAACAAAAAAGGAAAGTGTGATCTTTGAAATATTTACATGTTGGCATTTATATAGCAGTAATGAAGCAGTTCTTTGTAAGCGCTTGACTCATCATATTTTAATGCAGGAATGTTGGCAGTACACATGCAAAGCTCACATCCTGATCGGGAACTTATGAAAAACCTTTGTGGGTTTATAAGATTATTTTCAGCAGATTGTTGCACAATAAATCGTGTTGCTAAAATATGTGGTTTTTCTACAATAACAATTAGTCATCATGGCTAACGGGTTAAGCAGTGACACAGATATTGTGTTTTGTGGCTTCAGCAATTTGGGAAAACTTGTTGTAGATGTTGCCATGGCTGGCTGTCTTCATGTGAACAACTATTACTACTCATTTATTTAAAAAAAAAAAAGGTTTCACTAACTCGAATTTACAGACAGACTGAGAGTCGTTGAATTTGACTCAATGATGTGAGTCACCGGTTTGAACCAGGAAGAGATTTTGGCTAAGAAAAACCAAGATTAACAAGGTTTAGAGGTAAATATTTGGGTCTCGTCTTACTGGTTACAGATGGTGGGAAAGAAGTTGAAGATGTGGCTGAGTTGGCCTGAACGAGTGGCGTTCAACGTTTGGATGATTTTGTAATTTTGACGGGCAGGGAAGTCGTAGTTTGTGGCGTGAGGTGAGTTATTCAGGTTGGTATTGAGCGAGTTGACAGATTAGCCAGAAAATGTACTCGAGTAAGAGTAGAACTACTTCAAAATTATTTTTACTTCATTGAAAATAAAAAGTAATCATCCAAGAAATTACTCAAGTAAAAGTAAAAAAGTATTTGATAAAAAAAAAAAATCTTCTCTAGCAATACTGGGCAAATTGTCTGTCATTTAATATATAGAAATTGCGTAATTAGATGGGCAAAAATATAAAGATAAGAGGAAATGTTGGTATTTTCAGGACAAAGATGACAATTATTTATATATGTGACAAAAAGCAACAAAATCAAGTAAAAGAAAAATGTTTCCAATTCAGTTTCTTTCAATAAAAAAACAAAAAAAAATATGACACTTGAACAATAACTGCAGGATTTAATTTTTGGTTAAAATATGTTTGTTTTTATTCAGTGAAGTTGCTCACAGTGGGTAGAGAATCCAGAAATGTGACTCCAGTAAGAGAAGAAATACATCATAATAAAATTACTCAAGTAGAAGTAAAAAGTACAGCATAGTAAAAATACACCTAAAAGTAAATTATTTTTGTAAAACATTATTCAAGTAAATGAAATACAGGAAACGTAACTAGTAGTGACTATCCAACTCTTGTTGGAGGCTGTGGGAACTTCAGTTTTCCAGTTTGATTATAAATCAGCAAACTATAAAATCACCACCAACCAACCTCTGCATTCATTTGTATTTTCCTCTGTGTTTTTATTCACATTTGTCCTTAGGAGGACTTCACCTCTAAACTATGAGCTGCTCATCTGGATATCTTAGAAACAACAAAACCCAGATATAAGCTGGACAAGATCAGGGTGGAGTAGAGTATCTTGCTGGGACCTGCACTGCACAACTCCCAGGAGTGATCGCAAGGCGAGATCCAGTGGAACCAGTTGGCCCAACCAAAACATGCCACCTCCTGCTGCCTGTGAGGTCTGCTGGATCTCTGGGCGATCTAAAGTCTGTTTTGAAAACTCATCTTTTTAAACAGAGACATAATTCCAGAGGGCATTATCGATATGCCAGCCTTTGTTTTCTGACCTCACTGCTCAAGTTGGTGCCATTAGGATGTGATGCATGGATGTTTTTGCAAGTATTTCACCACCTTTTGTTCTTTAAATAACATACTTTGATTCATCAGACCTGGACGGCGAACGTGCATGGAAAGAAATCAAGTCGGATTACAAAAAAAGAAAAATGTCAGTAAAGAGGAGAAACAGATTTTTTCCAATTCACTTTGTGAAGATGATCAACATTCTGGCTCAAACATATAGAAAATTATTGCTTTTCTTTTGAAAAAGTTCACGGTAATCGGTAAAATCGTTAGAAATTCAAGACTTTTCATCATCATGTTTTATCTTAATAGCTGAAACTTTTTTTCGCAATTTGTTTTTACAAGTCAATTACCACCTTTACAAATGACAAACTCTAAACAGTCTAGCATAATTCGCTACATGCTTGTGCCAATGGAAAAAATGACACTTGAATTTTGGAAAAGTAGATTAAAGCAGCTCTGGTTTATAGCACTTTATTTATATTTGAAATTGGAAGCGATCAAATACAGACCAGACAAATAATCCCTTTAATTCAGCATGCAGTCGGAAAGTTCACATCCGAAACCAAAACTTCAGCACTAGTGACTGGACGCAAACAAGCAATAAAAAGCTAATCTGACAGACTACTTTTTTGTTTGGTGGCGCCTCCATGTCACCCACCTGGCCCACATAGCTTCAGGTCAGCAGGGCCGCATATGAAAAGCATATGGAAAACAGCCACTGCTCTCCTATAAAAACCGAGCTTTGTTTCTCTAAACTGGGGATGTTCAGAGACTGCTTGTAAGATACTGACTATTAATACTCACTCCACTGATCCTAAAAATAGTAATAGAAAATGGAACTATCCCTTTAATTTCAGAATCAGCTTTATTTGCAAAGTTTGTGTAAGGAGCGTCAAATTAAAACACTAATATATATATATAATATGCACTTCAAATGAGCAACTTCAAGAAAAATATAAAAATATATAAACACATTTACACCTAGATACATACACATTAGTGTTGGCAGCATATAAATAAGGATCTCGGTGTGATGAAGTTAATGCTGAGTTGTTCATCACTTACAGGCTAAAAACAGGCATTAACTGTGCGTTAGATCTTACAGGGGGGTTTACCTAAACCCAGACTAAAACCAGCCTCTTCAAATAAAACAATAAAAAAATCTTTTGATAGTGAAAAGCAGACTTAGTCACGATTCAGAAAGTGATTCAGTTCAACCATCTTCTAAGTAACACCCGGGGCATGTTTTGCTCGCACCGTGCGGGCTATAATTGGATCATTGCTCATCCTTTGTGAGGTTGTGGTTGGTTGGAACTATTGTTTCTCTTAGAAGAAGTAAACCGTGGGACCAAAGCACGCAGCTTGATGGAAATACTGAAGAGTCTCCTTCTTGTGTTGACATGGCGCAGCTGAGGGAGTAAACAGAGGCTTCACGTTGGGCGAAATTAAGAAGCTAGAGCTATTATTGGACTCGCAGTTCGTTTTAAGGGTGGAGGTGAGCAGTCATTGGCCAGTTTGTCGGTATCAGCAGCGGCAGCAGCGGTGGAGTTGAGCTCTTCCTTTCGCAGCAGCAGCAGCAGCAGCAGCAGCTTATTTCCATCTGAGCTCCACCTCCGCTCTCTGTCTGCCTCTCTGGGCGACAGTCTCTCTCCGTTTCGGTCTGTCTCCACATCACTCTGGGCTCAACCGGCTTTATTCTAGCGCCTGCTTCCTCGAGTCGGATACATGGAGACAACCTGAGCGTAAAAAACTTTTTTTTTTCTTCCCCTTCTTCTTCTTCTTTTTCTTTTCTGCGGAGCGCGCGCGCTTCTTTGGTTGTCTTTCTCAAGAAACTACCAGAACATCTGTTGATTTCCGGCGGACCTTTGGATCATCATTTCAGGTGAGAACGCTGAACGTGTGTCCGTGTCTGAACTGAAATGCCATCAGTCTGGGGGGGTCATGAGTGGAGAAACGAGCCGCACAGGCTCTTTCTCACACGCCACAGTCTAAACGTGTCTTCAAAAGCAGAGTTGGTTTTTTACCCTCATGTAACGATACGAAGTTGCTTATAATCCGCTTATGAGGACTAGAAAGGTCTTCGTCTGCCTTTGTATCTGACAGGCCCTTGGCTCAGGCCGGAGGAGAGAGTTTGGTTTCTTTGTCATCATTAAGTCTTTATCAGCCCTCATGAAAATGCTTGGGATTCCAGCAGCAGGTGCAGCGGATAATGGGAACCAGGAAGCCTGGGAATCAGAGAGAGGCAGTGGGGGGAGAAGGTTAAATCAAGTACATGAGTTAAAACAATAATCTGCAGCGCTATGACTTCCAATATGGGGTTGAACCTTTAAACATTTGACTTTCTACCTACTTTGTTTGTGTTATATTTGGATTTGATGTGACAGACCAATGCAAAGTAATGTGCTTTTTTTCCAGATTGGACAACGATACATGGATTTTCAAACATTTTTACAATCAAAATCGGAAAGTGTTGCATTTATATTCACATCTCAATCTGTTTTGCATATAAAGAGACTGAAATCTCCCAAGCTCAGTCAGATTGAATGGAGAGAGGCAGAAAACGGCAGTTTTCAAGCTCAATTGGATTTAGGTCTGGACTTTGACTGGGCCATTCTAACACACACACACACACACACCTGCTTTGACCCAAACCATTCTCTTTCTTCTACTGCTTTGTATTTATCTCAGTCTTATTGATATTAACAAACCTCCTTGTGCTTCAATAAAACAGCTGGATTTATGCTGAATTTAACCACTTTTTGGGGAATAGGTGTCATGTGAGAGCAGTTGGCTACACTTGTTTTTATTTAGAAGGAATCAGAGAAAAGGTGGGTTGAGTACAAATGCAGGCTATTTCAAGTTACTGAAAGTTGTTCACATGTATGCACTACTTTCTGTTTTAATGTGTGTGCACAACCCAAGAGGAGTCTGTGCATGCTCCAAAATCCCTCAGAGGCTCATTATGTTGGTCATAATTTCAAACTTTTCTGCATATTTGCAGAATCGAACCTGAACTGCGTTGTGGTTTACACGGCATTTGCCTGCTGTCCACCGTTTTTTTCTTTTTTTGTTTGTTTTAATGCAAATTATTTCAGCTTTTTCAAATAATGGTTATCAGAGCCAAACCTCTGGCCCCCTTTTGCTCTTTCAGTCGACACAATAGGAACACATGTATCAAGTTCCTACAGGCTTTGGCTCTCTGGCTGGACAATGAAGCCTTTATGACAGTTTGTACACCTGAACCAATCATATCTGCTTGCATCAGAGCACCAGACCGGTGTGCTGACGGCGAATCCCCCAGAAGCCCCCGGGCCCAGCTCTGGAGGTTCGGCTCTGATTGAGATTAACAGGAAGGCTCAGCAGGTGAACAGAAAAGTAGGATTAATTTAGATGTTTGATCGCACAAGTGAGTGGGGGAAAAAACTGCTCGACAGCTCTCAGACAAAACAGATGTCAATTGTAAATTATTCACTCGTGAGGCTTGAGTGAGTTTCTCTGCAGCAATAAAATCAGTGAAAGTGTGAAAAAAGGATTTATGAACTCGACTTGCTTTTAGCGATAGAGCTTTGGTTACACAGGTCATTCAAGTTGGTCATTTGTAGTAGTTAGTCTTTTTATTTTTAATTGCTCAGTGTGTGGAAGTGCGGTGATGCAAGAATATTCTTCCAGTATGAGCTCCTGACATGCCGCAAGTAAACACAGTAAGCAAAACCTTCCTCTAAAACAGGGCTGTCAAACCCATTTTTATTTCGGGCCATATTAAAAATGTGAATCTTCTTTAAAGGCTGGTTGTGTCAGAATGTTTTGATAAAACCAATTAAACTGTTATAATATCAATAATTAGCAGTTCCTCATTAATTTAGTGTTTTTTTACAATCAAAATTACAGATTTTGTGGTTCCAATATAGAAATATTACTAAGGAATTGTTATAATATTTGCACTAATGTTAAATATCACTTTTTATTACTCGCTGTCAGAAATGGACTATAACTTGACATCAAATAAAGTTGAGTTAAACAATTTTTTTTTACCAATTTTGAGAAACTGTAAAATCGGAAAGAAATGTTGATGTTGTGTGAATTTTGCAGATTTGTGAAGATCTGGAAAAACCTATTGATGTAATTTGGAGTCTAGAGGGCCACATAAAAAGCTACGCCGGGCCAGATTTGACCCCTGGGCCTTGAGTTTGACACATGTGCTCCAAAAAAGGTTCATTAGTTTAAATTTGTAATACGGAGAAATTACAATTTCATTGAAATATCCGAATTTCAATTGATTTTACAGTGAGGGCTTGTCTGTGCAAGATATATGAAATCCTGTGATTTTACCGTGATTGTTTTGTGGTATTCATGGTAGGGATGATAAAAGTAATCTTGGCAAAAAATGATCAGATTCGACACTCGTGCTGTGACTCTGTGTACATGCTGCAGCGCCTCTTGCCTTAAAGTTATAGTCACTCATCATCAAATCATTAGAACCGTTACGTCTATCTCTCCAACTGTGCTGCTAAAGTGTACAAAAAGATGGATTTCAGTCATTTTTTGAAAGCAGCATTCATTGATGCTCTCATTGAACCAGCCGTAGGAAAGTTGTTTGAATCAGAAAAGTAGCAATTATCAACAAAGTTTGGGGAGTTTTCAAATATTATTGATATAATCATCAACTTTAATAAAGACACAAATAGGTCCATAGAGAAATAATACTAACAATTAAAAAAACCACCTAATTACTTTAACAACTTTTATGATTCTCACTTTTGTTTCCCACGTTTTTGACAGAAATGCCTCAGTGTTTCTTGTCAAAGTGAGCTCTGTGTTTATTAGGAAAAGTAAGTCTACATTCTTACTATCAATGCGTTTGCTTACAGCCTGTATTTGTGTTTCATTGTCTCATTTTGAAGTAAGAAAGGAAGCAGGTTTTGAGTTGCCCCGTTGTTTTGATGCAGTCGGTAAATGAAGGCTTCATAAATATTGAAGAAGCATCCAGCTCTCGCATGTTGTTTGTGTGGCATCATTTTGGCTATGTGATTAGAGAGCAAAAACAAAAACACATTGACACAGTGACAGACGAGCAAAATGACCATCTTAGTATTGAAGATTATAACATATGGTCCAGTCATGTGTTTGAAAACTGTAACTGTATACAAAAATATTGTTTAAATTTCATCTTTATCTTTCATCTTCCGTCCTCCTGGTACATAATAAACAGAATATTGTTCAACCCAAACAAAAATTCACCAAAATTGTAAAAAAACAAACAAAACCCCCCCCAACTATTAATAAAAATTTAAATTAATGTCAGTATGTAATAAAATACTCATAGTACAGTGCAGTAATCGATTAATACAAGAATAAAAACCCATGCGATTATATTGTTTGTTCAGTAATTTAAAACAAAAATGTAAAATAGGAATTAATTGGAAAAAAAAGTTCAATTCTAATACTGTTAAACATTTATATAACAATACATATCTATGTATACTATGTATATGTATACAATCTATGTATTGTTTTTATTTTAAAACACAATTAATTAGATTACTTAGACCTAAGCTGATTAGTTTGTAGGAATGACTACCTGATTATCGAGCCTTATGGCTTACAAACTTTAGTTTTAAACAGTGTTGAGTTTACAGGAGAGATGAGTGGAAATCTTTATGTTTCTACCCCAGAGAAATGTGCAGTAGGTTTTTGTTCCCCCATTTAAGCCAGATGACTAGCAGTGTGCAGCAACAGGGCGGGGAAGGGCAAATGTGCTTTTCTCGATGCTCCGTAGGGACACAGTAAGGCAACTCCTCCGACATCTAAAGCTAAATGTTTGCAATTTGTAAACCGTAACTTGGGATTCCTTGTTACTCAATGATCTGATAGGCAATAATATGCACATATTTTCATAAATAACGCTGCTGTTTTATTCTTTAAAGGTCATATTGGTCCTTATTGACAACACATTGTTCATCTGGTGTTCTGGATCCGACGAGTGGCTGTTGCTCCGTCATAAAAGACGGCTAGACTCATTAAATTTATGTGTTCAGACCTGAGAAATTATGAATTTGCCTCATAATTTCCCTGATTATCTGCATGACTTGGATTAGTAGAGCGGTGAAGCAAGGCAAATTTCGCCTATGTGGTGGCTCTAATTTGAGAGCAGGCAGTGAAACGAATGCACTTTGCTGCTTTTCTGACTTGGAGCCTGTAGAAAAAGTTGAATTTGCCCAACATTTAGAGTAATATTGTCACATGTAACACATGTGGCTCATGTACATTTGCAATAATAGAGACGGGCAAAATCTGAATTGAGCACTCTGAAGCCTGCTTTCATTTCAGTTTAACAAAGGGAGTTCACTAAAGGCTAACTGTGTAGACTACATAACAAATTATATTATAAAGACGCAAAATATGTAAAATCACTTCTGTCTTTCTTTTTTCCCCTCCCTAAATTTGGACATATGTTCATTTGCATAGAAAAAAGAAGATTTATTCTGACTTCCCCAAAATTGCAAAAGAAATAAAAATAATTCAAAAATCTTCATTTGCAACTGTCAGGTCACAAATAGATAAATACATAAATAAATAAATTTCTTGCTATATTCACCCAACGTGGAGTTGGAAATTCAAAGGCAAAATGATGTTGAAGTAACCCGAGTTATGAGAAAAAGAGGGTGGAAACGATGAGTTTGCTAAGTGCATCTTGCAGGTTGCTTGTCTGCATTGCTGCATGCGTCTCTGTGTTGCTTTGATCAAAAAAAAGATGGGTAAAAATGAAAGGTCTAGATTGTGTGTGTGTGTTGCTCTGAACAAAAAAAGCAAAGTAGTATACATACAAGGACTTGAGTGAACGGGCTTAAATAAGAATAGAGGAAGAGAACTGCGACACACATCTGGTTTGAAAAGGAGGAAGCAAGGATCAGCTTTCTCGGTAACAAAGTCCAAAATAGGAGAACAGAGAAGAGGAAACATGTGTGGTTACTTATGGGGGGTCTGTGTTGCGATGTGTTCGTGCACACTTGCGCTTGTGCAGGAATTGCATATGGCTGGTCTCAGTGTTTGCGGTCGTGTCATCTGTCTGCATCGACTTGAGGCAACAACGCATGCAAGGCTGCAAACTACAAACAATGGCTTCCAAAGCGGAGCCGGGGCCATGGGTCACGGGGTCGATTAGTCGCAGCTCTGGCGTTTGTTGCGTAATCCCAGTTTAAACCAGGATGTGCCATTCAAATGCGGCACAAAAGCGCAAGCCGGAGCTCATTCACAGGCCATGCAGAGTGTGTGATTGTGTGTGTTTACCTACGCTGGGACATCGGGCAGTCTTGATTTGCCTAACTGTTGGCTACAAGTCACAAAGCGGGATTGTGGAGTGACACCTACAAACCTGAAGGCATGCAAATGCTTTGCGATGCAGGCACGGTGTGCTAGTGTTGATGTATATGTTAATGTTTGAAAGAGGGTGGGGGTAATGGAACGCAAGGGGGAGTGAGGAGACGACGACAAGGGAGTACAAAAATGACAAGTATGCAGGAAAAGAAACTGCAGGAAAGCAATGTTTTATGGTGAAATGTGTCAGGTTGAGTTTGCATAGTTATGCATCACGATTCTTAATGTTTCTGTGCCTTGGGTTTTACATATCAGGACATAATAAAAATAAACTATCTGGTCTTCAACGGCTCTACGTCGTTTAAATTCAACCTTAGTTGTGGAAAAGCAGATGTCACTCTGTCACTATCCAACTATCTGAAATGGAAAATTAGCAAGTGTCAGCATGTGTAAAGTAGCGAAGGCATCGGCAGGTTGTAGTTCTGCAGCATACGGGTGTGTTAACACAACGCCAAACAGGAATGCAATCTGCAGTGAACTGGGAAAAGCTGTCAAATAATTCAGGAAGAGTTGTAAAGCCATTTCCAAACAGTCCCAATCGCTCTTTGGGAAACTAATCGAGTGGAAACCTTTGAGGTCGCCAATCTACCCAGGAGTATACCTCCCACACGTTTCTCCCCTGCGTCAGATCACACAAGAGAATATGGCAGAACAAGATTGCATCTTGATTAATGCAATGTTTTTGGATTAGATGAGAGCTAATTAATAAAACGTGGCATGAAAGTAAAAAGATGGCATACCAATTTACAAGCATTTTGGTGGTGAAGTGGTAAAGATAGGCATCTTGCAGTTATCGAGTTGACCATAAACTCCTCTGTGTAGAAATGCTTCCAGATTCAAATGTGAGGCAATCCGTTCCGGTTCCAGAGTAAAAAGGTTGGAAGAACCTGAACGATAACCTCTGGTACAGAGACAGCAGCAAATCCGCAACCAAATGTCTGAAATACCTTGGTCAAATGGAAAAGCTATCAGACGTTTGAGTTGTGGATAAATGAATTGCAGCATTGATGAACTGCCAGAAGACTTGGCAAGACTTCCTTTACTACATTGATGGACTGTCGTTTTTTTCCTCCACACTGTGTTGAATCCATATTTATTGGTCCAGCATGTGTCACACATTTTTCTACACATTCTAACAATTTTAAAACCTAGTAAAGTCCCGCAGATTTTTTTTTTCTTCTCAATACTCTTAATGTGTTGCACCATGGACTCTCTTCCTTTATGTCTGTTTTCATTGTGAGATGATTGATGTCTGGTGTAAAAGTGAAGCTGAAACAGATCTTACTCAACGGTGTCAGCTTGTTTGCGGATTGCTTTTGGCAGCAACTCAGCCCGTGTGATATCCTGCCTCGCGCTGCCTCGTCTGGCATCGACCACAGTCTCAACAATTAAGTTGAACTCTACAAATAGAAAACCGTTACAATGGAAATTTGGAGGTGACAATTTGACAGCGCAAAAATGGAAACAAAATTCTCACTTTATCTTTGTTTTGCTCAGTGTCAAGCTGTTGCATACACTTTCCAAATTAGTCAAAAACACATGTGTTGCCTGGTGTTTATTCTGCAGAGTATCAAATCAGCAGCCGGAGTCCTTCCACACCCAAATGTCAGGTTTCAACTTTACTGTCACCTATCATTGTTTAGCTTTAGGTGTTAAAAATATATGACGGACCTTCTCTGTGGGTTTTGGTTTGACCTTTCTCCTTTGATTCTTCATCTTGATGTTGTGATTTATTTATGTCTTCTTGTTTGGTTAGATTTGCTCATTTGTGATGCTCTCCTCCACATTCGTCTCAGTTTGCTTCTTGTTTTATTATGTTGCATGGGTTTTGCTGTCTGCCTTGCTAGTCCCCCAATCTTAGTGTTGTACTGCTCCAGATCGGCCTTGGTTTTTGGTTTGTTTTGGTTCTGTTTACATTTTCACTCAATCCTGACTCGGTCTTGGACGTGCTGGATTCATTTTTTTGTTTGTTTTTTGTTCTAAGAATAGTCAAGACCACAGCTGCAACATACTTTTTATAGAGCAAATTAATGTGAAACTGCAGACTGCATTCAAATCGGACTGATAATGACTTCACTTTCTGGCTTTCATCTACCATCCTTGTTGCTACATGCTGGCGATGAGAAGATAAGTGAAGCGGGAGCAGAGTAAATACACCATTTTTTTTTTAAATTTGTACATCATGTAGAAAGGAAGTTAAGGCTTCCATGTCCTGTTGCCTCTTGTCACTCTGCCTGGAGCTTATGCTAAGATGCATAACATTTATCTAAATGTATCTGCTCATCAGAGTGGTCTCGTTTGTCTGCTTACCTTGTTCTGCCTTGTATGTAAGGGGCACTTAGAGGCAGTTCAGCTTACGTACAAGCTTGGCTTCACCCAAATGTCATGCAAGAACATTTTACTGAAAAAGTTGCAGCAACAACTACATTACTGGTTTGGTCTTGTTCTCACCGCCTTCACAGTCTTGGTCTTAAGTTGGTACACTTCGGTCTTGACTCGTCCTTGGGCACGGGCTCTTGACTACGACTACAACTAATCTTACTCTAATGACCTCACCCTATTTCTCACCTTGTATATTTGGCCTGCAGGTCTCTTCCACTAGTTCATTCCCAACCAGATTCATCTCCATTTGCAGATCCTGCGCTTTTCCTCCACATTTTCTTAACCATTTCAGGCAATCGACAAGCCATGTCGATTGTGCACAAGCGATTTGATTGATTGACTTCATTCATTCATTGATTGGCCCGTGGATATACCAATAACAACATCTCATCCAGCATTTTGGATCAGACCGTAGTTCGCGAGATGTTGAGCTGCAGATTAAGTATGGTCAAACATTGAGATATGAAACCTCTGTATCAATTGTGCCGGAAGAGCGCGTACAACTTCCACTGAATGGGGCAAACCGCCAGTGGCGCAAAAAGTGGGTATGCAGGGTATGCAACGCATTGGGGCGCAGCACAAGAGGGGGCGCCAAAACCCCGTCTGGAGGGGGCGAGCGCCTGTGATGTTTTCCCAAACACTTGAGCAAACCGCAACGAACAAATATATCAATATGCTGAGAGATTTTGGAGAAATTGGCCACCCAAGGTTGAAAACACAACATAGTATCATTGCGGCATCGACCACAACTCCTGTGTGTTCATAGACAGACATTAACAGTCTGTGAGACAAGTTGTTTACCTCATCCCTCCAGATTCACACATTTTCTCTACCTGACAGGGAGAAGGAAAGTTAAAGGCTCTGTTTTTATTTTTGTTCCAGCAAAATACGGCAGCAAACATTAAACCTTATGGGCTTGTAAAGCACTAGAAGAGACAATATTGGTTCTAACACAATAAGAAAAAACTTAGAATCAGTTCTACATTTCACAGGAAGCCAATTTAGAGAAGCTGTAATTGGAACAGCACAATTTCTTTCAGACCTATTTTGACTAGTGAATGACCAGTCAAAATAGTTGACTGGGCTTTCACTGTTTTTCAACCTGGTGTCTAAAATTGAGTTTTTCAAAATTTTAATTTTAGAAAAACTTTGCTCAGACTTGCTAAATGTGAGATTTAAAAGATGAGTTCAAGGTGACTTGATGCAACACTGGAGAGCAGCGTTATGTCATCCAGAATAAGAACAAATTAAGAACTTAATCTCTAAGGGTCCTAGAACCAAATGTGTCATTTTTGTCCTTTTTACATAGTAGAACATTGTTAAAAATGGAAGTCTTGAAGTTTGCGAGCCGGCACAGAGTTAATCAATGAATAGAGCTGGGTCTTATCTGTCACGTTTTCTTCATAAAGAATTAAAAGAAAGAATGGAATTGCTTCAAAGCCACACCCTGTGGAACGCCACGCTAAAGAGAGTATAAATTTAGGCTGGTCTTTGATGAAGGTCGCTTAAAATAAGATCTTATCAGACATTTGTTGCCGCCTCCTCATCTCTTTCTGAATTTAGCAGAAGTAGCAGCTTCCTGGGTAACATGAATCTCTTAAAGTCATAGCCTCAGAGACGTTGTTGCATTCTGTATTCTGACATTTTTTATATTTAGGTGCAGAGAAGAAGCAATTTCTTATAACTTCCAATATATTGAAAACATATAAGGAAACAAAATATGGTTTGTCTTGTCTAGAGAACATATAAATTAGTGACTTTCTACAGGTAGCTGCACCTGAAACACTCATTAATATCCATTAATTAAAATTATTGGAGCTTCTTGGTCATAATGTCTTTGCTCCAGTCACAGTGCAGCCTGAAGTGACCCAATTCCAATTTTTTTGTAAAATCAATTATTTTATTTTTTTTTAGCGGTTGTCGTTCACACTTCCAAATAATTACGACCTGTATTTGTTCTCCAGCATGAACGGGCAAACGACCTGAAAGTGTCCCGCATGCGCAGTAGAGGGCACAATAACGTCATACGTACAACGTGTTCTGCCAACCGCCATAAAGAAGTCCTCAGCGTTTGCGGAAGTAAACATGGATGCTAACGATGAAGCTTAGCTTACACATTTGAAGTTGTCCGACCGGAACAGCATATTAACAACTTAATCCTCACTATCCACGCCGTGGTTGTTGGTTTTTCCCCGCTGGCGAATATCAGGACGCAGAATACGGATATTTGTTGCGTATCAGTTACGTTAAAGTCAGATGAACGCGACCCGGCCTTGAGATTCAGGTCACATTTGAATCGAATACGTATCGGATTACCCGGTCGCATTCGAAAAAAATCCGACCTATGTTGTTCAGACTGTCATGAAAAGATCGGATACAGGTCGCATTACATAAAAAAATAAATTTAAAAAAATCAGAATTGGATTACTCCACCCCCCAACCCCCCTTTCCACGTTTTCCGTTTGTCATCCTCACAAAAAAAATAGAGAAAAATTTACTCTATTCTTTGAGCGGTTACTGTTAAAATAAAATTTCATCCCTCAGAATTATTTCACTTAAGTAACTGGAAAAATAACTTGTTACCTTCATTTGTCCTAAAAATGCTGTATTTATCTATTAACTTAAAAGAAATTTGACTTCGCAATTTAACACACTGAGATTGGGCCTCTGTGACTTTAAGAAGCTCTTGTTCTTTCCCACTGTGCTCAGCACGTCATGGCAGCCGATTTTAAATAACTTACAATTTCAAGAAAAAATGCATGATTTACAAAGTCACCTACATTTCCCACTGTTCTTTCATGTGGGATATCTTTGCTTAAAGGCGTTCCATGTATTTAAGCATTGTCTCATGTGCAGTCTACGCAGGTTTTCTCGTATTTTCTTACCTAATCCAAGCACAGACATGCTTGTTCTTCGCTGAGATACAGATCGGATTTTTTTCGGCATCAAGTTATCAGATTGAACTGGTGGTTGAACAAGGATAAAAGTAGTGGTAAGGACAATTTATTTCAGTCAATTTGAGCCTCTCTAGATTTATAAGCATATCGTGAAGGTGGTTTGAGTCAGTAGATTGGAAACAGCCCCCATTAGATTCCTGCAGCTGCTGTAGATAAGACGGAGCGCTGTGATCAAAATCTAAGCTGTATCTTAAAAACTCTCTTCAGTTTTCCTTTACCACCACCTCTACAACCAAATAAGAGTGATTACCTCATGGGAATGTATAGGCTGTGTGAACATGAAGGAAAATGACAATGACATAATCTATTTTGCGAAAATATTTGCATATTACATCCGTTGGAGAATATTTGCATATATAATCCATAAAAACTGACATCTTCATAGTTACTGCAGATTTTTCGTGGAGGGTGGCTCTATTTCTCACACACTTCTTAGTATGTTTTACCTAAATTAAAGCCCTTTTATGAATCACTCTTTAAAACACAATTTGCGGTTCGTGAAACTTTTTACTCAGGTTGATTTCTAACGCAAGTCTCCGTGGGTGCCCCGGGCAGCATTCTTTCAAGAACCACCACTGCTCACAGTCTCAGACCAAGCAGCGAAGTGAACTGTTCCTGTCCGTTTTTGCCGATGGCAGGGCTGTGAGAGATGGACGAAAACGGGATGCTGGAGGACAATGATGCGTTGTGGGAGAAGGTGGAGTGCAAGCGCTACGAGCTGTGTCGCAACATCACTCCGGCGAAGCTCACCCCGTACCTCCGACAGTGCAAAGTACTGGACGAGCAGGACGAGGACGAGATCCTTAACTCCCTGCTGCTCCAGGCAAAAGCAAACCGCACAAGTGAGTAAAGAGATGTCATGATTTGTAAGGAAAAAAGTCCCGCATGGTGAAACATTACGATTGGATGTGGAATTATGTTCATTTGCTGGCTCTGAACTTTAGAAATAAAAGGATTTGCGGGTCTATTTTTTTATCCAAATGCTAGATTTTGAATAAAAATCTAGTGAAAATTGTGATTGTCCGTGAGTTAGATAATCAGCCATAAGGTTTTTACACATTTCTTCCTGTCTCACAATGAATACACCTTCAGACATAAAGTTATTATCAGACGTCTGCTGCAAAGCAGAAGCCATGAGTTTTTTGTTTCTCTATACAATTTTGTTATTTGAGTGAACTTTGGCAGACAGGCTTTTTTGTCTTCCAAAAAAATGCCTGTCTGACAAATAATTTTTGTCATTTAAAAATGACAAAAATTATTTCAATTAACTCTGTAATTGTAGATGAAGAATAAAGGCAGTTTGATGTTTGTCTTATAACAGAGAACAGGAGACTTGTGTTTGGATTCACTAAACTTAAAAACAAAACAAAAACAAAAAAATCTTTCTTTAACCTTCCTTTAGGTCGTCTGCTGGACATCCTTCGCACCAAAGGAGAGCGGGGATATGGTGCGTTTCTGGAGAGTTTGGAGTTTTACTACCCTGAACTGTACAAGTCGGTCACAGGGAAAGACCCAACAAGACGATTCTCCACCATCGTTGGTGAGTCCCGGACATTTTGAGGCTAAGGGTTCTCCGATTTATCGGTGCCAATTTTCTTAATTTTGGGAGATCTGTGATCGGCCGATATGTAAATGTGAAGCTGATGTTATTCCCTGATCTTATCTGCTTCAGCAAAGGTCTAAAAATCCACCACTGTCCTCTTCTGCTTTCCTGTGAAAGAGGTTTGGTTGATAGACTGGTCCACCACGTCATATCTGCACGTTTGCAGTTGCCAACTGAGCAACTTTTTTGCTACCGTTGGTGACATTTCGGACAAAAAAAATAAAAATTTGTATCGGCCAAAATCGGTATCAGGATTTTTAAAGATCAGCAATCGGAGAACGGTTCTCCTCTATCTGAGACGCCTACTGTACCTCGCAAATGTTTATATTCCTCCAGAACCTTTTCTGATTCTGTCACTTTCCACCATAAACTTTTATCTTAATATTTTACTGGGATTTTATTTGATTTACCAACGTGGAAAGATCTAATTGAGAAGTGTAAGGAAAATTATAATTAATTTCCAGCATTAATGATTTTGTTTGAAGCTTACTACAAGTCATGGAGGAGACAGAGCAGAGAAAGCTGCTCTGTTCATATAACACCAAATTGTTTAAATCTTTTTAACTTCCTTGCAAAACAGCATGCTGTTGGGAAATGTGTGAAGATCCTGATCGGTGTAGGCGCTTCTGAAGACTTCGAGCAGTAACACAACGTAAATACTAATCCTCAGAGCTGTGATTTTATGGTTAAGATCAAACCTCATCAATGTGTTTGTCTGCACCCTTCAAAGTCCAAACCTTAATTCCTTAAAAGTTTGCGTTTTGGGGAATAGACCGGCGGAGTTATTGTGTAAAAACTATTGCTTTCTAAGTTCAGTTTCTAGATGAGCAAAGCAAGTCAAGACAAAGTTGTAGTTTCAGCTCATGAGCAATGTGACCTCTACAATAATGCACTTTGCAACAGAATAACAGACTTAAGGTCACAAAGAGACAGATTACTCCTTTCTTAAAGCCATCTAGTTCGAAGTGGCAAACCATTACTTTTAGGGATTGGGTCAGTAAGGTAAATTACGGTGATGTAGGGAGATTTTGCCTTAAAATCTTCCCGTTATGCTGATAAAATTGCATTAGCCTAAACGCGGCCTGCAGCCAAGAATCACCCGAGCTGAGGAAGAGACAACGCTGCGTCTGGACATCTGTAAAACCATCCCCATGGCCGACATTGTTACCAGTTTCTCTCAGCCTTTACTGATTTTGCCGGAGTTACTGGAACAAACTGGATTCAACCACTTTGCGAGAAAAACTGAAGTCTTTGGATTATTTATTTTTACACAGTTGAGATTGAAGGTGGCGATCCAATGATCAAAAACATAGACGTGAAATAAAAAACAAAAATGAAGATTGTAGAATTTGAATTGATTGACTCATAAGTAAACAAATATGAATTTACTATTCTAGAAAAATGGCTCGAGCTCTGATTTGTAGAAAATCGCCACGTGTCTCTTCGGGCATCACCATAAAGACTAATTTTGAATAACTAATCATGCAGTCGCTTGTGGGTGATTTCTCTTGTAGAGGTTGACTGACATTTTCTTATCTGATAGAAACAAGCTGCAGTACCAAGAAACAGATGAACTCCTCTGCTTTTTCTTTTCCTTTTTTTCTTCAAATGTACTATAATTGATCATTCTGTGGGACAGGAAAATAACTCATCAGATTAATAATTAGATATTTTTTTAATTAGAGATACAGTCATGTTGTTGAACTGTGGGAGGAAGCCAGAGGTATCTAGAGGGAACCAGTGCGTGTACCGGGGAGAAAATGCAAACTGACCCAAGATTGAGATTTGAACCCAGGATCTTCTTGATGCAAAGCAACCATTCTAAAAAACAGATACAGCTAAATAAAAATAATAAAAAAACAAAACGTGCATGATTATCCATCTACTTCTTTGTGCTCTATTTTGTTTTTTGGTCTTGCACACTGTTTTCTGATGAACAACGTTATAGTTTGTGGTGAACAATTGGGACAGTATATGATATATAGACAGTATAAAACCAGCCGTGCAACTGTAGAGCTTTACACTCCGTTGAGGCAAAACCAGCCCCACCTTCCTTTACTGTCTGTGGTTAGAATCTGAGATGTGTCTGTATATATATTTAAAGCTGGTATTGTATTGCACAATAACTTCTCCTCTTTATCTTTTTCTACCATCCCCCCTCTTTAGTTGAGGAGGGCCAGGAGGGTTTGACGCAGTTCCTCATGAATGAAGTGATGAAGCTGCAGAAGAACACCAAGGTCAAGACCCTGCAGAACACGGAGCTCAGCAGGAAGACCCGCACGCTGGAGGACGAGTACAAGAAGCTGCGCTTGGCTAATCAGGAGCTTCAAGCCTTCCAGCAGAGTAAAGATAGATCACATTTTACCTCCACCGATGAGCCTCACTCCCTTCACACAAACGGCGGGGCTTATGTGCTGGAAAACGCTAACCCCACCGCCGGCGTTTGGTTTACCTCTCTTGGTGCGCCGCAGTTTAGCTTAACAAGGATTTTTAATCACTTAGCCTACCAAAAGGCTGCTTCTGAAACTAGGACACTGTGGTCTTTGTTATCATATCCTGTGCAGTTAACCTCTGCAGCTGGCACACTGAGGCACCTTCAAGCAAGATCTAAAAATACAGCGAGAAAGCTTCTAGCCAGGTTCAAAACAGTCCACCGTAGCTTAAGCTAAGCAAACTTTTCCAACAATTTATACACCAGAAGCCTAAAATAGTTTTGAGGAAATTATTCTAAGGTTTCACCGCTAGACTGTAACGGAAAAAAAAAAAAAAACACACTTCTTTAATAAGCACAACTAATTTATGCAAATCCGTTTGTTCATGTATGGTAATCAGTTTTCTGCCACATTTGTCAGGATACAACAAGCTGAGAGAGGAGAGGAACTCCTTCAGCGACGAGCTGCTGAGGGTAAAGGATGAAAACTACAAGCTGGCCATGAGGTACGCCACGCTGAGCGAGGAGAAGAACATGGCCGTGATGAGGAGCCGAGACCTGCAGCTGGAGGTTCCCCCACCTGAAAGCATTTGCACAAATAAAAATGCACCGCTTTGGCTTTTTGCACATTACAGCCACAGATATTTTACTGGATTGTATTTTACTTTTTTTTTTTGTTTAATTATTCAATAATTGTAGTGCATAATAATGAGGTGAATGGAAAAGGATGCGTGATTTTCCCAAATCCTTTAGGATTCATTTTTAAATTTGTGTACATGATTTCACCCTACATGAAATCTGGTCCAGTGGAGATTAGAAATTAGAAATCATCTGATTCATAAAAAGAGTCTGTGTGTGCAATTTAATCTTAGCATCAATACAGCTGTGTTGGAAACTACTAAGACCTGGCCAGTCACCTGAACCAGACAGGCTGGAAATGAGGTTTAATTATAGAAAGGTCGTCATGGAAACCCTGGGGGAGCTGCAGAGATTCATGGCTGACAGGATGCCTGTCAGTCATCAAATCCGCCCTTTGTGAAAGATTAGCAAGAAGAGAGGCCTTAACGCAATGTAGTGATTATTTTCACAATTAGTCAATTTATTGTATAAAATATTGGCACATGCTGCAGATTTATTACTTAACTACGTAAGCTTGTTTTATACAATATATTGAAATGTGTAACAAAATGCAAATAAACAAATAATTCAGTTCCTTTTTCAAAGAGCAAGATAAACATTTTATCACCTAAAATACAATAAGAGCATTCCTTTAGTGAACGCTCAATCTTTCAAAGCAAAGGATTAAAAAAAAAAACTTCAAACATCAACGTTTGAACGGCTCTTCCTGGTTGACTTAACATCAGTGCATCGTAGGGAGCTCCACACTGTAGAAGGTTGTTCTGTTGCCAAGTCAACAGCAGAAAATACAGAATATTAGCCCGAATCTGATGATTATTTTTTAGTTAATATTTGAAAAGCAAACGTTGCTCAATAGAAGTTTTTTTCTTTTTACACAGTTTGAACCAGGTGAAGCAAAAATGGCCACTTTAGTATTTCAGAGTAGAACACAGACAAAGAAGTTTTTTTTATTTTAAATGCAAAATGTAATTTTTTTGTACAATTTTGGCTCAATTAATGGTATTACAGCAAATGCTATTTGTCTGCACAATCCAGTTAACTGTTAATCCATTACTAAATTTGCTGATGATTATTTCAATAATCGATTAACCACAATTAATATGATTAATCGCTTCAGCCCTAAAAACGCATTGTTGAATAAAAATCATAAAATCTGCAAACCTTTTGAGATTTTTTTGTAACAACAAAAAAGAAAAAAAACAGAAACTAAAAACAATGATTTCATCTTCATTCTTCTTCCACTTCATTATTAGGCATTACTTGACGTCAGTCTGAGATTTATGGCTGTAATGTGTTGCACTGCATTTGGATCTCTGTTTGTTGGTGAGCGCGTTTTGAGGAAATGTCGGATTCTCTGGGCCTTACAGATTGACCAGCTGAAGCACACGCTGAACAAAGTGGAGGAGGAGTGCAAGATGGAGAGGAGGCAGAGTCTCAAGCTGAAGAACGACATCGAGAGCCGACCCAAGAGAGAGCAGATCTTCGAGCTGGAGAGGGAAAACGAAATGCTCAAGATCAAGCTGCAGGAGCTTCAGTCCATCATACAGGTAGGGAGCGTTTATCTCCTCTGAGAGTCGTTTAGGATCCACAGAATCAGTCCGTACACAGACGTAACGTTTAATATTTGACTGCACTCGCCACCTGCGGCTTTTTGCTCAGTTGAAGCTGATTGGAGTTGACCGTGAATGAAGCCATGCAGAGTATGTGGGGAAATAATTGAGCTTTTAATGACTTTATATCCTGCTGCTCATCAGACATCTCAAGAAAAAAAGAGAAAAGTTAAGCCTTTAAAAAAAAAAAAAATCAACTTTGTTATGTGTGTTTTTTTTCTCTCAGCCTGGCCCCTTGCCTGCGTCAGACAAGGCCATCCTCGACATTTTGGAGCATGACAGACAGGAAGCTCTGGAGGACAGACAGGATCTGGTCAACCGCCTCTACAACCTCCATGAAGAAGTTCGACAGGCAGAGGAACTACGAGATAAGGTTACAGCTCGGCACGACACACCACACCACCCCCATTGTTAACATTGTAAGATGGTCATGTGGGTTTCAGTGGTTACTGATTTGAAAGTATAATCCGACTTTTCCCTCTTCGTCTTTCTCCTTCTGTGACTGGCTTTCACTTTACTGCGCACCGCTTTTAACGCATTGGGTTTTTCTGCATACAATTAAACAATTTTAGCATTCATTGAATGGTAATTATAGATTATGTTGTTAATAAAATCATTTAAAAAATGAGATAAAATGTTGCAGAAGAATGATGATTATTGTATTATTGTTGTTGAGACTAAAGATTTTTTTGAGGCTATCTGTTTTGGTAGCTAGCAGAAACAGATAGCCTGTTAGCTTGTGGCCAACTCCAAACTAACTTTCAAACCAAACTTATCATAAAACTTTACTTTACATATTATGACTGAGCATGTTTTCATGACGAGGCTGAAAAAAGTATCATAATATAAGTCAATATCAATAATTATTGATTAGTTTTTTGTTTTAAATATTTGAAATACCGCCAAACTGGTGACATCATCTTTCCTGTTTAATCCACAGTTTTCTCTCCACAACGTTGTTTTTCTTTTCTTTTTTTTTATTTTCAGGCAGTTATGAACCAGAAACTGCTGCTGTGCAAGTCACTCAACAGGTTGTTGCTAGGCAACCAGAAAGGGAGTGAGTTAGTTGATGCCACCAGCCTCGCTTTGCTGGCTGTGGGGGGTTGAACGTAGGCTTGTCACGCTAACAAATTTTACTGGACAATAAATTGTACCACCAGTTGTCGCAATAAACAATACTATTGTTGCTTTGAGACAATTTTCAAGCAATATAATGGTAAATGCATAATAATGCAAGAACACATTCTCAAAGATGAATAAACTTTAAATTTTAATAAACATTTAACACTGGGACTGGATTTTAATATCCAAAATAACAAAAAAGAAACAAACAAATAAAATGAAATATGAAGTGTTTGTAAGCAAAACTGTCCTTCAGACTGAATGGTTTTTATGAGTGAGGGAAAAGTGTATCGTCAGTGTGCAGCAGCAGCATCATTTAGTAATTGTGTGTTGGTGTAAATAATGTGTGTGTTACCACACCTTTAAATAATGGTGCCTGTGCCATCTGTTTCATTTGCAGTACCTGGAGGAGAAGGAGGAGCTGGAGCTGAAGTGCTCCACCCTGCAGAAGGACTGCGAGATGTACCGCAACCGCATAGACACCATCTCCGCTCAGCTGGATGAGGTGGAGAAGGAGAGGGACCAGGTGACCATCATCAAACACACTCTACAACCTCCTACACACTCAGTGTGTTGGTCACCTTGAATGAAAACAACACTTTTTGTTTCTTACTTTGCTGTATTGGCTCCTGCAGGCGTTTCGGGCCAGAGACGAGGCCCAGCATCACTTCTCTCAGAGCCTCGTCGACAAAGACAAATACCGTAAGCAGATCAGGGAGCTGGAGGAGAAGAGCGACGAGCTCCACATCGAGATCGTCCGCAAGGAAGCCAAGCTGGTGGCGCTAGAGAGTCGCCTGCGACGGATGTCCAAGGACATTCCCCTGGACCAGGTCAGACACGATCACATCACCACAGAGTCGTCAGTTTCCCTCTGATGATCTACTGTCCTGCCAATCATAAGTGTGTTCTACTGTATATATAGAAACACACTTTAATGTTGTCATTTATCTCTATTTAACTGATCTGCCTTCTGTACAGATAGAATAATAAGACATCTTATTATTCTGGTCATGTGTTTTTATTAGTAAAGATAAGTAAAAAGCCTCCAGTATTTAATTGCAGTTGCACAATCTGACACAGAAAAATTTAGTAAAATCCAAACTATTGTTTTTGTACATTTATTCAGTGGAGAAATTGTGATGTTTGAAAATATTTTTTTTTCTTTTTTGCTCAATACCCAGAAATTCAAAACAGTTAATCAACAAAATTTCAAGATGCAGTTTGAAAAAACTAAAACAACCTGATTGTAGAATTGTAAGATGTATCGATATTTACTCTTTCCTAACATTGGATATTAATGTTGTCAAAATTAAAGATGGATTTTCAGTGTGACAACAATTATAGATGTAAATGTTAAAGTTTCTTTTTCCCATACTCACCCTTAGGGACGTAGTCAGGCGAGGAGTTATAGAGGGGGCTGAGAGGGCGGCTGCCCCCCGGCCCGGGCCTAGATGGGGGCCCATGAGTGCTCTGGTCTGGAGGTGCCAGGGGGCACCTGCACCTGTAGCACAGGCAATACATGTGAGGGGCCCAGTCATTGGCCCCACCCCCCGGCCCAACGCTGACTTGCTCTGCTAGTGGACGTAGTAATTATTTCTGTTAGTGACAGACTAGCTCAAACACTAACAGTGTATAAAATGTTGCCAAATAATTGTTCCCTAATCAAGAAAAAAACTTCATTTTGTTTTTAAAGCAGCTGCTTTTCTAACTTCCTGTTGCAGCTAGCTCTGCTGCAGCGCTAGCACCAACTTGTATATGAACTTGAGCAAAATGTGAAGGCTGGAAAGTGATTTAAAGTGATTTAAGTTAAATTGTTAGAAAAATTATGTTTGTTATCATTCTTACATTTGTAATTTTACTAGTTTTGCTATTTAGAAGTGTAGTGTTAAATTTGTTGAAACTGTGGAGACAATTAAATCTTCCTTAATCAAGCATGTGTTTACATATGGTGACTTAGATCTTCCTAGGATAGTCCTGAGCTGTAAAACATGTCTATGTGTTAATTGAGTATCTGTGTCTTCCCTCTGTCTGTTTGAATCCACATCCTACTCTGTCTGAATTTACATCCTACTGTGAAGGTAGGATGTGGGTTTCACCCCCCCATTCCTGTTCACACCTTATTTTCCCTGCTAATAAAAGAGACAAACAAACTGAAGAGGGCATAACACATGGTGAGCGGCTTGGAGGAGCAGTTCACTGTGTCGTCTCCTTCTGCAGAAGTTTTTAAACACTCATATACGTTGTCTGTGGTTCTCTTTTTTAATGTAGGTTCAAGAAAATACCTAACAAAATATATTTTATTTTGGCAGAGTTTGCCGAGGGACATGCCGTTGCCCATCATCTCTCACGCGGCTGAGGACAAACAATGCTGGTCCAGCGACGAGTCGCACGAGGAGAAGTGTCCGTCTGACGAGCCACGACTCAAACGCAGGCTGAACCTTAAAGCAGGGGTAAGCCGTCCTTTACGTCTGTTATATTGAAAGCAACTCACTTCTTTTTTGAAAAGAGAAATAATCGTGTTCACTGGGAACAAAAAAAAACAAAATATGCAACACAAATAAGTTTTGAAGTTATTTGAAATCTAAGTCATTTTTCCACCAGGACGTAATTGGTTGAACTTGAACTGTGTTAATATCCCTCAACTTTTAATTGCTTTCATTTGTTTAATAAACATAGCAGATATCATAGCTGGAGCAGCAAGATTAATTGTTTCATCGTTTTGTCTTCAGCTCCGATGTAAGTCTCCAGTTTCGGGGTTCAGAGACAATCCGATCACCTCAGATGCCAGCCATCGTACCGGTACGCAGGACTTTTGTAATGCATATTTATCAGTTGATTGGTTTGCTTTAACTCTCTATGTGTCTCTGCTTTTCAGTCAACGGAGATTTCCTAGAGATCCAGACGCCAAATGTCAACGGCAACAACAACTCTCTCCCTCCGTCTCCCAGTTTCCCAGTTTCCCCAACGTTCCCACTGCCCTCAGCTCCGTCACCCCTTCCGAACATCTACCCCTGTGTGGAGCAGTACAGGCAAAATATGGTAAAAAGGGGCCAATTGAGCATAAACTACATTTGAATTTAATTAAAATGCATGTTTTTGAAATTATTTAATAGATATTATTGTAAATGAAATTATAATGAAATAAAATTATTTCAGATGAAATAAAGCTTACCTTTAATTAATTAAAATCAAATTGGATATTGGATTTGAATTTAATTAAAATGCAAGTTTTTGAAATTATTTAATAGATATTATTGTAAATGAAATTATAATGAAATAAAATTATTTCAGATGAAATAAAGCTTACCTTTAATTAATTAAAATCAAATTGGATTATTTTGAATTAATCAAATTAATTAAATGAAATGTAAATCAAATACTTTTGTTTTATAGTAAGGGATTCAATTAAAATTTTAAATTCAATTTAAGTTTGCTAGAAATCAATTAAATATTTTACTGGATGATAAATTGTCCCACCAGTTTAATAATTGTGTGTTGGTGTAAATAATGTCTCTGTTACCACACTTAAATAACGGTGCCAGTGCCGTCTGTTTCATTTGCAGTACCTGGAGGAGAATTTAACTTATTTGGAGTTTTTTTTTTTTTTCATTTTTATTTAGCTTTGATGATGTAATTTATTAGTAACATTTATTCAATTTAATAATTTATTTTTTAAAACATTTTAATTGAAATGAATTCTGCTGTTATTACATGAAATTAAGGAAATTGACCTGATGTCGTCTGAACTGATTCAGTGTTTTTCTTCCTATTGAAACTTCAGCTCCGTTACCGTAACGACAGCATCATGTCCATCGTCCCAGAACCTCCCGAGAAGGCATCGCTGTACAGACGAGAGAGGGAGAAGGAAAACGACTTCCAGCTCCGCAGGTACAGCTCGCTTAATTTTACTTCAGGTCGTTATGATCCCACCAGTTTTCATTGAATTTAATTAGATTTATTTCTCATTTGCTGAAGCGAGAGCCATAGAAACAACAACCTTATTTTCTGTTTTCTTTGCAGCCTCTCCGACTTCGATAGCGACAACATGGAAATGGAGTGTGGTAATGTGCTTTTATGTAACGTTCAGAATTAACCCAAATGATTAATTTGATGTTAGTGCTCTTGAAAACATCTTTTCCAAGTTAATATCTTGATTGATTGATGTGTGTGTGTGTGTGTGTGTGTGTGTGTGTGTGTGTGTGTGGATTTTCGTTGCTTTGCCTCAGAAGATGGCCCAAACTCTGTGATCTCGTCGTCGTCCTCCCATCAATCAGAGGGAATAGACACGTACGATCTGGAACAGGTCAACAATATCTTCAGGAAGTTCTCTTTGGAGAGGTATCCTGCTACTTTCCATCGACGTGATTAAAAAAACAAAACCGCCCCAAATTCTCCTATTGATGACCCCCTCTTTTCTGTGTCGGTGGACACGCAGGCCGTTTCGCCCGTCTCTGTCCTCCTTCTCCAGAATCAGCTCCACCATCAAGCCGGTGCAGGAGGTGGCGCTGCAAGGCGACAACCTCTTGAAGGACGTCACCCTGGTCGGTGGCAACGAGAGCGGGATTTTCATCTCGTCGGTTCAGGCTGGGTCCAACGCCGAGAGAGCAGGGCTGCGAGAAGGCCACCACCTCTTGCTGGTAAGAAGTTAGCGTCCACCCTGAAAGTTAAACTAGTCAAATATGAGGTGAAAATTTGTTACATCGTCAAGGATTTATTCAGAAACATCTCAAACCGAGTTAAAGTGGAATTACTTGGTTGTAGTTTCTAACCCTCGCTTATTCTGTGATCGACTAACCAGCTGGAGGGATCTGTAAGAGGGGAAAACCAGAGCCTTTCCCTGGACACCAGCACTCAGGAAGAAGCCCACTGGACGTTGCAGCACTGCTCCGGACCAATCAAGCTGCACTATCGAGCCAGTTTTGACTGTAAGTCATTTTTATTGATGTAGAAGCAGAAACAAATGGCAGCTGGCTTTAAGAAGAGAGTGTAGCGGTATGTGTGTTTGTGTCGGATCGACATGGTAACGACATCCCTTCTCGTTGAGTCACAGCCAATGACCGTTTAAATTCAGAAGAAGATTCAAATGTGTTTTTATTGGTATATTTAGTTTTTTCTATGACAGAAAACGAGTCTGAAGTTACTGTCAAAAGCACTCCACGCCAAACTAATGCAAGAATCTCTCTTATGCAACATCATTTTTATTACATCCATCACCAATTAGCCACAAGTTCAGTCACCTGGTTTTTAATAAGCGCCACCTAGAGTTCAAACTCTAGGTGGAAACAGTTGAAATGGTGCAGGCAAAGGAGTTTGGTGGAAAATTACTACAAGTTAACATCTGCTGACAATGTTATATGAAATTCTTGTGAACTCTCACTAAAATAACTATTTGGGTTACATGTACAAGGCTGGGAGTTGCTTCCCACAGCTGCGTCAGAACCAGACTGTCTCGCCCCTTGTTTTGAATTCCTTATCCTTGGTATAAAACTCAAGTGTCGTCTCTGCCTGGTAGAGGTTTTTTCCCCCAGACCTGCTTCGTTATCGATTGTCCTACAAAGTCTCTGTATTGTGCACAATATATGAATAAATCTGATTGAGTGATTTCACCTGACAGTGCTTGGTAAAATATATATTTTTCCACAACAGAAGAGAAGCTTTTCAGTTCAAGAAACATGCCGTTGTATTTTGGTTGATTTTATGGCCTGTTTGTACGGTTTAGGTACAACTAAGAAATAGAGACAAAATAGCATGATTCAAATACAAAATGGAATCACAAATTGGCCATATGGTGAGCTGACATGGAACCATTTAGAAAACAAATCGAGCTTTTGGCGTTTTCTTTGGGTTTGAGTATGTTTCTTAGTTTTTGGGCCAAAAAAAAAACAATGAACGTCCCAAAGTGTTGCTCCGTGTTGAAGCCCAGTAGCTGTTTTAAGTCTCCTGAGCTCAAGCCTTTCCACTGACATGCTTCACAGCTTCACATTAAATAAGCCATTTGCCCGTTCTCCAGCTTATCGTCGGCTCCAGAGCAACCTGTCCGACGGCACGCTGGCGTCTGGAGACTCCTTCTACATCCGAGTCAACCTGAACATCTGCGGACAGTCAGACAGCTGCTCCCTGAACGTGCGCTGCGACGAGGTGGTGCACGTTCTGGACACCAGGCACCAGGGCCGCTGCGAGTGGCTGTGCACCCGCGTTGACCCCTACAGTGGAACGGATCTGGCCGAGCGTGGCACCATACCCAGCAACTCGCGGTAGGACTCAGAGTTAGACGCTTTCAGGCAGCCTGAAAGGTGCAGAGCAGAGCTTATTGTGGCGCTTTGGATCCAGAGACTGGAGATTTCTCACATTGTCTGTTCGATTAAAAAATCTGTAGCAGGAATCGATGGTTATGGCAAAATATTTCTCAAGTGCCGTGGAAAACCTTTCAAGATAATCCTATTGCAATAAATGTTGTAATCGGATGATCAATTAAATATCTTTGTACTAGCCCTTTTCTAGAAGGGCAATTTTGTTTACAGAAACTACAGAATTCATTTTATTTGTTGTTTTGATTGTTTTGTTTATATATTTTGGGTATTTAAAAATATCTTCCTGTTCTAGTGTCAAAACTTCATTACAAAGTTTATTGATCTTTAAGAGTGTCTACTCTCATTTTTATGCTATTAACACTGTATTACTTGAAAATGGTTTCAAAAGCTATTATTATTATTATTATTATTATTGTTGTTGTGTATTGCAGCACCAATTAATCGTCCAGCAAAATTAGTCATTATGACAGGCCTGCTTAAATATTTATGAGATTTTTTTTTTCAAATTGTTTCAAATTATTTTACAAAAATGACTCATGGATATTTAAAAAGCATTTTCCTAACAACGAACTGAAACAATGATGTGAAAATGTAACAGCCTCCTTTGCTGAATCACAAATTAAGTGATTTGCTCGAGTTTCACAAGCCACATCCAGACCTATAAAGAAGAAATCCCTTTAGCAGAACCGACCTATACTTTCTCACCGCTCTGCTTTATTTTCAGGGTTGATTTAAATCCTTGCATCTTTGGAGCTTTACGAGTGTATTTTGTGTGACTGCAGAGCTCAGCAGCTGCTGCTGGTAAAGATTCAGAAGTTTGTCTGTCGAGGAGGGAAGGAAGAAAATGAAGGCCACCGCACGAGCAGGGTGAGCATCCACCAGATTGATCTATTTAACTGTCGCTCAGAAACAACACCAAACTAACAACAAAGTAATGATTTAAGTCTGATTTAAGTCTAGTTTATTTGTATAACATAATGGCCAAACAAGCAACAGTCATTATCAAATATATTAATCAATGTTCCAGTTATTTTTAACCAAAGCTGGGATTTCAGCCTTGATTTAATGGCGCCTGGTGTTTTCGGCAGTTTTGCAGTTTTCTGAACTTTTGTTCCAGATTAGAGGAGCATAGAAGCTGAATGCTCTTTCTCCATGTTTGGTTCTGGTTCTGGAGACATTTTGGTGCAAAGCTGTTCAGTGATAAGTAAATTAGCAGAAGTGAATTAACAGAAGTAGGTTGAGTGGGTCTATTTTTTTATGTGTCTGAACATTGCTTAATAGCTTCCTGTAGAAATGTTCCAGCATGAAAGGCAAAGAAGAAGCAAATTTGACAAAGTAGTGCACAAAAAACTATAAATAAGATATTCAGAATTAAAATTTTGACCCATTTTATTTTGCCATTTTTAGACCTTGTTGTTTAAAGCCGTAGTAATCTAGATTTAGTTGGATGCTATTCGGCAGATCATGAATTAAATTGTGTCTTTTCTCAAATGTTTAAGCTGCTCAGAGATTTATCAAACTTTTCCAGATCTAAAATCGTCAAACCTTTGACACCATGTACATTTTCAAACTGAACTCTGACAATCTGCAGTGTCTTTACTAAAATCTTTCTTGCATTGAGTCTTTTTTTTTTTGCACCACATCTTTACTTTGTCTATCAATATTGATTATTTGAGATTTATTGTGTTATGTTGCTGTATGCATAGGCGAGCAGCTTACAGCCAGAAGAGGCCGGCTCCCCTCCTGATATCAAGGCCAGCCCTCGCTTGTCCAGAGCCAGTATCTTCCTCAATCAGATCCTGCAGGTAATAAAGTCCAAACACGTTTGGTGCTGACAGTATGATGAGGTTTTATGTTTTGTTTTTTTACAAATAAAAAATCTGGAAATCTTGCTACAGATTCTAAAAAAGATTCAGGTTTGTACTTTTGAGCATTGCAGCTCTGCTCTAAACACGTTTCTTTCTCAAACTGCCATGCTTTTAGCTCTGTCCATTTTCCTGTCATATCCAACCAGCTTCAGTGTCTCTACTGAAGGAAAGCATGCTGCTTCCACCACCGTGTTTCACCATTGGGAGCGCGTTCGCTGTGACGCGCCGCCTTAGTTTCCCATCAGTCACGGCGGTTTGCATGTCAGCTAAAAGGTTCAACCTGAGAACGTTATTCTTTGATTCAATCTCTCGTCTAGATTTAGGCTGAGATTAAGTCACCAAAAAATCTGCTCTAGATTTTATCTGGCGGCATCAAATTGAAGGCAGCTGGTGGTAAAATGAACCTGGAGCAGAAACAGTTTTCCCCTAAAGAGAAACCCCATCAGACTAACCACGGCCTTCTGTCACTCCAGTTTGTCAGCAGGGTGGATATCAAGTACAAGCGCCTGAACAGCAACGAGCGCGTGAGGATCATCAATACTTGCAGTGCAACACTAGCGAGGCAAAGCTTCGAGCTGCTCAGACAAGAAGGTGAGCGGACGAGCCGACAATTCTTCAGAAGCAACACGGAAACTGACGCGTTTGTGAAGATTCACACTGAAGCCGCCTGAACTCCGTCTAAGGTCACAGTTTAAGATTAGATGCTGCGAGGACTGATGTTAGAAGTCGTAACCACATAAAGAAGCTTCAGTGTGAATTTATGCTTTAGGCTTTTTTTTCTTTTTTTTTTGTCACTTGATATGAAAAGGCGGCACCTCTCTAAAAGAAGCAGAAGGGTTAGATAAATAAAAAAGGAAGTGGAAGTTCAGCAAGGATGCTTAGACAGACACATGTTGTCTCAGGCCCAAGCTGGCGCTGATACAGAACGATGAAGTCGAAGCTGTTTCGAAAGTCAGAACGTGTTACTCTAAAAGACAAACAAACAAAAAAGCAGACAATGAAAGTGTGAGCGCTGACATGTTGGATGAAACAAGCGTATCGCAGAGTCAGTGGAAGCTGAACTTTCACAACATTCAGATGGGGGGCCAGGGGAACAAAAGGAGTTGTAACCATGACAACAAAGCCCTGAATAGCAGAAACACCCAGTCAGAGGAGGAAGAAAGCGGACTCCATTCATCTTGGTGAGATGAAATGGAGTCCGAGGGTCAAAATGGAGGACATGTTTCATGGACTTGAGCAGTTCTGGATGTTACGTTGAAAAACAGCAGAGAAGTGGTGAGATTTGAAGATAAATACCAGAAACATTGTGGAAAGACAAATTAATGTGTTTAGGACGTTAAGTAAATTCATCAGATTAAGACTTGGAGGGAGTCATTCCTCTCCATATATAGAAAGATAGCCCCACAGCATGATACTGCCACAACCATGATAAAGCTTTTAAGTTGAAGTTGAAGCTCGGCGTGAATGAATGCATAGTTCGGTGTTGGAGACGCAGGAATCCAGCAGATTTATTAAAAACCAAGAGCGGCAGAGATACCAGTGGCTTATAGCCCGGTGCAGCTTATATATGTACATTTTCAGATAAAAAAAAACCACTTCGTAGATGCCGCTTATAGTGAGGTGCGCTCTACCCTCCGTAAAATACAGTAATTACATTCAAAGCACTGTTTTGGACACAACATGAGCGAATGCACTCACTGAACGTCAGATTGGAAGTGTTGTTATAAGTGTTGGCCGTTCCAAAGTTTGAAGGAATTAAAAAAAATAATGATCAAGCACTTTCACTGAGGTAAAGAGAGAAGCAGGAAGAGGTGGCACCTACGTAAAATCTGACTGAATAAAGCTACATTAAAAAGGATGTGTAAAAAATGGCTATAGTGACATCAGTTAGAGCTGCGCAGGCCTTTTTATGCAAAAGAACAAAGAGAGACAGCTCACTTCTGAACCAGTTCTGAAATGGGGTTGCTACATTTGGAGGGTTAAAAGAATGACACTTTCTATGCAGTCAGTTTCTTTAATCCAAGAAATCTCCTGATGCAAAGTTGTGAATATTGTGAAAGAACATACAATCATGAATCCTAAAAAGACAATCCTGATCAGAACGGATGTCCAGACCGAACAGTGAAGCACGAGATATTTATATGTCTTATCATGAAAGCACCTTTCGTGATAAGACATTTAAATATGGCAGCAAGACTTTCAGTCTGCAAAGACAGAATCAGGCTTGATTATTTTGATTAGTTTCAAAGCAATTACCCCCAAACGGCAGAAATTCATTGTAAATGTTAAAAAGCGAAAATGAAAGAGAAAGCTGGCATGAGGCAGCAGAGCAAGGAGCGGAAAGCAGCCAGAGAAGGACGGCGTTATGGAAAGGACAACAAAACCCACATATACACGTAACACAATGGCCACATTGAGACAAAAGTAGGTGGCTATGTACTCAACTCAGAATGTGACTTTATAGGGCAAAGATCAAAAATAGCGATCTGTCCATTGAAGAGAGGAAGTCAGAAGAAAGGTTATCTGAGAGCATTGCTTGTTTCAGGCTTTACAGAGATCATGCAAACACTATGTATGTTGTTTACCTGTTATCCACCAGTGGGGAGAAAAACTCAGTATCCAGATTTACGTTGTGATTTTTGCTCCTATTCTGACCAGCAGTGATATTCTAAGACTGAGCTTTTTTTTAATAGCTCATTTCGTATGAGCAGCAGTGAATGGAAGCAGCTGAAAGTCTCACTTTCCTACATGTTCATTTTGTCTGTGTTCAGAATATTTGTTTGTGTGTTGCATTAGTATTTGGAGAACATCTGCTGTAATATTTAAATTTGCTGAATGGGTCCACCGTGAATTTTCTCACTTTTGTTTTGGGTCTTAAAAGTCACTTTATTTAGGGTGGAAGGCGATGTAAAATACTGCCATGAATCAGATTGCTACCGCTAACGATCACGAGCAAATATGCAGCAGGAACATTTGGAGAGAGCAGTCGGTGACTTCAGTTGTTAGAGCACTGCTTGGATATTTTTATACTCGCTCAAAAAAGCAAAAAGATTGGTAACATGGGTTGCTTACCCATTTTATATCCTGAAAAACTTTATGCTCACAAACATCACCTTGTTGCTATGGCTGCTGAATCAGCTCCAGCTGTCTGTCATTATCATGACATGAACTATGTTTGTGTCTTCCTCCATCGGGATTAGATAGACAAGTCAAATATTTTATAAGACTGAGATAAAACGTGTCGAACTAAGAGACTGTTTTTGGTCACTTTCACAGTTCCTTCCCATTTTTCCTTAAAAGAAGATATTTGGGGAAAGTAAAAGTAATGACAAAACATTTAAACAGCGTCAAATCACTGTTTAAATGTTTAACCAATATTGAAACAAGTTTAAGTCATTTCAAAAGTTCACTGAAATGACTTAAGTTGCCACAAGCCAGTGACCCGATGCAATCCTTAGATAAAAATGTTTTAACTGCTTTCAATAATTAACTCATTGATAAGTAGGATCAATTGGAATGTATATGTGATTGAATTGAAGTTTTTTGGATTTTTTTGCAAAGTGCCTTGTGACAACACATGCTGTGAATTGGCGCTAGGAATTGATTTGAATAGAACTGAATTAAAGTAGCAGAAAAGAAGTATTTATTTTATTATGAGTCTGCAAGCAACAATTATTGGAGTCGTACAAAATTACTCTGCTTCACAAAATGATGCAAAGGCAGACTGTGATTGCAAATGGCTTTCCCTTCTAAAAACATTGTGTTTCATTGAACGCCTCTCTCTTTTGTGCTTGTGCGTTCTCTTATTAGCAGACGCTGCTGATCCCGACAACGAACTGAGCAGAAGCTTGAACCTGATCCCTTACAGTCCCGTCACACCTATGCGGACCCAAAGGCGAAGACCGGTTCTCTTCACTCCGGCCGCACTGGCCAAGACCATCATCCAGAAAATACTGAACATGGGCGCAGCCATGGACTTTAACATCTGCAAACCGGGTTAGTGTCTGATAAACAGCATGCAGTACGAGTCTTTGTAAGAAATGTCACTTCATTGTCTGTGAAGGGATTTTTTTTTACCCTACTTTGGGTGTAATCCCAGCGTGTTGCTACCAGTATGATGCGTGGGTGAATGCTAGAGAAAAAGAAGCCAACCATGGTGATTTAACTCGTGTGTTGTGCTAACCAGAGACAGAAAAAAGGGCAGGACAGAAGATGGCCTAGTTGATAACCTGCGTGACGATGTACTGCAGTGACAGTGGCACAGATATTTTAGACGCCACGCTCACACCTCACTGTAAAAAAAAAAAATATCTTGTTGGCCCTTAGAGAATTTGTGCCCCTGTCCTGAGGGAAATCATCCTTTTCCCGACAGGGGAGGGGGGCGTCAGGCAAGTTATTGGTGAAGGCGGAACATCTGGCGAGTCAAGAGTCTGTTTTGTGACTTTCTGACGTGGAGAGTCCCCAGGGCGAAAACCTCAAGTTTCTGTTCCTTGTGATAGATGATGCCGTGCAGCGGAGTAGCAAATGAACTCTGTATGAATGCGTTCCGTTGTGAGCTCCACAAACTAACACGACATTTCACGTTTCCCTCTCGCCTCCGTGTCCAGATACCCTAACCAAGGAGGAGTTTCATCTGAAACAGAACGTGGAGCCCTTCATTCACTACAAGGAGAAGCAGGCCACATTCGAATGCATCACCCGGGAAAACATCGAAGCCGTTGCTGCCAAGGTTGGTGTTTGTCCGATCTGCATTTGGTGCCTTCAGGAAGAAGGTTGAGATTATTAAAATGTCTTAAACTGACTTTAAAGAGCCAATATTATGCAAAATTGACTTTACACATGTTGTAATGTTATTCCCTTATCAAAAACATACTTCTCTTTCATGCATGTTTGAGAAATCCTTTAATCTCCTGTGGCAACCACTCCCCCGCAACTTCCCCATCCAGCTCCTTCAGACTAGCCAGCAGCAATTAGCAAACACCTGGAGGAACTGAGCATCTGCTGGGCTTGTTATGGGAGCCATTTCTCAGAGCAACGCTGGTAAAAATGTTGTTGGAGGGTTAATAGAGGAGCGATGCTGTGATGACTTCCTGCAGGAAGAGTTTCAGAATGAATAGGAGATTTTAAAGAGACGGAGACCCAATTTCAAGGTTTCTCCTAAGCCATATTTGATATACAGCATTTTTATAACAATTGAAGGTAGCATAGTCACTTGATAGTACTGAAGTAACTACCAGTGGTAGGTGCCTGGAAAGTACGTATTATTGCCCCTTTATAAAAGGAAGGAGTAGTTAATCATTTTGTCCTGGCAGGACTATTTAATCATGGATATTCCTTGTATTGTTTTTTTTCTTTCGATACTTTTTTTTTTGTATACATATATTTGTCATGTATAAGTGCAAATTTATCACCACTTGACTGGACAAAGTTCATACATTTCTTTGCTAATGGTCTTAAAAATGTCTCAAGGAATCTTAAATTTGAATTGTTGTAACCATTCAGAAATTATGTTAATGTTATTACTATATGTTTTCAGGCAGGCTTGTATGAAACACTGTATAATAAAACTATATTTTTGCATTAATGATATTTTTGGAAGATAGAATACATTGTGTATTTATGCAGTTTGTAAATATTTTTCAGATATAAACAGGAGTTTCTTTGATTCTTTGAATCGGTAAACCAAGAAAGCCCATAGGTCACGAGATAGGTCACAACGACTAACGGACACAGTTTACAATCACTCTTTCTTTTATTAAACAAACTTTCTTTTTAAATGGCTAAAAATTTAATTTAATTTATGGGCTAAATGAATTAATTATTCAAATTTTACTTCCATGTAGAGCCAAAGGGATGTTGACCCCTCATTGTGATGCAAAAAGTGTCACGGAGGCTGGTTTGTGTTTTGACGACTCCTAGTTGACACTAAGCTAAATGGATACTTCGAAGGCTTTAAGGAATCAGGACGGTATTTGATCAGTTTTTTAGTTTAGAATCGGACTTCCTTTCTCCAACACCATGAACTTTCTCAGGGCAATATTTGGAGGTCAAGTCAGATCAGCTTCTAGTTGATGTCATGCTGCTCAAAAGGCTCTTCATTGTAAATATTTTTTCCCCATTTTTATAAAAAGGAACAGGGGACTTTCAGAACAAATGTCAAACAAGACACTTGGTCTGCTGTGGCTGATTGAACAGAGATTACTTCTTAGTACTTATTTCATGGAATGGTCCTAAACGTCAGCACGTCTTTTACAACGGCTGCGTCAGTTCACCACAAGAGTGGAGGACTGGCTTGACGGCACGCCGCGCTGCGCTCCCTCGCTGCGCTACCTCGCTGGCCTTCCTGTTAAAGAAAACACAAACTTTCACACGTACAGCGTGTGCGCAAAGACTACAACACCCTAACGCGCGAAGCTGCGAACCAGCACCTCCTAACATTTACAGACACATTAAATGCACGTGGTTTGCCACCGCTCCTGTAGACTTGTTTTCAAGCCTGGTTTCCTCTCTTCAGGGTAAACACTGCCTGCTGGAGGCCGAGCTGAGCTGCGTCAAGGACCTTCTGCGGCGAGAAATCTACCCCATTATCGTTTATGTCAAGATCTGTGAGAAAAATGTCAAGAAGCTAAGGTAAGTGAATCACAAAACGCTCCACCTGTGCAGTGAAACCTCTTTTTTCCAAATCCAAACACATGTCAGTTCTTGTAATGAGCTAATGTTTCCACGCTGGAGGTTAGACAGAGCACACTCTCACGACTCTGTTATATGCTTTCTTTTTGAGCTACCTGGAAAGATGAAGCAGATAAAAGAAATGGGCAACCATTTAAAAAAAAAAAACACTGCCTGTAATATCTGTTCCGTGGTTTCTGCTGTTTCTAAGTAAAATTACCAAAAGATTCTGATGTGTCTCTGGGTGGATTCTGTGACGTCTTTGAATTAGACGGGCCGCTGCAGCTCTACACAATCTCGGCATCAGAGACACTGGGTTCCAAACGTCACCGCACTCACCACCGCAATGCTGCTTCCTTCCTGTTTCCTGTCCACACAGGAAGCTGCCTCTGCGCGTGGAGTCGGAGGAGGACTTTGTGAGGTTGTGTCGGGCAAAAGAGAAGGAGCTGGAGGCCATCCCTTGTCTGTACGCCACCCTGGAGCCCGATTCCTGGACGGGGATGGAGGACCTGATAAGGGTCATCAAGGACAGAATTTTGGAGGAGCAGAAGAAGACAATCTGGGTGGAGCAGGACCTGCTGTAGGCCTTCTGTGCGCCAGTCTGTACATTTAAATATGTGTGTAGCTAAATGCAGTAAACCACAAAACTTGTAAATCTACTGTAGCTCTCGTTTTATATTTATAGTCAGACTCAAAGAGGCACGTCCTTGAGACCCAAACAAATGCATTATGTATTTTGTAAAATTGTATTTCAATTTTTTAAATATAAACGAATTTAAAACCCCTAATGTGAAGATTTCCTTATTTAAAAAAAAAAAAAAAAAAAAAACAACATCTGACACAGGATGTGCTGCAGGCAAATGTTTTTTTAGCAGCCGCTTTCATTTGGTGGTAGATTTTAACCAAGATTAAACTGCCATCTAGTGGCGAGGTTTGGTCATTACAGAAACAACAGTTAAACTGAAAGCCAGTCATGTTCCACATATTAGAATATCATTGAAAAGTTAAATTACCTCAGTACTTCAGTTCATTTAGTGAAACACATTATATAGATTAATTACACACAGAGTGACTCATTCAAGCATTTTTTTTCTTTTATGAGGATTTTATGCTCACAAGTAATGAAAACATAATGATAAAACATTTTAAATACAGAAATGTGGGCTTATGGTTAAGTGTGTTTAATACGTGCTTAGATATTGTTATTTTCAAAAGCAAATTTTTATCTAAAAGAAGAGTGCATATTCTATTTTATTGAATTTGACTGCATTTCACTTTCTATGACGTTACAACCACATACTTCAGTGTTTTTTTATTGGGACTCAATGTGACAAAACCAACACAGAATACTGCATGATTGCAGTGGAAGGAAAATCATGTGGGTTTTCATAAGCTTTTATGAATAAATATCTTAAGGACATGGTGCATTTATCTTTAGAAGTCTTTTTTCCCACCACGTGTCATGTCAAGGCCTTTCAAGCTTAACATGTAAATGAAAAAAAAAAACCTACATGTGCCTAAACAACTACAGGATATCTCACGAGTTCATGTTGCAGAAACCTCAGCAGTTAGTCAGATTAAATTCTGACTAACTGCTTGACTAATTTTAACGCAGACAAGCTACAAATAGGAAACCTTTTTGAGCGGATGAGTGAAAGGGGTGCTGTTGAAGGTGCAACACTGTCAGATTGGCGAGAAGCTCAGAAATCCTGCAACTTATTTGTAAAGGAAATATTGCTGAAGCAGAACTTTATCCGACAACATATAAACAACCTCAAAAATACCAATAAATTCATGAGGGACTGACTGAAAACTAACCAATTGAAATTGTTGGACTGAGTCAAAGCCCAGATCTGTAGAGTAACTTAAAGCATGCAGCTCATGCAAGAAAACCCTCATATATCATCTAAGGAGCAGCGCAAACTCGTCACTGAAGATTAATAGTGACATCTTAACACGAGGAGGAAGGCTGTCTAAACGTCTACATAGAAAACACTTTATTGTTGATATCTATCTTTATGATTTAATGAGTAAAATATGAAGAAAAGAATTTTTAAAAAGCATCAAAGTGTTTATTGTGGTTTTCTAGAGGGAAAAGTGGGAATTTTGAGGAACATTTTCCAAGAAAGCCAAATAATCGTACATGCATGAAAAATATGTGGGAAAGTATTCCCAGTGCGGCTCCTACCATGTATATGGAGCAGAAAAGCTAAATTCAGTGCACTACCTCCCTCCTCCCCCACTTTGTGTTGTAAAACTATCTGTGTGTGTAAGGAATTCTGCCAGCTGCTAGGAAAAAAAGAGATTACACTAAGCAAATTTTTTTTTACAATGTCTGATCCCACACATATATAGGTTACAACATTAATCAGCTAACTGTCTTCAGTATCATCTAATCAAGATAACGATTGCCACAGTGACTAACAGTAATAAACTGTTTATTATTTTTCTCTGGTTCTTGTTAATTTATTTTATTTTTTACATTTAGTGTTGCAGTCAGGTTTTTAAAGTTATTTTTAACCATCTGTTCCCGTGGGAAGCATGGGAATACGTGAATCCTCCCGGATCAGAGAAATGTCATGTTGGAGCTGACCCAGAAAAGTGAATTTATCTCCCCCTCACGAGCTCACGTTGCAGAAACCTCAGGCTACCAAACTCTCGCGGTGTTTCGCCCTGAGATCCCGCTCCATCTCCCACGGAAAAAACAGCGGCTCTCATCACACGGAGCGCCGACAGGGCAGGCTGAGCTAACGAGACCAGAGGAGCAGAAAGAGAAAAGAGGTGAGGACGCGTAGTTCTTACATGTCTTTGTTCTTTTTTTTTTTTTTTTTTACATAAAATATGACCATAATATTAAATATTGTAAGGTTTTATTGCTCATTCCTCGTGCATACACCTTTGCCCCAGTGCTTTGGACTTGTTTGACCGTTAGACACACTGACAGCGTGACAAACCCAGCGTGACCACTGAAACTCGGTGTTTTCTTTGCCCACTCCTCATACATGTTCGCCTAAATGCACCGCACACGACGCTGTAACCGAGCGAGTCCCGGGCGGGTTGGGGTTTGAGGGCTCCCGGCGTGAGGGAACAGGCTCTTCCCGCGGCGCTGCTCGTCCGTCAAAGGTAGCATTGTGTCCGGTCTGGCACCCGCTGAGGGCTGCTGCGGACTGGACGGAGGGGTTCATATGAGCCGAGCGGTCAGCCCAGGCTCCCGAGCTGCAGGTTACAGACGGGGCCGACGTGGTGGGAAATTAAATTCATGAAGACATCGACTAAGGTGAATGGCACGACGTCAAAGTTCAAGCTCTTTGAAAAGGCATGTCGGGAAATTAAATTACTCTGATTCTCTGATCAGTTTAGAATAATTAAAACACAAAACTAACCAGAATGCTTTTTAAATCTCTTTTTGTTTATATAGTATCATGGATCCACATTCATAACAGTAGCTTAAATCATCACAGTAACTTCATTTGGATTAATCCTAATATAAAAATACCAAACATTAAAATGTTAATATTATTGATGAATATTGCAACATTGTTAGCCACCACTGTTCTGGATTTTAAAGACAGTAAAAGTCCATCCAACCAACTAAAATTGTTAATAACATGCACAGTTTGAATCCATGCCTCCTGAAATGTTATTACATCCTTAAAAATAACATATTCAAACAGTGCTTTCCTATTAAAATGTCACACACAATGAAACTAAAATGCAATTTGCTATATTGTCCAAGTCTAATTCAAATCACTGAATGTTTTTAAATCTAGTTGGTCAGTTATTGTGACCTAATTTAAACCTGCTTTTCCTTGCTGATTCAGATTTTCAGTCTTTTTTTTTTTTACCAAGTTTGACCTATTTGAATATTTTCTTCTTGCCTATAAGACTGCAGGGTTTCCCCCACAAACCTGGCTGAGCCCGGTGGTAGGGTTGCTATGGCAGCCAACTGGTGGTGCACCATATTTTTGTGTTAAAAATGTTAAAAGATAGAAAAATTCAGAGGCGCAGGAGCAGGCAGTGTGTGTGAAGCCCATCAGTGCGTCAACTATAAGCCTAGCTTAAACTGTCTTTACTACCACCATTACAAGAGTATAAAAAACCCCATTTAACTTAAATAAATGACACTGGTGGGTTGGCAAGTAAAGCCTGGTGGCCCGCCAGGCTTATAATACACTGGGGGAAACCCAGGATTGAAAAAACATGAAAAAGAGGGGAAAAATGTGCTGCATCATCTTTGATAGTGGTTGAGTAATTCAGAAATGGAGGCTTCACATTATTATACCACTTATGGATGAATTTAATGCCAACATTTATCTGAGTTTCACTCAGTGCGACTTCAAAACACGGAAAGATTTTTACAAACACTTCAGCTTCAGTGGGTGTTCTTGCTGGATTTCCTTCTGAAAACTCAGAAAATCACCTCAAACAGACTCACTGGTGTAAGCTTGGTTGTTAATTAAGCAGTTAAATGTGATAAATGTGGGGCATAAAAGGAGAAAACAAATGCAGCTTCTTGATGGAGGTAATTGACTAAAACAGAAAAATAGTGGGATTACTGCAGCTATCCACACTTATGCAGTACAAGCATAAATCTGTACCCCTTATCTTTTTACTAAACTCAGAATAAATTATTTTCTTAATGCATTCAAAGGCTAGAAATACGGGATTATTCAAGTTTTAAACAGGAAAAACTGAGAATAAACTTGGATTTGTCAGAACGTGACCTGCCTGGTCCGAGCTGGTCAAAGAAAAATGGGCAGCCTTTGACCCAGCACGAGATATTTGATCCACCACTAGTCTATGAAATGCAAACTGCACCAAAGCGCTTGTGTTGTTGCCGACGGCAATGATAAATACAACACGATGTAGTAAGACAGCAGCTGAAATGTCTGTAGGGAGGAAGAGGAGAGATGTCTGCTGCCTCCTAACAGACGTTTCCATGTCAATAATTGCCTCTTCGCTTCAGGGGAAGAGGAGGTACAGAAACATGATGCATGGCAGCTCCAAGTTCAGAAGTGAGTGGGGCTGGGGGTGAGAGAGAGAAAACGACGCTCCGTGACTTTTGATCCCAACAGGAAGGAGAAGTATAAAAGACTGGAGCCCAATTATCCCCGAGATGCAGGAAATGCGACTCGGGGACGGAACAGACACTGCCTCCACTTCAGACCCTTCCAAGCTAATTAGCGCGCGAGCACAGTGAGCATCTGTGTGTCTCCCTCATGCAGCGTGCGCCGAGGTCAGGCTGCGAAGCGTTTATAACCGCCTCTCCCTTCAAGGGTGGCTCACACTGGCACTTTTATTATCTGAGGAGGGCGTGGCATTTAAAGCAAACACTGCTGCGGGCTTCAGCGTATCCCTCTTTGGTATGCCGAGTCTCCCCGACCTGAAAATATCTGACAAACGTTTGTGATCTTGCTGCTGGGAAGCGGTGTGGGGCCAGAATGCTAAATTCAGCACAGGCCTTACCATAAATCACGCCCGAGACTTCCTCAAACTTTGTTTCATAACTTCAGGCAGTGAGGAAGGAAAAAAGTGTGTGGGGTCTTTTTATTTGGTGTATGTAAATGTTTGGTTTTAACTGTATATAACTTGAAATAATTTGTAATAAATTTTTGAAAAAAGTAATTAAGTAAAATCAACTTTCGCATTTTTTTTGGCAGGTTTTGTTTAAACACCAAAAACGACAAGAAATGCATTTTAAAAAAATAAGAAACATATTAATAGGCCTGTCACAATAAACAATAAATCAGTTAATCGCATGATAAATTAAAACGAGTTCAATAATATTCCTATGCATGATTTAGCGTTTTTTCTTTCTTGAAAAAAGTCAGTGATGAAAGTCTTCAATCTGGGGTTTTGGTCTTAACTATCCATTTGTTTTTTGAAGGACAGTTTTGTTTACAAAGACCTCATATTGTATTTTATTTGTTTATTTTGGATATTTAAAATGTCTTCAATTTTCAGTATTAAATGTAGACTAAAATAAAAAATTGATCAATCTTTGGGAACGTGTTCTTGCAGTACTATGCTTTTATCATTCTATTTTTTGAAAATTGTTTCAAAGCAACAATATTATCGTTTATCGCAATAACTTCTAGGACAATTTATCGGCCAGTAAAATTTATCGGGACAGGCCTGCTTGTTTTGCTTAAATCTAAAATCTGATGAAGCCATCTAAAATTATCTTTGAATTTTAGTTTGCTCACATCTTTCGCCAGAAAATATTAGATGGTGTTGCTGTGATTTGTGTGACCTTGAATTTTTTTTATTGTTTTCAAAAAGAGAAAGAAGAACACGATTCAGATGTGATTTAATAGGATTTGTCATCATCCGTTAGATACTTTTTCTCAAGAGTGCAAACATATGTTTTGTGTTTGTTTCTCCACAGGTCATGTTTGGCCTGATCCGACCCCAGACTCCGCTGAAGCCGCTGTGTCTCTAACCGCGCCTGCATGGAGCTTCTGGTTTGTTTTTAGCCCCGCAGCAAAACCGAGTCGCTCCCCCCGCCCTCCCCCCGTGCATGCATGAGAAAACAGGCAGGTGTCTGTTATAATCTGCTGCCATGGCAACGCCGTGCAGACGCCCTGCGAAATCGTAAGTCTGTTGCTATGGTGACTCTGTAGCAAGCAGCTGTCACTATGGGAACATCCAGGATGTTCCGCATTTTCGTGGTTCTGGGCTCGGCTTTCATGATCCTCCTCATCATCATCTACTGGGACGACGTGGGAGCCGCCCACCTCTACCTGCACCCCCCGGTGTCCCCGGGCCCCAAGGTCCCCCACCCGCCGCCCCAGCCGAGGCCCCACACCACCCGGACCCCGTCCTTCCTGTCCGACATCGACGCCTTCGTCAACCAGTTCCTGGAGCCGGGAACCGGGGAGCCCACGGACACGGTGCCGGTGGACTCCAGCAACCAGTCGGAGAAGTCAGAGGAGCGCTACGTCCCCCGGAGGGAGTGGAAGATTCACCTGACGCCGGTTGCCGCGGAGCTGCGGGAGAGACAGGTGAGCTGGCAGGCAGCTTTTGTCGGAAAGAGGCGGATAAGAGGGCCAGACAAATCGTGACCTAATCATAACTAAAGTTGTTAGGGCTGCAACTAATGATTATTTTACTAATCGATGGTTAATTGGATCAAAGCTAATCTGTTGAGTATTTTTTAGATTAACCAATTAATAATTGAATACCAAAAGATGATTAATAGGAGACATTTTTTTCTTTTTAGCAGAATCTGAACCAGGTAAAGCTAAAACTATCCCAGTTCTGGGTTGAGAAAAATTCCAGTTTTTGTTTTGATAAGTAGTAATAATGAGTCGTACATGTTTTAGTTACAGTATTTGTAGCAGGAATGTTCTGCTCTCAAACTCAGATAGTAAAAATGTCTCGGCCCACAAGGTCAATTCATAAAAGACTTTCCTTTCTCACCTTTTGCTTTTTGCTACAAGAAGTTGGCATGGTGCTATTTGTACAAATAAATACTCAATTATTCATCCTGAAGTGGATGTGGAGATGTTTTCTGCTGAAGAGAGAAAAGCATCCAATAAATATGAGGAGTGCATTGATAAGTCTATTGCTGCAATGGATGATTATTGATTATTCTATCGATTCTTCTGAAGTTTAATTCATTAGTCAGATTAAAAAAATTTCACATTCTTCATATTTTTTATTTAACTGCTAATTCTTTTTTTATATAGTAATCAAAATACATTACAATATATAATTCATTTTTTTGAATAAAGAAAACATCTAGTTGCCTAAAATTCAATAACATGGCATCTCTTTAGTGAATTTGAACCAGGTGAAGCCACTGGAGGAGTTTGGGGTAAAACATATATACAGACAAACATGATTTTATCTCAATACAAAATGTGTGTATATATATAAATATATATATATATATATATATATATATATATATATATATATATATATATATATATATATATACAGTTTTGGCTTAATTGTTGTTCTTAATCTTAACATGTTTTTTCATCAAATAGCCTTTTTTTGAGTCTGTATATGGCAGTTAACGATTAATCGATTGATAATTAGTTGACAATTATTTTAATAATTGATTAATCACAGATAATTCAATTATTCATAAATAAATATCCCCCGATTTCTTTAATCTTGGATGATCTGCGATCAGCCGATACTAACATGTTAAACCGATCTTTTCCACTGATCTTATCTATCTCTACAAAGGCTAACTTAGCTACTTTTTTGCTATATTAAGTGATTTTCCCACAAAAGAAATTGCTATTGGTCAGAATCGACAGGTCAGACTTTTAAAAGCTCAGTTATTGGCCAGAAAACTGCAGTCGGTTCACCTCTAATAAAAACACTTGTTTTCAATGGTTTAATTTTGATGCTTGACTCTTGTTCAAGTCACCAGTGTAAGACCAACATGTGATATTTATGACATAATTGTTCTTCCAAATGGAATAATCAGGAAAAGAGACGACGGATACTCCAGGAGGTCTGCGCCAACGACAGCGTTTCGTTTCCGGGCAAAAACCGTTCGTTTGATGACATTCCTAACAAAGAGCTGGATCATCTCATTGTGGATGACAGACACGGCATTATCTACTGCTATGTTCCCAAGGTACGCATCGTGGTTAGCCAGTTTTGTGCATTTTGTCACATTTATACATCGGGCTGATCTGTTTCTCTGCTGTGAATGTAACTTCAGGTAGCGTGCAGCAACTGGAAGCGCATCATGATCGTCCTGAGCGAGAGCCTGCAGCAGGACGGCGCTCCTCAGAGAGACCCTCTGGCCATCCCCAGGGACCTGGTCCACAACAGCAGCATGCACTTTACCTTCAACAAGTTCTGGAAGCGCTACGGCAAGTTTGCAAAGCACCTCATGAAGGTCAGTTCTGAAAAATACTGCCAACTTAACTTCATGACTGTGTTATGATCACAATGCGTTTTCTTACCTGAGAAAGTAGACGCTTCAGCACAGCCAACATCTAAACATTGTGAACACAGTGGTCTGGCTGTTAACTCTCCACTTGATCCGTCCATCGTTGCCTGAACTTTGTTGCATCCTCGATCCACAGCTTCAAGTCGTTCCTTCACTTGAAGCCAAGATTTTGTTTAACACCTGTGCTGTGATTAACGATTATTTCAGTTATGAATTAATCTATTTATTATTCTGACAATTAACTGATTAATCGGATAAAATAATTTGAACATTTTGAAAATTTTTAATCTTAGCCTGTTTTATTCTATTTTAGGAATAAATTAAAACATGGAAATAAACAATGCATTCCTTTTTTAAGCAACAAAATAAACATTTTATTGCCTACCATTCTTTAGTGAACTCTTGATAATTTGCTGCAAAGGATGTATCTGCAGCATCAACATGTGGAAAGATCTGTACCTTCTGCTCAACCTCACATGTATAAAGTGAAAACGTTTTTCTAATTGTTTGATTAAATAATTAATAACTGTAACAGGAGATTTTTATTTATTTTAGTTTTTTACAGAATTCGAGTCAGATGAATTTGAGTCAGAATTTGAGTCAGTATTTACACAGGAGAACCTGTCTTAATATATTTAATTCAAAATGTATATATTTTGTACAGTTTTTGCTTCACTACTTTTCTGAATATTTTCGTTCTTTCAACAAATCACTCTTTTGAGTCTGTAAGCTCTAGTTAACAATTAATTGATTACTAAATTAGTTGATGATTAAATAATCACGATTAATCTGATTAATCACTTCAATCATGTGCGCCAACAAGTGTTTTGAACTGAAGTATCCTTTCTGTGGATGAAGAGAGATTCTTCATATTGTTTCTCATAAATCACATGATGTTTAGAGGATCTTGGGGGAGGTAAGAGCGCTCACTCCATTACTGTATTCTCAATATGAAGAGCTAGCATCCATCCAACAAGTTTAATTAAGAAAGATCTCTTTTGCTGATGTTGCAGATATAAAATCTCTCCTTATATGGTTGTGCATATTCTGTTATATCAAGGCCTCCTTTCAAAGGTTTCAGGTAGCATGCAGCAACTGGAACTGTTTTGATGTTAAAAACAGCAAATCAGGTCATAGTGATTATTGAGAATTTCTTGCTTTAAAATGCAATAGAGTATGCCTTGATATATATTTTTCTGGTGTATTTTAAAATATTGCTGGACTAACTTTGACAGGTGAAGCTGAAGAAATACACCAAGTTCCTGTTTGTGCGGGACCCGTTTGTGCGTCTCATCTCCGCCTACAGGAACAAATTTGAGATGCGCAACGAGGACTTCTACCGGCGCTTTGCACAAGTCATGCTGCGCCGCTACGCCAACCAGCCCACGCCCCCAGCCTCCGTGGATGAGGCCTTCGCTCTGGGCGCCCGCCCATCCTTCTCCCACTTCACCCAGTACCTCCTGGACCCGCAGACCGAGAAGGACATGCCCTTCAACGAGCACTGGCGGCAGGTGTACCGCCTCTGCCACCCGTGCCAGATCCAGTACGACTTTGTGGGCCACCTGGAAACGGCGGAGGAGGACGCCGAGCACCTGCTGCGCCTGCTGCGGGTGGACAACGTGGTGGAGTTCCCCACCTCGCAGAGGAACCTGACGGCGAGCAGCTGGGAGACGGACTGGTTCGGTCCGGTGCCTGTGGAGGCACGGCGGCAGCTCTACAAGCTCTACGAGCCCGACTTCCGGCTTTTTGGTTACGACAGGCCAGAGTCCATCCTCAACGAGTGATTCGCGCAAACGCCCGGGCAAAATGTAGTTTTTAAAATCACAAGAGGGGGCGCTGCAGCCCCGACGGCCAGCGAGAGGCGCCGTGTCTTTGCTGGACTGAATGTGCACATGATTAGAAACACTCATGGTGTCATTTCTGCCTCATATGTCACAGAAGAAGCATGCAGCTACATTCAGGTGTGTGTCCCTCCTCCCTCTTTAGGGACTTTAACCTCCCATGTTTTTATGTGATGCCATCTGTGCCCATGTTTATGACTAAATTCACAGACTTTGGTAGCACTCTGTTTAAAAACAAAACGATGCACATAGACCGTTTTGGTTGTGATTGCACGCAATTAGATTATTTTTTGTGTGTTGCTAGATTATCTTAAATTATCACTGCACTATCAGTAGTTAGCTGGTTTATTTCACATTGTGTAAAGTGCAATGTTTTTAAGCATGAAAGGGATTTTATGTTGAAGTTGTTTTTTTTTTACCTTGTATCCACACTTTAAGAGTATGTTTTTGTGCATTGAAACCGAGCTGATTAATTTATATCGGTTATACAAGGTTCTGCGTGCAAAACACATGCTGTAAATTCAGTACAGCTGCTGGCCTCCGGCTAGTTTTAAAGCCGGTTATGTCTCAGCATAAGGAAGCACAGCGGCAGGCAGCTGGTGACCTGGGTTTGTCTCGGCTTGTTTCAGACATATTCTTACGGTTACTAATGCACAGATGTGCCTCTGCTTGTTTTTCAAAAATCATTTTCAAAGAGAAATCTCTCATTTGTGTCTTTGCTTTTTGTTTTCTTTTCAGACAGGTCTGGGTTAACTCGCACTGTCATGATTTCACGACCTTAAAACAAACCATCTCGCTAGAATATTCATAGAAATTGCTTGAAAGTTTACTTCTTGGTAAAATTAGTCTTTCATAGAATCATGTAGATTAAACTTACTTTCACCAAAATGACTCTGAGGATGGTCTAAGCTTTATTAGAGCCACTTAAACACAGCAGATTATGAATACAACGTAGTAACTTATAGAAGATTATGCAAACGTACATGTGAAAGTGGGCACAAAATGAGAAAAGTGCAGTTAAGAGATTCTTTAGGTATGAAAACCTTGAGTAAAAATATCAGTATTATGGTACTAACACAAAAGAAAAAACAAAAACTAATCACAGGATCTCTTTGATTTCACAGAAAATAGCATATTTATTATTACACTTTCAATTATGCTGCCTATAATGTAGGTGAAAAAGTAGCAGAAATCCAACCGCTGAATTTAGCTGTGCTCATTGCTCACACCTTCCCTTTCTAGCATTCAGTTAGTCGTCTTAAAGCAGCACTACCTTTAGTTTCACACCAGGTCTGGATGTATTTTTCCCAACCGAAGCGAGGGAGAAGTATGGTGGCGGTGTTTCAGCCTCCTGACTGGCAGGAGCAGCGATGCTTTGCTCTTGAAGCCAAACTGTGGAAGAAAACCCTCGTGGTTTTAAGGCCGTAACTTTGTAAGCCTTGTTTTACCTCCACAGCGATAAGAGTTTATACTAAAGCAAATAAAATGGCAGATTATGTCGTTCTCGCATTGTTAATCTCAACTTTTTCTTTAAAAAAATGCAACAAGATCTACTTTTATTTTAAATACATGTGTTTAGTGACGCTTAACAAAGAAGATGGAGGGCTACCTTTAGTTTCCGTCTTTTTGTAATCAATGGGAAGGTGCAGCATTCTTTCAGTTAGCTGACCAGCAGTGTGCAGCAGCGTGAGGGGGAGTGGAGGATTACTTTATGCTTCAAATACTTTATCTGAGAAGGACTTTAAGACATAGAAACAGTCTGATGGTTTTAAGATTGTAACTTTTTAGAAGCTTCATATTGGTAGCAAACCAAACATGAACATTACGGTAAGAAAAAAGGAAAATAACAAAAATGGAGAACGAGCGACACACCCGTCGCTTTCTTGCAGACTGCAACTACATGCTGTCATTTACCCCTAAACATGACATCCACAGGTTGCTTCTGCTTTTATTATGCAGTGCATTGCATTGTTTTTGTAGCATTACTTTGAGCTTTGATGAATTCCTGCACAGCTGAAAGCTGGTCCAACATGAATAGTGTTTAGTTAAAAGGAAATATGAGGCTAGATACGTCATGATGAATCGATGGGTTTAGGTGATGAAAGTGATGAAAAGACAGTGCCTTGGTTGCTAAAAGTTTACACAGCTTAAAAAAAAAGTATTTTTATAGGACTTGATTTTTACTAAGATCACAGACTCGCATAAAGGAATATTTGATATCCTGTGTGTTGATTTCAACTGTATTTAGGGACCAAAAGAAAAACAAAGCCTTTTGGCTTAACTGTTCACGTGGGACTTTGCTATAGATCTCTCCGTTTGTTTGGATTCTCCTTCATTGTGCTGGTGTTCATAGTGTCAAACTCCATGCTGGATGTCGCTGTTGTTCAGACTCTTCATTGTTGTGATAGACACAGACGTGTTGGTGTTTATTTGTTAATGTTTTTATTTTTAAATCTGATCTTTGTGCAGAATTGTTTACGGGGTAGGGGAGAAGTTTGGTCTTCATCTTGTGGCCATATGCTGTGGGTGTGGATATAGTCCACCTCTGCAGTGTTCGTACTGTAAGTCCTGTTGTATTTTCATACCTTTGGTTTTCTATTCAGCTTCTTTGTTGACGTTTCCTGTGTAAAATTCCGACTTTTGATTTTTTTTTTTCTGTCAATGGGCAAAGGGGAAGAAAACATGGAAACAAAAATGTTTGCAAGTCAAAAAAGGAATTTATTTATAATTCAAAATAAAACAAATGAATATGATTGTGGGCTGTTTTTTGCAAATGAGAACTCGGCATCACTAAAGGTACAGAAACAAGCTACGACCCACATTTTAAGTCCAACAAACATAAAGCACAATAGGACATACTATTATACTGACAGACTTTTAGGTTCTCACTATGTCTGTTTTGTCTACAATGTTAAAATCTACATTTATCACATGTTAAGCTACTCTGGCCTTGGGTCTGCTGGCTCCTGGACGTGACTTTTTCTCTAAAATATTCCAGTAGTAAAACACAACTAAATGCTAATTAGTGGTGCTTTGCTGCCATCTAGAGGTCAAATTAAAGAACTACAACTGGATCAATTCAAAACACCGTCCAGATTCACTTCTATTGCTCACAGAAAAAACTCATCCATGGAACATCCATGGAATAACTAACCTCACATGAAACCATATTAATTGAAAAGGAAAAATAAATCATCTTACAATAATAATCTTTTTAAAAATACATAGAATTGGTAGTACACCAAACAGACACAGCTAGTTGGAATTTAAAGATTTCTCTTAAATCTACAGTACTTCCTTTTAGGCAAATCAAAAATATTTTAGATAATTTTATTAGGGATCACTGACTTGGTGTAAGCAAGAGTTGACACAAATTTCTCCTCAAAATAGATGAAAACATGCCATTCAAGTAAAATGTATGTGATTTGGACAGTGGCACAACTACACATTATTCAGGTGGATGCGAAAACATAAATCGGGCCCCCCCCCCCCCCCCCCCCCCCCCCCCCCCAGAGAAGGAACGGCAGGGAGAAGGAGCAAAGTTCACTCACTCCCTCACGGAGTGAGTGAACTTAAAGTACAACTCTTTAAAAACTTAAAGTGAGAAACTGTTAAAGTACAACTCAAAATCACTTCTGTCTCTCTCTGTATCAGCAGCTACTGTTTCGCTGGCTCACTCTTACTGTCTCTTACTCTGCAGTTGTGGAGTCACAATGTCTGGGCTCATGAGCGCCCCCTGCCATGAGGCAAGAGAACTGCCTGCCTCACGTCAAGTCTGTTCTCTGCCGTTTATGATCGCTCCTCAGCACACGAAACGTGTTACACACACAGTTGGTGACAATAAAAAAACCCTGTACATTATAAGCAAAATGATGAAAAATCAATTCATATATATATTAAATGTTTTTTAGCCATTTTATTGGCGACGTACAGACAGAATGAAACCGCACGTCACTGTTGTGAATGTTTCTAAAAGCCATCACTTGACTGCATCCAACATATGGAAAATTAGCACATATTGTCACTTGACGCTATTTTGACTAGCATCAGTTAAGCCAGTCAGTAAAAAGCTTCTTTTCAGTTTCATATTTTATTATAATTGTTGTGCTCCGGTTATGGATAGTGTTGGTTCTTTATGGTACAGCCACCACGAGCATCTGGTAAAGGATGAGAGGAGAGATTTCAGGTCCAAACTTTCTTTAATAGAGCTGAGAGTGACTACCAGAAATACAGAAGAAAGCTATTATTTTTACTCACTCTAAACAGTTATTTCTACTTTGTCCAGTAGGTGGCAGCAAGAGACCACAAATGAACCACAAACCACATTATTATACAAATCCTGCTTGAATACTAACGAAACTTACTCTTATTCATTTACACGCTCCCGGTCTACAGCGATCAATTGTCAACTTTCTGCTCATCTAACGCTGAACATGTGCTCTTACAACGACAACGGCTATTGGCAGCTTGAAATTACAATGAGCCAATCACAGCAAATATTACTCAGACGACTTCCTGAGCTCTTAAATTGAGCTAATATAACAATTATATTAGTCCATTTTCAACAATAATAAAACGAAAAAAATTTTGTCGAAAAGTTAACATAACAATTTTCTTGATAGATGAATCCTGCACCCAAACGACAGCAAGAGAAATGAGGTAAAGAAAAAAATCATAATAAATAATAATAATAATAATAATAATAATAATAATAATAATAATAAAAAGCCAGGGGCAAGACATAAAAGGTGCAAATAACATACTGAAATAATATTACGCATTTTCTGTTAAACTATCTGTTGATAGTTTTCTCTCCGACAGTGAACTCAGCTTTAAAAAAAAGAAAAAAAAAGTTATTTAAATGCGCCTCTCTTGGAGTTATACATAAAGTTCTTCAAAATAAAACAATTTCTCCTAAGCAGGAAGGGCAGCATACACAACGCACACGAATAAGAAATATACCGTATTTCAAAATAAGAGCATAAAATTCTAACCACCATTCAACTCTCAGCCATTTATAGAATCTCGTTCATTAATGTCAATTTGGTAGCATAACTTACTTTATCACTCAATTTTAAACAGTCATAGTAGCCTAGGCTAGCCACGCTGACAACATGCTAGCCAACATCAAAACGACAACATAATGGTTTGTAACTATGACAACCAGTGACAGTTTAAAAGCTCGGTGGCTCTTTCTGCAGTCAGGTTGCGCGCGCATCCATTGTGTTAGTAAAAAATCAGTAAGACAAGCGCGCTCTGAATATCAAAGGAAACTGTGACATCACAATATAACTTCAAAGGCAGAATTCTGACATCACCAGCGGTTATATAAGCTCCTCACAGGGATCAACTTTCATCACATCCTGTTAGCAGCTTGTTGATACTTTCTCTGGAGAATTTACTCAGTTCACAATGCAGTCCGACCAGCCAAGACACACAACAAAACCGAAGCGCATGAAGAAGAAGCCACTGCTGTGGAAATCTTTCCCGGAGTCAGGCGCTTGCGTAGATCTTTCGTTTTTTACAGAAAGTGACATCGGTAACGGTCCTCTGCTGGAAAGACAAAACAATCAGGCACCTTTGTCCGTCAGCACAGAGAAAAGATTTTGGAAAGTGCTCCCCAAATCAGAACCTCAGATAAACTTAAGTTTTATTACTGAGAGTTTAATCGAGGTTCCTGATAATCAGAGGGAGGAAAATATTCAAGGAGAGTCATTAAGAACAAATCTGAATTTGCCCCAGTGTGTTGAAGACAAAAGTGAAGCCACCTGCACATGTCATGAAAAATTTAAGGAAAAAGAATTTGAATATATCAAAATGCAAAAATATTTAATGAGACAATTGGATGACATGTTTGGGATAAATTGTCAGTTAAGTTCAAATCTTAGAAGCCAGAAAGATCTAATGAGGAAAGGAGTCCCTGAGAGCCACCCAAGGAAGAACTCTGTTTCTGATAAAGTTCAGACAGATTCACCAGAACGTCCACAGCAGAAAACTGTCCGTTATCGATCAGTTTCGGTTCAGACTGAGATGGACCAAGAGGACACCAGCCATCACTTAAACCCAGACCGTCAAACGATTTCAACTCAGACAGAGAGTGATGTGCTGGAATCCAGCTTTAGGTTAGACGCAGTCCATCAAACGCTTGATTTGGAAACTGGCGATAAAGAAGATTATTCTGAAGACAAGAAAAAGCTTTCGAGGAAAGCAAGATGGAGGCAAAAGAGAAAGGCAGCAATTAAAGCTGCCTCTGAATTGAAAAACATCAACGAGGTCAATGTTTCAGCAAAATACGGTGAAGAAGCTACTCCACCAGAAACAAAAGAGGATGAGACACCCGGAGTCACAACTAACATTTACATTACTGATGTAATGATTTCTTGTCCACAGAAAATGTCAGAAGAGCCAGTGATCTCTGACAGGGAAACTGCCAAAAATGTCAATATTTGTGCAGAAATCACTGAAGAGGACGTTTTAATACCAGAAACAGTCAACGATCAGACAACCACCATCATGATTGAGATTTTTAAAACAGAAACACCGACTGTTACACCAGAGCTGGTAACTGAGGATGAAATCCCTGAGATGGAGCAAAGTGGGGACCAGCAGGAAGAAGAAAATGGTGGGACATCAACACCAGATTCAGAGACAAAACCAGAGATAGTTGAGATGGTTTATAAACAAATAGAGACCCAACTTTTCTCTGATCCAGAAGACATCACTGGTGAGGTCCCAGTAGTTCCCACAGAAGGAGAGAGCGACCTGAAGGAAGAAGAAAGGACACCGCCAAGGCAAATGAAGGAAGATGAGATCATAACATCATCCCAGGAATCAGAACCTGAAGCAGCTGAAGAGTCAGCTGACCAGAAGAAAACGGCTGATCAAGAAGAGAGTCCCAGGAAGAGGATCTCACTCTGGAGGAGAATTAAAAAGGCTTTAACGCCAACATCTCGACGTCAATTCAAAGATGGACGTTAAGAACTAACAGCGCAGACATCAATTTATGTCTCCACTAAATTAAATTTAAAAGGGGGGAGGGGCCACGTGTGTTTTAGGTGATTGGCGGGAATTGGAAAAAAAGCTGCTGTTATTGCTAATTGGACATTTTAATATTAAAAGACAGGACTGCACAGTGGGAAATGTCTCCCCGTGTAGGTGTGGGTTCTCTCTGGGTGCTCCGGCTTCCCCCACATTCAACATCAGAACTCAAGTTCATCCACTGTAAGATTTCAATGGATGGAAAATCAGGACTGATGTTGTTGTTAATTGGACATTTTAATATTAAAAGACAGGACTGCACAGTGGGAAATGTCTCCCCGTGTAGGTGTGGGTTCTCTCTGGGTGCTCCGGCTTCCCCCACGTTCAACATCAGAACTCAAGTTCATCCACTGTAAGATTTCAATGGATGGAAAATCAGGAGTGATGTTGTTGTTAATTGGACATTTTAATATTAAAAGACAGGACTGCACAGTGGGAAATGTCTCCCTGTGTAGGTGTGGGTTCTCTCTGGGTGCTCCGGCTTCCCCCACATTCAACATGTTCATCCATTGTCACATTTGTATTTCTAATTCTAAACAGAAAATAAGACAACCACATTTATTAATTAAAGGGACATTTAGGAAAAAAGATTAAACAACGTGGAACAAAAAGAGCATTTTAGAAGTCTAACCTATACAATTTGGGGAAAAAATTTGGAAAAGTATCTTTATATATATATATACACAGTCCAGTCACATTAATGTGACCATCTGTCGAAAGCCAGAATAACCACCTTTCGCAGAGCGAACTGCTACGAGACGTGCAGGAAGAGAGTCACTTAGGTCCCTGAAGGTCTTCTCTGGGATGTTGAGCCATGCCGACTCTAATGCCGTGGCCAGCTGCGCTAGATTACGCGGTTGAGGATCCATGGCGCGAACAACTCGATCGAGATGGTCCCACAGATGCTCGATTGGGTTTAAGTCAGGTGAGTTTGCTGGCCAGGGGAGGACGGTAAACTCATCCTGGTGCTCTTCGAACCACGCACGTACACTGGCAGCTGTATGGCACCTCGCATTGTCCTGCTGGAAGATGCCATCATCCTGAGGAAAAACAATGCGCATGTAGGGGTGGACATGGTCCGCAAGGACAGATGCGTACTTGTATTGATCCATCGTGCCTTCCACAATAATCAGTGAACCCAGAGAATGCCAGGAAAACATTCCCCAGACCATAATGCTCCCGCCTCCAGCTTGGACCGTTCCTGCAATGGTTGCAGGGTGGTTCCTTTCAGAGGTTTCACGCCTTATACGCCAACGTCCATCTGTCCGATGGAGCATAAAACGCGATTCATCTGAAAACGCTACCTGTCGCCACTCAGTGGACGTCCAGCTGCTGTACTGGCGTGCAAATTCTAGCCTTCGTCGTAGATGAACACCAGTCAGCATAGGTGCACGAACCAGGCGTCTGCTTCGGAGGCCCAGACGCAGCAATGTTCGCTGAATAGTGGTTTGGGAGACACTTGTGGTAGCCCCTTGGTTCATTTTAGTGGTCAGTTGCTCAACGGTAGCCCGTCTATCTGCCTGAACGCATCTCCGCAACCGTCGTTCGCCTCTGTCATCTATGGCCCGTGGTGCACCACATTTGCCACGTCGTTGATTTTGGACAGTCCCATTTTGCCATGCACGGTACACTTTTACCACGGCGGCACGCGAACAGTTCACAAACTCAGCCGTTTCGGAAATGCTTCCACCCTTGGCCCGAAAGCCAATGATCATCCCCTTTTGGACGTCGGATAAATCGCTTCGTTTCTGCATTACGCCAACGATTGAAAATGTTTTCCGAAGCCCACACACACCCTTTATATACGCTCAACTGCACTGTGCTGCCACCTGCCTTCTGTGATTGGTTATTTAACTCTGAAGTGGAAAGTACGTGGTGGTCACATTAATGTGACTGGACTGTGTATTATATATATATATATATATACTGTATATAGACATATCTCAATATATAGAGATATCAGTGAAGATATAGATATCTATATCTATCTATCTATCTATATATCTATCTGACTCTCTCTATAAATACATAAAATCTATATAGATATTTTTATATATCTACCTATCGATATCTATCTATCTATATATTTACCTCTCTATGTATAATATAGAGAGAAGTAGGTAAATATATAGATACATTGATGTAGATATGCAGACATGTATATAGATATCTATCCATATAGATATCACTCACTCATATATGTGTATCTGTTACGCTTATTTTACGTCAGCCCCGCTTTGTGCGATGATGCCGGCAGGCGGCGTGACGTCAGAACAGCTGCAGAGTGGGGCGTTCGTGACGTCAGAGACCTGTTTCCATATGACAGACTGTATATGGTTTACTATTCCTGCAGGACTGCATCACGAGGATTACTACAGCTCTATACTCTTACAATATTACCGAAATTGATTATTATATTCGATAAAACAATCACATAAATCAAATATTTTCCTTGTCCTCTGTTAAATTCATGACATGTGGGCATTTGAAGAAAAAAATAATAATAAAAGGCTCAGGGACATTTTTCCACCATAGCTGCACTCATTTGCACTTTCAGCAGACAGACAGACAGACAGACAGACAGACTGATTGACTGACTCGCCCTCAGACCTCAGCAGTTTCTCTGAATCGGGGTGAAAAGCAGTGAGAGGATCACCGGAGAGCAGTGGAGCTACTGCTCACTTTTAGAGCAGCGGCGCCCCCAAGTGGGACAGATTAGTTATTACTAGCCTAATGCTTATAAGAAGCATTTTTTTTAAAGCTCGACCACCTCTACATTATTTATAACTGCACATTAAAACTGACTTTTTGCAATAATACTTTTGTAGATTGTCATCGGTGCTCATCTACCAACCTGTTTGTAAAAGAGTTTAAACTTGTCATTACAGCCACAAACCTTTTTACACAGTTTAAACTGCACTACTTTGTTGTTACTAAAAGAAATTAGCTTTCTGAAATGATCAGGGTTATAACAACAGAACAATCAGATTGGTAAGGCTGAGTCCCTGCACATGTAGCTGATCACCCCTTAAAATCTTGTGGCCCAAAGCTACTGTCCCTTTAAGTCCGTTCCAAAGTCTGGCCCAGCTGCCTGACCCAATGTGTTTTTCTCCAACAGGTTTCCTGTTCTGTCAACACAGAATCCCATCTATTCTCACTGCCAGAAATATTAACAATAATGGAGGGAAAACCCTCCTAAATCAGTGAAAGTTCAACGTTTTGCTTTCCTGGAGGGTAAACCAGGAAAAAAAATAAACAGTGACCTTTAACCTGCTGTGAAAGTTACTGGAACACTAAAGTCCTCCGGTGCCTCAATAGGAAAATAGACAAGTTGGCTCCTGCTAGTAATGTAAAATATATGAGCCACAGTGGAAAAGTTTTTACAAGCTTTATTTCATAGAAAATACTCCTAATTAATAACTTTTGTACCAAAAATGATTCACCTCCAAACCCAACGAGGCTTTTCAATATATTTTTTTAACGACAAAGATTGTTGCCATTTTTTTTTTCTAGATAGCTAAAGAGACGAGTCAAGCTACAGCTATAACGCTCCTTTGCCTTCAGCTAATCTACAGCGTTGGCGCCATTATTAGGTGGCGGTTTGTTAGTAAACTGCATGAAGGAGAAAAGCGTCTCCTTCTCCAACATACGCTGAGTAGCTGCGGTTTCGTTTGGTCGGCAGCGGGCTGGGCAGGTCGCGGGGTGGCGGCGGCTCCCTCCCTTCATGCCGCGCCCTGTTCCCCTCCCGCGGAACGGGAAGGAGAGGGAGAGGGAGAGGGGGGCGCTGGGGGAGCGCAGGGGCGTTCCGGAGGGAGACGGGATGCTGGGGTCCGCCATGTCAGAGGGGATGAAGGGACGAGGAAGACAGTGGCGCAACTAAACATTATTCAGGTGGATGCGGAAACATAAGTCGGCGACCCCCTACATCAACTATGTCGTCACCTATAGACATGAGGAACACAATTTAATTTGACTTCATATTTTTAATAGTACAAATAAATGACTTTTCACAACATATATCAAAATATCATAGTGATAAAATTATAAACTGGTCTATTTTCATCGTGATGAGTCAAAACAACAAAAGGTATATTATTCAAGTTTGAGTTTATGTCCATTATCTATCACTCAAGCTTAAACCTTTACAACATACACAACAGAATGGTTTTGGTTATGATTTTCCTTTTTTTTTTATATATTTACACATCTGATAAGCAGTTAGGTGCAATCATCTTGGACTCACGTAGTTGAATGTTCTGGTGTCTAATGAATGTAGTCAGTTGGAATAGAGTATACAGTCATTTTAAGGCATACATAATTTATTTATTTGTTATTGAATAAATTAAAAAAATCTTGTTTGTTGCCATTTTTTGGCAGCATCATCTTTTATTATTTCTTGTCCCTAGTCTGAGTCATTCTGAAAGACAATTCAGTGAGTTCAGTTTTGTGCTAACAAACTAAAAAAAACTTTTTGGCAAGAAACGTACAAGGTTTCCCCAGAAAACTCGCTAAGCCCAGCATTTGGCTGCATATCAGTCATTCATCCAGCTGCCCGTCATGTTTTTGAGTAAAAAATTGTTTGAAATTGACGGGAAATTTGAAACTATCACTTGATAATTATGTGTAATTGAAAGATTGGAAGATTAACGCATGAACACCAACTATAAAGTCTTAAAAACTGCAAACATTTTAAAAAGACTTAAATAAATAAGCAACAATTAGCCTGGTGGCCCGCCAGGCTTATAATACACTGAGGGAAATCCTGAACATATTTTAAAATTAGTCAGTTAAATTTCAGCATAAATTTACAGTCCTGGGTTGAATGTCCTATTTATGCTGCCATCAGTGGCTTCTTGACTTAGTAATGTTTCCCTAATGACTCCAACACAGTAAACATGAAGCTCTTACTGATATTTTACTGTAAAGTGAATTTTGGAGCTGTACTTTATAATCCAATCTAACAAATTGGTTTACAGAAGAAGGATATGGCAGTCAAATTATTCCTCTTTAATCCTTTGAGTTTTATAAAATCATGGCAGAGTGAATGGCCAGTAATGGATGGATGAACCACCAGCACCACTGACTTCAGCCCCAAAATCAAGCTGAGAATTCAACAGAAAAGGCATCAACATAATGTCTCCTTTAACGTTTTGGTTTTTAATTCCAAATTAAAAATGAAAAAAAAAAAAACAATCGACTGCTGCAAAGGTTTTCACATCCTTAAACTTTTCCACATTTTATTCATGCCGCAAGATTTTCTTATTTTTTATTTAAATTTTATGGACTAAACCAAATACCATATTGACAGAGTTTAGCCTGTTTGTTAGACTGTATGTTACCAAAATATGATAAATATAGTTAATATAGATGTGTGGAGAAGAAAACCACATGTAAGGGACACAGTAAACACAGAGGAGAAGGGGATTTGCTCAGATTAGATCAAAACAGTGGAGAAAAACAAATACTGTACATCACCTTGGCAACAGATTTTGAGCAGGTAAAATGTTTTGTTCCACTGGCAGATTATTTCACTTATATCTAGAAACATTTGCAATATTAAGGGATTATTGATGTAAAACAGGCTCCTTTGTGGTGCTAAAAAGATAGTTTTGTCTTAATTTCAAGTGTACCAGGATATTTACACTAGAAACTATGTCAAAAATACTCGTTTGCTGAAGGAATTGTTTCCTTAAACACGGAAGATTGATGGAGTTTTAGTCGTTATAGTTCACATTTTGTTGAGACATGCAAGGCAAGAAAAATGCTACTGTTTCATCGCGAGATTTAAAGACGTTTGCAGCTGTAACCTGACAAAATGTGAAAACGGTGTGAACACTTCAGCAAATTAACTCAATTTTCAAAACGCATCATCGAAATGTCCCTCTGTCTCTCTCACTCCTCGCCGGCTTTGATGAGGTATCCGTTGAACGTGATGTAGACGTCCACGTCGTCGCTGTAGATGGCGTTCTCGCGCTCCCTCTTGAACAGGCGCAGCCACACGGCGTCGCGCGGCCGCAGCTCCAGCATGACGCTCTGGCTCTGCATGATGGAGCGGTCGCTGGGCTGGGCGTAGACGATGGCCCGCTCCGTGTCGTTCTGCATGATGTGCAGGTACGTCTCCTTGAAGTTCCACGTGTGGATGTTGACGTTGAAGAAGTAGACCCCGGCGAGCCGGCAGAGGAACTTCCCCTGGAACATGTCGAAGTCGCCGTCGAGGTTGACGAAGACGGAGTCGAAGACCACCGCCTGGTAGGCGTCGTCGCTGTGCAGGGACTTCCGGCGGGCCACGGAGAAGGCAGAGTGCGGAAGCTTGCAGGGGTCTCCCGGAGGACCCGCGTGGCCTTTGCTGCCCTTTGACCCCGCCACGCCTTGGGCCCCCGGGGGGCCTTCGTGTCCAACTTTCCCTGGGGTTCCTCTGTCCCCACGATCTCCTTTGTCACCTGAGTGAGGTTGGTGTTTAGACCAGAGGTGGGTAGAGTAGGCAAAAACTTTACTCAAGTTGAGCATATTTTTACCCAAGTAAAAGTAAAACGTAACGTCCAACAAATTAAGAGTGAAAACAGTATTTAGTAAAAATGCTACTCCAAAACAGTAATTTAATACTAAAAAAATAACATTATCAGATGCATTTTAAAGGCCAAAATGAAAATAATTCATATGAATAAGATAAATACAAAATATCAAAATAAGTCAAAAGAATTTTTTTCCCCAAATGTTTCAATATAAAAGTTTTGAAACCAACAAAAACTGCAGATTTGTGTCTGGTTAGTTTTTGGTTAAAATTGCTGACACAATTTTACTCTGTGATACGTCATAAGAAAATAATTCAAGTAAAAAAAAATCTAGCATAATATAAAATACTCCTAAAAGTAAATGCAACTGAACAACTAGTTACTAAGACCCACTGAGAATGGAGGAAAATTACTTTATTGGAGAAAAAAGTGAAGGAAATGTTTTTGTTTTTTTTAAAAAAAAGGTTTACTAACAAAAACAAGAAAAACCAAATGCAGAGCAAAGGCTAATAGAAACCGACTCTCTTGCTCTCCATCAGCTCCACATCCTTTCATTTCTGAAAAGAATCTACCCTGAGGTTGATCTATCTGATCAGCAACACTGAAAGTGAACATTCCTTACAGGAAAACGAGCCAAGTCGTAATAACAAATCCGAACACGCGCACAAAAAAAACATGGACACATCCTTATGTGGGCGGCTTTTAAACGAGGCAGCACTTCCAAGAAAACCCACAAAACATCCTGCAGCACATGGGGTCACAGGGAGGTCACGCGAGACTCGTCTAATGTTTTGGTGAAGTTTCGGCAAGCTGGGGAACCGGTTGGCGCTTCATTTGTGCTCATTAATCCAAGCAGAATATGCTCCACAAATCTGGAACAAAAGTTCAGAAGAGTGCAAAACAGCTGAAACACGGAGTTCCTTTAAATCAGGGTTCAAAACCACACCTGATTAGCAGGAACTGGAACATTGAGCACCATATCTGATGTATATTTGCTTGATAATTTTATATTTACTACTTGTTTCATAATGACTGCATTATGATGTTAAGCACTTTGAACTGCTTTGTTGCTGAAATGTGCTGTAAACGTGACTCTATCTATTCCTCAAATTAAACCTGTAGATTCTTTATTAAAGACATTAGAAGTTCAAATATTCCAATTTTAAAAAAAAAAATACATTCTTAAATGAATATAAACTCAAAGGATTTTTGGCTCTACGCTAAGAACTGGGCTGATTCAAGCACTGCATTGCAAAAAATATTCACATTAATTTGATTATCTGATTAGGATTTTATGCAGTAGAAAAACACAAATTGACACATAAATACACATAAGTGCACGGTTTAAAATTTGTTTTACAAGTAAATATCAAATATTTTGTCGATACTTGCAACAAGTCACCTTTCAGTATAGTCATGTTGATGTAGGCGCGAATCTCCGGGACGTGGCCGAACTCCGCCCGTGTCGGAGGATCTCCGCTGCCCTCTGCTGGCGGCATGTGGTCACAGCATCTGCTGCAGGGAGTGATGGGAGGAGGAACCGTGACCCCAGGACAGGAGGAGGAGAGCAGGAGAAGGACGACACCCAACATGGCTGTCCTTAAGGCTGCAGAGATATACAGATTATTATCATAAATACAGGAATACATAATAAATAGCTTCAGACAAATGCTGTATGTCCTTAAAAGTATATCACGTAAGATATAATAATTAAAATAAAGGCTTTTCCAACTATGTGCCAGGTTGAATGAACTAGGACACTTTCTAGCACATGATTATGTCATAATTGTGTGCATAAATATAATCGATCTGAGGTTGTAATAATGGTTTTAAATCAGGCGTGTCAAACTCAGTTTGATTTTGGGCCAAATCAAGATCATGAATGATCTTTCAGAACACTGGTTGTGTTATAATCTGTTGCTAAAATCTGTCAATAAAATTTAAAAATATAAATAAATTCTTAAAATTAAGCAATAGTGAGCATCTTTTCAGTCCTTCCTGGATTTCGCAACTGTTTTGGGGATTTTTTTCAATAGAAATCAAGGTGTTTGTGGTTGCTAATTTTGAAATATTTGCACTTATGGGAAATGTGACTTTGTATTACGGTACTCACCATATCAAAATGTAGGGATTTGTTGATTTTGCATGAATTTCCACGGGAGTTTGGCAGTAAATGGATAAAAACTGCTTTGATTTGATAGATAAAACAATATTTAAGCATACTGTTATCTTGAGGGTGATATTTATGTCTCCCTCTAAAGTCCAGAGGGTTACATAAAAAAAAAAATTAAGGTGGGCCAGATTTGGCCCCCGTGCCTTGAGTTTGACACATGTGATTTAAATAATTTTCCAGGATGATTTTACCTGGTGTAATGACTCTTTTAAAAGAAGCAAATGGACAATGTTGGGTTTTTGAGGATTATTTTGATGTCAAAAGTATCCATGCATCCTCCTTAATGTTTTTATAAAGTCAAATAATCAGGAATAGCAGTAAATAAATCGAATAATCAGCAACTAACTTAAAAGAGAAGAATGAAACAAGTTAGAAAAGTCTTTCCGTGTCGTTTCCAAACAACTAATTCCAAGATTATAAGTTCAAATATGCAAATAGTCTGGAGGATGTTTTTCTTTATTTTCACTGGTCCTGGTTTCCAAAACCCTTGACGTCTATCCACCCAGGGCGGCACGCCAGAGGAGGGCGCCACATGACAAAAAAACAAAACAAACAAAAATCATGTGCAAACTAAAAGACTATCTGTTGCATAACAAAAACATATTTTTGAGATTAATGAGATATTTCTTCTAGTTCCAGGAAAACAAAACGGAAGATTTTAGTGTTTTCTTAGGTCAAACAAGACAAAGATTGAGCTATTTGCCCACAGTAACTTTACACATAGTTGAAGGAGTTTCAGCTGTTTCAGTGTTCAGAAACGGCGATGGCGGTATTGTGCTGAGGGTCTCTTTTTTTTTTTGCAATTTTTATCACTTTCTCACTTTGGTTGGTAAATAGCCATTGATGTGCTAATACAACACTGCATCATATGAAGCTTGTTTTTCTTTCATGTTGAAAGTACGCCTGGTTCCATGCATCACTGTTGTTGTTTTTCTTGTTGTCTTTATTGTTACGTCTCTTTTCAACCCACATTAAGTCCAGTCTGTTTCTGGTAAAAGTTAAAGATTTCCTCTCCACTGTCACCACATGCTTGATTAGGAGGAGGCATCCGAATCAAGGCATCCTAATCTTCTTTTATGTTGGTAAACATGAAAGAAGAAGACGATCAACTGATGACATATAGCTTTAAAATTAACATAAAACCAGTCTTCACGTCATTTAATCGGAAACTTAACACACTGGAATGGATTGTGTATAATTTGGCTTGAGTTGGACCGGTTTGTCCTCCAGAAACGACTGGATTTAAGGAACTTTTTTACTCGAATCAAATCAAACGACCGCACAGAAGGAGGAGTGTGACTTGTTTCAGTCACGACCAGATGTGCTGGATGGATTTCTTCTTTTTTCATTTCCAAACAACAAGCCCTTCGGGGTGAATCCTTTCATTTAGTTAGAACCTGATCAATAAAAACTCAACTTTCGCTGCAGTTTGCTCAAACTAAGCTAACACCCAAAAGCGTGTTGTCTTTTTTCTCGTTTCATTCTAACCATAAATCTACTGTGGAGATTCTCTGAAACACAGATGGCTGCTCTGTGTTTATCACTAGCACATTACATAACAGTGAGGTTGTTTTTGTCTCTCAACACTTCTCCTAAACAACAGTCTTCTGTACCAAATAACATATATGTTATCAAACCAAGATTTTAAAAGTTTAAAGAAGGAACCTCCTGCCGCTTCCCTTTCCTACTCAGTAGTTTTTTGTTTTGTTTTCTTATTTTTCAAACCAATCCTCATGTCAGTGTCATGCAGCAGTTTTGCACCTGCAGCTTAACAGACTGACCACCCAGACAAAGTGGACGTTAGTGATCCTCACCTCGGCTTCAGGAGGCAGATTCCAGAGTCCGCAGCTTTGCCGTGTTTCTGTAAGAGTGAGTGAAGTTTTCCTCTTTCTCCTGATCCCTCCTTCATGACCGTTTATGCAACAGCAGCATCCAGCCGTTTCCTGCTGACCCCTGAGTTAAACAGAATGGCAGCATCGTGCGTTTTTACAATAACTAAAAGAATGGGGTGTGATTTTCATGCCTGATCGTTTTGAAATGTTTTTAATCACTCTGAAACCGCCCAGTCTGATGGGCGGTTTAACTGAAGCTCACTTTAACTGCTGCTCAGGTTTAATGATGCCTTAATAAACAGTTCCTGGATTGGACACAGGAAGTCGCTTGTCGCTCCCTGGAGGATCCGCCTTTCTCCTGCGCTGAATTCCTCTCAAATGTCCAGAGAGCCAGCTGCAAGGAACAAGGGAATCCAGCGGAAAGACGAAGGAAAACAGAAAGGGAATGTTTTGATTAGCTCTGGAGTCGCGTTTTGAGTTCGACTGCTTGGAGGGAGGACGATTGCCTCAAGGATTACATAAGACAAATCACAGAAACTAAAAGGCAGCTGTGACATAATTGAACCCATATTTTTCAGGCGTACTCTGTAAAAAAGGGGAATCTTTTTTTCTCTCTCTCACTTTCTAACATTAAATTAGACTAAAAGCTGTATGTAATTTGCTGTAGGGTTTGTTTGGAACCGTACCAATCATTGGGTGAAGGGTGAGCTTGGTATAGATTGTTTTGGTTCTAGCCAAAAATAGCAACTTGTTAGTGGTGTATAAACCCACTTGTTGCCCTCTGAAATCCTCAGAGTCTTACGCTGCGTTCAAGTTACCTGGGAAGTGGAAACTTGGAGTGAAGAAGTGGGGATTTCAACATGGCGACGCCCTCAAAAGTAATTTAAGCAAACGGCAGTTTGAATTTGCTCAGTTTTGCGTTTCAGGGCGCTACATGTAACGTTGGTTTTTAGACGTACTTTTACCACATGTTTCTCACCACCACTACTGCTGATGCAAGGAGCGGCCATGTTGAAATGCAAAGTTGTAACTGAGGGGGAGTCGGAGTTGCTCTGTTTCCCAGTGGGAATCCTGACTTCTCAGTCAGGATTTTTCCGACTGAGAAGTCAGGATTTCCCAGTTCAGAGTAAAACTGGAACGCACAGCATTAATACCATATTTTTCGGACTATAAGCCGCTACTTTCTTCCCACGCTTTGAAACGTACGGCTTTTCTGTGGATTTTTCTTCAACCACCAGGGGGCGCTTTAACAGGAAGTAAATCATTGGAAGTCAAAATTGGAACATCACTTGCTAGCACAGCAGGCACAACGGAGAAATGTTTTCAAACTCATACCCCCTCATCATGGAAACAGCAGGCATAAGTTCATATGATGCAGCTTTAAAGTTGAAGGCTATCAAGCTGGCAGTTCAGATCGATAGCCGTAAACTCGACGTGAACGAATCCATGGTTTGGTGTTGGAGACGCGCTCTTAATAGCTGATTGTGGAAAACTGAGAGGGCGGAGATACCAGTGGCTTATATCCCCCTGCGGCTTATATGTACGTTTCCAGTTTGTTTGTTTTTTAACTTTGTGGTTACAGCTTATAGTGAGGTGCGCTCTATAGTCCGGAAAATACAGTGCTTTGAACATCGCAGTGATGCTTTTATTATCCTTTTGAGTTTAGTCCAAGTTCAATGTCCTCTGGAGTTCCTAAAGGTCCCCAGCTGCATGTCGTCTCTCATTCCCCACAATGAATGAAGTCAGAAGCTCCCACCTTGCAGTGGAAGCATTTTCTCCTCCTGTCTGCAGACCACAGCAGAGTTTGAAGCTCATGCAACCGACTCACAAGAAGCAACAGAGCAAACAGCTGGGGCCTGCGGTCAAAAGTAGATCAGATATTCGCATTCTTCTGTTGATCTCAAGGGTTAAGAGATTTTTTGTGGTGAAATTAAGATATTTCCACACCCCGAAGCCCCCTCCGACCGCAACCCTACTCTCATTTTGCTTCAAGATATGTTGTTTGTATGCATCAGCGTGATTAAGAGGGGAAGTGCGTTCAAACTGAAAAAAGCAGAGGTGAGTTCAAACTTCAGACCTCAAAGCATTCTTGTGGTCTAGCTCAGGAAAAAAAAAAAAAAAGACAGAGAGCCGGGAGAACGTTTCGTCTGGCTCTACTCGGCCTGCAGCACACGAATGCAAGAGAACATGAGAACACAAGCCTCTCTCTCTCTCTTTCTTTTTTTTCATGTGCTTCTATGTTGCAAACAGGGATTTTTTTTTTCGTATGTTCTGGACATGTTTGGGTGTTGTTGAGAAACTTGTTTGTCCCTTGCGGTCGCTGTGGCTCACAGACGAACAGGTGGCGCTCACGTCCGGGTCCGTCCTCGCGTCCTGCCTGTCCGCTGTGGGTTAGAGGCCCAAAACAAGACCAGAGCGTCTTCGTCTGTCGCTGCGCTTTTCTGCGCTGTCAGCTGGGATTTATAGCTATCACACTCGTTTGCACTTTTGTCATTTTTTTTTAGTCTGGACTTTGACTGGGCCATTCTGACACGTCATCTAAACGCCTAAATTTTAGCTCTTGCGGTCGCTGTACTGCAGAAAGACGAACCTCTGCTTTGTTTTCATTTTTTACCTCCTCTTTCTTTCTGACCTGCATTGAGAACCTTCTTACACATGTTGGACTTTTGACCATATCAAATATATCTCTTTATTATTTTTACTGTTCATCAACTCCTCCGTTCTGAGTTCGTTTATCTTCATGATGCTGTTTGTTCTCCAACAAACCTCCACAGCCAGAAACAGAACTGTTTGATGTATATCGACATTAAGTGGCTCTCAGGTGGAGTTTTTCCCCAGTTTCAGCTTCTGTGCATCACAAATCTGGAACAAAATTCCAGAAAACTGCAAATCAGCCGAAACATTGAGTTCTTTTAAATCAAAGCTAAACCCCTGCCTGTTTAGAGTTACCTTTTAACCATAATAAATTAAATATTTACCATTATACATGATGCTATTGATGACAAAATGTAATGCTTGTTTCTGGTTTTCTCAATTGGTGACTGTATGATGTTTTTATGACTTTTTATTTTTGTCTTGATGTAAAAAAAAACAACAATAAAACAACAACAACAACTTTGAACTGTGTTGTTGAAATGTGCTATACAAATAAACTTAATTGACTGATATTGGAAAAACTACAATATGAAGATTTTATTCTGTACAGATCCTCTAAGGCTGACCCCAAACAAATACAGATCCTGTGTTGTTTTGGATAATGAATTAAACGTTTCGATTCTTCTTGCTTATTTATTTTGTTCTCTATTTCTTTACAAAAATCTTATGTATTTTTTTAAATTTAAGACATCAAAATTATCAAACAATCTGATCTTCCATCTAGTCATAATAGATATCTCCTGTATCAAACAACAACCTTAATGTCTTTTCTTTGTTTTTCTTTTTTTTGATGGGTATCATTGCAGTTTCTCATGTCTTTGTGTAATATTTATGTTAAAATTAAAAATCTAAAAATAAAACTGGAAAAGAAATTCTACCCAGATTGGCTCAGATTAATAAAATAAATAGGTCCCCGTCGTTGGATTTTATTTAGAGATCCGTGAATAAAGGGGGCTAAGAAAACAGAAACATAAAGAAAATATATATTTAATTAAAACCACTTTAATTAAAGTTTTAATTTCAAAACTGATTGAATCTTTTTTTTATTATTCTGTGGTCCTATCAGATAAAATCTCAACACTACTGCAGCATGTGATAAATGTGTGTGTGTGTGGGGAATGTGTATAAATATATTTTCAAGGCTCTGCACATGAGAAAAACAGTCACGCTTCATATATCTGTGGTACATCTGACCACACCAGCACAACTCTGGGTTCCTGCATAAACGCCTTAGTATAGCTGTCAAAATTTCATCTCAGCTTCACACATGAAACTAAACATGCAATGATTTTTCACAGGTGTACAAATGAATGCGGCAACTGCTTGCTCTTTTGCAGATATTTACATTCCTATTTGGTTAGACTGTTTAATTCTGTGAAAATAAGACTGTTATTTTCAGATTTCTACAGTTGATACTGTATAAAGCTTTGTGAATGGGTCTGAATGCATTAATATCTAAAACAGCACCTGAGGGGGAAAAGAGGTTTAATTTACACTTGAATGTATCAGAATGACTTAATAAGCTGTCCTGATAAAAACAGTGTGGGGAAGTGTTGTGCAAAAAAAAAAAGAAAGACGAAAAGTAGAAATGTTTATGAAAACGAACATCTCAGGTGTTTTCGTACTTAGATGGCTAAATATGATAAACTGTCTCTAGGGTGAGCGGATGTCGCTGGTTGTGTCAGAGTTAAATGTCAAACCACTTTCTAATACATACGCTCGCGCGCGCGCGCGCGCACGCACACACACACACCACACACACACACACACACACCGCCAGACCACCTGACAGGACATGTAAGCACACCCACACACACACACACACACACACACACACACAGCTCTCCCACACTTACTCTCAGCACATGCCCACCCCTAACCCTCATTCCACATCGACACAGGAAGTGCCTGGGTGACCCATTTCTCGGTTTTCTTCGGTCTCTGTGTAGATGTCACCGTGAGCAACGGAAACGTGCCGCGCGTGCAGAAAGGAGGAGTGACAACACAAATATCATTGACCTCGGTTATGGGGTTCCATTTGTATCAAAAATAAGTAGAAGTCATATGTGTAGATGTGTCGTTGGTCTATGCCGTTGGTCTATATTGCATGTAGATGATGCACATGAAGATGTTGCATATGTCTATGTCGCATATGCGTTCACTGCATATGTGTTTGCTATGGGGTTCCATTTGTATCAAAAATAAGTAGAAGTCATATGTGTAGATGTGTTGTTGCTATGTGTCGTTGGTCTATGTTGCATGTAGATGATGCATATGTAGATGATGCATATGTAGATGTTGCATATGTCTACGGTGCATATGCGTTCACTGCATATGTGTTTGCTGCATATGTAGATGTTATGGGGTTCCATTTGTATCAAAAATAAGTAGAAGTCATATGTGTAGATGTGTCGTTGCTTCTACTTATTTTTGATACAAATGGAACCCCATACATTTCGATGCCTCCTGAGATGTTCTATCGTATGGCGGGTGTGTAGATAGTAGGAGTGATAAAAGATATCAAAAGTCTTTCATGACTCAATTCTGGAGCAACGCTGTAGTCATATTGATATTTGAAGAACCGATGGTGTCTAAAAGCAGCAGATTCCAAGATAGAGAGAAGAAAATCTGTGTTTTTGGCATAGCATGGTAAAAACGATATTTCATGAATGAAATGCGATGAAAGATCGTAAAAAGAAAAAAAAATATGACGATCGGTATTTTTCCTCCTGCGCGTGCAGCACGTTTCCATTGTATCCAGGGTAAAATCCCTTATTTTCATGTCTTTTGAGAAACATATTAGCACTTTTACCGAGGTCCATATCACTTCTCACCTTCATGGTAACTTGTTAACTTTGGTTTCTGATTTATATAGCTAAATAAAAAGAATGTCAGTGCTTTCTAAAGGAATCTGTCAAAGATTTTAGCAAAATAATGCCAGAATTTGACATTATTATGAATATTTTTTACTTATTAGAGATCCTTTAAAATGTCATTTAAGAGTTGTGAAATTCTGAATCTGTTTGATAACCAGTGACTGACTGGTGACCTCCCACGGATGTACCCTGGCTCTCCTCCAGTGAATACTGGAGATTGGCACCTTCCCCCATTCCTTCCCCCATTCCTGACCCCATTCCTGACCCCATTGGTTGACGGAAGGTCTATTTGTAAAACAAGACCATCTTTAAAAGCTTTTTGATGTCAAATTGTCAAAAAGAGTTGTGCCTCCCATGCAACCTCAGGCACTGTCTTCCCATGTCAAATGTTGTTTGTCTTTTCTTTGGATGGACTGTACTGAAACAAAAATTTCCTTGTACTTCCCTATGATGAAAATAAAAGCAATCTGAATCTGCAACTTTGGTCAAATCACTCACTATTTGTGAAAAACAGGAGGATCTATAGGGTTTGGCCTAGAAGAAGGGTCTCAACAAGGGTACCATTTATACCAGAACCAACAGCCGCTGTTGTATTTGTCTTTATTGAGGATAAACATTGATAATTAATGCAGATCAAACAATATAGTACAGTAAAAATTAGCAGTGAAGTTAAACCAGCACAGATTTATCAGCGCTTTCTTCCCCTTACATCTATGCAGCTCCTAGCAGCTCATTTATTAGGTTTCACCATTTTTAAAAAAATTCTCATGACGTGAGAAAAACAGTTCAGATCACCTCGTCTATATTATATATTTGAAAGAAAAAATAGCAGCCACAGAAAAAGTTGATGTAATAGTACATAGGATTTTTCCCAGTTTGATAGAAGACTAAAAGCCATTTCTAGCCTTTACAATAATGCATTATCAAGATAATAATGGACACCTACTTGAGGCTCAGGATTTGCAGATTCACCTTATTGCAGATTTTCTTTGTGGAATGTGACTCCAAATTATTCGCAGAAAATTCGCAGTAAATTTGCCAAACTGCAATTATTTCATTGATCATTCCAATCTATTCAAAAACAAACGAAGCTTGGGAAGCTGAAACACCAAGAGACAATGCTTCTTGATACACTATTGGCTGGTATTTAGAAAGAACCCAATGCAGGAGCCTTATTCATTCTCCATGGTGCTGAAGACGATTAACACTGTGGGTGTTGGTTTCTGCGGTAGTGCTAGGATGGCTTCCACTGCACGTATCAGTAGATATTAAGGTGTATTTGGTGTTTCAACTTCTTAAATAGTTATAGGCAATTTTTAGGTGGGGAAGGTCTCAAGCATTTGCAGATTTCAGTCATTTATGGACCATTGTGGTCTCAACCTCCTGGGAATACCATGAGTCTGCTGCAGATGGTCTACATTAGTAACAAACTCGTGGCACACTTACAAATGGCGCTGCAGCATCTAATATCTGCGTTTATAGACAGCTGCACGTATTATGCCCAAGTTAGTTGCCTCGCCAACAGAGGAACGTTATAATTTCCCAACAACATGTCGTCTGGGAACAAGCATTTTTATTGTTTATTTCTGTGGCTGCATGTGACTCAACATACAGTTAGTCTTCAATAAACTTACATCTTTCTCCTGATGACCTTTTTTATCCAGAAAAGTTAGCTGTAGTGCTAGGCTAACATTAGCATGTTTGCTCTCTGTTTTGATATGACTTGTCACCGTTTTAGTTAGTCGTGTGTAGACAAAGCTCATAGAAAAATCCATTCTGTTACTTCATGAGCCTATAGGGATTTGCTTTGCAGAGTGGGCCATGTGACGCAGACAGAATGGGGAGATGCAGCAGCCAATGCAGTCTCTGCTAAACACTCAGGTTGTTAGGGAAAACTCACACGTGTTAGATCATATAAATGACATGCGCAACCTATAATACAATTTTGCAAGCCGAGTACACAAAAATAGGGTGAGATTTGTAAAAACTGGGGATGCAAAATGCAAAATGGCCACAGTATCGGGGGCTGGCTTTCCTCAGGGACTCTTGACACCATGAGATCAGACAGGGACGTCCCGAGTAAGTTTATGTCAGTTTTGCTTTCTGTGATTATGAGATCTGAGATAAACCACACAAACTTCTTTCTTTCTTCTTCTTCTCCAAACCACTTTCAGCCAGATGACTTTAAAAATTGCGTGGACAGCAAAGTACACTTTACTCAAGTAGTAGAAAGTAGATAGACTACTTTGCGTCTATCTTTGAATTTTTGTGACAAATTGGGCTCCCCCCCCCCTGTTTTCTCTCCTTAGAAACACTTCTTGAATTCCTCCTAATGATGAGTCAAAGTTTCTAAGGTCACCTTTTAGATGGATTTGTTACTGAATGTCATTTGCAGCTCTTTAAGCGTCAGATAGCCGGTTCTGAAGGGTTCCACGGGCATAGAGGAGGATCTGCACATGGTGCCAGCGACAGCCTGAGCAGCTGAGCTACTGCCTGTGTCTGTCTCGGCAACATCCATCTGCTGGCTTTCAGATGGCTGCATCAACATGGAGGGATGAGCTGATGGAGAGGAAGGAGGGCGAGAGGGAAGGTGGAGAGGAAGGAAGACAAGAGGGGAACTATGGTCATTCAGAACCTCCTCCCCTTCCCTGCTAATCGCTCTCCGTGTTTCTTTCATTTCATCTTCCTTCATGATGCCAAAACCAGAGTCGGGGCTCTCTGGTTCCCTTTTCAGACTCTCATATTCGGGATACGAAGCGAGGGGGTCGCACAGGGGGAAGTGCAGGCCATGGATGTGGGGAGCTTTCTGGAAATTGTCTTGATAGGCAAAGTAAGCCGGGTTGGAGTCGGTCCGAGCCGAGCCACCGCCAGAGGAGCTGGACATGAAGTAACCCACGTTTGAGAAGCTCGACAGGGACGAGTTGTAGATGAGGTCGTTGTTGTTTGAGCAAGAAGTGGGGTATCTGTGGAAGTGAAGAAGGGGGCTTGTGGCGATGGAAGTCGGAGACGGGGACAACACCGCCTCATTCCAGTCCTCGCACACCACGACATGGGAGATTCGGTCGCACGAAGGGGTGACGAGGAACGACTGGGTTCCTGAAAAGGGATTAAGCCATTCCTGCAGGAAAAGCAAAAAGCAAATTCAGGTTCAGGGATGACAAAAGCATATTAGTGCGTGTTGATTGTGAAGTTACAGTGAAAAGGACTTTTTTTATTAACATTTCAGCGATGTTACAACCACAAACCTCAGTGTGGTTTACTCCGATTTCATGAGATCAACACACAATAGTGCACAATTGTAAGTTAAAAGGAAAATTACACTTTTTATTTTCAAATAAACAAAGACCTGATAAGTGTTTTGTTTTCATTCTCATTCATCCCAGTGGCTGAATCACGATGTCGGGATACCTTCCTTCAGCTAAGACAGTAAAGCTGGACGGCATTGGTCTCAAGTCGGGTAAAGTTCAACCCTGGAGGAAAGACTGCTCTCCCTTTTCTGTTTCATTCAATCAGTCTTACATTGGTGTAACTCTTGCAAGCACACACACAGACGTTGGCATTGCATTGAGAACATAATAATTACTTTCAGATTTCCCTGGTGGACGGTGTGGAGAGTTTGGAAGTACTCCGAGGGATTCGGTAGCGGCTTCCCTTTGAGCAGCCTGAAAGTAAACAAGCTCAGCATTAGCTTAGGCACGGCAACACGCCAACACACCCTATCAGGATGATGAACTACTTACCCCCGGGTCTTGTAGTGGGCCAACACAACGATGACGGCGACGAGAAACAAGCCAAGGGCGAATAAGCTCCACCTCACTGTGTTCTGATCTGATGGCGAGTTTGAATGACCTGGTCAGACACCGAAAATTGACCAAACCCAAGTTAGAAACCAGAGAAATAAAGCTGTAGGAGAGGTGTGAGAATAAAAACTGTGTTTTTGGTCAATGAATTCACTTTTCTCATCTTTCAAATCCTCCCAGGATGTTGTCGGGCTCCAGTCACTCCAGTGGCTGCCGGATCTTCCTAGAGGATTGACTCGGACTCTGACGTCCAAGTGGCCCTTTAGTTTCCCCGCCTCAGACCTCAGCTCTTGCTCCCTCGTGGAAATATTTCTGGAGTCCTGAGAGATATTAAAGACAGCGATCAGATCTACGACAATATCAGCTGAATGAAAGTGAACACTACCCCATTTCATCACACAAAAACATACAGTCAATAATTTAATCTGCATTTTAAGCTGGAAGTGAAAGCAACAGGTGTCAGCATCAGACTATAGTAAACTCAGATATTGGCAGACTACAAAAATAACAAAAAGCACATTTTCTCAAATGGCTTTCGCCTATAGTCAAGAGATATGGATCATGCCCCAAAAGATTGAGATTCCAGATAGAAGGGGTTAAGATGAACTTCCTCTACGGCCAGACTTTGCCTTAGAGATAAGGTTGAGATCTGTCATCTGGAGGGTCTTGGTGTAAAAGCACAACCCTATCGGCCATTGTTTTTGTTGTTATTTGCCTGTGCATGAAAAAACTCAGAAGTATTCAAGGAAAAAAAAATTCTGGATTTCTGAGGTCCAAAAGTTGAAAATTTTGAGATTTAGCTCTTTTTTCTAGAAAATTTCTTAGATTGATCTAGAGATTTCTAAAAAAAAAAAAAAAATTCTAACAAATTTTCAAACCCAGAAATTTCTTAGATTTTTCCAGATAGTTTCCGAGGTTAATCTCAAAGTTTCTAAATTTCTTTCTAACAAATAAACTTTTTGAACTCAGAACTGTCCCAGTACACCGTTCTAGGCCAGTGGCACAAGATCGTTATATTATTCAGCTATAATAAGTGCCACTTTATGCCATCCAGGTTACTTCACTACACACTACATTCACACACTGATGATGCTCAAGGACACGATGACTGAAACAGACTGAGCAGGAGTTCAAACCAGCAACGTCTGCCGCTGTCGCCTCACCGTCTAACAGCTGAAGAAAGAAACTAATACCTGAGGAAGCTTTGAACTTTCATTATTACTCAGTTTTTGTTGCTATTTCTAAATCAGACTGGATGCAGAAGACTCACCCGAAGCTGCAGTGATGCTTTTTAACAGTGAAAACTGAAGGAACACGACTAAAATTTTTTTTTTATTTTCTGTTCTTGTCATTGCCTTGGCAGTTGATTTTCAATTTTTTTCTTTGTTCTTTCTTTGTATGCAGAAATTTAAGAGATAAATTAGAAGAAATTCAGAGTAACATTTAGATTGTATCCTTGCTGTTGTTCCCAAACAGTTGAATCGATTCACAGGGGGACCGAAAACCCCTCCGCAGAATCTTGGTTGAGCAAAGAAAAAAACGATTGCGCGCTTTGACAAATCTGGACAAAACACTGAACAAACCTTTGTCACTTTAGCGTGCGTAAGTCATATTTTGTAAGTTATATGCAAGTTTTCCCCAAAATTTCTTTTTAAATAAACAGATTTCAAGATGCAAACAAGTGCTAATGTGTATAAATGTTCTCACCCTCCAGTGCTGTTGTTTCTGTTTGATCTGAAGGTGGAAGTTGAAGCCAGAGGTGAAATACATTGAGACAGGATCCCCCAGGCTCCATGATATCAAGGTGAAATTGGCAGTGATGTTGATCCAGGGAGCTCCTGGAGGAGGCATTTTAACTGTATGTCAACACACACACACACACACACACACACACACACACAACACACACACCACACACACAAAACAAGATTTAACCAACCATTGCACAAATACCTGAGGCCAGAGTACAACAGAGAGAGAGAGTGAGAGAGGCTAAGAGAAGGAAAGCAGCTCACTGTGTTCCCCTGGTTTGTAGTTTGTGATGTTCTCCACCTGGGTCCCGTTACACTTCAGATAGATGTGTGGCATCAGGTCATAACCAGAGAACTTCTGTACAGAAACCGTCACATAAAAACAGTCTTATAAGCAGAGAGGAACAGGATTTTCAAGGTTCCAACTACAAGCTTCTGGTTGGGTTTGACCAACACAAAGTGGTGAACGATTGTAAAATGGAAGTTGGCCTCGCTTTGTGTCCAACACAAACTCCAGGGGAATAAACATGAAGCTTGTCGCTATAATGTGATAAAATGTGGAAAAGTGAGTAGACCGCTTACCGTGCTTTCAAAGACAAAGCTGCAGCCCAGAGAAGAATTTCCGTGTTGTTTTAATTTGCAGCTTTCACTGGAAAACAAGAACCAACAACAACAAAAAAAAGATTGAACTTACAGCTTAAACTTTAATCAGCAAAAAAAAAAAAAAAAAAAAAAAAAAACACACACACAACACACAACAAAACAAAAAAGAAAGGAAAAATTACAGAAATGTTCTCTTTTCCACAAAGTGTCCATCATATCTTACATTTTTAAGTTCCGTTTTCTGTCAATCCAAAATGTTTTCTCTCCAGATATTGAACAGTCCTCCGCAGATCCAAGCCCAGCTCCGGTCCAGCTGCAGCTGACGTTGTTAACAAAGTCATTTGTGCAGACGAGTCCTTGAGACGACAAAGGAGATTAGAAAGGTGTCCAAACAGAGCGGTGGACTCTGGTTGGGCTCAAGCAGGAACTACTTTTAGTTTTATTTATCTGTTGATTTTTAGCAGAAATAGAAATAAAAAATAGACAGTAATTATCCGTACCGGGTGAGACTTTGTGAGAATGAGCTGGAATCAGAACCAGCGAGATCCACAGGAACCACAGCATCTCCGCGGCCAGCGACATGACTGGAGAAAAAGTGCAGAAATCAGGTGAATATCAATGAGACTAAACAAGAAATGTTTCTCTCCATAACCTGTTTCTGAAACCTGAAAGCCCCCCTCCCCAACAAGCCCCTAACCACCAATCAAAATCAGCACAAGGTTGAGCCATTTTGACTGAATATTGGAACAGCAGAAAGCAAAAACAGTCATCCTGAGAGGACAAGCCAAGAGTTTACATGATGCGTATGATCCGCTCTTTAAAAATTATTAGACAACAATCCAGTTAATCCCTGCATCCACTGTCTATACTTGACTTGAGGGGGAAAATCAAGTTTATTAAAACTTAAACGCAAACACGTTCAAAAGTTAAGGCTCAAATATCACCAAAAATGTGGACAAATGCCACCAACACCATGTGTGACATTTGGTGCCACGTTCCTAATTTCGGAAGCCTCATCTCATCTGACCACAAAACGTTTCTCCAGACAACATTTACCAAATTTCAGTCCAGCTTGTAAGCTGTCACATCTTCCTTGTTCGGCAGCCTCTCTATTCTATGGTGGACGGTTCTGATACCGAGGCGTATTCCAGTTCACAGCAGACTCTGTGGTTCCTGAGTTGTTCGTAAGCATCCTGACTCATTTCCTTCGCTTGGAGGTGACGGCTTGCGTCAGAGCGGAGCTTCGACACGGCTGGAGGTTCTGACAGCACCAGCACCAAAACCAAGTTTCTTTAATGGACCTGACATCATCCTGATATAAAAACGTGCAGACGTAGGCTTAAAAGCCAGGCATTAAATCTATCTTTAGTATTTCTAGCCACAACTCCACCCTGCTGGACAGAATACTGAGTTTTACCAAAATAACGTCAAACTTTGGTAAAGGTTTTACCAAATGTCCAACTTTAAAGGATATATATATATATATATATATATATACTTTTGACTTTGTGTGCATTAGAGAAACTGCATTAAATTTACAGTTGTTCAACCAATTATTGCCTTTAAAATCATTCCATGGGTTCAGATTGATCAATAAAACTCAAACATTCATATGAAATTAATAAACTGTGTAGGTCTCCCATAACAGAAAGAGCTCCAACTTGACTACAATGACCCACTGTATTACCACTGTAAACCAATTAATGTTACACTCCATAAAAAACAGCAACTACATTCAGTGTCATTTAGCGTCTGCTTTTTTTCTACAAAGATGACATCGCCTATAAATGGAAAGTCTACATGTTATCATTTTAAGTCAAGCAGACAGAGAAGAGTTATCTCACTACTGTGACCCAGAACTACACCATGGTGTTGTATTGAAAAAGTAATAAATGCATTTATTTAGAAATATGCAAAGAAAACATGCTCAATTTGACTGTTTGCTTTTGCATTTTTGTTATTTTCCTGAGCAGAGTTGGGAAAATGTCTTTAAAAATTACCTTATGTATCCTGATAGCAGGTGGTCGGCAAGAGGAATGACATCTTCACATAGTCCTCCTCTGGCCTGGTGATTAGCTTTCTCTAATTTTTCCTCTCTGCACCTCTTTCTCTCTACTAGAACAGACTGACTGTTAGATCAGCTCTCCCTCCCTCTCTCTCTCTCTCTCTCTCTTGTCATTCTCGCCCCTTTTCTGTTTTCTTCTAAGTGCCCAGTGACATTTTCCACTTGAAACCACAGCTCACAGGTCTTACAGGAAGCTTCAACAGCAGCGAGTGATAGTGAGAAGGGACGGGCCGGGTTTGGTGGAGGTGCTGCTGCGTGTTGCTGGTGGGGCTATTTTGCTCGTCTCTTCCTCCTCCTCATCTTCCTCCTCCTCCTCCCTCAGCAGCAGCCATGCAGTCACCATACCTGGGCCCCATCACATGCTTTAAGGTCATAATAATTGTACTGAAAGCAAGAAACGCAAAGAACCACCACATCCTGTTTCAATTGCAACGTAAAACAAGGGGCTGTATGCACAGAAACTCCATGTTCTTGTGAAGTGGTTTGCATCAGCGAAACCCGGCTTAAAAAAAGACGATTCAAAGGAGTGGAGAGGCAAAAACGACCAGATTTAGAATCATGATGGGGGAGTATTTAAAAATAAGATCTCTCTCTCTCTCTCGCTTTCTCTCTCGCTTTCTGAAACACACTGAGCTGTAAAGACTTAAAACCGCTGCTGTTACAGCCACAACCACTGCAGATGCACATAAACAACTCTGGTTGCTTGTGAGAGGAAAACAGGTCGACAGTTAAGGAAGCAGCCTTCTTGTTAACCAGAGGTCACCAAACATTTTCGTGCAGCGACCAGGCCTGTAGCTGCGTCCACTGCAGTGGAGCACAAACTCAACGATGGATGTAGCTAAATGCAGGACAATTTTAAACTTCTCGTCTTTCACTGCATGAAATCCTAAATCTTACCAAGTATTTGTTTGACCTAGTTTCTGGTGCATAGGATCTTAGCACACTTTAAATAAGGCAAAACTAACTTACAAGTAACTTTTCAGCAAGATATATAAATAGGAGCTTGTCTTGAGTAAATTCCTTAATATCAATAACAAACTGCCAATTTGGCATATTATTTCACTTATAACATGAGACATAACATTTTACATTTTATGTAGTACCGTAAATCTTTATTTTCTCGGGTTGTAGGATTATGTAATTAACTCACCATGTCACTAAGTTAAAAAGATAGGTAATACATTCTTATTAATTTTAGACTCCCAGCCTTCCTTGTATTTTTCTCTATTATTCCTCTTTTTTACTGTTAAGTGTTTTACACGTAAAAAAAAAGAAAGTCAGAGAAGTTATGTAAGGTATGCAAAATGCATATAATGTGAAAAACTTTCACTTTTTCATCAATATCAAGAAATTACTTACTTAAAACAAGATCTTATATATTTCTTAACTGTTACTCGTATGTCAGTTATGTCTTATTTGAAGTATTAAGATATCAAAGACTATAAACTAGACCAAAAATATTTATTTATTTTTGCAGTGTCCTGCTTCACAATTCTGGAAAAATAAGGAATGAGGGCATGAATACATGGAGCATATGAGGAGCAAAACAAGCCATAAGTAGAAGAACAACAGAAAAAGTTTGATGACAACATGGTGTGGCGCAATACTATCACATCGGCAACAAAATGTCAAGATGAAAGTGACGTGACTGTGACCCAGAAATGCTTTGATAAGATTGTAGTGCTCGTCTCTGGCTAAAGGTTCAGAGAAAGGCCATTGTGAAACACTCCTCCCTATACCTTACTGCATAGACAGTCCAAACCACAAGGCCTTCATGTACACAATGCAGAAAGTGTTGCAACATTCACCCATCTGATCTCTGCTGTCAGCAGCCTCTCGGATTGTCTGACTGAGTGGGTACACAGAGCCGGAGGCTGGCGCTACTTAGCTATCGGCATCAGCTAGGGGTGCCAAAGCGGGGAGGCGGCGCAAAAAGGAGGAGGTGAGGGAAGAAGAAGAAGAGTGTGCAGCACTCGCCCAAAGGTCAGAGTCCATTGTGCCTAAAGCGGAAAGCCGCTGAGAGGACAATAGTGATGCATGGGGGAGGAAGGGAGGGGGCCTGGTGGGTGCACTGTGGGGTAGAGGTGAGAACAAGAGATGGTGCATTCATAATACAAGCACTATAGGTCTGTATAACAATGTGATTTGACTCCAAAATAACTGTAATTTACACTTTTGGCACATGGCCTCTCACATTAGTTCAAGCTGTGATGAGAAATGAGTGCTAAACATGTTCTGTTTATCATGCATCATTCAATGATTCATCAAATAGAGAAGTAAGCAATAAAATATATTGAATTCCTGTAAGCAGGACCTGAGGTGACTAAGCTCAATATCTTGTGATGTAGAAGAATGGTTGCGCATTAAAAGAGTCTGTTATGACACTTGACGCCTACTGGGTCTTGACTTAAGAGAAGCAAAAGCAAAAGCAACTGGTTTTGCACGCGAACTAGCAGTTATTGGTTGAAACACGAAATGAAGGAGAGAGCATACGGGAAACAGTAACTGCAGAAAAAGCAGAATCCACAGGTGGAGTAGCACTGTTGGTATCCTGCCGCCAGAAGGTCATGGAGTTTAAATGCAGGGGGTCTGTCTGGGTACTCTGGCTTCCTCCTATATTCCAAAATTGTTGTACTTTCTGTTTGTCTCTGTGTATTCCTATGATGGATAAACACCAGCTTCCCCTACACAATAATGCCTATCCATCCATTGTCTGGATAACTTCAAATCAAAGAAGGAAGTGCCATAACATTCACCAGCTGAATAGAAGGAAAACTGAAAAACATATTTTTGGACCGCAAGAGGAACAACCCCAAGTCATCACACAGCTTAATTTATTACAGATACAGACCAGGCCTCTAGCGATGGATTCACACCTGATCCTCCAGAGACACATAAAGACAGTCACAAATTCAGCCTTCTAAATAGATTTAGGTGGTAATTCCAAAGCTTTAATTTAGTTTTGTTTTAGTTTTTAAGTCATTCAGAAGCTGAGTTGCTGGTGTGCTTCAAATCAATTTTCTGCTGCATAACCAATGTGAGTTTGAGCCTCAGGTTGGACATTCACTTTGAGGATTTTTTATTCCGAGCAGAATTTGTGATTCCAATACTTAGCGCAAGCTGAGAAGGTCCTGAAACGCCAAAGCAACCCAAAAGCATTGCACTACCACCAACATATCTACATAGTTGTATGCCAAATGTAAAGGAATTTGTAGGGATGGCGTAAACGTGGTTCTGTCAAGACAAAGTTTTTAGTCAAATTTTCCTCGTTCAACTAATTAAATGTACTCCCATAATTTTTTTTCCTTCAAAATCTACAATGTGATGTTGCTGAGAAAGCGCTCCTGAGGTGTTGTTTAATACAGAGGGAGTGCGTCAGCTGGAGCTTATTTTGGCAGTTTGTGTAAGACGGCGAAAGTAACTTCAAACAGTTCCCTCAACCCTTTTTATCTTTCTGCAAAAGAATGGATCAGTTTCAGTGGTTTCAGTTGAAACCACCTCCATCTGGCTGCTTCTACAAATCACACACTGAGCAATAAATGTTCCCCTCAGTATGCTGAGTTAGAGTTTGAACATCTGTGATCAATTTGACCTATTTTAGTCAATCATGAGTTGCTGGAAAAATGGAACAAAGGTTCAGCGTTCAACAAAATGCCAGGGAGTAAAAAAAAGTAAAGAAAAAAGTCTAAATATACTCTTCATTGCAGGATGAACTCCATGATGCCAGTTTTCTTTTTTAACATATTATTAAGGAATTCTTTTCAATCACTTAAGGAAAAATTTAAGTGTTTTACAGGTTATTTCCATCCCACATATCAAAATGTAAAAAAATGCTTATGTATTGAGTAGTGTTTGTGTTGGCACAAATCATAACACAAAGAGTTTTTTTTCATGTAATTTACAGTAGTCATCACAAAAAAATATATTTTCAATCTAAAGACAAGTTAATAATTTCTTTTGGAAAGTTAAGTTTCTTCCGTTAGTATATGGTCAAATTTACAAGAACATGGGCCCCTGTGCTGGAGCTGGTGTCCAATTCACTACAGAAAAATTATTTTAGCAATGCAAATTACAGTACATTAGTAGGTAAACTGATGCACTGCAGATTTTATTAATCCTGTAGCCTACAACTCAATGTTTTTCTCCCAAAAAAATCTACAAATATCTGAATATTGTTTATGTTAAAAAAAAAATCCTAAATTAATACAACTCACATGACTTGGGTTAATGAGTTTTATATAAAGTGCAATGCTAGCAAAGCACTCATTCATTAAAAACAAAAGTTCTTTGGGCCGGGCCCCAAAAACAGTGGCCCTGGGCTACTACTCCTTGCTAAAGTCTGGCACAGTCCGTCTGTTCCCCTTACGACTTAATTACCCTGCTATACATACCACCTTAATCTTTTGTCTTCCAGCTCTCCAGTTTAAATAGGCTTCATTGAGTAATTGTCACTAAACATGAACAGATTATCTTCTTATTTCAACCTTTCAGTATAAAATAACTTCAACACTATAAAAAAGGTCTTCACTTATTTCTTTGCAAAATTGTGCATGTTGTACAAATAATGGTTCAGATGGCTGCTTCTCTAGTCTCACAGGTTGGTGCTGTTTGTCTTAACACATATGTTTGTACATTATATTGAATTCCTTTCATTTGTGCCAATCCTGACACTAAACTATCCATCCCTAACTGTTATCTTTACAATTGTAATTTAAATATATTTCACATCTTAGCCCTGAACCAAAACTAACCCATAAATGCGGTAGGACTTGGCTTTAGTCCCTTTAAGGAAGGTCAATCCAGAAAATGACATAAATGGTCCTCAAAAGTCATATAAACAAGTACACACACACACACACGCCCATACTTGTTTGCGTGGCTATCTTTGTGGGGACTTTCCATTGACTTCCATTCATTTCTACAGCCTAAACCTTACTCTGTTTCTAACCCTAGCCAAAACTCAATTTACACCTTATTCCTAAATCTAACCCGAGCCAAAAACACACATGCACACGTGCGCGCACACACACACACACACACACAACACACACACACACACACACACACACACACACACACACACACACACACACACACCACACACACACACACACACACACAACACAGAGCATAGTGACAAGCTTTGAATGCAAAGCAACACTGATGATTGCACATCCAAAGTAGCTCAAGGCGTGAATCACATGGACTCTGTGTGTGTTGTGGTGTTGAGGTAGGAAGCCGGACCTCGTTTTGTGGTTCCCCCTTTTTTTCCATTTCCGTCGGCAGCTTTTTCAGTTTCTGGTAAATAATGCCTTTCTCTCTCTTTCGCTGAATTATAGATGAGAAATAGAAACCTTTACTTTGTTTAGTAATTCAGCTCAAAACAATTGAAACTACTGCTACTACATTATGTGGGTTCATTACAGACAGTCATACATTTAAAGCTATTTAACTGAATGGTCTGATGAAACTAAAAATATAGGTTTGTTGTACATACTGAGTAGTGTAACATTTGGATGGCGGAAAGGGTTTATATTTAGAAATATTAAAGTGGTATTTCAAATAATTTGATAGGCATGAGAGAGTGGATAATTATTCTAATCATACTGCCATATTAGTACCAGGATTAGATGGAGTTACCATCTCAATTTTAAAGAGAAGAGTAAGAGGAACAGTAGTTTATCTCTGAATTAATGTGAGACAATGTAAACAGGGCTGGCCCAACGTTGTATGAGGTCTTTTGCCCGATTGGTTATTATTTGCTGAGATGAACAAACTGAGCTGAAACACAAAGAAAATATTCAACTTATACTGTAACTATGGTAACTCAACAACCAAGATCATTTTTGGAGTTTTACAAAATAAACCTACCAATTCCTTTTGATCTTAAAATTTTAATTTTAAACAATTTAAAATATCTTAAAATATTTCAATTTACGGTATTATCATTCTCTATATAGTTAGATCCATTATTCAAGCATTTACAGGATCCCCCTGATGGTTTTAGAGCCCTAAGAAGCAGCTTAGTTTGCTTATGCCTTGGGTCGGCTCTGAACGTGTGCGTAAATATTTGGTTAAGTGTAGGCATTTGCAGTAAGTTCAACCAAGGTGAGGCAGTCAGTGCCATATACATGATTACACAACCAATGTTTGGTTTTTCATCCATATACTTTGTGCAGTGACTGCTTTTTATCATCCAAAACAAGCAACAAATGCAGCTCCAGTCCAGAATTTATATCTAGACTTTATGGGATTAATTACTGCAAGAATCTAAAATGGAGAAAAAAAAAACCCCCTTCAACAAACAAGAAGATTGTTTCTTTTAATAACAAGCCTTCCCATAAAAGACAATAATCTGATTATTAGTTTCTTACCACAACTAAACCAAAAATTGAAGATCTGGTGATAATTTAACGATGTAACTTCCTGTACCTAGATTTTAAAAACCTAGCCTGCGGTTGATGAAAAAAGAAAAAAAGAACGACAGCATGTTCTCCGAGCTGTTGAGTAACCTAAAAATAAATTTCCTAAAATAAAAAGAGTGTGAAAATTTTCCCCAGGAATTATGTTTATGTTTATAAAAAAAACACTTGTATGTTTATTACAAACTTAAGTGTCTGTTTTTGAATTGTTGTATTTTATTTTGAATGCTCATCTCAATAGTCTGATTAAAGAAAATTTCTCAACTATATTGTGGACAGGTTTATTTTCTCTAATAAAAGTCGCACCACACAAGGAGGAAATGAATAAACAGTGCATAGCAACTGAGGAGAAAAAGAGAAATAAACAACTGAAGTTTCTCACCTTGGTTTCGTGTTCTTTTGGTCAACTGAGCTCATAAAGAGATAAAACCATCTAACAACAAAGAGCAACAGGTGTTATATTTCTTTAGAGTATCACACCGGACACCCAGCAAACATTACATCAAGTTTCAGGCCAAAAACAAACCCCTGCCCCAACAGCGCTTATATTTAGAGAATATGAAACAAGAGGTTACAAATGCTCATCTTAACGGGATTACAGGAAAACAACTTTATATTTAACGCCAAAGCCACAAACCTTTAAAAATTACAGCATGATGAAACTTACACCTTGCAAAAGAACACTTGAACATTTTCAGGCTTTCAAGTTAGAAACTTAATAGGATTTTATGAGGTAGAGCGACACGTTTCAAAAATCTTAAGTGTGTTCAGACCCTCCGGAGTTCTTACTACACTAGGAAATTTGTTGTAACTTTTAAGGAATTGGAGTTTTATTTCTATTTGTAGATTTAAAAAAAAAAACTTTTACAAAGAGAATGATTGTTTTTTCTATGGAGAATTTTGGAAAATTATGTAAAAACAGCAGTTTCTATCTTAATGACATAAAAAAAGATTAATTAAATTTAGCGGTTGTTGTATTACAAAATGTTTTAGCAAGGTTCTGTAGGTCAAAAAATAAATAAAAAAAAGATCTCCACTCACCAAAAAGACATCCACCGATTCTTTCATTTTGCTTTATTTCTTACAATAACCACATACAATGTTTTTCAACTGGCTAAAATAATATAAAACATTACTTCCACAGTTTATTTATATTATGTACATGCACTCATATTTAGAGGCCCACAGAAAAAAGAAAATCAGGCCTTGGTTTATTCACAAGTGCACTTTCTTCAGTCCGTCTTTGCTGCAGAAAGGGGCCGTTCCGACGGGGATCCTTCGGAGCCGGTTCGGACTTGTTTTTTTGTAGACATGGAAGCATTGTTGGCTTAGAAATGACCGAATGAAAGTGGCCAACGACTAACGGTCACCGCTTTGCTTTTTGATTTTTTTCGTTTTGTTTCCCTCCCCACAATGGAGCTTATCTACATGAAGCTACAGTATCTTGGAAGGGGACGACACACCAATAACAAATGATTTCATCATTTTCAGCTGGATTCACAATGAGAATCTATACACCAAGTGTCCTAAACTGGAAAAACAGAGGAGTGTGTGGCGAAAAGACTCGACTCTCTCTGCTTTTTCTCTTTTCCTGAGCCAAGATACACTAACATACTTCCTTCTCTGCTGGTTTCATAACAAGCATCAGGATCGTCTTTTTCTTTTGACTCCAACCTGACCGGTGTGTATAATTTCTAACCTTATCTCCAGCTGCAGGCACACTAATGGACACATAAGCACACTAACGTCTGAGCACTGATGGTTTGGATGAAGGAACACCGTATGAAACGTCCTCCTTTACTGCAAAACAAAACCAGCTGAGAATTTCAGAGGATTTAGGAGTAAGTCCTTATTTGTACAGCTTGACGAAATGAGTGAGCTGAGCACTTACGCCAACGCTAATGCATTTAAAATGCAAAAATATGTATTACATGTACAATCATTTGTGTTTTTGTAGTTTGAAAAGGGACAAAGGAAAAAAAAATGGAAAAAGAAAAGAAGGTTTGCATTTCACCTGTGGGACAGTGTAATAATACTTTAAACAGATTCTTATTGGAGTGGTCCTTCAGGTGCTTCCTGTCGCCTCCGGCTGATCCTCCCCTCTATGAGGGAGCAAACTTCCTGGCTTGTGCCCTGACCCTCTTTTCATATTCCATCCTGTTCTGACTGAAATACAAAACGCAAATTAGACTTGAGCGATATTTAAAAAAAATAAAAATGCATAATTGAGATTAATGCAGATTTTCCTCCCAATTTTCTTTGCTTTCCATTATTTTCCTGAGGGAAAACATATTTTCCCTCAGGGAATTATTTTCCTGAGGGAAAATAATGGAAAGCAAAGAGTTGAGGAGGCATGGATAAATTCAAACTTGAGCGCCGCATTTTTTGGGTGCATGTTTTACAAATAATCCACATCTTTAAGAAGAAATGTTCAAATATAGGAAACCAAAATGACTGACTTCCAGTCTCCTTAAGAGTACGTTTCCAGTGGTGGTCGTCCTGTAGCGGCCCGACTCAGACACTCACCAGTAAATTGTGTAGGCCTCCGCTTGTGCCGGGTCCTGAATGTTGGGCTCGTTCAGCAGCTCCTGAATGCCCAACAGGAGCTAAACAGAAAATGTTCTGCACTCATTACATAACAAACAAACCCCAAAACAACTCTACTCCTTTTTTTTTTATTTTTTATTTTTTTTACTTTTCTAAAGAAATTTATGACATAATCACAAACATTGAAGGCGGGAAGCAGTAAAAATAATGTTAGTGTGATTTTAAACTGAGGGCATTTCCATCCTTACTTGATCCTAGTTGCTTTAGTTTAGCCTTCCTCTTAGCTTGCTGTCACATTTACCCATTAACTGAAAATAATGTTATTTGAAGCAAGTCGTAGATTATTTTCAATCTGTTAACCTCTTAAAATTAGTATTGTTTTAAGTTAATTACTTGTAGTTTGCTCATCTAGTTTACACTGTCACAAAAGAACTTCCCAGCTTGAAATAAACTACTTGTGCAACCACACACACACTTCCTCCAAAATACATGTTCTAATTAAAGGTTGCATGAATAAAGAAAAACAAAATCTATGTAGCTCTTTACTTAGGCACACAGGCAACTAGAGTAGCTGGTTGTCAGTAGAAGAAAAAGCAGAGAAGCAGCTCCGTTATGCAACAAGCTGTTGCTTTTTCCACTTAATTTAACCTTATTTGCACCTTGTTGCCGTAGCAGCCAGACTGCTGCACCACACCGTGCCAGAAATACCCAACATACTTTTTCTACGAGCGGATAGATAATGCAACATGCAGCGTTTTTAGGGTGGAAAGTTGAACGAGTTTTCTAGGACAGAAGTCGGGCCGCGTTGCATCGTCTCTGCACTGCAAACGGTATCAAAAAGCATCAAGTGGGGCCGTCTTTATTTAAGCATTCTGACACGACGCAGAGGAGATTTGAATCGTTTTATCCTCATACAGGGACACATTTGCTTTCTGCACAAAGTGAGATGTGTAAAATAAATGTCATTAGTTGTTAATGATGTTTATTTGGATTTGTTAACTCAGTTGGTAGTGGATCAGGCGGCACCGTGGGGCTCCGTGGTGAAGCAGGCGTGTCATACAGTAAAGCTGAGGCTACATTTCTCCCCCTCTCTCTTCCTGTCATGCTACTAATAAATCAATCAAAACCGCAAACGCAACTAAATCCTTTCCTTTTTTTCCAAAGATACCAAATTGTTAATTCGATTAATAAAATCTTTAAATACAAAAAAGAAAAATTGCCAGGAGGTAAGAAATGCTAAGAATAAAAACATTTAGTCAACTAAAGGAGGTTGCAGCAATCCCAACCTGCTTGATGGTGATGGCCGGCCGCCAGTCTTTTTCCTCCTCTAGGATGGACAGACACACGGTGCCTGATGGGTAGACGTTGGGGTGGAATATCGGCGGTTCGAACTTACCTAGAGAAACAGGAACAAGTTAAAAAAAATGAGTCGGCTTGTCACAATGACAAAATTTGCTGGACAATAAATTGTTCCAGAAGTTATTGCGATAAATGATAACATTGTTGCTTTGGGACCATTTTTAAGTAATATGATGGTAATAGCAAAAATAATAATGCAAGAGCACATTCTTAAAATTTAAATCTAACGAACGTTTGACATGGGAACTGGAAGACATTTTAAATATTCAAAATAAACAAAACAACAAATAAAATGAATTTTGAAGGCTTTGTAACCAAAATTGTCCTTCAAAAAAAGGTCTAGTTGAGACTGAAGCATCAAACTGAAGACTTTTATCATCCAGTTTTTGGTACAAAGATGGAAATTATTGAGTTTGTTTTACGTCATCATGCAATTAATTGACTTATCGATTATTGTGATAGGCCTGAAAATGAGTTCAAAGTACCAAAGTACTGAAACAAGCTCACAAAATTGATGTAGCATTACAGCATTACCCAGCCATCAATAAGTGATTCACACAATGTCTCTAAAACAAGAGTAGATCTGAGTCAACTTGAGCATCGAGCCTTGCAGAAATCCTTAAACTTTTCACGTTACAATGTGTTTTATCTGGCCTTTATGAGATAGACCAATGCAAATTAGCAGTTGATTACAAAGCACATATCATCTTCCTTATAGGTGAAAATCTGATTAAAAATCCCATTAAAATGCGTGGAAGTTTGTGAAAAAATCTGGAAAAGTTTAAGAGGTCTGAATTCTTCAGCACTGAGCTGCACTTCTAAAATCATCCTCCAACATTACCTCTATTAAAATGTGCTTCATATTTCTCACGACCTCCCAACTCTATGAGGCATTCTGCACAGATGCAACATAAAAAATAAAAAATGCATTTCACACACAAGGAACGTGTTATAGGACAACTACAATGCAACTCTGGAAACTGATCCCTTAATAAAAATATTTTCTAGATCCTCATTAACCAAACTCTTTGCTGTATTGACAACATCTCAAACCATGTGGTTCAGTCAACCTGCGTGGTTTGCACCAGGTAGTGCAACAGTTAAACTTTGTACACAGGTTTTTGTGGCCGGCACTATTATTTCCTGAGCTCTTCCTGCTTCCTTTTTAAATAGCTGGCTGTTTGTGCTCTTTAGCGTGACATTATCTATGCACGGAGATGCTAGAAGAGAGCGACTCACATTTGGGTGGAGAGGACGGGTAGTCGTCTTTGAACAGCATTCGGAGCTTGTAAAGTCCTCCCTCCCACAAGGTCTACGGGATGAAAGAGGAAGCAAAAGGGTTTCTGAGTAGTTCATCAAATGTTACGGCTATTAAACTCTGAATCTCACTTCATGTCCAAAGCTGGAAGAAGCATCGACTTTTAAAATGCAAAACTGAGTGGGAAGAAGTTGAAGATTTCTAATTTCGGACACAGATGTGAAAGAATGTGTGTTTGCTAAATATTTAAAAGGTGACCTACTAAACTTCCTTGAACAGATTAGGGTAGTCCTATGATCAATACAAAACACATTAATTTTTTTTTTTTGCACAAAATCATCCTAATGATTAGGGCGTCTTGTCACTTTAAATCCAAATAAGCTGCTGCTGGTCATGCCCCACAACTCAACACATACACTCACATGTGAAAATGGCTGCCAACATGCGTGTCATTATACAACCGTACATCTGAAAAGCAGAAGTGGAGCCTCCTGCAAAACCAACAAGAATGCACCAAGTGGTTTCTGGATGTTTAGCCCACAGCACTTGTCTTTTCCAGCAGCCGTTGTACAAATCATACGGTGGTTAAACCTACTGACCAAATGTCCTGGAGCTCAGCTTGGGTTGCTAGGTAACAGGTTGAGCTTTGCTGGGGTTGCTAGGTGAGGGGGTAGTTTCTGCTGATTTGTGGTGTTACAACGGGGAGGTTTTTTTAAAAGGCTTGTTTTCCAGACACCAAAAAACATTAACTTATTGCCAAAAAACAGCTGAGTGTTTCTCGTTTTGATTTTTTTAAGCATTTTGTTGTTTTTCGGAGGAGTAGAAACCCAAATTGAAACCGTACCCCTTTCTTTCCAGGGATGGCACACTCCCAGTTCATGAGATTCATGGTTCCATCTGGATTCTTAGTGGGCACAGCAACAAAACCCTGTTGGTTTAGAGAAAACAAAACCTGAAATGTGATTTTTTTTTTAATTATTAGCAGACATCGTCATGTAGAGACGGTATTTTAGGATAAAAGCGTGTTGTTTACGCTGCTGCTTACAAATGGGTGGTCTTTCCTCCAGGCTTTGCGCTCCTGGGACAGCCTGCTGAGAGCAATGCCAGACATGATTGCTCATCAACGCCACCTGGTGGTAGAATCAAAATAGAACATCACTGTTCATATCCTTGAAAAAGTTATTCACCCATTAAATGCCTGTTTATGGTGAATCTCTAAAGGTAGCGACACAAACTCTCTTAATTTTGATTTGTAAGAACTAAAATGTGTTGACAAGACAGTAGAAATAAACATAAACGAGCTGCCATCTTCCTTACTCGTCACAGAACCGAAACTACAATGTCCGCTAGCGGCACACAACAAGCAGCAGTGTTTTTACTTTATCACATCATTTTAATAAACTTACGTCTTATTTTTTTATGAGGAAATATAACAGAAGATCTTAGGCTGGTGGTAGGAGCAGTTTGTTTGCTGAAAAGATTCCTAACGTTAGCTACGTAATAACAGAAACGGAAAGATAAACAGCCCAACGGCTAAAAACGCACCAACGGCGCAACTTAGAACACAAAAAGCCGAGCCGAATAAAACTTCTCTTTAAATAACAAAACTCTAATAGCTTATATAACACCTAGTGACAAAATTATGGGCTACTTTTTAAGAATAGTTAAAAACAATGTAGCGCTAAAACCCGTTTAACAGCTAGCCTTCAGCAAGAAAGGACCCCAATTTGTTTATTTCGTAAGGACCTTCAGGCAGTGATTAGGACGCATGGTCCGCCATCTTTTTTGTAGTTCTTTTTCTTTTGCACTCTTGAAATATAACATACAGAATTTACAATGTGACAAATACAATTCCTACAATCCTCCCAAGACTTATTTTTAGAAAAAGAAAAAAAAAGCAAAATAATTCATATTTCTTTTGAAAAGATTAAAGGTTTATAACTGAAAAAATTCACTTGTAATAAGCAGCTCAATAAAGTCTACATTTCTGTTGTCCTTAAAAAGTAGAATATTTTAAAGATCTATAACCACAACACCCTTACCAGATGAATCTAAGAAATATATTAGCCACTTGTGTTACTTCCTTTATCAATAGACGTACAAGGAAGTATTTCTGGAAAGAAAGAATTTGCAGCTCCCCAGAGGAACATCATGTGGTGTGAATGTGGGTTTGAATGAGAAGGTTTCAAACATACAGGTCCTGGGAATGCAGACAGACAAGTTTCCCTGGTGATATTTTGAATTATGCTGTGGGATCAGCTTCCTGAACAGTTTCTGAATAAATAAGAAAAAAACAACAAAAAAACTAGATTTAAATACATTGATACAAATTTATTCTTAACAAAACATTACATAAAAATTAGAGTTACACTTTAATGGCTTTGAGCTACAAAAACATTCTGCAGCAGAGTGCTTAAAAATCAGCTGATCTGCATGTAATCAAGCTTATTTGCTGGTTTTCTTCAGTCCACCATGATTCCTACTTATTCTGATCTGCTTACTTTCATTCCAGAACATAGCACCACATCAATGGTGGCTACAGAGAACAATTTCACACAATATTTCACATTACTTTGAGAGAAGCATTATAATTGTTAGAAAACTAAAGGAAGAAATACTTAATGGTGAGGTAAATTGTAGAAGTGGCTCTTGACAGCAGCATCAGTTGTAAATTAAGACTTTAAACACTGATGGATGGGAAAGCCTACATTATTTTGTTTGACGTTCCTCATAGAAATACCTGTATATACTTTTCAGTTTACATGTTGAAACCGGATATTTACATACACCGTATAGGACGGTAACTTTTTACAACTTTCCTGTTTAAAGTTAGCCGGAATTACGGAAATTATTCAGTCTTGCCAAATTCCAGACTAATACTTTCTTTAAATATAAAAAACCCCCAACAACAACAGACAGCATACCATTTGGTAAAGCTGAAGTATGGAAGTGGAAGAATCACGTCGCAGGATAGATTAGTCCACTTTGCTGAGCAGAAAATTGATGTGGAAAATCAAAAGTCATATTTTAAAGACTTAGTTAGGAAGTTAAAGATTAGACAAGAAAAAAAGAGAGTTTTTCTAATTTAAAACGACTGTAAGCAAACGGCTGGTTCCAAAGTAGGTTGCGTACAACAAAGTTGATATTTTGCTGTGGACCATCACGTTGCCCTCATATCAGCATCACAGAGAATTCCTGAGCAGAGAGCAAAAGGCGTGTGTTATTCTGAAACAAGCAACAGACTTCACACTAAATCATAATTTAAAAAGCAATTCCACTAAATACAAAGCAAATGTGTGCATACTTGTGAATAATCAGAAAAAATTTAACTTGGGTAATCATGACTGACATAAAACAGGCAAAGTTTAGTCTGATTTTGTGTCAGACAGAGAAAAAAAAAGATACACGTTTCTACGCAGCGCATAGAAATATCTTGCTTCAACTGTAGTCTTGAGGAACTCAGTGATTCATTCACATTCATTAAACATTAATCCAGTCATCATTCTATCGTTCATGTAGTTCTATATTAGATTAGAAAATGAACTGTAGATTGGAACCTTTAACAGTTCCCACTGAAAGTGCTCAACCAGTGATAGCCAGTGACCTGGCTATCACTCCTTCTTTCCCTCTGAGACGATGAGCTCTGGAGGAGCCCTGTTGAAAAACTCTGTCCAGGATCCGTCATACAGACCAACCCCAGAGAAGCCAAGCCGGTGGGCAGCCAGAATCACGTGACACGCTGTGATCCCCAAACTGCAGGAAGCCCAGAGCGGCTTCTCCAGGTCCACCCCGGCCTGCTGGAAGACTTTGGCCAGCTGCTCTGTGCTGTGATATTTTCCAGAGGAATCCAGGAGAGATGTGAAGGGGACGTTGATCGCCCCTGGGAAATGCCCCGGGAGGACGTCTGAAAAAAGAGGGCAGGAGGGGATGGGGATTTTTATTCATTATGTTTTTCAGTGATAGTGTTGATTTCATGCATATATTTTATTCTTACTTAAAACGTTTGTCTTTATCTGCCTATATGGATGTACTACCATCAGGGGTTATTTCTGATATTATGGAGGTATTTATGCAGGTATGCAACAGGTGTCCGTTAACAAACTTTTTCAAGATCATATTCAAAAATACTGCAGATCATATTTCAGCTTAACGTAAAAGGGGAGACATGAAATTATTCACATCTTTTTCAGGCGAAAATTTAAATTTCATGTGGTAGAGCAAAAACAAAGTGTTGTAGTTTTATAACTTTACCCATCTATGAAGTTACATTTTTTTTTTTTAAATTTTAATATAGTTGAAGTTTAATTGAATTTAATAGGGAGCATTTCTTTTAATTTTCAAGTTTTGTGTTTATTTCTGGACTTCTAGACCATGTCGATATGTTTGGAGTGAAACGTTTTCCATTTTAGCTCTGGCTTTTGTGCTTATGGTCGTTTTTTTGCTGAAAGACAACCCTCCACCCTAAAGTGGGAGAAATATACTCCTCACCTTCTTTGGCTTCTGGTTCGGTACCCCGGAACCTGCCAGCAGACCTGGCATCCACCACCTGGACCTGCTTGGTCTTGATGTTCTCCAGCACATCTTCATAGCTCTTCACCCAGGACTGGTTCAGGGTCGCCCTGAAGTCCGTCTTCTCCGGCTTGGTGTGGTCGGAGGCCACCGGGTGACCGTCAGCCACCCAGTGCTTAAAGCCTCCGTCCAACACCGACACCGAGTTGTGACCGAACACCCGGAACATCCACCACACTCTGGGGGCGCTGAACGAGCCGAAGCTGCTGGTGTCGTAGACGACGACGTGGGTGTCGTTCCCGATGCCGAGGTCACTGACATACCGGGAGAAGTCGCTGCCAGTCGGCAGCATATTGTCATACTTCGAGCTCTTGTCACAACATTCGTTTAAGTCGAAAAACGACGCTCCTGGTATGTGTTTCTGACTGAACTCGTGTCTGTGGTTCCGGTTGCTTCTCGGTACGTAAGTTCCATCCAGAACACGAAGTTTTGGGCCGACGAGTTTAGTTTTGGCAGCGTTAGCCAGCCACTGAGCGGAGACCACAGCGCGAATCTGAGCGACCATGATAGGAGGCTGGATACAATATTTCAACGTAAACTAAGTGGCATTACATTGGCAAAGGTGACGGTACACGTCTGTTATCTCAGACGTCAATATGGGTTATCTGTTACGCTGTGGAAATCAGTTATCGTTTATTACTGTCTGGTGCATTTCTGACCAAAGAAAATTACCAGCGCCCCCTACAGCAAGGATGTCCAAACATTTTGCCATGTCTGTCAAAATTGGCAAATCAAACCCCTTAAAACCACAAAAATCTTTTTTTTTAATTAAAAAAATATATATTTATATACAATACTTTTATTTCCATTCCTCTTTGTGCTTTTATATTGTGAGCGCTTGAAAACAGGTCAAATTCCTTGTTTGTGCTCACAGTCTTGGCCAACAAAGCTGGTCTACATCTAAAAAACAAAACAATCAATGTTTTAATAAAACGAACCAAGGTCGACTTATCGTTAAACCAATCAGATTCCTAAATAACACTGATCTAATCAATAAAAAGGGTTTTGTTCAAAATGACAGGCTTTCTCAAACAAAGACAGTTTCCAACATTTTTTTGATGTTGATTGCTCTCTCTACATACAGGTTTTTTCCCCCCAAGATTAATTAGATATTGGTCAAAATTTGTTAGCATAAAAAATATATTCTTTATCAAGCCATAGTGACATCCCTGCAGCACAACCACCATTTTAACGTAGGGATGCTGACGTCTGGATGCAATGTCTGTTTCCTGCCACAGATAACAAAAACAAAGAGAAACATTTTAGTGTCATCTGTACAGAGCATCTATTTCCACATTTCCCCCGTACAGCATGTGCTAAACCAAATACTGCACTTCCTGTTGCTTTTCTTCTGGTCACTCTTGCATAAAAACTAACTTTATAGCTGTTCCCCCTGTTAGAAACTTTTCAGGACTTCAGTGAAAAGCTATATTTATAAAGAGATTAAATTACACACTATCTCATAAATCCAAATTAGATTGGAGGTTGTGATTCTAACGTGCTCACGAAAAAATATATTGCTATAAAGTCACATGAAGGTCAGCAGTAATATGAATGTGATCATCAATTTTAATCACACATTAATCAAAATTCACACATCAAGTTGAGTCCTTAAATACTGCAAATTGGTATCCAACTCTCTTGAGGTAGAAATAAAACCAAAGTTGGATCTTGGTTTTAAGAACAAGTTTAAAATGTGAAACATTCTGTTACAAATGACATCACCACAAAGACAGTTTGAGTTTTAAGATGCTGCCGGAGGAATCTAATAAATGTAAGATAAACATGTTTCTCTTAGCTCATTCGTTGAGGTACAAATAATTATATCTGGGAAGAATGAATCTGCAGCTCCCTAGAGGAGCATCATGTGACAGGAAATGGGATTTGAATAATTAAAAAAAAGCTCTAAACAAAACGGATCATGTGAATGGAAAGAGCCTCATTTTATTGGACAATAAATACATTTTTAAAAAAATCACATGATGCTGTGGGATTTGTACAGATGGCATGAGGCCATAATCAGCTGCCTCTTTGTTCACGTTTGTCTGCGTTTTAATTGGTCGGACGTTTAATGTATCATTTTCACTGTGCAGTCAGTTCAACTACAAAAGTGAGCAGCTTATACCTTTTTAAAAATGTACTAAAGGTAGTTATTTGAAGAAAATGACAAACAACAAAATGTGACAATTCCTTTAATGCTACGATCTACAATTGAAATGCATTGAGTTCTGCAACATTTACCAGTTTGCATAAATTTTCATTTAACAGCAGTACAACAACAGACTATAGCACCATAAGATGCATGCAGATTTAAGGCACTTTGGCAGTTCAGTTTTCACATTATTGAGCAGTGATACATGTTGAAACACATTATTTAACATGTAATATGAATCATTTTCTTTAATTTTATATTAAATCACAAAATAAAAACTAGATTATATTTGCACAGCACAGAGTGAGATTCTCTGAAATGATTTATTCTACAACTCTTAAAATCTGTGTCTTTCTTTCAGTGAAGTTAGTCGTGATTCATCAAAGCCTTCCATGTGCTCATCCCAGCACAAACCTCCCAATACAAGGCGAGTATTTTAAGCTTCTCCACAGCAAAACGTTGCTCCCATCCTCAAAAAGTGACCTGGCTATCACTCCTTCTTTCCCTCTGAGACGATGAGCTCTGGAGGAGCCCTTTTGAAAAATTCTCCCCAGGACCCGTCGTAAAGACCAACCCCAGAGAAGCCAAGCCGGTGGGCAGCCAGAATCACGTGACACGCTGTGACTCCAGAACCGCAGGAGGCCCAGAGCGGCTTCTCCAGGTCCACCCCGGCCTCCTGGAAGAGCCTGGACAGATTCTCAGGGCTGTGGTGCTTTCCAGAGGAATCCAGGAAAGACGTGAAGGGGATGTTTATGGTTTCGGGGAAATGCCCCGGGAGGATATCTGAGCAGGGAAGACAGAGAAGTGGGAAAACGTTCCCCGGTAAATGGCATTATTCACAAAAAGGCATCAAATGCAAAAATGTTGGCATTATCGCTTTTAAAAATACAATTAAAAAACCCTGTAATACCATTCCAGCCTGGGCTGCATCGCAAATTTATCGTTATTGTAGTATTTACAATATCCCAAAGATCTGCTGGGACTACATTAAATATTAGACTTTTCTTTAAATATGCAAGACAGGTTTATTGTTTTGAATAAAACTATATTGTTGGGATTATAATAATTTAGAAGCTTTTGTTCCTGTAAACAGATACGTTATCATGATCTGGGGTTTATGTTTGCAATGAACACAAACATATATGTTTATTTAACCCAAGTCTAAGGTCATGGCAACATTAACAAACGTTATTGTATAATGTGGATGCATGTTCCATATTGTCCAGCTCACATTGATATTTAGAGCAGTCAAATGTCTGCTAAAGTTTGTCCTTCTCCTTGGTTTTCCACGCAAGTAATTTAAATTTATGGCTTTTGTGACATGTAAAATATTTACATGATCTGTATCATCTCCTTTTCTGTCTAAAATGCAAAAGAGTTGAGCTTTGTGAGCTTTAAATGACCTTAAGCCTGACCTGCGTCCTGTAATCTTTACCAGCCTGTTCACTGGCGTTTATGGAAAGTTTTGTTGTTTCGCTAACCTTCTCTGGGTTCTGGTTCGGTACCCCGGAACCTGCCAGCAGACCTGGAATCCACCACCTGGACCTGCTTGGTCTTGATGTTCTCCAGCACATCTTCATAGCTCTTCACCCAGGACTGGTTCAGGGTCGCCTTGAAGTCCGTCTTCTCTGGCTTGGTGTGGTCGGAGGCCACCGGGTGACCGTCAGCCACCCAGTGCTTAAAGCCTCCGTCCAACACCGACACCGAGTTGTGACCGAACACCCGAAAGGTCCACCACAGACGCGGCGCGGTGTACGAGCCGAAGTCGCTGGTGTCGTAGACGACGACGTGTGTGTCGTTCCCGATGCCGAGGTCACTGACATACCGGGAGAAGTCGCTGCCAGTCGGCAGCATGTGGTCGTACGGGGAGCTTTTATCGCAGCATTCATCTATGTCGAAAAACGACGCTCCCGGGATGTGTTTCTGGTGAAACTCCTCTCTGGCGACTCGCTTGGTTTTTGGCAAGTACCAGGACCCGTCCAGAACACGGAGTTTTGGACCAACGAGTTTGTTTTGGATGGCAGCCGCCAGCCACTGAGCGGAGACCACTGCAGGAGCGGGATCCGCCGCCATGTTGGAGAGGTCAAAATAGGCGTGTGTTTAATGTCAGCTGCAGAGATAACTCGTGACCCGCCCTATTCTTACCAAACAAGCCCATCCGCTTATTATAAATATTTATTTGAAGACAGTTAAATCGTTTTAGTCATGTCGTTTTTTGGGTTGCCATATGACAAGAAATTATTATCATGGGCGAGTTGTCAGCATCAATAAGCATTTGTTTTCACTTAGTTAAAAATGGGACTCCATACATACAGCTGCAAAGACAACTGTGTGTGAACAGCAGCTAAAATAAGTATGTATATGTATCCGTTGGTTCTGCAGTTTGTTCCGTTTGACTTTATGCGTTAATTTCGTTACATTTTTTGTATTGCCAAGAGACATATTTATTCAGCTTTTCTTCTGTTAAAAGACTCAAAGCACATATTCAAGGAAACGTGGAGTTGAATTTCCAACTAAAAATAAACTAAGATCACTTTCAAATATACTGACATTTGAAAAATATGATCTTGCTCCTTATTCCTGACTGATAAAATTACTGACCTAATCAAAAGGAAAGGACAGTTGAAGTACAAGCACACATCACAAAAACTCAAAACGAGGCTATTATCTATTAAATTTAAATTATTCTAGTAATCTGGAAATTTAGTCAGCTTTATTATATAAGAAAACCTCTACAAAGCTGGAAAATGTATTGTCAGCCATTATTAGAATAGAATAAGAGAAATCCTGGGCAAGTAGGATCTTGTCAGCCAAGGATTAACAAGTCATTACTCTGATGAGCTGTAATAATGGTGATGAGTTAATGGCTGTCTTTATTATTTGTTTCTGTTTGAACCTGTTAACTGTCATGAGGACACGGTTGTCTCCTGACGGGACACGTCACTAAGGACACGGTATTCTCATGATGGTTGAAAGGAAAAATAATATTTCCAATATTCCAGTTTTGCCGCTTGGTCATCATCAAACAGTGCAGCTTCACAATACCTTATTTGATCTCGTTTGTCCTGTCCGAGTTTTCTTGGTTATTTAAAAGGCAAGCCTCAATCTGTCTTTAGCAGATGGTTCAATATTTTTAAGGTTTTTTTATTTAAGCTTTCACCTTACAAACCTGCTCCTTATGCTCTAGTCCCAGCTAATGTGACCTAATCCTCCATAATGTAAGACCTTTTGGAAATGTGTGTGTGAGTGTGTGAGTTATGGAGTTAGATTTGATAGATAGTATAGATTTATACAACTCACAATAGAATGATAGAAATAAAGCCACTTTGGGAAAATATTTTCTGTATTTTATTTTAGAAAATATATTGAGAGTGACTAAAATTAAATCTGTTATGAAAAAACTGTTCAGTCATAACATCCAGCTTTATTCAGTATATTATTTAATTATTTTACTAACTGCATATTACTTAATATTCAGATTTCTTTACTGGTATTACTTAAAAGTGTTTCATTTTAATATCTCACATGAAGGCCGAATTACATGCAAATACTTCACATAATATTAAAACTGAGATAAGGAAAAAAGGTTTGTTAAATGTAGAGTATTACATTTTATTGTAAGTCCAAACAGTATAATAAAATGAACACTGAAAATATATTATACACTTCCCAGCAGTTACTCGGATGTCAAACTTGTTTGTCTTTACTGGTGATGAAAACTTGTCACTCTGGAGGAGAGGAAGAGGTTCAGCCCAGTCCAGGATCACTGCAGTGTCAGGGGAGCCAATAAAGTCTGCATGAACATTTTTGCTTATCTGGTCCTCCGGTTTTCAGATCCTAATTGTAAATAACATGTTAATGTGATGATCCAGCTGACTGTGGACTGATGGTCACTGTAGTGGTCAGTGAAGTGCAGCTGCTTGGATACATCTGAAAGAAAATATATATATTTTTATATAAATATATATAAATATATATATATTTATATAAATATATATATTTATATACATTGTCTCCCCTCACCGACACTGACTATGTTCTTGGTAAATAAATAATCCACAGTCACTTGACGTGGTGCAGATTAACGTGGACCTAATAACATTGGAGCAACGATCTGCTGTTTTCCACTTTAGCTTCAATGCTAGTTAACACACACACACACACACACACACACACACACACACACACACACACACACACACACACACACATGCAGGATTACACAACAGTTTTTAACACATTTCCTCCAGATATAGTTGGTATTTTCCATGCTAAATGAAACTCTGAGGTTTGCTGGTTAACGAATTCAACATAAAGACAGGCGAATATCACTCAAGCCTAGTTAATGAACTTTACCTAGTGCTAACATTAGTTAGCATATTATGCTACCGGGGATCACGGCAGACAGAATATGTGACTGTCGTCATACGTTGTGTAAGATTTCTTCTTTGAAAAAGAGTGGAGACTTTAGTAGCTGCTAAACGGTGTCATTTGGTGAACATTACTTACCTTTCACATTCTGTGTCCCGCAGTGGCGCAAAAAGTGGACGGTATGCATTCGGCGCACCAGAGGGGGCGCCGAATTATGTTTTCGCATCCACCTGAAAAATGTGTAGTTGCGCCACTGTCCGTCACCGAAGCCCTGCAGTTCCGGACGGTTCTGAGATCTCAGGGAGTCATCCGCTTTAGTCAGCGCTAACCAATCGGAACACGTCTTACATTGCTCGTCCGTAAGCCCCGCCCAGAATGTTCATGTAAGCTTCCCCAAAGCAAATAAAGCTGTATAAGCAAGAAAACGAGTTCAACCAAAAAAAAAAAAAAATAGACTCAACCAAAAAAAAAGAGATTAAAAAAATCTTTAAAAATGTTTTTGTTTCGTTAAAAAAATATTTTTATGATTAAAAAGTTTTTAAGATTTTTTTTTGTTTGTTTGAGATGTTTTTTTTTTTATTGAATAATTGTGAAACAAATCTAACTCCATCGTGTGGTGGTGGGGGAGAAGATGATTCTAAAGGCGTTTTCGCATTGCAGGGAACGGTACCTTTAACGGATCGTCGCCTCGGTGGGGGGGCGAGGGAGAGAGAGAGAGAGATGAGGTCCCTAGCCCTGACCTGACCTACCTTCCTTTGGCGGGGAGATTTATGTTTTTGCAACTACCTGAATAATGTGTAGTTGCGGGGAAGACTGAGAAAAGTTCTTTGTGTTTTGCTGGTTTGCTGCCAGAATTCCTTCACTGCCGCACAGGTGTAAACTCAGCGCGAGTGTCTTAGCGCTCATGTTGTGTTTAAAGGCGACTCGGAAAAACAGGTTACCACATGTTAACATCGGATTAAACAGTTTCAACTGCTGATAAAAGTGACAGACACAGATATGACAAGTGTCAAAGCCCCTAATGAATCAAATTGACATAGGAATAACAAAGAGTTGGTCATTCTAAGGTAAAACCCAGCGCATACAGCGTTCATGTTTTTTTGTTTGCTTTTTCTTTCATTCAGACAGCTTCCCGTGCCCCCCTGCATTGGCACGGACCCCCCCCCCCCCCCCCCCTTTGGGGCACGCCCCACGGTTTGGGAACCTCTGGTCTAAGCAATCAGCTGCTCTGCTGTGAACAAAATATGCAAATCTTTTTTAATGACTGTACATGCTGTTACTTTTATATTTTTTCTTTGTAATGTTTGTATGCTGTGAATATGTGAAGTCAGTCAAATTCCTTGTTCGTGAACATAATTTCACTCAATAAAATTGGCTCAGATTCCTCATTTTAATCCATTTTTACACTTTGCCTTTTGTTCTTGAACTCGTTAACTTGAATGAAAAAAAATTCTTAACAGCAATCCAGTTGAACAAGTTTAACGTTTAGGAAAACCGGCACACCAGGTAAGGGTTAGGACTGTGCGACAAAATCCTCTTTCACTAATGATTTTTTTAAAATTCATAAACATGAATTTAAAAAATAAATTCATGTTTATTTTTTAAATAAACATCTGTAATTTCTATTTTGCTTGAATAGAAATTACAAGCAGATAGGCTTGCATTTCTCTTCTTTTTGGACTTTTTCTAGTCAATTTTTATGTATATAAAGCTTAACATGTTTTCCATCTTTTGAAGAAAAAAAAGCACATTTACCAAAGATAACATTTTATTCACTTTATGTTGCAGAAACAAAAGCAAATTGTGCATAATTACATATGAACATTAATCAAGGAATGTAACATTTCTGCTATCCCATACCATAAAAGATAAAACGGATAAGAAATAATACATAGATATGTTAAAAACATCCTATCTGCATAAAATGCTCTTCAACTGCAGAAAACCTACATCTTCCCCTGTTATCTTACATTTATAAAGCACGTAATTTATAATGTTAAAAGTTTTTTAATAGCATTCTCTATCATCCCAACATTAGTAAATAAAAATATACACCCTGCAGCATAAGTTAAGTGTTGTACTCTTAATTTCACACAGCAAACAGACTAGTCCCATTTCAAACAGAAACCTAATCCAGCTCCTAGCTTATTTTAAAATGGTTTATGCCTTCTTTCCCTCCCCCTCAGAGATGATGAGCTCTGGAGAAGCCCTCTTGAACCACTCCACCCAAGCGCCATCGTAGAGATAAAGATCGGTGTGTCCGAGCCGGTCGGCAGCCAGAAGAACGTGGCAGGCAATGACTCCCATACTGCATAAAGCCCAGATCGGCTTCTTTGGGTCCACTCCAGCATTCTCTAAGAGCTTGGTCAGGGCCTCGGTGCTCTTAAGCTTTCCATTAGATTCCAGGAAAGTTGTGAAGGGCATGTTGATTGCTCCAAGGAAATGCCCAGACTGTATATCTGAGAGGAAATAGACAAATGGAGAAAGAGTGCCAAAAAATTATTTTGTTTTCAACTAGTAAAGTTCAAAAACTGCAAGAAGCAGAACTTTCAATGAAGTCATTTGGCTCATAAAACCTTCCGAGTTCACATTGTTCAAATTGTTCATAAAGTCAAATATAAGATTGAAAATTGAAGCCAGTCATGTGGCACAACATTTTATTCAATATTTTACACTCACTATGTCACTAAAATCAGTCAGTCTAGTTTTTAGCAACCATGAGCCAAAAATGGGGCACCATACTAGATGAGCTATCTAAATCAACACCGGACTCACTGTTGAGTTAGAAATCAACACTGAACTGGACTAACTCTTGGGAACTCTTTAGGGAATCTACCACTCACCAACACTCATGTTGTTGAATTAACACTGTATTTTTAACATTCCACACTTGCACTGAAAATCTGACACTTCTGAATTTGCTGTGTACAAGCACATCTCCAGTAATTACTTTACTTCTGTCAATCGCAAATGATTTTGCATGCTTTTTATGGAGTAACAGTGGATAACTTATGATTATTTTAATCAACTTTTGCTTTACAACCTCTTCCTGCCACAAATAAAGTTGACTTCTTGACTCAAAACTAGTAAAATACAGTCAGTCTGGCTGGCTGTACTCTGTGGCATTGAATCTTTGGACTATCCCATGTCAGGCTTCACTTTCAGCTCATTTTCTACATAAATTGGTCTCGTGTGGGTTATTATACAAGCACATTAAGCATTTATTAATGTTTGTTAACAATGCATTTTAAGGCCCTCCTCACCTCCTCTTGGTTCTGGTTCGGTACCCCGGAACTGGCCACCAGGCCTGGCATCCACCACCTGGACCTGCTTGGTCTTGATGTTCTCCAGCACATCTTCATAGCTCTTCACCCAGGACTGGTTCAGGGTCGCCTTGAAGTCTGTCTTCTCTGGCTTGGTGTAGTCGGAGGCCACCGGGTGACCGTCAGCCACCCAGTGCTTAAAGCCTCCGTCCAACACCGACACCGAGTTGTGACCGAACACCCGGAACATCCACCACACTCTGGGGGCGCTGAACGAGCCGAAGTCGCTGGTGTCGTAGACGACGACGTGTGTGTCGTTCCCGATGCCGAGGTCACTGACATACCGGGAGAAGTCGCTGCCAGTCGGCAGCATGTGGTCGTACGGGGAGCTTTTATCGCAGCATTCATCTATGTTGAAAAACGACGCTCCCGGGATGTGTTTCTGGTGAAACTCCTCTCTGGTGTTCCGCTTGCTTTTCGGTAGGTACCAGGACCCGTCCAGAACACGGAGTTTTGGGCCGACTTGTTTGTTTTGGATGGCATCCGCCAACCACTGACCAGAGACCACAGCGGGAGTGGGAGCAGCCATGACGGGGAAGGAGCGGCAGGACAGCGGGGAGCAAACAGCCTTGAGCCCGGAAGAAACAGTTGGCATTTAACTGTTCGTTCGTCCCGCCCTGATCTCTATCTATCCAGTCAAAGAGCTCGATTTAACTCTTCCATTATTTGAAACTGTGTAATATGTTACTCAAAAGATATTAGGTAATGTTATTCTTTTTTTAACAGGTTAAACATCCTGCAGAAAGATAAGTATGGCTTCAAGCTGCAAAGAGAGGAACAATTGGAAAAAACATTTTAATGCAAAAATAATAATACATCTTGAACAAAATTGTTTTAAATTTGAAATCTGTCTCTTTTTAAAATTATTTTTGCAATGCAATACGCTGTGCAGTTTTAAATATTTGATCACATAATCAAGTAAAAGATTCATGAAGATATTAGTCTGTTTTTTAAGAAAAGCAATTTACTTCTAACTTCAGATGAGTTTTCAGATTAAATGTTTGTGCAAAGAATGAGATGAGTATGTCAAAACTATCTAAAATACTAAATCCAACTATGATAGTTATTTAATCTTTTACTGACAATAAAAAAATGTAAAAGATCAATTATCTTTCATGCAAAGGCTATGAGCTAACACAGTTTTGAGCAGTTTGAGCTGCACTTACACGTTTTGGTCAGCAAGTGGCAGTGTTTGGATGGCCTTTAACCATTACATCTTTGGAAACTGACTTCAGTTTCATTGATTACTACCGCAGCCAGCCTTATGTAAAGTAGAAATTAACTTAAATCGATGAAGCAGCCTGAAAAAGATCAATAAAAGCAATTTATTGATCAGTTCTGAAAAGACGTTGGATGTTGGGACCTCGGACTCCATCTCGTCTTCTGTACAAGACAGTACAGAGGGTGACGGTGCTGTCTCTGGAGAAACTGACCCGGCTGGGGAGGTTTGTTCGGAGTTGAAGGTACAGCATGAGGGTGAGACTGCAGTCGCAGAAAAATCTAACCTGGCTGGGGAAGTTTTGTCTGCGGCTGATCTCGTGTGACAGCCAAAGCTTTGGTTTCGCTGGTCCCATCCTTGCAGGAGAGTCCTCTGAAGGCCACTTTCACAGGTCCACAGAGTTCAGATGAAAACAGTGTTGCTCATTTGTCTGAAAAACCATCTCTGAATGTAAAGATTTCTGTTGCTCTCCAGGTTTCCCGTTTCCCTAACATTAATTCAGTAGCTAGTGTTGGCTCGGATCTGCCATTTGTAGGGAGGACATCTGCAGGACCAGGACAAGCCGAGGAGAACTTCTTCAAGTTCTCCGATGAGCTCCAGAACAGCTGGGTGAACGCTGCTTTCCAGAGCATCCTAAACCTGAGCGTCACCAAGCGGTGTCTCGCTAAGGAAAGGGCTTTTCTGGAGGCATCATCCATCCCCTGCTGTGGGAGACTCCTCCTCTCAGCTGTCCGTCAGCCTGGCAAGCATTTTAGTCAACAAGACCTTTCCCCAGTTCTGATGGAGCTGAGGGAGAAGAAGCTGCCATCAGGCTTTGGAAAGGACTACGGCATCAAAAGTTTGCTGGAGTCTGTGCTGGTCTGGTTGGATTCGTTTGGCAGCAACATTGATAAAGTTGTACGACAACGACTCATGCTCTAACTGTGGCGCCACTTCCCTCAGGCTCCTGAACAATGGCGCCCTGATTGCCCTTCCACCAGTATTATTTTCAACCAGTATATCTATACTGCTTGAATACTGGTTGGATTTGGCTTGCAAATGCCGTTGTTCAGGCTGCGGGTCACCTTGGCAGAAAAACACTGCCTGACCGATAACAAGGTCCTGGCGTTTTTTCTGCACAGGTTGACCAGGAAGCACCAAACCAAAGCCACTCAGACCATCGATGTGCCTGCAGAATGTGGGACGCAGACGTACCACCTGTCCTCTGTCATCTGTGCGGATCCAAAGCTGACAGACGTCTACTGTTATCTAATGAAGGGAGAACGAACCGTGAAGGCAGACAATAAGCATGTCTTCACTGCAGACAGCGACTGCAGTGAAGACATGTCCAACAACGGTTTCATTTACATTTACGAGAAGAATTGATCAGACACCAGAGGACAAAAGGTAAAAAGATTTGACAGGTTTCCTGTTTGCAGGTTTCTCTCCGGGCACTCCGGCTTCCTGCCACAGTCTGAAATTTCTACTGAAATGATCCAGTAGGCAGAGGTGGACCCTGGAGGCGGGTCCGGCGGACGGCGCCAGTGCAGGGGTCAAAGAGCACTGGGGTAGAGGAAGCGCCAGTAGGAAAAAATGGAAGGCGGAGGAACAAAGGTCAGATCTCTCTATTCTCCATCTTTTAAATATATTGAATTGTTACAAATAAACTGAAATTTCTAGCCCACATGGCGCAAATGTGAACCTTGAATGCCATGAGCCCTAAATTCTGAACTCATGGCATTGGGTAGCATTCAGCCATGTGGGCAAATAACCTTCATTTTGTTTCAAATGGTTCTATTGATTGTGAAAAGAGGATAATTAGTTCCTCAGCCATGACCTGTTTGTTTGGATCCTGAGCTCCATTTCTCATCCTCATGGCGTCCTACCCTGACTCTCATACTAGGAGGGACCACAGAGCTCTGTTAGGTTAAAGCACATCTTCTGAAGTTGGGATATTATTCCTTCAACTGGTCCCAAAGGAATCACCTCCAACCAGATTTTGGACTAAATTTTATTTCAATGTCATTTGTGAATGTTAGAGGCTCAACATGGCCGTGCAGAGACCACTAAAGGGGCAGGTGCTCAAAAAAAAAGGGCACATCCAACCGCATTCTAGGACAGAATATTAACAAAGACACTCAGCATTCAGAGTTTAATAAACAATGATAAATTACAAAATTGTGAAATATACAATTAAAGCTAAGAAAAATCTCTACATAGAGCAAATAACTATCCATATGTAAGATATTTTCTTAGTAATTTCTTTCTGCAGGTCTATTTCATTATAGGAAAGTATTGCAATATTCAAGAGCTGTTGCCTTGCAGCAAGAAGGTTCTGGGTTCGATTCCCGGCCCCGGCCTTTCTGCATGGAGTTTGCATGTTCTCCCTGTGCATGGTGGTTTTTCTCCGGGTACTCCGGTTTCCTCCCACAGTCCAAAAACATGACTGTTAGGTTAATTGGTCTGTCTAAATTGCCCCTAGGTGTGAGTGCATGGTTGTTTGTCCTGTGTGTGTCTCTGTGTTGCCCTGCGACAGACTGGCGACCTGTCCAGGGCGTACCCTGCCTCTCGCCCGGAACGCTAGCTGGAGATAGGCACCAGCACCTCCCGACCCCAGTAAAGGGACAAGGGTGTAGGAAAATGGATGGATGGATGGATTGCAATATTCAAACCCGCAATTTAGCAAGATATGTAAATCAGTGCTAGACCACCTGACATACTTTATCTTTACAGAATTACACTATTAAAAATATAAACAAGGGCACAATGCAACCTTTTAGTGTACCCTAATCTATAAAACAAAGAGCTGTCTGTTTGCTACACTTGCAGTGGAGATGAAGATGGTTCATTCAGGAAAGCAGAGCTGCATCAAACTTTAGTGTGGAACTGCAGAGAAACGAAAAAAAAAAAGACAAAAGCAAAAATTGAATTGTTGATGCATGTAACCATAAGAAAAGCCTACTGAGGTTTGCTTAAAAAACATTTTTAAAAATTAAAATCACACATTTTTGTCTCATAAAATGAAAAAATTATTTGCAAAAACAAACTTATTTGTGCATGTCAGAAATCTTTTCTTGCTATTCTAAGTTTTGCTTGTGATTCTAATATAACGTTGGGAGCAGGGCCCAAAATCACAACAAAAGATTTCTGATGTGTGCAAATAAAAGTTTATGTTTGGCAAATAACTTTTTAAGTTCACGAGACAAAAATGAATTATTTAATTTTAAAAAAAGTTTTTTACACAAAACGTTTTGTTTTTTTAAAAAAGAAATCATTACAATTCCAAAAGTTTTGATTACAATTTTATTTTATTTAACTGAGGTCAGTTTGTTTTTTTTCATTTAATAATTAGGGAAAAATTTTAATTTATACTCTGCTAACCAGACCATAAACTTAAAGTCTGGGTTGAGTTTGTTCCCTTCATTAATGACACACTTTTATAACATGCATTATGGTAATTCAGGGTAAGTTATTTTTAATCCTAAATGAATATCCTTGTTGGACTTTTATTTAAATGCTATTCTCCTTCAAGGTACATTTACCTAAAGGTAGAATAAATGCAATGTATATTATGCAGCAAAGGAAATTAGACATATATCCATTATGGAGATGATCGGTTTTGGACAGGTGATGTGCTCCGTATTGCATAAGCCAGAGGTTCCCAAACTGTGGGACGGGCCCCTGGGGGGGGGCGCTGGAAGCCGGCGAGATGAAAAAAACAAAAAAACATGAACGCTGTACGTGCTGGATTTTACCTTAGAATTGCCAACTCTCTGTTATTCCTATGTCAATTTGATACAATAGGGGCTTCCACACTTCCCATATCTGTGTCCTCTGTATTGTCAGCCATTATTAGCGTAGAATAAGAGAAATCCTGGGCAAGTAGGATCTTGTCAGCCAAGAATTAACAAATTATTACTCTGATGAGCTGTAATAATGGTGATGAGTTAATGGCTGTCTTTATTATTTGTTTCTGTTTGAACCTGTTAACTGTCATGAGGACACGGTTGTCTCCTGATGGGACACGTCACTAAGGACACGGTATTCTCATGATGGTTGAAAGGGAAAATAATATTTCCAATATTCCAGTTTTGCCGCTTGGTCATCATCAAACAGTGCAGCTTCACAATACCTTATTTGATCTCGTTTGTCCTGTCCGAGTTTTCTTGGTTATTTAAAAGGCAAGCCTCAATCTGTCTTTAGCAGATGGTTCAATATTTTTAAGGTTTTTTTATTTAAGCTTTCACCTTACAAACCTGCTCCTTATGCTCTAGTCCCAGCTAATGTGACCTAATCCTCCATAATGTAAGACCTTTTGGAAATGATCAGATTATGGGTAGTGCTGCAATTGTTGTAATATTTTTTTTTTTATTAATACTTGAATTTGTAGGAATTAAGGGAACATCAACAGGGTAGTTTGGATCATATTTATCGCAGAGATTTTCATTTATTCATGTGATCGATAACGCTCCCCAAAGAGTTATTATGGGATGCCACAAAGCTGAGTGCTTGGTACAATACTGTTTATATTTTTCCACTTGGTAATATGGGGAATATGTATCTATTTTACCCTAATTACATTGAAAAATTCCTTAATGATTTATTTTTTAAATTCATAATAAACATTTTGGATTCCACATTAGATAAGAACTCTACACTTTACAATGCATAAATAGAAATTACAAACAGATAGGCTTTCATTTCTCTTCTTTTTGACTTTTTCTGGTTAATTTTTATGCATATAAAGCTTAACATGTTTTCCATCTTTTGAAGAAAAAAAAGCACATTTACCCAAGATAACATTTTATTAATTTTATGTTTCAGAAACAAAAGCAAATTGTGCATAATTACATATGAACATTAATCAAGGAATGTAACATTCCTGCTGTCCGATGATACCAGAAAAGAGAAAACGTATAAGAATACACAGATATGTTAAAAAAGTCCTACCAGCATAATGTAAAAAGGTTTCATAAAATGCTCTACAGCTGCAGAAAACCTACATCTTCACCTGTTAACTTACATTTATAAAGCACTTAATTTATAATGTTAAGTTTTGCTTTTGTTTCAGAAACAAAAGCAAATTGTGCATAATTACATATGAACATTAATCAAGGAATGTAACATTCCTGCTGTCCGATGATACCAGAAAAGAGAAAACGTATAAGAATACACAGATATGTTAAAAAAGTCCTACCAGCATAATGTAAAAAGGTTTCATAAAATGCTCTACAGCTGCAGAAAACCTACATCTTCACCTGTTAACTTACATTTATAAAGCACTTAATTTATAATGTTAAACATTTTTTTAATAGCATTCTCTATCATCCCAACATTAGTAAATAAAAATATACACCCTACAGCATAAGTTAAGTGTTGTACTCTTAATTTCACACAGCAAACAGACTAGTCCCATTTCAAACAGAAACCTAATCCAGCTCCTAGCTTATTTTAAAATGGTTTATGCCTTCTTTCCCTCCCCCTCAGAGATGATGAGCTCTGGAGAAGCCCTCTTGAACCACTCCACCCAAGCGCCATCGTAGAGATAAAGATCGGTGTGTCCGAGCCGGTCGGCAGCCAGAAGAACGTGGCAGGCGGTGACTCCCGAACCGCAGGAAGCCCAGATCGGCTTCTTTGGGTCCACTCCAGCATTCTCGAAGAGCTTGGTCAGGGCCTCGGTGCTCTTATGCTTTCCATTAGGTTCCAGGAAAGTTGTGTAGGGCATGTTGATTGCTCCGAGGAAATGCCCAGACTGTATATCTGAGAGGAAATGGATAAATGGGGAAAGAGTGTCAAAAATTATTTTGTTTTCAACTAGTAAAGTTCATGAACTGCAAGAAGCAGTTGGCTCATAAAACCTTCACAGAGTTCACATTGTAGTGCTTTCTGCTGCAGCAATCAGACCGGTAAATTTGTGCACTGTCATTGTGAGTAGCAACAACTGTGTGCAGCAATGGGGCGTGGCTGCCAAGGGAAGCTTCATCTCCAAGCCAACAAGCTTTTCAGGCTTCATATCAGCTCTCAGCATCGCTGAACCAGGATGACAATGATTTTTAGCCAAGATTTATGGTTTTATCTCAACAGAAATCGTATGTTTTAAGGACAATAGAAACAAAATGACAACATAACATTATTGATGGCCTCATATTCACCAAACTCCTATTAGTTACAGAATTTATTTTAAGGTTTTCTTGCTGGTTCTGAATAGTTTGGCCCCTCATCAACTAGAACTTTGACATGATATTTATCAATAGCATTGGGGGGAATCAGTACTTGTATAATCCAAATAAATGTGGTTTTACCTTTGCAGTCACAGCTCCATTTTAGCCTAATAATAATTTGAAGTGTGAATAAAGACCCACCTAATCTTATTTACATTCAACAACTCAATTTTATTGTTGTAGCACTGTGTTCTCTAGAAATGCACCAAGAAAATGGCTGGAAACTGATTGTTGGAAAACTAAAAAAAAAACAACTAAAAAATATTAGTAAAAATTAGTGTAACTGCGCCATGGTAACATTACTCCTAACTGTGTAAGTTGTTACTGAAGGAAAAAGACTTAAGGTTTATTATTTCCAGCATCAGTGGTGTGCATCACATAAAGTCAGAAGTAAAAACAGTAAAGCATTTAAAACAAAGAATACTGAGAATGTGAGAGAGGGAGACTTTCAGCCAGTAACAGGAAGGCTAACTGTATTACAGAAAACTTTCTCCACTTCATCTGTTTGAGCTTTCAAAGTCTGTGTTGGAACATGCTAGATTTGGAAACTTACAGGCTTAATGGCCCAAGTAGCTAGCAATGCTAATTTTAGGATTTTTACATTTCATCTCCATTCTTATTTTGTCTTATCCCGTTTTACAGTTTTCAATGCTGTTCTTATATTTTACCTCTTAAAATAGAAATTAAATTAACCTGAAACCAATATCTTCAAGTCAACGCTTTATCAAAGATCAGACATTGACCACAAAATGCTTACAAGCACATCTCCAGTAATTACTTTATTTCTGTCTATCGCAACTGATTTTGCATGCTTTTTATGGTTTTATGGAGTGACAACGGATAACTCTTGATTATTTTAATCAACTCCTTTGCTTTACAACCTCTTCCAGCACAAATAAAGTTGACCTCTTGACTCAAAACCAGTAAAACACAGTCAGTCTGGCTGGCTGTACTCTATGGCATTGAATCTTTGGACTATCCCATGTCAGGCTTCACTTTCAGCTCATTTTCTACATCAATTGGTCTCCTGTGAATCTAGGATTATTATACAAGCACATTAAGCATTTATTAATGTTTGTTAACAATGCATTTTAAGGCCCTCCTCACCTCCTCTTGGTTCTGGGTCGGTACCCCGAAACCTGCCAGCAGACCTGGCATCCACCACCTGGACCTGCTTGGTCTTGATGTTCTCCAGCACATCTTCATAGCTCTTCACCCAGGACTGGTTCAGGGTCGCCTTGAAGTCCGTCTTCTCTGGCTTGGTGTAGTCGGAGGCCACCGGGTGACCGTCAGCCACCCAGTGCTTAAAGCCTCCGTCCAACACCGACACCGAGCTGTGCCGAACACCCGGAACATCCACCACACTCTGGGGGCGCTGAACGAGCCGAAGTCGCTGGTGTCGTAGACGACGACGTGTGTGTCGTTCCCGATGCCGAGGTCACTGACATACCGGGAGAAGTCGCTGCCAGTCGGCAGCATGTGGTCGTACGGGGAGCTTTTATCGCAGCATTCATCTATGTTGAAAAACGACGCTCCCGGGATGTGTTTCTGGTGAAACTCCTCTCTGGTGTTCCGCTTGCTTTTCGGTAGGTACCAGGACCCGTCCAGAACACGGAGTTTTGGGCCGACTTGTTTGTTTTGGATGGCATCCGCCAACCACTGACCAGAGACCACAGCGGGAGTGGGAGCAGCCATGACGGGGAAGGAGCGGCAGGACAGCGGGGAGCAAACAGCCTTGAGCCCGGAAGAAACAGTTGGCATTTAACTGTTCGTTCGTCCCGCCCTGATCTCTATCTATCCAGTCAAAGAGCTCGATTTAACTCTTTCATTATTTGAAACTGTGTAATATGTTACTCAAAAGATATTAGGTAATGTTATTCTTTTTTTAACAGGTTAAACATCCTGCAGAAAGATAAGTATGGCTTCAAGCTGCAAAAAGGGGAACAAATGGGGGGTGGGGGGGAGGGGGAATGCAAAAATAATAATAAATCTTGAACAAAATTGTTTTGAATTTGAATTCTGTCTCTAAAACACAGTTTTAAATATTTCATCATATAATTGAATAAGTATTAGTCTGTTTTTTTAAGAAAAGCAATATACTACTAACTTGAGATGAATTTTCAGGTTAAATATTTGTGCAAAGAATTAGATGAGTACATCAAAACTATCTAAAATACTAAATCCAACTATGATGGTTATTTAATCTTTTACTGACAATAAAAAAATGTAAAAGATCAATTATCTTTCATGCAAAGGCTATGAGCTAACACAGTTTTGAGCAGTTTGAGCTGCACTTACACGTTTTGGTCAGCAGGTGGCAGTGTTTGGATGGCCTTTAACCATTACATCTTTGGAAACTGACTTCAGTTTCATTGATTACTGCCGAAGCCAGCCTTATGTAAAGTATAAATTAACTTAAATCGATGAAGCAGCCTGAAAAAGATCAATAAAAGCAATTTACAATTTACCTCATCTGAAGAAGTCCAAGAACAGCTGAGAAAACAAAGGCACCGTCACAATCGTCTGGAAAAGATTTCAGCCATTTCTAAGGCTTTGAATCTGCAGCAAGCTTCAGTGACAGCCACATCAAATGGTGAAATACGTTTTATTTTAGATGAGTCTCCACATATTCATCTGAATTTTGAGCTTTGACACGATCTGTTGTGCACTTACATTTTTTGGCCACTTGATGGCGGTGTTTCATATTAATGTGGTTGAAGCACCGACGGGATTCTCAAACACTTCCATTATTCCAACTTGGGTTATTATGGATAGGTTACGGATGTGTATACTGGGAAACTGGGATAAACCCGATAGAAAAATCGACAGAAGTATCTGCAGCAAAAAATAGTGCGTGAAAAATGCATATTTTTGTAACAAAATACGAAGTAGAGGGCGACTGTAACCTTTAACCTGAGTTTGGCTTGCTTTGGTTCAAAGGGTGCTTCTGTACAGTGTTTCAGAAATGGGAAAATTATTACAGATCAAATTTTACCAAGTCACAATGTACCACTGTTTAGTTTGTACATACGTTGCCACCCCGCCACCCCCCCCCCCCCCCACACACACATACACACAAACAAATGATGACAGGTTTCTTCTTCTGTGGGTGTGCACATATTCTGCAGGTGCACCTGAGCTGTGCCTGCTTACTCACAACACATTACCTATTTCCCTACCATTTGTCCTCAATGTATGTAGCACAATGGTATCTAAAGATCAGCGGAGAAGGTAGTGCAGTTATCATGGAGTTACTGAAATAAAGAAGCAGGAGCAGCCACTGAAGGGAGAACTCTTTCCTCACTTCACGTCTCTAGATCAGTAAAATACAAATTGCATGGAAAAACTGGGACAGAACAAAAAAACCCACACAAAAACACTGCAGCCTCCGACCTTGAAACGACAGTACGTTGTGTCTAAGTATAGTGAGCCGGTGGACAGAACACCAACACAGAACAACGTTGGCTCAGCACGCTGTTACAGAAGGATAAGAGAAGTTATGAGTCCCAGAGGAGAAAAATATGTGCATACACAACAATCTCATCAAAGAATTACAATTTCTAAAGTAATTTGAGTCTGTAGTCAATGCAATAATATCATAAAATAAGTAATCAATAGTGCATTTGTCTTCTGCTGTAGTTACAGTAGCTCTCAGTTACTTCATACTTCAGTAGTGCATACTCATGTTAAAATGTCAGATTTTTTCATGTAAAAATGACACAATGATAATTGGAAATTATTTCTCAGACCTTTATTCTGAACAATTAACCAGAAAATCAATTAATAATAACAAAAAAAGGCTTAATAGATTTAAAGCCCCACTTTGCTAAAGCATCTTTTCACCTTTCAGTCTATTTACAGACTGATGGCACATTTTGTACTTTAGGAGTTAAAACAGTACAGGAACACACTCACACATAGAGGTCGTTCCACACTGTGTGAGCTACTGGCTTAATGAGATTAAAAACTGTCAAATAGTTTATACAGTAAACTTTCCCCATCTTTTGTGAGTGTAACAACCATTTTGGTGGCCTTTTATGGTGTTTAGTAGCAGCCAGACAAGAAGAGAAATTAAAATTAGATAATGGGCTTTTCTGTTGTTGTGAAATTTGTACAGAGGACAAAGGTTAAGGAAAGAAAACCAGGATTAGAACTGACCAAATCCTTCTTTTAGTGGTTTGTGATTTCGCAAATGCTCACTTGAGTGTATGATCATCTGGTGTTTCGTTGTGACCTTGTATAAATAGAATATAGGAAAAATTATCTGCATCATATGAGAAGCTGCTTCTTCACTTCTGTTTTCTGTGTTCTGTTTTTACTCAGCTGTCTACATTTTTGAATACAAAGAAGAAGAAACAGGTTAAATATGTATGAACTAAGAGAAAACTATGTCAAGTTCTAACATATTACATTTGCGTTTGCTACAATCCATCCTTGAAAATGCTTTATGATTTTTTTACATTTCTGTATTGTAATCTTTTTTGTGCATGAAATAAGACTGATTATCTATCCATTCTTTATTTCTACGGTTTTGTTTTCATGGAGGTCTGCAGTCTGTTCCAACTAACTCAAAACAGGATTAATACACAGAGAAAGACAAACTTGCATTTTTACATCAACAACAAAAAAACGTAAACTTTTCGTACACAATTTCAGTCTGAGAGAGGAAAGCATTATAATTGTGGTAATCTGGTTTACAGTGAGGCTGCACAGTGGCACAGTTGGTAGAGCTGTTGCCTTGCAGCAAGAAGGTTCTGGGTTTAATTCCCAGCCACAGCCTTTCTGCATGGAGTTTGCATGTTCTCCCTGTGCATGTGTGGGTTTTCTCCGGGTACTCCGGTTTCCTCCCACAGTCCAAAAACATGACTTCCAGGTTAATTGGTCTGTCTAAATTGCCCCTAGGTGTGTGTGCATGGTTGTTTGTCCTGTGTGTGTCTCTGTGTTGCCCTGCGACAGACTGGCGACCTGTCCAGGGCGAACCCTGCCTCTCGCCCAGAACGTTAGCTGGAGATCAGCACCAGCATCTCCCAACCCCATTAAGGGACACGGGTTTAAGAAAATGGATGGATGGTTTACAGTGGTGGACAAAAGTTCTGAAAAGTAGAAATTTTCCTTTTCAATGCTAATGTGTAGATGTCACCACTTTACTAATTAGAATATGATCAAAATGTGAGATTTGTGCCCACTTTTTTTTTTTCCTCATATGGACAGATCATTAGTACTTTTTAAAATATCGGCTTTATGCAGATGACAATCAGCTTGTTCTGTTATATTATCCAAACTAAGAAGGTTGACACTAAGAGTGTGGCGCTGTCTCTCCATTGACAGCACAATCATTTAAGTAAGCAATAGAAAACCTGTTCAAAGGAAAACTTAAATGAAATCTCAAATATTGATACTACACAAATATCAGTCAGGGAAAGATTTCCACAAAAAATTGTCTGACCTAAAACTTAAATACCTATTTTTAAAGTTTTTGTCAATAAATACCGAAATGGGGTGACTTTGAGGGGCTGAGTTACAGTCCTCAGTTCACGAGGCTCAGCTGGCCACCAAAACAACTATACTGCTTAGTTGTTTATTAGGGATTACAGACATGCCAAAAAAAAGCTCAGTGGTATTTCCTGGAGAATATCTTACAGTAAGAATATTTTATGATTTTCTTTCACCTGATGCTAGCTTAAAAACACTTCTCAGTTCTCCTTCAGGGTGAAAAACACTGAGTGAACTAAAACTAGACTCAAAAAAATCTTCTTGCTTAGAGTTGTTGTTGAAACATAAGACCAGTGTTGTATAGTAACAAAGTAAAAAGACTTCACTATTTTACTTAAGTATATTTTGGAGTACTTCATACTTTCCTCGAGTATGAATTTTTTTTTGATAACTTTAACTTTTACTTCACTATATTTCCAAACTTAATTGCATACTTTTACTCTGATACATTTTCAGTGTGTGGTTTAGTTACTCGTTACAAAAAAGCGAGAGAGAGAAACGCTACAAAGTCAGACACAAATGGTTGGTTCCATTACGTTCCATTACGCCATACGCCATTCATGGCGTATGGGGTTCGTATGGGGTTCCATTTGAACTGAACCAGTTGCTTTACAACTGGTCCAGTTGTAAAGCAGGTTAAGTTAACCTTGTGCTGTAGGTAAAGCACCTGATTTTCTTAAAAATGATGCCTGCAGGTATACCTATTAGCAGGTTTAATTTGGCCTGCACTTGGTTGTGTACATTTCTTTAACTGTATTTGACAAGTTTACCAAAATATAAAAAATTTCATTCAAACTGCTTTTACCTTGTTTTACTTTTCATTACATTACTTGAGTACATCCATTTTTACAGTAATTTCCATACTTAAGTACAAGACGTTTCAGATACTTTAAGACTTTAACTCAAGTAACATTTCAGTCAGTGACTTGGACTTTTACCAAAGTCATATTTTGGAGATGTACCTATATTTTTACTTGACTCTGAGATTTCAGTACTTTATACAACACTGCATAAGACATTAATAAACAATCTGACGTGTAATGATGGCACTTGACAAAATGTAACGTTTCATTTGTTCTATGACTGTTGTTTTGTGTTTTTATGATGTAAAGCACTTCGAAATGCCTGAAATGTGCTGTATACATAAAATGTGATTGATTGACTGATTCACTAATTGATTGAAAAAGATATTTAAAATATTTTGCTGTTTAGTACTTCTGTGCCCACTTTCAAATAACACCCTGGGCAACTGCCCTAGTGGACAATTTCACTTCCGATACGTAGTAATTTTTATGCCTCTTAAAATATTTTATTGGTCGGTCCAGCCAGATATCATACTGAAACAAAGAAATTCATAGGAAATGTTCAACCTCTTTACTGTCATGAAGACACCTGCGTCCTCACAGAACTTAAGTCTGACACATCAGCGTTTTGGTAAGGGTCAGTTAAGGAGTTAATTTCATCAGAAGGGAAGTTTATGCTTGAAAATGTTTCTGTATGAGGATGTTAGCCTGACATTTACTGGTAATCTGTAAGAGAGATCCCTTTTTTTTCTGGAAAACAAACGCAAAAGAACATAATCAGCTTTTTTCATCCCCAGGAAGCCCGCAAAAGATTTATTTTGGGGAGCCTTTCATGAATTATGTAGGCGTAACAAGAGTATAAATACACTCAGTTGTTGATCTCATCTGCTTTCGTTAAGACGTCTCAGTCCTATGAAGGTCATTCATGTAAAAAAATTACTGAATTTCACCACATTACCCTAACTACATCAAGGTGAGTAAGCTGATCATCTGAAATCTCAAAGAGGAGCCATGAGTATTTATTGAAGCCTGACATTCATTCATGTTCAGGTCCTGGAGTGAAGTTTAGATCAAAACAGCGAAGGGCAAATCATCCGAGTGGAAAGACACGAGTAAGTTCTGTCACATTGTTTTACACACATCATCACATATGTGTAAAATATGGAAATTATACTATTCAAAGTGAAACAAATGATTTGGGTTAATGCATAAAATATCAGATTTTAGAAAATTATTATTATTTTAGATAATAATTGGATTAAAGGAAGGAAGAAACTTATAGACTTTGATACTGACCACTTCTTTAAATTTTTTGCTGTAAATTACTAGTGTATGGTGACTACTTGAGGGATTATAATTCAAAATATTACTGAGTAAATTCTTATTAATTTGACCATTCTTCTTTTTATCTCTAGATTTTTCCAGGTTCTTTCTATTGCTCAACCCTCAGTTTTTCTCAAGGAATTTGATCTGAGACGATCGAGGGCGATTCATTTATTTCTTATGAGCTACTTCAGTATTATATTGTGTTTTACCATATTTAACTTCAATTGTATTTTTTGTAAGTAAAAGAAAAAAAACAAAGAAAGCAAAACTTGAAAGTTTATTCAGGAAGATAGCTGGGCCATGAGAGGTGGAGAGAAGGTTTCTTAATTGGAGTCACAGCTTCTTCATTATGGTAAAAAAAAAATCCCTTGTTTGTGCAGTCCATTCCCAGTTTTTCTCCCACTGAGTGGTCTCCCACTGGAGCAACTGGCCAAATCTTGGACAAAGTCCTTTAGAGAGGTAAGATCATTTTTATTCTGGAATAACCACAACAAGAGAAAAGATTTTTAAAAAATTAATAAATTAACAGAAAGTTTATAACCTTATCTGTACATCCCACTTTATAATGACTATACCATTTTTATGCATTCTGACACATTTTTCTTACCTGGACATATTTATGTCCTTTTAATGTTTTATTGTGATAACAAATCCTGACATGCAGTTGAAGTTTCATATGAACATTTTTTTTTTTTGCGGAGTTGAGGTGTTACTTTTCTAACATACTTAAGCAAGTCAGAGAAACCTGTTATTGTTATTTGCTTGGATAAAAGTTGGGGATATTGCAATACAAGCACAAAAAAAGTGATTGTTTTATTGGTACGTAACATTCCTTGTAAATGTTCTGTTGGTTCATTTCACCTCTGCAGTAAATTTCCTCTAAATATTTGCGCGTATCACAAACCCAGCTTTCTTTTAAAGTCTGAATCCTGCTGAAGTCGGTCAGACTGCAGATAGCCGGCACTGTGTGGATAATTTGAACAAATCAAGACAAATCTAATTTCCACCGCGTTTCCTTGACGACCAGAAAGTTGTAGTTTTAGAAAAAGGAGTAACTGCTTTCACGTGTGAGCAGACGGGCCTTGTTACTGGACATTATGGAGGTAGCCGTTCTCTTCAGCAGTGGTTGGGTGCATTCCATTCATGTCCACCAATTTCACACACAAAGAGAGCTGTGTTGTGCTGTTTTAAGCATTAACAACCTAACCAACTTATTGGCTCCACTAATGTGAGAACGGTTGGGCATCATGTGAAGGAAATGTATGTCATACTGTGTGTAATATATTTTCATTGTGAGTGTGTGTGTGTGAGCATGAGAGCTGTCACTTACTTCAGAAATATGAGCTTGTAAGTGAAATCTGTCTTCTTCTGGGAAACAAGAGAAGATGTAATTTCCTTTCTCCCAACCTAAAGTTGTAAAACTCTATGGTGTTTACCTCTTAAAGAAGAATTTATGACATTGATATCTAATAATTAGACTTAGCTTACCACTGCAGCACTAAAAACAGGCCTAGCAAATGTTGGTGGAAATATTTGTCAATAGGAATGACTAAGATGCGCCATTTAGGTGTGATTTAATTTTAGAAAATTAAATATGCTTCGTGAAACACTTCACAGGCAAATCTGTTTACCGCAAAATTATGTTTCTGTCGTGTTCTTTCCACTTACTTCCTTTGTTGGTTTATAATACAATGTATAAAATACAACAGCATCAAGTTGTTGATGCTGTACCTGGGTATTAGAGATACAGTTTGTACCTGTAATGCACCCAAAATCTGAAAACATGTACGCTACATAAATTATTTTTGGAATACAGTCATTCCCCTAAAATGATCAGCAGCTTTTGGAGTTAACTGTGTTGGATTGACTATTGAAAACATTGATGTTTTCTCCACTGACAGTGTCCCTTTTGTTCTTTCTTCGTCAAGCCCCCTCAGTTCCAACAGGATGACGCTTCTCAACTACCCAGTTCCAGAGTTGGACGCCACCCTGCAAGAAGTGAGCCGTGTTCTGCAGCTCACGCTAAGCCCAGATCTTTACCTTGAGTTCAAAAGCACCCTGGAACAGCAGAGGAATGCCCTGGAAGAGGCCCAGGGGAAATTAGAGGCCATTGCAGCAGGCCAAGAGAACTGGGTGACTGAGCAGTTCAAGAGGGGTTTGCTTTCTTGTGCTGACCCCCTGCCTACTTCAACGGCCCTCCCGGTTGTTCTTCTTCCATCTAAAGTTAAGGGATGCACTCAGCTTGGGAGGGCAGCTGCTCTGCTCTGGGCAGCGGCAAAGTTGTACAGTGAGCCCCTCCTACTGGAGGGCGATGTTCCTATGGAACGCACTCAGCAGTCTGAAGTGTTCGCCGCCAGCCGTATTCCTGGCAAGAGCCAAGATGAAATTAAGGTGAGATTAATGCAATAAATATCAAAACATTTGACCTTTCTCAAGAACATTTTGACGCTGAATTTGCTTCCTGTTCACTTACTATACTGTGAAACTCTGTTCATCAGGTCTATCCAGATAGTCTCCATGCCATCATCACCTGTGCCAGTGGAGCATTTCCCGTTGACATGCTATGGCGTCCCAGCACCGGTGGACCAGTTTCTGCACGGTCCTTTGCGGACATCTATAAGCAACTGGCCCAGGTGATGGATCAGCCCAAAGCTGGGAAACAGAAAGATCCCTCTGTCATCTGCAGCCTCTCAACTCTGGAGCGCAAGTCCTGGGCTTCCCTCAGGGAAGAGATTCTCAAACAAGGAGGTGATGTGCAAAAATCTCTCGAGCTCATGGAGAGCGCCGTCCTTACACTCTGTCTGGAAGATAGTGACGCTCCCTCTGAAATGGCTGACGTCCTCAATGCAGTGAGGCTGGGAGGAGGAGGAGACACTCCATGTCTGAGACATTATGACAAGGTACATCTAAACTGGTTTCTAATTAGCTGATAGAAAAATATGGATGAAAAGTGATTAGAAAGAATAATTAAGGACTTTTGTAGTTTCATTGTGCATAAAAGAAATTCTTCAAGTCTGCAGAAAATTTATATTATCAAATAAAGTATACAAATTAGCTCAATTTATTTGAAAGTTTAAACAAGCTTATCCGATTTTCTAGATAATGAGCAATACTCTATAACTGTATATTCATTTAATGCACAAATGTTTAGATCCTAAGATTTACAATATGTCTAAGACCTCTGTATCCAAAAACTGAATCCAGGCCTGGTTCACTGAAAAGAGTAAAAGGTATTCAAATCAAAGAGCAGGATCATCAAGGGACAAAGCAAAACCCAATGTTACAAGATGTAATTTATTCAAAGATAGTTAAGTTACAAACAAGATTTTTTACTTGTGGGTTTAAAAGTTTTGATATTTTCAGAGATTGCTGAATTTTCAGGAAGAAACCAATGGAATTTTTCATGCTTTTTTTTTTTGCAGGTCCTGAACCTTGTTGTGTTCCAAGACAGCACGGCTGGGATGGTGTTCGAGCACAGCGCTGTGGATGGAATGGTAGCTTCTCTTGTGACTGAACGTATATACCATCTGTCTGAGACTGTTGATTTAAACCTTGTCAATAATGACTTAGAAAAGATGACCAAGCCTGAGACGATAAACACTGTTCATTCTGCATATCCAACAGCCCTAGAGTTCCCCTTTGAAGGGAACATCCAACAGAACTCTGTACTGACAACAGACAATCTAGTTCTGACTTTTGATCTACCCTCATATCCTGATGTGTTTTCTACTTTTAGAGGGCTGAGGGGCTTGTATGATGCTTGGGTCAACTTCTCTTTGCAGCTCTCCCTTTGGCAGACTCTTGGGGAGTCTGCTGCCAAACACATGCTTGTCACACCGACACATATGCGGCACTACAAACATGGTCGTTGTGATCCCACATACTCTCTCACAATGCATTCCAGGAAGTTAGTTAAAACCTTGGGATCCCGCATTCGTCCTGATAACACCATCAACTACACTAACGACTTACTGCAGCAGTTCCACGTTGCATTTTTAGAGCACAAGAGCCTTATCAGAAGCACCAAAACTGGCCAAGGTGTTGGTCCACACCTGGCAGCTCTGCGCCGGTCTTTGCCATCTGACAATCCATTAAGAAAATTCCTGGATCCCTTTGGTTGTCCATCTGTATACCTCACAGGTTCTGACATGATGGAAGGTGTGGAGTGTGGAGTAGGGAATGCTTATGCACAAGACCAACTTGCTGTAACCTACCTTGGGAAGAAAGATAAGGTGCGACTTGTGCTGAACGGAAAGGGGGCATTTGCTGTTGCTCTGAAGAAGCTTCAAGAAAACTTCAAGATGAGCTTGAAGTTGTTGATGCTTTTAGCTGTTAGGTATGCCATCACAAGCCAAATGGGGGCACTAGATTGCCTGTTCAAACAGCAAAACACAGAGAAGATGCTTCAATGCCAAGAGAATGTAGAGAAGGGCAAAGGTGCTATTGACCCTGTATCTGGCATGAGCTCTGACTACATCCTTGTGATTCATGGTGGTGCTGGAGAGGAGAGTATGCTGAACAGCAAAGTGACAGAGATGATTGATTTTGCACTGCAAACAGCTTTGACCCTTGGGGCCCAAATTCTTGAACCAGGTGGCAGTAGTCTGGATGGTGTTCAGAGGTCTGTGGAAGCTTTGGAAGACTGCTTTCTGTTTAATGCAGGTAGAGGTTCAGTTTTCAACAAAGATGGCAAAAATGAATTGGAAGCAACCATTGTAGATGGAAGTCGAATGAGATCAGGATCTGTTGCTTGTGTGAAAAGTGTAAAAAACCCTATCAAAGCAGCCAGATGTGTAATGGAGAAGAGCTCACATGCACTGATGGTTGGTGAAGGAGCTGAAGAGTTTTTGCAAGGGCTGAAGGACAAAGAGAAGCCAGTTGGGCCAGAGTATTTTTACACCGATATACGTCACAAAGAGTTACTCGCAAAAGTCAGTGGTGGAAAGACCTCAAAAAACAACCACCCTCAGACAGTTGGAGCCGTGGCCTTGGATCGTTGGAACATATTGGCAGCTGCTACCTCAACAGGTGGGTTGGTTGGAAAACTAAAGGGGCGAGTAGGGGATACTGCAGTAGTAGGAGCAGGGATATATGCAGATGACAAGGTAGCAATTACCTGTTCTGGAGATGGTGATGTCTTTTTAAGGAGCAGTGTGGCAGAGAAAATAGCCAGTCTGTACCACAACAAAGGCTATAGCCTTAGAAAGGCCTGCAGAGAAGTGATAGCCCAAAATCTGAAAGATGTGTGTGCTGGTGTCATTGCTGTGGACAAAAAGGGTGATGCTGTCATTGAAACAAATGCTAGTGTGATGTTTGTGGCCTCAATGACTGGTGGCATTTCCAGGGTAGAAGTTCTCAAGCCGATGAAGAACTACATCAATGTGATCTGGGAAACAGAAGAGCTGGTTGCTTACCTGAACCCAAACCCTTGGACTCCTGGGTCAACCATTCTGACTAGAAAAACTCTGAGTGGGGCTAACAGTATCTTTCAGTTGCCCACACCTGATTTTGTAACTATGCTACAAGGCGCAAAAACAGTATCAAACTTGCTATGTGAGCGACTGGGAGTAGAACGTTGTGCCTTGATTTTTAATCCAACCCCTGATAAACCAGCACAAATTAGATTATTGCCACTCTATGGGTTAGAACCAAAGTGGGAACCTCATCTTGCCGAAGAAGAGGAGTTCCACAGTTATGACACAGGCTTCTGTAACTCAAAAAGTGGCCCACGCTGGGATGATGAGGCACTGACTCAAGTTCAAGCCAAAATCAGAAATGCACTGCCTACACCTAATGCACCATTTTGCTTTGACTTTTTTGGTGACCCTTCCAATGATAACTTGTTTAGCCGGATTGTGAGGGGAGAACAGCAACAATGGAGAGTGTGGGAAGACAGTGAGCATGTTGCTTTTCTTACACCGTACCCAAATAGACCTGGTCTCACTGTTGTGGTACCACGCAAGCCCCTGTCCAGTGACATTTTCAGTCTAGGAGATTCAGACTACAAAGCTCTGATCTTGGCCACATATAAAGTTGCTCAACTGCTGCAGGAAGGAATGAAGGCTTCAGGTGTTGCACTGATCTTTGAAGGGTTTGAGATCGACCATGCTCATGTCAAACTGGTGCCACTGTTACCTTCACCAGATGGGACAATGGCTGTCAAGCTACAACCAGAATTTTTCCAAAACTACCCTGGATTTGTGTCATCCTTGGATGGCCCAGCATCTGATGCTGAGTCTCTCAAAAACACACACTCGAAAATCACCCAGTGCAGACCTCCTAATTCATGGAAAGATCCTCAACTTCACTCCACATTGGCCATGAAAAGCCAGTGGTACCGCAACCTGTTTCAAATTCAAAACACTCTGTTCCACAGCACAGTGGAATATTTCCACAATTCCTGCCAGTACTCTTATGCTCTGACCCCTCTCACCACAGACACCATATCTTCACCAATGGGCCTGGGGTCTGACTCAGAGCCAGTGTCTGTAAGTCTGCTTGGTCAAGATGTGTACCTGGCTGACTCAATGCAGTTTGTTCTTGAATACTTCCTTCGTTTTCAGGAGAACCTACCCGGAACCTACTACATATCTCCAAGCTTTAGAGGGGAAGATCCAGACACCACACACTTGAATCAGTTCTACCATGTCGAGTGTGAATTGTTAGGGGATATGGACAATGCCATTTCCATTGCAGAGGGATACTTGGTCCACCTGACCAAGTCTATGTTGAAAAATCACTCTGACATAATCCAGAGCTCTGCTGGAACCTTAGCACACGTGACAGAAATCCTGCGCAAAATGGAAGGAAAAACTGCTCTGCCAAGAATTCCCCTGGCTCAAGCCATTTCCATGATGCCCTCTCCAGACTGCTTAGAGTGGGTGCAAGATGGCCAACCCCTCTTTGGCAGAAAGCTAACTCGCAAAGGAGAGCACATTTTAATAGAGAAATTTGGTGGTGCTGTATGGCTAACTGAGATGGACCACCTGGGAGTTCCCTTCTACCAAGCATACGTAGAGGGGACAGGACGGTCCAAAGCCAAAGCAGCAGACCTTTTGCTGGGCCTGGGTGAAACTGTCGGTCTTGGTGAACGCCACCCCACCCCTGAGATGGTACGAGAAGCCCTCAGGCACCATGCAGTACCAGAAGAGTCCTACAAATGGTACATTAGCATGCGCAAAGTGAAACCTCTCCTCACTAGTGGATGGGGCATGGGGACAGAGCGCTATTTGTGTTGGCTGCTTCAGCATGATGACGTTAGAGATTTGCATATCATACCAAGAATGAAAGGAATAAAGTACATGCCCTGATCATACAATTACTGCAGACAATCAGGCCAACAGATGTAATATATTTGTGGTAACTAGTCCAAACTACAGTATACACTGTAGATTCAAGAGCTTGCAAATACATCAGGGATGCATCATTTATAACTTAGATTCAAATTTCTATTCTTCAGCTTTTAAACATGCTCTGTAGCCTTTAATCCTGATTATTGAAGCTTGCAAATATTTTTAGAACGTAATAATACACTGGATACAACTTTTATAATGTAGTGAAGTTACGCCAGATTGAGTTGTTTTTCTTATCTTTAAGTGTCAAAACACAAATTTACTTATTATCTGCTTTTATTGCATTATGTTAGGACAGATAACACAAAACAAAGTAACAGGTTTAAAAATCAAAGACATATGAACATTTTTTGTTTTATAGATACCGGTGTTCAAAAATCATTATTGATGTCTGTCATGTTCATGTTTTTCTTTTCTGCAGCTTGCCTTTTTATGCAAACAATTGTTATATGAATCATATATCACTGCAGCAAATATATATTTGTCAACAATCTTAATAACTTGGAGATATGTTTTGACATTTTCTGGAAAAAAGACAGTACATTTTGCTTTGAAATCTTTTTTTCTACTAGCTTTCACTAGTGCAAAATGTATTTGTTTCATGGTGGAATAAAATCTTTGCCTTTGCAACAGTTTTCTGCATATTTGTATTGACTTACAAAGCTGATTGAAATCACACAGGTTAACAGCCGTCACTCAATGCTCCGTCATTTAGCTTTTATTACATTATTTCACTCGGGCGGAGTGGGATTGACCAAATTATGACCATTTTGATGTTTTATTTAATGAAATGCTATCAATCTCTGAGTAAAATGCTGAATACAGAGCAAAACTAAAAGAAATCATTGAAGAGATGGCAAAACACTTGAGAATTGAACACTGAAACATAGTCCTACAAAGTTTTTTTGTTGGTTTGTTTTGTTTTTTTTATCCAGGGTTGCTGAAAGCAAGTGCACATCCTACTCTTCAGATTTTTTGTTAAAAAAGTAATGTATTCTCATGCTTCCATGTTACAATTGTGTGATACTTTGCTTTGGTCTATTATATAAAATTCCAATAAAATTACATTAATAATTGTGGTTTCAAAACAACAAAACGTCAGACACATAGTATAGTATAGTATAGTATAGTATAGTATAGTATAGTATAGTATAGTATAGTATAGTAAAGAATAGTATAGTATAGTATTTTTTTTGTTCATTAAAAGAGGGTAATTTACTAAATTGAAAAATCATAATAAAAACCAGTCACGAGCAACTCTAAGAAGGGGAAATTTAAAAATAATTAAGAAAATTTGATCAAATATAAACGGTACAAAAAAGTTACATAATATAAAAGCAGTGTGGAGTTGTAAAATAAAATAAAATTAACTACAAATATACAAAAGAGGAAAACAAAATGTTACGACCTGTGTTGATTGCGTTATGGGCAGAGCATAGCTGCGAGACTTTTTTTTTTTTTTACATAAAAACGCCGCATGTAAACCGGATGTAGTAATTCTGTACTGACGTACTTCCTGTTGTCACCACCGTATGTGACCCCCGGCTACAAGAGACACCAGCCTCCTCCTGAAGAACCTTTCTGACTCCTGTTTTCTGAAACGTAGGTTAACTTTTGTTTTTTATTTGCTTTATCGTTGTGCCGCTGCTATTAGGCGTCGTTTCGGTCTCGTACTGAACACGACGTGTCTTTAAACCGGGCTTAAACTAAGGTCAGCGCCACTCGGCTGCTTACCGAGGTAAGCTAATAAGCTAGTGAGGAGGTGTGTGACATTCTGGTGGACGTGACCAGCCATTTTCTACTCTCTCTAATGCCACCGGGAGATTTACTCGGCGAATATCAGTGTTTGAGCTTCAGGGAGGGACAAAAACAAAGCTGAGGTAACGAAGGACAATAACAGGTTGTGATGAAATGGTTGTCAACGTCCGGACGGCCATGCATGTTTTGCAACTAGTTAAAGATTAACAAACCCGAAGAAGCATGTGGATCTGCTTGTATGGTGAATTGAGAGCTTCAGAACTTTTAATTGATTATTTCTGTATAAAGTTATTCATGAAAGGTGAACCTTTCATGAAGGCAGGTTTATTCGTTTACCTTTGTATATTCAGAGAAGTTAATACATTCATATTAAATATGACTAATTTCTTTGTTTTGTGAGCCAAGAAGCAGAATGCCATACTTTATCAATGTTTATTGAATGTTCTAATGTTTTTCTTAGTAAATATACTTCCATTTCAAGCATTTGTTACACCAACAAATATATATTTAAAAAAAGGGTTATGTGTAATATTAAAGCGAATAGAAGTAGCATGTTTTGTTCATGGCAGGTTAAAGGTATGTCCTGTATAAATAAACTAGTCAAGCTCATTTTGAAGACGCCCAACTATCTGTAGAAGTTGAAGGATCAGGCATTCTCTTTGAACTGAGATCTTCAACTCAGTCTTAAATAGATTTTCAATTGGATTAAAATCAGACGACTGAGTGGGTCGTTCACATAGGTTTATGTTGTTGTATGTTAAAAATTGTTGTCCAGTTGGAAAAGTTCACACTTATCTCATCCTTTGATTTATATCAGAAATTTATCAGTTTCCTGACAATAATCTGCCAGTAGCTTACACTAAACAGTCCATGAAGTCCACCTCCAAAGTTTTCTGTTTGTTAATGTTATTTTTCCAAAGAATTTGTGCATTATGACATCCAGAGAGTTTAATTTTGATCTCATCGTGTGAGAATCGACAGCAGTCTTCAAGCTTTTCATTGATTTGTCCTAAATCTCTGCAGGTAGACCTGTGAAAATTACATATTTTTCTGGACTATAAATTGTCCCTTTTTATTATGTTGGGGTTTTTTTTCAGACCATTTTCAAGTGATATATTGATAATAGAATAATAATCTCAGAGACTAATAAACTTTAACTTTGTACAGAACGTTTGAGACGGGAACTGGAAATAAAACATCAACAGAAAATACAGAAGTGGATTAAATAAGTCGTCTTTATGTAGGTTGTGTATAGTCAAATTCAGTTATCTGTTTCACGAGATAAATGTCTGCTAAAGATTAATTATGTTTTATAAAACCAGCTTAACCAGTCTTTGCTCTTAATGTCAGTGATGTATATTAAAAAAATAGTTTAAAATAAGCCAGCAACTCTTAGCCTGGTGGGGGAAGCAAGTAAAGCCTGGTGGCCCGCCAGGCTTATAATGCTTTGGTGGGAAATCTGAAATTGTCCTTCAAAACATATAAATTATCAAAATGTAAATTATCAAGCTAATCTCAGTTTATTATGCAATTAATTGATTAACTGATTATTGTGACAGGCAACTTAAAACGGGCTGCAGCTTGTTTTCTTCATTGTAGTTTATTATTGTCATGTAAAAACTGCAGCTGCTACATTCAGGTCTTGCTAATGTTCTCTTTAAAAGTTTCCTTGATTCTCGAATCACTTTCCTGGCTATGATTTTCTGAGGAATCTTACAAGGAGCTCCTGGCTCTCTGGTTCAGGGTGAAATATATAATATATATATATATATATATATATATATAATATATTTTTTTTTTCTTCCACTTCTGAGCAACATTTAGACATTTTTCGATCAGTGTTGCCTCTGCCTGATCGTTGTCCTTTTCACTCAGCGTCTAGGGTCACCACCCTATCCATGTGTGTTCCCTGATGGGCAGCTGGTCCCGCGGTGCCGTGCTGGAGCTGTACAGGGCGCTGCTCCGCGCAGGGCGTCATCTTCAGTACACCGACCGGAACTACTACCGCCGGGCCGTGGCCCGAGAGTTTCGGCGCTGCCAGGCCCTGACCGTACCTGAGGATAAGGAGGAAGCGCTGAAGAGGGGCCAGTTCTTTCTCAACAGCAGGCTGGGTGGGCTTATGTAGGACGGGGGAGGGGAAGGGAACACCCGGTGGTGGGGTTGAGAGGTCGTCAGGATCTGTATCTCTCAGGTAGCATCAACAAAGAATGCTTGTTTTATTACCAAACCTGCTTTTTTCTTTATTATAACTTCTTGAAAGTGAAACAATAGCTTCTTCTTCTTTTTTTCTTCTCCTCCTTCTTCTTCTTCTGCCTTCATTCTCTTGCTATGATCAGGTTTGTGTGTTTTCGGTGGCAGGATGGCGGGCGTGAACGGAGACCGCAAAGGGAAGAAAGACGACAACGGGATCGGGACCGCTATCGACTTCATGCTTTCCAATGCCAAACTGGTTTTGGGGGTGGGCGGGGCAGCCATGCTGGGCATCGCGACCCTCGCTGTCAAAAGAGTAAGTCTGACAATCCCAGTTTCTTTTTTTTTTTTTTTTTTTGGTTAACTCCACACACTTCCCTCCTGGAGGCGTGACCTGAGACCCTGTTGTTTGTGCAGATGTATGACCGGACCATAAGTGCCCCCACCAGCCCCACCAAGATGCAGCAGACGGGGAAGAGAAGCTGGGAAGAGCCCGCCTGGGTGGGCTCGTCTCCCCGAGTTCTCAACCATGACATGAAGTCCACGGTTAGCCGCTCCCTGCAGTCTCTGCCCACGACCTCTTGCTCTTTTGAACCAGGTGAGGCGGATGTTCCTCTGTCACTCTGACAGCATTGTTCTATTTTCAAACATGCGTTTTTTCCCCTGTCTTATGCAGTGTTTAATTTTGTGAAAAAGACAATCAGCCAAGTGTTTTCTTTTCTTCATTTGTCGACAGACAGCTTCCTTGGAGGATTGCTACTCTTTCTTTACAGTTGGTTTGGACCTTCTGTCTTCCCGTAGCTGTAATTTCCTGATGATTTTAGGTTCCTGATAACAAAACCATCTATATAATCCCCCTCAGTAATTTATTGCTTTTAGGTTTAGTGTTGTTGTTTGCCAACTTTTGATAACGCAAAATCCTTCATATCCCTTTGAACTTTATTCCATTTTGTTACCAAACAACAAACATTAAAGTATTTATTTTGTATTTTATGTGATGGACCAACATAATATAAAATATAGTTGTGACATTTTCAAGTGTGCAGATTCTCAGTTGGACTGGATTCCTCTAGTAAACATTTAATCTTTTGTAGCGAAGGATGCATCTGCACTTTAAAAAATACTTGAAACACATTATAAATAGGGTTTTTTTTGTACAGTTTCAGCTTAATTCCTGCGCTGATTGTTTTTCTTTGTTGTATTGCCTCTTTTTGGTGTTTGTACTCTACATTAATTGATTACAAATTAGTTGACAATTATCATTAATGGATTAAGTCCATTTTTATTCACTAACTGAAGTCTGGAGGCAGCTGGTTGCACTGTCAGAATGTTCAGATTATTTGTTAAAACCTTTACATTTGTTGAAGGGACTTGATGACTTTTGCAAAGAACAGTATCCACCCCTCAGCTCTGAAGTTTGTTTCCCTCTTCCTCTCTCAAAGTTCTGCTGCAATCTCAACAAAAGCGTCTCTGTCGTCTCCTCAGACTGCCTGCGCAGAGCCGCTGGTCGCTCGGCGGTGGGAGGAAGCGGCGCCACCCAGTCCAGCCTGCTGCAGGCCCGCATGCGCCTCTCCCTGCAGGAGCGTCTGTGGGACTTTTACCAGGCCAGGGTCAACATCCCCGCCGAGGAGCAGGCCACAGCCAGGAGGGCGGCGCTGGACATCTGCGCCGAGCTGCGGGTCTTCCTTCACGCCAAGCTGCCTGACATGCCGCTCAGAGAGATGTACCTCAGCGGCAGTCTCTATGACGACCTGCAGGTGAGCGCCGTCGCTGCTCGACCGGTTCCCGAAGCGCGACCCGTACAGTCGGCTAATTTGTGAGTGTGTTGAAACAAACACTTCCAGAAAGTGTATTTTAGTTCTTTTTTTCTTTTTGTTTGTCTTTGTAATTGTAAAAATAGTATATGATTTAAAAAGAATAACAAGAATTTATGACAAAAATGCTTTCACTATATTTTGCTAGACTTCTGCTGGGGGGATAAAAAAGAGTAATAAATTTGTGTTTCTCACAAACACATAGGATATAGTTTGTACAGTCTTTGGTTGATCTTGTAAAATATGTATTATTATATGTAAATATTATTATAAAAGTAGGTCTTTTTTTGTCTGTGTGACCCCATCAGAGGACACGTTGACGGTGCACTAGCTAACAGTAGCTAACAGTCCCATAATAAAAAATAAGTACATTCTGCTAAAAATAAAAAATCGAGACATTTGAGATTATTATTAGAAATTTTCTAGAAAAACCCCCCCTGAAATATTCTGGGTTTTAAGTCAAAAAGTTTTGACTTTTCAAACTATGAGAGATTCCAAATGTTGAACAGTTTTCACTTCTAAAGCTTAAGAGATTAATTAAAAAAGATTTGCTCCTTTTTCTCACAAATTTTCAGGTTTTCAAGATCAAATATTTCCAAGATTAATATAAAAACTTCTGAGGTTTACAAAGAAAATTCTCTCCCTTTTTTCTATCTATAATGGAATTAATGCACCTTCAACCATTACACTAAACTAAATTATGACTATTACTATTCATTAAGAGAATTATAACAGTATCTAAGAAAATAGGTCATCTCAAAAGTATTTATTTACTTGTAAACATGCCACACTCTGTTGCTGTGCAGTTTAATAATAATCCAGAGCAATTTATTTCTTCAGCTCAAGCACAAACAAGTCAGCGGTTCGGATCACGCAGCAGGAAAAAATGCTAATTTTCCTCTCCAGTAATCTGGGATGTTGAATTAAAATGTTCCAATCCTGCAGGTGGTGACGGCCGACCACGCCCAGCTGATGGTGCCTCTCGTGTTGGAGAAGAACCTGTGGTCGTCCATCCCCGGTGAGGACACCATCATGAACATCCCGGGGTTCTGGCTTGTCCGCAGGGAGAACCTGGAGTACTTCCCTCGCAGCAGCAGCTACTGGGACCGCTGCATGGTCGGCGGCTACCTCTCCCCCAAATCGGTCCTGGAGGTCTTCGACAAGCTCGTCGCCGGCTCCATCAACTGGCCCGCCATCGGCAGCGTCCTCGACTACATCATCCGCCCCGTGGTTCCCTCAGAGACGCTCACCCTGGAGGTCCAGTACGAGACGGACCGCAGGCTGTACGTGGACTTCCTGCCTCTGCTGGTGATGGAGGACGGAACGTCGCTGATCGCCAAGCCGCACCGGCTCGCCGCCGAGCGCCACGAGAACCTGTGGCGGCAGAGCTTCCGCGTGGCGGAGACGGCGCGCCTCCGGGCGCTGGACCAGGAGGACGGCGGCTGCCGGTACGCCTGCCTCAAGGCGGCGAAGGCGGCGTGCAAGCTCAACCCGGCCCTCCACCGCCTCAACTCCAGCCAGCTCACCAACGTCATCCTGCTGCTGAGCGAGAAGGAAGGCGACTGGACACGGGAGGCGCTGGCCGACCGCTTCCTGCAGCTGCTGCGAGCGCTGGTGGGACACCTAGAGGCCGGGAGGCTGCCGTGCGCCCTCAACCCCAAAGTTAACTTGTTCTGCGAGCTGACGGAGCAGGAAGTGGACGAGCTGGGCTACACGCTCTACTGCGCCCTGTCAGATCCAGAGCAGCTGCTGAGAACTGCTGCAGAGCCGTGAAACGACTCCAACAAGCAACGAATTAGATGCCAACCTCAGTTTTTTTTGTTTTTTGGGGGTTAAATATTCTTCGTGATGAAGGTCCAGAAGAAGAAAAACCTGCATGGAAAACAAATCACCTCTTTTTGTTCTTGTTACCTCTGAAGAACCATCAGTGAGTAACCGTGACACGGTGTTGGACTCTCCTCAAAGCCATTGTATTAATGAAGTTTAGCCTGTTGTGCTTCATTAAACTCAGACCACCTCTGAGGTCTTTAACTTCCTGTCGTTTAGAAAGAGGAACGCACAAATTTAGCTTTATTTGAGCTCCTTTCACCTCCATTTGCAGTTACTATGGCTACTGTTACCAATCTGTTTTTAATCTCGTTTCAAAGGATTGAATGTAATGTTAAAAGTGTGTGTATGGCAAGCCAATGTGTAATAAAGTCCTGATCAGCCTCAACGACTCGGCGTTCTTAAAAATAAAATGATCTAAGAATCAAATTTCATTAATACAGTGGCTGATTCACATATCTCTCACTCCGGTACCGGTAAAAGTATTCACACCACTTGAAATATTTTTTCACATTTTGTCAGCTTACAACCATAAACTTTAATCTATTTGAGTCAAATTTGTTATCGACCCAAACAAAGTGGTTCAGGATCTGAAAGGTGTGGCGTGCATTTGTCTTCTGCCCTACTTACTCTAAAATCTTCAATAAAATCCAGTGCATGGGTAAAATAGACTCAGACCTGTTTGTAATTTACTAAAAGCAGTATGAATTAATTTTTTTAGTGGCATCAAAACAAAGATGGCTGAACTCATTTATGCCAAACTGCTTCAACTTCTGGCTGAAACATTTGTTCTCCTTCACATGTTCACTTGTGACAAAATGTGGAAAAAGGTTCAATTGTTGCGACTTTTGCACGATGCTGTGCAAAACTGATGTTTTGAACGTCGTGGTCCCAGTGAGATGTAGAAAGTGGTAAAAGTTTAGCTGAGACTCTAATTGGAGGTGAAACAGGACGACCATATAAGGCGAGCAGGAAATACCAGATTTGTTGCCGGTGAGGATAAAATAAAAAGCTGCTCTTTGTTGGAATAAAAAGGAGTTTTATTCTGTAATTGCTTGGACGTGGATGTGGACACAAATTCTCAAAAAATATTTTAGCCCCGTCTGGTTCATTCAGATGGAGACCCTGCATTCCCCAGATGGAGCCTAAATCTTTGTAGCAAATTCAAAATAACCCATAACAAACTACCAGATAGGCTGCAGAAGCCCCTCCAGTTTCAGCTTGGAGCACTTTGTTCATTCTGATGCCTTTAGGTGTGTGTGTAAATGCAGATTAATGTAAAGGATCCAGGCAGTGTTGTGTTAAGCAGCCAGACGCTAGATTGGATTAAGGTGCAGGTCTGTGTCGCTAAGGCTAAAAGGACCATGAGGGATCCATTATTAACCTGCAGTCAGTAAGCTGCTTCTGCCCGTCTGATCTTTGTGTTGAACAATAGTTTCCAGGTGCTAATCTTAGGTCACGGTCAGGATCTTAACACAGGCCTACAGGTACAATTACTCCTGCTTCTTGAACGGTTTGTTGGTTTAACGCTGCAGGATCTGAAGTGGAACAGAACAAATATGGCTTTTTTAATTTTTTTACAGGGTTCTGGTAAAATTGTCCCTTTACAAAATTTTCTAAATGTCTTTATTTTCAACATTTGAGCACAGACATTTGAACTTGGTTGGCGGGTTTTTTTTTTTTCCCATTTTGGCTTGTTTGCTACATTTTTGCATCGTGACAAACTGAGACAGACCTTTTGAATTCATGTAGTCATAAGTCACAGCTTGTGATCCTTTAGCTTTATTTGGTGAGAAAAAAAGTTAGTGTCAGAACTATCTTTAGCATCTTCATTGGATCAATGTGTGACACCTTTGTGTCACACAGTTTTAAGAAGGTCCAAAAGTTCAAAAAGTTGAGTTGAATTATTTTTAGTGAGTTTTGTTTTTTATGTTGCAAATGAAAGCTAAATATCCATTTCAACCCCATTTTCTCCGAAAGGTTTGTGTTTAACAGATTAATAAACCTACCTTTCAATACCCAATTATGCTTTAAAATAAAGACTGCATTGGAACCCTGATGCACAAATTAGAGAAAAGTCACATGTTTGTTTTTTACCACAGTAAGAAAATGTTAATGCAGCCGTCAGCTTTGGAGATTTGTGTCAATTTTCTTTGCAAAGTATCTTAACCTCAGGATGGAGCTAGAGCATCTGTGTATCATCCAGATTTGCCACAGATGAGCTTATTTTGGTCTGGACTTTGACTAGGCCATTGATGCTCATGGATATCCTTTGAACTAAAGCATTCATTCCCCTGTCGCTCTGGCAGCTGGAAGGTGAACCTTCAACCTGATCTCAGGTTAGTGCCACTTCTAACTGGTTCTCTTCTCCTCTGTCCCCGCAGCATGCTGCTGCCACCGCTAAGAGATGGGGTTGACATGCAGCGCAGTATTAGTTTAGCTTTACTCATAGGAAAACATCAAATGGAGTATTAATACTTTTGCAAGGCAGCTTTCCTTTTGTTTTTTAGCCAAAGATTGTGTTCATATGCTCAGAAATCAGTGATTAGCGCCCAGAAAATAAAAGTTCATTCCAGGATAAAGTTGAAACATCACCTCATCCCCACACAGTAATCCTGTTCATATCGTGTACATTGATCAATTTATTTAATCATGACAAAAGAAAGCAAGTGAATATTTTTGTATTTATTAAACATTTGTAACCAAAAAAAAAAAAAAGAGCTGAATATTTATTTTCACCGATTCAGGTAAACAGAGCGGTACATATCTGTGCATCATTAAGTGCTTTGGTCAGAGTGTAGAGTTTTCTGTGCATATGATGAGTCTTCCTCTGCATATTAATTCATGCTGTATGTTACTACTGTGCTAAAGTGAGGCGTCGCCATAAAATAAAACCCAAAACTGGTCGCTTGTTCTGAGCGGAGGGCAGCCGCACGCTGTGATGCATGTAACCCCAAAACCCATGAGTTCTTTTTAAACATTGGAGCACTTTGTATACGTCAATAAATGTTAAATGATCGGAGACGGTCTCTGCGTTTTTGTAAGGACATGATTTGAAGTCAGTGTAATGAAAGCAATACAAGGAATTCAATGGTTTTTATTCAGCTTTGAAAAGCTCATTGAATAGGATTTTAATTCAACTAGAACACAAAAAAATGGTTTAAGTAGAGAAAATGAAATCCAGGTTTGAAAATTTACCAGAACAATGTAAAGTTAAATTTGATTATGCCACAGCTTCACACATAAGTGCAACAAGTAGATGTCAACATGCTGAATTTTCTAGCTATTAAAGCTGAATCTTTGGAAAATGGTGAACTGTAGCACTTCTTGCTGTGCTTTTTAATTTGTGTCAATCCGCTGATTATTTTTTCTTGAAAGTCTTCATTAGAAATTGAAAAGAAATGTTATCTGTCTCCTATGTGTTGGAATAGGAGACAGATAAAATTAAAATAGATGAAATAGGAGACTCCTATTTGGCGGGTGCAAACCCGACTCGGTCCTCGTTCCTGTCAAACACGGTGTAGTACTTCCCAATGAACACGTCTCCCAGGATCCAAAGGGGCCCAGCCGGCGGCGGGATGTCCATGCCCATGAACCCAGACAGACAGATGGACATGCCCATCTGAGACTCCTGCAACAAAGGGGAAGGAGAAAAAGAAAAAAGATTATTTTACACTGGTGCCCATGAGGTTAGAATAATTAAAGGTAAAGGTAATTTTATTTATATAGCACAATTTCAGCAACAAGGAAATAGAAAGTGTTTTACAGAAACTAAAAGGAAATACAAACAAAATTTAAAAAAAAAAGCAAAAGAAAAAAAGCTAATAATGTTGATCCAAAGTAAATAAACTAGATACTTAACTGTATCTGACTTCACACACAGTTTATATGACTTTTTTCACAGGTTATGTTCACTTTTTAAGATAGGAAACCATTTTAGATTTCTTTGAATAAATAGTAAACGATGCTTTTAGAAGAGTTTGTTCTCTCAAAAGATTTTTTTTAAAATTGTATAAATCAGTAGACCCTGAATACAAACCAATTCCAGCCAGTGATTTTTTTAATATATATTTTTTAGATCTGACTCTTGAGAAAACAGTTTGATTGTTCAGGCTTTGAGTGCAACAAATGAAGCTCCTCCTTGCAGAACGAATAGAATCACATTTCTAATAATCAGTCCACTTTAAAATGAAGTGCAATTTTTGTGATTCTCTGTATTTTTAAATACATTAATCTAGTTCCTTTCTACACATAATGCAATTACAGCTCATTGAGGTAATTTACCCTTAATGGTTGGAATTGTTATTATATTTGTTTTGTTTGCAATGAATAAGGGTTTTTGTCGCTCTGATGCCCCTTTGAGATGTGATTTTTGAAAAGTACTCAAAAATACATTTTGTATTTTGGTATCCGCTCCTTTAGTGTAATAATCAGTGCAAGTGTGAGTGGCTCATTTATTGTTTTTCCTGATGTTGAATGTTTGAAAATACTGCTTTTAGTGTTTTCACAAACAAAATAAAGGCATCAAAAATCTGGGCTCTAAAGAATCTTATTCAAAGTAAAATCATCCAGTCACAATGATGTACTTTTCTTATTTGCACCAGGAGGAAAAACGACATGAAGTCACTCCTGTGGAATTTCTTCAGGAACAAGTGAATAAAATACCTCCTCTACATAAATACCTTCATGACATAATCCTCCCCGGTTAAGTTGAACATCTTCCCTCCGATGTTGAAAGAGACGACAGGAAGCGTTGGGATCTTCTTACAGTCAATCATGTACTAGAGGGGAAACGTACACGTTGAAGTGGACACAACGAAAGACGCAACACTTTTAAGATGTGCGACTTTTACCTCTCCCATCAGCAGAGGCAGAGCGCCGATAGCTTTGTTCAGCGCTCTGACCTCTGCAGCAGGACCCACGAGCAGAGACGTTCCCGTGTCGACAATTGCCTGGCAACCGTCTTTGCAGAGCGTCAGCTGGTTGCCCACGTCAATTCTGGGAGGTCAGAAGAACCACAGATTAAAAACTTTTTATATGACTTAGTGTTAAAAGAACACCAATAAATGTCACTTTTATGCAGCCAAACAGATTAGAATAAGATCGTGTTTACACTTCCTCTAATTTATTCCAGTTCCTCAAAGCAGCGGCGCCTCACCTGTTCATGTCGATCTGCCAGTAGGCCTTTCTCGTCACGTTGACGTAGTGCAGGGCTCCGGTGTAGTACTGCGGGTCGGTCCCACCCAGCATCAGCTCTCCTCCCACTACCGCTTTCGGGTCCCTGAGAGTTCAAACCCGTTTCAACAGAAGCATTTTCTCAACGCAGACGGTTTTGCAACAGATTACCCAACAAACTCAAACCAAAACCACTCAGCGGTTTCTTCCTCGTCGCAGTGAAAGCAAATCCCAAAACCTCTCATTTGTAAAACGCATTTTTTCTTAAACCCACCTGCTGATGTAGACGGAGAAAATGTTCTGTGGCAGCAGCTTGGCTGCCATGGCTGTGTCGAACACCGGGGTGACGTTAGCCACCGATATGGAGGGGTACGCCATGCCCAAGACGCCGTCGAACCGCGCGACTGCGAAGGTGATGCCAGGCTGCTTCACCGCTTCGCCAAACTGCTGACCGGGCACAGACAAACCCGCAACCTGCGAGCGACGGGATCAAATTCAAACTGACACAGGGTGATCATTGAATGCAGCTTGAAAGGTCGAGTGATTTGTTTTTTATACTCACCGAGACGGTGTCCTCACTGATGAAGCCAGACAAGCTGCCTCTGCCGTACCGGATGGCAAACTCTGTTCCGTTCTTCACGTACGTGCTCGACTTTTGGGAGTTGTAACGACGATGAACCCCTGGGCGGAAAAGTAAAGAAACAAACAAACAAACAAACAAACAAAAAAGATGGCTTATTATTATGAAAGTTACAAAAAAGCCATTGCTACCACTAAAACCAGAAACTGCTTGTGTTGCAAAAGGCTTCAGTTTCAAACTGTTTTGAATCTGAACTCTCTGTGTAAAGCGACTTGATTAAAAAGTCGCAGCTGGAAGGCGAACTCACAGCAGGCCAGATCGAGGAAAGCGCAGTGGATGGACGGGACCCAGAGGTTGGAGGAGCCGGTGTCAAACAGGACGGAGAAGTCCTGCGGAGGGGTGCCGATGCTGATGACGCCATAGTACTGGGCCTAAAACAATATACAAGTAATTAAAATAAAAAAAGGCTTTTTCACATTTTGTCATATTATAGATCACAAAAATTCATTTTGTTCCAACTTAAATCACAGGATTCATTTCAAAGTCTTGTTGTAAAAACTAAAAAGCTGCATGGATTTTTTATTTGGTTCCCCCTTCACTCCGATACCCACAGAACAGAACAATTTAATTATCTGAGCTTTTAACTTCTGTTTTTGTGCTTTGCCCCGTTGTGTGATTTGGCTGAATCCGATGTTATTGGTCTTAATGTCAGTCTGCTTCATCTATTTTACGTCTTATTTCGAATATGACATCAGTGATGCCCTGTGCATTTTAAATAAATAAATCCAAAACGATCTTTAGAAGTCACAAAGGTAAATAAACAGTCATTTGGGTATAAATCTAGCTGTTCTTTGAAGGCCTAAGAGCAGATATTTCTCCTTTCCTGATCCAAATGAAAGCTTCACTGCCAGGCTCCTGTAGAACTTGATCATATGTTGAGAATTTGAAGCAGATGTACTGGATCCAGAGGCAGATTTTGCTATGGGTAGTTACCCAGGGCGCCATTAGAAATGGGGAGGGGATCCAGGTGAGTTTGCCATCAGAGAAAGACATCCTGTGACATCCTGACTTCCTTTTACCTGTAGTGCCAGGGGGCATAATTAAGCAAGAACCGCCACTGGCTGGGAAACGGCTAGAACATGCAGAAGCTGGCTGTTGAGAAATCATGTTGGGACACCTCTGTTCTATCACAATAAAGCTCAATAAAAACACATCGAGTTTGTGGTTTTAACATGAGGAAAAAATTGTGACAAAGATCAGGAGATATGAATACTTTTTTTTAAAGCCTGTAGCTGTGACCTGGACAGCCTGAAACTCTAAAGAGCATCACTAAAGGAAGGAATATTAATTAAGTCACAATAAACACTTGTATGATTATGCAAACTTTCTGTTTCATTGCAAGTCCAGTTTGGTTTCGTGTAACTTTAGGATGAGTAAACTCATCCTAAAGTTGGTATTAGGAGTTTTGCAGTCAAATACTTGCTTAGATAAATGCTATTTCTAGCCAAAGAACAATAGTTTTTGTTGTTTGTTTTGTTTTTTTAAACAGAAAATGGGGCAAGCACAGAAGGTATTTATGTAAAACAGTAGCCAAATGATAGCCTGAGTCAATATTAGCGTTGTAAATAAAAATGTAATGAAGTGTGACGTTTAACTTGGTCGCCATTTAAATCTGAACCGAGGCGCTCTGCAGGTGCACCGTACATCCATGAAGTTGGTCAGCCTCTCCACAGGCAGCTTGGGGGACGGAGAGCTGTCCGGAGAGCCGACACTCTGGGCCAGAGCCCGAAGTTCCTCCACAGTCCTCCCATTGTCGCTCATGAGGCGGCGGAGACTTCTGGTTTTATACAGCGGAACTCTGGAACGACATGTTTATTGAATTAAGACGCGGCAACGCATGAGCATCACGGGGCTGAAAACACGCTTCCGTGTCCATCGCTCCTCCCCGAAAGCAAATTTAAAATACAGCTAGCTGCCTTTTATATACTTTTAAAATAAACTAATTAATTAATACCTTTGGCTGCAGCGGAATTGAACACGCGCGCGTCCAATTTTGCACTCCAACTTAAAAGTCGCACGCGCATTCCTCAACCTAATAAGTTGTTGGCTAAACAAGTGAGAAACTTTGTTTACCTTACGACGGCGGCGCATTGAGTAACGAGCAGCGCCAAGACAACACAAAGCATCCCGACTCGTCTCATGTCTGCGCTCCCTAAGAGAGAATAAGCTCACTTCCCACTTCAGAAACAAACGGGTCCGCGGTCACAGCCCACTTTTTAAACTGACGCACCAAGATAAATGGTTCTTCGGAAATGTCCGGACTCTCTCGGCTATTTTCGTTATGCAGCTCTGTCATTGGATGGAAAAATAACCAATAAGGGGCTCTGATTGGCCGAATTACGTAAGGATTTAAGTAAATATGTCACTAGTTGTTACGTGAATACAGCAAGAACTAGAAAGTGTGAATGATATGCTTTTGTTGAAGATGCCAAAACTTTGGAAATCAGCTGCTGAAGACTTGCAGAAATACAAGAAATAGGCAGACGCACCAGAACAAATTATAATCCTGCAAAGTGCCTAAATGCAATTATTATAACACAAAAACTTTTGAAGATGAGTAAAAGCTAACCTAAACCGTAGGGTCACTGCAGTTTATAACGTAATTCTATATAAGTAGCTAAAATATATGGGGTTCAATTTGTATCAAAAATAAGTAGAAGTATGGGACATAGACATATGCAACATCTACATGTGCATCATCTACATGCAACATAGACCAACGACATAGACCAACGACACATAGCAACGACACATCTACACATATGACTTCTACTTATTTTTGATACAAATGGAACCCCATAGACTTCTACTTATTTTTGATACAAATGGAACCCCATACCTTACCTTTCATTTGTTTGAAGGCATCATTAGCACGGAGACTACAAAAAACATGCCACATGCAGGAAAAAAGCAAAAGCTCAAAATATTCCAAGGTGTTAAACAGCATAAAAACTGTTAAACTGCCCAACTTCAAAATGGCCACTGCCTGGTTTCCTCCATGACCGCCCTGAAACTGGATGATTGATTGCCATCAATAAGCAGGACCTAAAATATTCACTATAAAACACAACGGACATTTTATATTGTAATTCTCAAATCTGCCACAGGATGGATGCTTAAAAAATATGCCTAAAAATGACATGAAAAGTACTTCATAGGTGCCTAAAAAGCATACTTCTGCATATGTATCAATTAGTTTTATTTTGTAATCAGGTTGCTGCGTGATGCAGACTTCTGCCCAGGCCCCTCTTGAAAATGAGATCTGGATCTCAATGGGGTTCACCTGGTTAAATAAAGAAAATTAAGACACACTTTATTAGCCTAAAATTTACACTCAGATGTAATTTGAAACATACTGAATTTAATAATCTAAAGTAGTGTTAAGTGAATTTAAAGAAAATCTATTTTGAGCATATATTTTAAAATATACAGAAAATATGTTTTAAATATACTTGATCAAGTGTATATTTACACCTGGGCAACTATATATTTTGTTCACTTAATGTAGACTTTTATTTAATATATTAAAAATGTATTTTGGTACAATTATGCTTAAGTGTGTTTAAAGTTATAATTTTGAAATTGGTACAAGCATACTGTTAGTATACTTCAGATATATTTATAGGTACACTTAATACTTCGTAGTGTACTTTCACAAATGTAAGTATGTTTGAAATATAATAAAAATATATACTTTTTTCACCTGGGTAATGACTCAGCTTTATGGTGATTCCAGAAAAACAACGAGTTGGGCCTGCTGAGCAAGTTTGAGATGAAAGTCCCTTGTTAAGAAAACCACAGAGACAGAAAATGACGCTCAAGCAAAACAATGACATTCACAAACAGACAAGCAGTTTGTCTGCCAATCTGATTGACAGACAAACTGCTAACAAAAGTAGCTGCTCATCTTCAATTATAACGCTGGGAGTAAAAGATGGTTTTAGGTTAAGTTACTAGAATTCAAACTGAAAACTTTCCCTTTAGAGAAATGGGGCATGTAAATTTGCAGATTTCCAAGAGACGATATTTATGTCAAGTAAGTTCCTCTGGCAGTAAAAATAGGATCCTCCCACATATTTCTACTATCTTTCATGGTAGTTTCTGTCATCTACACCTGTAGAGTCATCTGGACTGCAGATGGAGATAACGAATGGGAAAAGGTGGAGCCTTGGCATTTTCAAGAGGCATGCACAAATGTGAATGCACTTAAGGAAATCAATCACTCGAGCTGGGTTTATGCTCACCAGCCAACGTGGGACAGTAGAGCTCTGGGACCGGAACATGACGGTAAGAAGAAACCAAATTTATCTTTATGCAGGATCAGTGAGTTTAATTTATGTTCCTGAAAATGAGAGAAATGGAAAAAGAAAGTGTTTATTTTTGTTTTCCAGCAATTTGAATGTGTTACACCTTGAGTTATTTGGCATATACATTTTACAAAGTCAGTAGTGGAGTTGCACAAGTTGGGAAAGGTTTCTGAAACCATGTAGATTGCTCAACGTTAGAGTAGAAAGTGCTGCATTAAAGCAGGTGGGTTGATTGAGAGAAAACATCTGTCCAATAAATAAAATAAATGAAATAAAAAAAAGGTCAATTTACTTCTACAGCTTGTTTCAAAGTGAAAGCAATTACTATTAAAACATTATGGGTAAAAATCTAATTTTTGGCTTGAGATTCAACCCTGCAGAGAGTTATATAAGAGCTGCATATTTCCTTTAAGGTTTCCCATACGGAAGGCTACAACATGCTTGCTGAAGGTGGATTCCTGGTTAATTACTGTAACACCCCATTTGAGCCTCACCCTTTTGTTATATGTTATATCATCCTACACTTTCTTTAAACAAAGCACAGTAAAAATAAAAGAAAACTGATGTTTCTTGGGAAAAAACATGGGGATTAGAGGAAATGTTGGTACTACTAATGTGTAGCAAAAACCTGCAATATTTCCTGTTACAGGAATCTGTAAGACTGGATTCCAGAAACAAGTAAACAGAATCTCAAACAGTGCTGTGGGATTAAAAAATATCAACAAACCATGCATTTTTCAGAAAATATCTTTCATAAATGATCCAATAATGTTTTCAAAAAGCACACATTGCATTTTAGGCAGCAATTTAAACCAAAATAATTTTACAATAAAAACACTTGTAGTGAAAATGTGTTAAGAGATACAGTTTTACTTCCTGTCACCTAAAAACGCAGCTGAAGTAAAAATAAAGTCATTTGTGACAATTTAGCTTCACTGTAGCTGCTGGTTTATTTTTTTTCCATTGTTTTGATTGTCATGGGTAAAGCAGGACAAATACAACTTTTTATCCTTTGACTGATTTTTGACGAACTTCAGGTGTCCTGCTCAACCCATCGCACAACAAAGAGAACTTTAGGTGGAATTGGCTAATCTCCTCAGCATTTACACTTTGTTTTAGTTTTAAAAGACAAACATTTAAAAATTCATCAATCAGAAACATCTAACATGGTGTCTTAGTAAATCTTAGTGCTGTGTTCAACACACATTCAATAATAAATATGAGCAAAAAAGAAAGATCCGCTGAGATATTTTCACACAATAGTTTTCCTATCAAAACAGGTGAAGGGAAACCGGCACAAGCTTTTATTTAAGACTGGTTAGATTATTGTAATTATAGTTTTTGGTCTTTGAGTCAGATCCAATTCATCCTAAATGAAGCTGCCAGAATTCTGACTAACAGCAGGAATTTGGACCATCAGACCAGTTTTTTAATGTACTGCTTTGGCTTAAAGTTTGTAAGATCTTGTAAAATTTCAGAGTTGTATTAATTATTAGTTTTAAAAGTATCTTATCAGGTATAAACCATGTGGACAGCAGGCAATTTGCTGAAAACCTGAGATGTATAGAAACTCTTTATAAACCTTTTTTTAACTGTTATTTTCATCGTTGACATTTTAACATAATTTTGAATTTAGCATATTTACTGTTTTACATAAATAAATACATTTATTTTCCCACATTGCTATTTCTACGAGTGGTTCTGAACACGTAAATATGCCTTGCCTATTATAGAAAGCAATTAAAAGAGGCAATTTTCACTCTGTGCAAACACAGATGTGATCTTGTGCCACCAGATGACCAAAGACTTAATGAATGATGAAACAAAAGGTTTTGTTGACATGTTTTGGACAAAGAATTCCAAAGATTGCTGAGGTTAACGTTACAAACTGCGAACATTTTACAAGATGCTCATCTGAGATATCAACAGACTCAGTAGACTTTTAGACAATAACAGCGTCCTAAATCCTTTCAGGCTCCAGACGAAACCACTGGACTTCCAGTCCCACCTGCACTCCCACCTCGAATCTATTGCAGCAACTTCACTGACGTTCCTCGCTCACAGGTGAGATCTGTTTCTGCAAAGCCTGTCTCTTTTGAAACACCATAAATGCAACAAAAGGTGTTGAAATGCATGCTGGGTTTGCTGGCTCCATGTACAGGTTTCTGTATTTAGCACTTTAACTCAAATACTGGTCAGCTGTTTAAGTTTTATGTCAAATAATTCTTTCTCATTTTGATTCAACCTAACAAGTTGTGATTAAAGTTTGTTTTTATGGGGCAAACCAAGATTATGACAAATGTACTGTAGGTTTATTATATTTTCTTGAGCTTATTATTAGAATTATTACACAAACCTATAACAAATTTTAAAAATGAAACAAAATTTTAAGAAATTTTAATAGTTAAAATAAGGCTTCACCAAGGAAAAAAACCAAGTAATTTTTTTTTCAGTAAATCTCTAGTGTTGATTCTTGAGATAAACCGGTTTCCAGAATCAGATAGTCAGCTGTAACAAGAGAAAAATATTTTCAGCTAAAGTACTTTTCAAGTTATGAGTTTATGGTAAGGTAAAATTCTTGGCACAGCATTAAACGTTGTTTTTGTTCTTTACTGTCCTTAACATTTCTCATTATTTATTCTTTGAAGCCACTAAAGCCCCCAAGGAAAACCAAGAACCAAGAGCCTACGAGCATTTCAGGTGTAAAATCTGAAGCTATCTATGAAGACCCGGACGCATTACTGGTAAAAAACCAACAACAAAAAAAACCCTTTTTATTCTGATGGAACTTAATTCATTAAAATGTGGAGAAATAGTAACTTAGACATGTGTTTCAGTGATAATAACCCGTTTGTTTCAGACTTCTAATCCAGATCTGAGTCAGCCAGAGGCTAAACCAAGGCCTAAACCTCGCCTAAGGAGCAAAGCCAAACTAAATCCCCAACATGACACCAACAACACAACCAAAGGAAACTACATCAACACTATCAACTCAGGACATAGCAATAACACCGCCAACTCATCTTACGTAACAAAAACAGAATACGATGCCAACATAGCACAGACTTCCAACAGAGACAATACCATTAGTCTGAGTAACTCAATCTACAGCACTAACACAACCTACGAGACTGGAACGACCACCAACGCTAATACAGTTACCAAATCCCACAACTCCAGAAGACCCGGTTCAACCATCTATAGCACAGCCGACTTAACCTACAATGATGTCAGAACCGACAAGATCCACAACACCAACCCAGCTAAGTCTTCAAACAGAACAGGCAATACAAAGAACGATGCAGTAAGTGGAACATGTCTGACTTTTTTCTGTGTATCTCACGTTGTCTTGCTGATGCAAAAATGTTTGTATGTCATTTTGTGACCAGAGTTACGAAAGAAGGAAGAACTCTGACGACTACACGATACCTCGCCCCAATCACCAGCCTCCCCTCCCACCTACTCCGCCCAAAACCAAAAGTGTAAAATCAACAACAGTAGAAAGTCCAGAGATTTATAACCCAGGAGCTAATTCATATACAAGTGCTAAGGTATGTATTATAGCAAATATATGCTTTAAACATATGCTTTTTTTGTATCTTGTGTGTTTTAGAAGTTTCGAAATTGGCTTACTTAGTATTTTTACTAAGAAACACAAATGCTCAACATCTACACCTGTTGGGTATTTCCCCAAAATAGCCATTATCATTTTGGTCAGATCACTCTCTCATAAGATAATTCTGAAAAAGCTTCAGAATATCGGAAAAAAGCTTGTTTGCTGAACGCAATAACTGTATTTTCAATTCTAGGCCAGAGACAAGAAAAGCAGACATAGAGCTTCACCTTCATCTCGGCTTTCTATGCATCACAGCAGCTCAATGATGGACCTGTCAAGTATTGAGGTAAGACTGTCTACGTAAAGCAAATACTCCTTTTCCAGTAACTGGTCAAGTTTATCAATGCAGTTTTTATCTTCAAGGTTTTTTGCCCTTTTTAGACAGTAAGTATTTTTGTGTGTCATTTCATTAACAGAGTCACCAAAACAGAGACAACTACATGACACCTCGGTCTGCTCGCCAAGCTCTCCTTCCACCTTTACCTCCCGGGTCCAAAGGTCCGTACTCAACAGCAGCAGATACTTCACAGGATTATAGGACAAGAACAAATTCAAATATAAGTGTTAAGGTATGTATTATGGTAAAATACTTTTTGTTTTCTTTTAAAATACTGCTTCTGTATTTGAAATAGCAGTGATCTACATCTTTTGGGTATTTCCCCAAAATACTCTCTCTACCCATACCTGACTTGAATACCAGTAAATGACTTCAAAGCTGATTTAACTTTGGTGTTTCATGCTTCTGTATTTGTTTTCTTTTTCTATTCACTTTTTAAGAATCCACCTCCTCTCCCTCCACCTCGCCTGGAACCCATCAACCTTCTTAATTGCGACAAAGGAAATAATACCTCACAGGTAAGATATTTTTAAACTCCCTCTTATACTTTTATTACCATTTGGATCAGATTATATTCTCACCAGATAATTCCAAGTGTGTTTCTTTTCTAAATGCAATAACCATAGTTTAAATTTTAGCGTAGAGACAACAGAAACAGACATTGGCCTCGATCGCATCTCTGTCACAGTGCCTCAGTGTTGGACCTATGGAGCGAAACGGTAGGACAGTGCTACTCATTTCTTAAACAAACATAAAATGGTATTTACCGTATTTTTCGGACTATAAGCCGCTACTTTTTCCCCACGCTTTGAACCTTGCTGTTTATAACCCGATACGGCCTTTCTGTGGATTTTTCTTCAACCGCCAGGGGGCGCTTTAGCAGGAAGTGCATCTTTAGAAGTCAGAAATAGAAATCAAAGAAGAAAGTGCTAATTGCAGGCATGATGGAGAAATTTCTTCAAACTCATATGATGCAGCTTTTAAGTTGAGGGCTAAAGATCTGGCACTACAGGAGATAACGAAACCAAGGCTCAGCGTTGGAAATGGAGTGCTGCGTCCTTCATAAATCCAGCAGATTTATTAGGATGCAGCCCTCTGCTGGGTCCTTATGGAAAACCGAGAAATACCAGCAGTTTATAACCCGGTGCAGTTTATATTACATAAACCGCACCTGTAGTATGGTGCACCCAATAGTCCGAAAAATATGGTAGTTAAAAGAGGTGCAGCTATTTCTTCATTGGTTTAATTCACATCGTCTTGATGTTTGAATTAAAGCTTTGAGGTCATCTTGATTGATATAATGCCTTTATTTAGTCAACTATTGTTACCCCAGTCAAATTCTCTATGCAGAATTTTCAATTGCAAGATGCTTTTTAGTCAATTTGTTGATTTGACAATTTGCGATTTTGGCCACTGACTCCAGATCATAACTCATATGGCACAATGCCTCAAGGTAGATAAAACTTATTTCTCTAGTTGTCCTTAGTCAAACATAATGTTTTCTCTGCATCCAAACAATACTTTAGCTGATAATATTAAAATATTTGCTCCAAAGCCCATCCTCACCAATGAACTTTCCTACATTAATTTAAATCACAACTGCAGAGTTTAGTTTTTCTGATGGGATTTTGTGTGACTGGTCAATAGAAAGTCAGAAATGTTTATTAATTGAACTCACCTTTCAACTGCTGTTGATTTTCTGAATTTTAGCTGTTGTTTGAAAGTGTCAGCATTACTAAGAAAATGATACTAATTACTTTGACATCAAAGCTGAATGTTGAATCCATTGTGGTCTATTACAGAGCAGTGAAACATCGTCTTTGTACGACCCTGAAATGGAACCTTGCTACACTTCAGGATCATCTCTATACACTGACAGCATAAACCCTCCCTACACAAGAGTTTTACCGAATGATTATTACGACAGGGTAAGAAGATGTTTCCACTCACCTCAAAAAAAAAGGAATAGATTGCAAAACTCAGACAGAAATACGTTTTACTCATTTATCTATTTATCTGAAACATTATTAGTCACGGACACAAGCTCGTTATGAAGACGATAGCCTGAGCACCTACAGCGACATATATCAACTCTCTCAAGATGTAAGTTATTAAATAGTTTTTCTGTAATTACCTACCATCTCCTGCCATTGTTTTTGACTAAAATAATAATCTGTTTCCTGTAGGATATCACTGAGCTGCTGCACTGGTTTAAGAGAGTATCTAGTAAGTACATCTTTACAGATAATTGTTTTGTTGTCCTGTGGCTAAAGGTGATAAACTGTGTTGGTTCCTTTTGATTTAAAAACTACATGAGAATTTGTGATGATGTTACTTAAAATGTTATAAACCAATCAATCTGACAGTTCATTAAAATCAATCATTTGTTTTTACACCCTTCTCCTCATTCCGGATTAAGAACTTGAAATAAGTTAAGCATGTCACAAATGAAAACGCAATGTCAGAAGGCTGTCAATTATTGATCGTCTGTTCAATCAATGATCGATCGATTGACCGATTATAACCAGTCGTTCTTCCTTCAATAATCCGATCAGCAACTTGTAAAAATTCACAAGTCACTGAATCTGACAAACAGCCGCAGACTGAGCAAAAATGTTCAGTATAGCTTACATGTCCTCCATTGTCTCGTTGTGTTTGTGTCATGAACAGATCTCATAGCTCTACCTTTATTGACTCTGGTGTCGCCCAACTTTATGAAACCCACCCACCAGATGTTAGTCAATTGTAATGGAAAAGCAACCAAACTGTTTGGAGTAGAGTTCAGCCTTCTCAACTACTAGCAAATAGGTCTGCTTTACTGTATTTGGCCCCTGGAAATTCCTAGGGAATTGGCCCTACTGGTAAAGGGCCAATTCCTGTAGTTAAAAGGGAGTATTGCTATGAGGACGACACAGTGTAATTGATCAAAAATATTCAAATGTTGTATCTAATCTGTCTGCATGTATTCTTTCCAGGAGAATCTTACACCCTGTCACTGTATGGCCTCAGTATGGAGGATGAAATGAGGTAAGAAATTCAAACTAGCAACTTTCCTCTACTCTTATGGCAACAGAGTATTATTTTCATACACCTCTGTTGTCTTCTCCCACAGATCCTTCCATCAGCAGGCTATGCATGTGAGAAAAGCCCGGCGGCTCTACCACCTTCTCATGATGAAACGCAGGGATCACCTACAGAAGATTCTCGAAGAGTTCAAGGCCATCTGTGAAAGACTGGAAAAAGTCCAGAAAACAAATAAAACCATGGGAATAGCTGGTGGCACAACAAGTGCAGTAGGAGGCGTGGCTGCAGTGGTGGGCATCGCCTTGGCCCCTGTAACCATGGGAACCTCACTGATCGCAACAGCTGTTGGGGCTGGCATTGTCGCAACGTCTGCAGGAGGTTTCGGCGCGAAAGTCGCCAAAGCCAACAAGAAGATTGTGAACAGGGAGACAGTCGAGAAGCTTGTGAATGACTACAAGTCAGATGTTGCCGACCCGGAACGTTGCCTGAATTACATCCTCTGTCTGATGAAGGAGCTGCAAAGACACAACATTGGCAAGCTAAGCAGGGCGGGAGCGCACCCGGACGCGCTGAGGATGGCGGATCTGTCGCAGGTTGTGTCCAACAACCTTTACAACAGCAGGCAGACGTCTCCTAAAAACCCTGGAGGGGTGACATCTGAAAGCATGCTTAAGCAGTTCGAAATGGAATTTGATGAGTATTTCACGGAAAAGAAAGGCCAGAAGCTGAACAAGTCGAATAAGAGCAAGTTTTCAGGCAGAGTGGGCACTCTGGTTAAAAACCTGCAAGAGGAACTGAATTATCTGACTCAAATGTGGGAAACATTAACTTAAAAACAGATTACAGATTGTGTTTGTGCCTGTGAGTGAGGGATACATATTTTAAATGTTGTAATTTATTGACAACTATTAGCCAATAAATTCTTATATTTAATTAGCACATAGCAGCATTATTTTTTGATGTATTGATGTAGAACACAATAATTTGCTCTGTAATTGTTGTATTATCAAATACTAGTTAATAGATACAACTCTAATATTTTAAACTTGTATATTACTAACATATACTGTATATTTCAGTCTCATTCTTTCAGCACAAATGATGTGTTAGTCATGACTGAACTGGTTCCATCAACTTTCCTAAAATAATGGAGTTTGGAGTTATTTTTTCTTCCCTAGTCAGTCGCTAGTTTATGTAGGTACTACAGGATGTTAGACCCATAGTGCAGCAAAAATTTTAATTAATTTGAAAATAAGCCAAGATCATCCTGCTATGTCACACTGCAGAGTGCAAAAATAAAAAATTTGGACTGAGCTATTATAATAAAAAGCATGAGGCTGTGCAGTCACAATTAATTAATCAAGTTTTATGGTTTGACATTTTTTATATTGGGGTTTGAGGTCAAAATCCATTGAATTATTCACATATAATATGACTGTTTTTGTATGTGTGCATAGACATTTTTTGCTAAGTCCTACTATTGCCAGTTGTTACAGTTTTGAAATGTGCAAATCTATAAACCACTGTAAGTTATAAATCAGATACCATGTTAAGTTATCAAAGTAAATCATTAAAGATTCCGTTATACATTTTTTTCAACTGGCCTGGGGCTAGTGTTTAGTAAATCTTGAATTAAAATATCACAGTTTCCCTCTCTTAATAAACAGATTTGTAATAAAAATGGTGGCTCTATTATTTAGTTTCCACATCTTGACAGTGAAGGTTGTGTCCCCTGAACGAATCAAAACAAATCCTGCTGGTAGATAACGTTTACAGCATATTTCCTCACAGTAGAAGATACCTTTCAAGTAGAAGATACCTTTCAATTTTTGGATGTAAAAGCAGGTATGTCTGTGATTTAGAAATTCATGCTTGGTTAGTATGAAATATTTTTTTAAATCAATCTTTTATGTAATATTAGTTAATCAGAAAGAACATGACAAAGGGAAGTCCAAACCCCTGGAGTTGCATCCATTGTCTTCCACTTTCAGGAGGAAAGCCCAGACATTTCTCTTCTCTGTGATATCATTCAGTTTATTCTAGGGGACCAGAAGAAACAGATGTTCTACTATTTGTTCCACCCTATTGATGTAGAGTAATTGGTTGAGCTTAGAAATAACCACTGATAACTGGTTATTTGCTGAGATGTATTTGTGAAAAAAATCAAGCTCGAACCTAAATCTTAAAATCAAAACATTATATTTAGGTATAAAACACAACAATCAAACTACAACGACTCTGAGTTTTATCCTTAAGATTACTTATAGAGTATTTTCTTCTTAAACAAATAAGTCGGATTCTATTTCCTGCAGCAAATAAAAACTTTTGTAGTAGGAAAAAAGCCCTTCAAATGAGGATGCTGTAATTTGATAAAGAATATTCTCTCTACTCAAAAGCAAAAGGGCTGGTGGGAGAAACTTGCAAGACTAGTTTTTCAACAATTTCCAGGACAGGTTTGCTCTGTTCAAAAATAAAATAAAATTGTAAACATTGCACTTATTGTAATCAACAGTAAATACCAATCTCGAGTATATATACATATATTTTTTTTTATCATTTTTGAAGTTAACTTCTTCGCTATTATGATAAACAGCATAAGTAGTTCTTAATTTCTTCACCACAGTTTCCTGGTGGCGTAGTGATATTAGAGATGTCTGCGGAAGGATATCTCTACCCGCTCCATGCTTCAGCTCTATATCCCCACCATTCTATAGCAGGCGCCATTTTCCTTTGAGAAGAACAACACCCTGAGCAACATCGTAGTTAGACAACACCTGTCTTTGCCGAAATGGCAGTGTAAAAGTGTGCCGCGAGCCAGCAGCAACAAACAAAACAGTGCATCCAGCCAGTGCACTGAGTCACCTCTAACTCAGAAACATGTCGTAAGTATAATTTTTGTTACTTTTTGTCGATAACAGCTGTTCCGGCCGGCCTACTTCCTGACTGATAAGGCTGCCGGTGTTTTTATAAGAACACTAAAATCACTACAGGCGAAATGTATGAATATTAGATATGCAATTTTTATTGTTATTCAAACATTCTTTCTTTTTAAGTTATTGTCATAACTTAAAATATGTAACATTTATTTAAAAAAATAAAAAGCTCGAGAAGTATTAGTAATAAAGTTAGCTACGCAACAGTTCTGTTAAAACCAAAGTATTTCTATGTGCTTTTCAAATGTCTGTCATGCTCTAGTGCCAACGTGGCAGAAAATGGATCATGTGTGTGTTGTGTCAAAATGGCGGCTTTCTGTGGGAGGAATTAGAACAAAAGTAGCCGCTGTTGTTAAAGGAGGGTTGCTTTTTTTGAGACTTTATTACGCATTGACGTCAGAGTCACATTGCTGGTATCGAGGAAGAGACTGATGATGTAAGGAAAGTGCAACTGCAGTCATAGGGGGCAGTGTTTATACAATATGTAGATTTTTTTTTTCAGGCACGATTTTTAGGAGATAATTTATGTAAATTTTGCTAGACATTTCCATTCAAAGATAAGTTTGATGAAAGCGTTGGAAAAAGCACAAAATATACTTCCATTTTAACTATAAATGTAAATTAAATTTAGGAGTTTGCTATATTTTGAGGCAAATGTAGGTGTGTTTTGTCTCATATTTTCTTTAAATTCAACATATAGTTCAGCTTTTGCTCAGTTATGACCATGATAAATATGAACACTTTGAAATTGACAGATCAAATTTAGTTTATGTAAGTGGGAGTTGTTTTTCTTGTACTCAACCCTGATTTCCTTGGTTTCCATGTGAAGTTGCCACTAACATCATGTCCGACAAGCATAGTTTCTAAGTAAAAATAATCAGAGGCTACATCTGTTCCTACAAAATAAACATTTTTTTTTACATGGAACATTTCTTACTCATGTAATGTTTATGAAGTCTTAAACTATGTCTCACAAATCTTTGCTTTCCACATTTCAGGTCCCACGTGGAAACCTTCAGCACTGCTGCTTTTGACAGCATAAAAGAGTTGATCGCCACCCTAACTTCGTCACACGCCCCTTTTGTGACCAACAACCACCACTACGACCATGACGATGACAAGCTCACAGTTTGGCCTGGAAGACATGGAGGCCCTTCTCTGGGGGCCTTCCTCTCCCATGGTTGATACCATGGACCTCGCGTTTCTTCACCCTGACAAAAACGAACGACAGGAAGGCGGAGGAGGCTCACCGCCGGGGCGTGTGTCGCCCCTCGTCTCCTCGGCACTTTCTTCTTCATCCTCCCCTCCGCCTTTCTACTCTCCTCCTCCCTCACCGCCAGCTCTTGACCTCGGCGGGGACAAAGCCGGGACGGAGTCCGAGCTGCTCCCCCTCTCTTGGTTGGACCATCCCGTTCAGCCAAGATCGAGTCAGATGGTTTCAGGGGACAGCAAAGGTGATTACGGGAAATGTCTTGTGTTTATTTGTGTGAGGATTGGTACTTATGGTGTTTTTGTCTCCAGACAATGCGCTCAGCGATCTGGACTGGATGGCTGAGAGGGTGGATCTCAATGACTTTGACCTGGACTCCCTGATTGGCTCCTGCAGTCCTGTTGAAGATGCCCCCAGCTCTCCAGAAGATCTCCTTGCTTCCCTGGATTGTCCCATGGAGCTCGACTCCTTCCACCTGCCAACCCTCTCAAGTCCTCCATCTGCTTCCTTTGCCCATGCCCCCTCTGACACCTCTGTTACCACAGGTGGTGAGTCAGAATCCCTCTCTGGAGGGCAAGAGGTTCCCTCTTCCCCGCTCCTGGTCCCAGAGCCTCAAGAGGAGCTTGAAGTTAAGTCCGAACCTGCTTCTCTCGACCCGTCCCCCTGCGTGGTCGACTCCCCGTCCTCTCCGGCCTTCACGCTGGACCTAGGAAGCGAGGTGGACATCGCCGAGAGTGAGGTGAAGCCCATCGTAGCCTCCGTGGTGTCTCAGGTACCAAAGCTCGTATTCTCACTGTCCCCAACGCGCATCGTCCTCGTCCTGACTCCCAAAAACAACATCGGGGTCACTCCGGCCGCCGCTCCTCGCTCCCCGCCGGCCTCTCCACCGCAGAAGTCCCCCAGAAGCAGGCCCTACCCTGATCCCAAGCACAGAGCCAGCCCACCCTCCCCCAGCACTGATGTTAAGTCTGTCCGGGCTGCAGGCGGAACCGAAAGGTCGACTTCAAAAGCGCCAAGGGACAAGAAGCAGAAGAAGATGGAGCAGAATAAGACGGCCGCCACGCGCTACAGGCATAAGAAGAGAGCCGAGCAAGACGCTCTACTGGTGGAGCACACTCAGCTGGAGAGGAAGAACGTTGAGCTGACGGAGAAGGCCGAATCCATGGCCAGGGAGATCGAGTATCTGAAAGAGCTGATGGAGGAAGTTCGCCAGACGAGGCTTAAAAAGGGGCTTAGTGCTGACCCCTAGTGGTCAGACCTATAGATGACTGATGGTCGCAAATGTAAAGGACTGAGCAGGTTTTCTTTTATCCAAGCTATCAGTATAGCATGTCTTGGAATCTTAATTCTACATGTATTTAACACTGGTATTCTACTCGTATCATGTATTAATCATAAAAAAATGTTTTTAAAAAAGTATTTCCCACCCAGAATATATAATCTTGTCTGGAGCTACTTGCATGTTCTGCTAGCTATGGACCTCAATATAGCGCGAATATAAGATGTATTTTTAAAGTTTGTATGTAACAAAGTATAACCTGACTGTATGTAGACTGAATCTCTTCATAAAAGAGTCTTAAACCAAATGAGATCTCTTTATTTGTTGTAATAGCTGAAGAGAAGCAAGACGTTCTTTCAAATGGATGAAAAAGTGAATAGGTATTAAACCATGGAATACTGAAGTGGAGATAAAGGTCAAAACTTTTGTCCCTAACTTTAGCTTCATACTGAGTTACAATAAACCGTCATTGCTTTTATTAACCATTTGCCACATCACACCTTGATTTTAACATTCACTAATCACCTCTGATTTCATAAACATTTAGATAAATATTGCTACCTTATTTAGTCTCAAGATGTCTTTAATCAGGCTAGTCTGGGGTTTTTAAATCTGGTTCAAAATTCCCAAAACAAGAAGTAAAATGCCTGATTTGGGTCAATTTTTATAATTGCAACAGATCTAAGCTGCTTTACACAATTTTTGTTCCTGCAGTCAAAATATGTTGTGAAAGTCAAAAGTCAATTTTAGATTTTTGTTTCACTGTTCAATCATGTTTGAGGCTAATAGTTTGCACTCTCAAGAAAAAAAATGGGGAATTTGAGCCTGGAAGGTGGAATATTGTCTTCCAACAAAATCAGTCGCCATTTATTCCAGACAGTAAGAGAAAAAAATCCACTACTATAAAAAGCACAGTGGGCAAACAAGAATACAAGTTGCTGAGCTTAATTTATTACGATTTGTAAAATATTTTTACTCATTTTATAGAACCTGATGTTTACGTAACATTTCTAAAGGACAATAGTAATATTTTTTTATGAACCATGTAGAGGGCACAGAGATGAGGCCAAAATTGAACTTTTTGGCCGATATACATAATGTGTGAAGGAAATCTAATAGCCGTCACTCACAAATCATCTTCGCTGTGAGACATGATGGTGACCACAGCATAATGTGGGTCACCATCTGACACAACCTGTCAGAGGCTACACAAGACTTAAGAGGCGGTTTATTGGCCTAGTTAAATTCCAAACATAAATGTATTCACGAATTTGTCAAATCTAGAAAATTGATGTCCAAGTAATCTTTCTATCCAATACGGCTTATGCAGAGCAAGCTGTAAAAATGACATAACTGCACCAAAAAGGAGGTCCTTCATGGTACTGACTAATAAGGGGCTAAATGCAAATGTAAATTGTATTTACATCAAATTAATGTGTAAACTTTAACATTATGTTATAGTTTGTGACCTGAAGCTAAACTCTAATGGATGTCCATCTGTCATAGACCCAGTAAAGTAGAATGGGAGGAAGGTAATGAAGCCCGCCTGACCTGCAGCAAACTGGACAGACGTGACGTTCAATCAAATGACGGTCACGAGAAGTAAATCTAACACTCGTAACGGACGAAAAACACTTTAAAACGTCTTGTTCCAGGTGGACTTAGCTCCTGTAACCACATCTCTTACTCCGCATAATATAATAACTAAAAGAAACGTCTTGCTGTAGTTAAAGCCGCGCATCTAAAGCAAAAGTGCACATTTGTCACAATGTCTGCAGGGAATTGGGTTTGGATGCTGACGTAGGCAAAGTCCAAACAACATTACCCACAAAAATGCTTGCATTCATCTTACAACCGGCCCTCGGCGGACGGGCAGTAATTGGCCCGGGCTGCTGTCCAGAAAGCTTAAGGGGGAGATCTATACTTCAGTGGAATTGTGCCAGAGAGAAAATGGTGCAGAGCAAATATGCAGATAATTTTCTCCTGGGAAAAAAAAGGAACCGAGTGGAGGGATAAAAGGGAAGGAAAACCTGACTATCTGGATACTGCAGGGTACGGATTCATAGAAGGCAACTACCACAATTATAAAAGTTTTACAAATTGTGTTTCTGTTTAAGATAATTGCATTTGTAATGAAGTGTTCTTCATTACAAATCCTGCTTGCTCAGCTCCTGTTATTGCCTTCCTGACTGACAATGATTTTGTTTCTGGTGCATTACATTATGCTGTTGATACCCATCTCTAAACATCTATACAAATCCATGCAGCTTTTAAAATTACTGGCTTGGTTTTGTAATTTGGCCTCGAATTTGACAAAGACTTGCTCTTAAGTCTCTTATTAAAAGGTAGATCATCCTTTAATTGACAGACTGATGCCAAAATCAGAAACGTCTTTTATTTTAAGCGATGCTGAAAAACATTTCCATTCATGATGTCACTTGGATAATTGTAAAGCAGTTTTGGCTCAATGTCCAAACAACTTCTTCCAAAATGCTGCCAAGTTTTAGCAGTTACCACACAAAGAAATATTCCAGTTACAAGTGCTGGTCTTCCTACAATGACTCAGTTTGAAATCAAACTTTGAACAGATTTGAACCGTTTTCAGAATTTCCTGGTCCAGAACTGCAGAACAGCAAAATGACAGCAAAACCGAGTTATTTTCTACAATTTGGACGCATTATGTATTTATTTTCATCATGTTTCAAAGATTCAATGTCCCACCTAAGTTGATTAATTTCACCACAAAACAAATTCATCCGTCAATTGTCTATACTTGCTTAAACTTAATGTATGGTAGGATGGTGTCTATCTCTAGTGTACATTGGGTGAGAGTCAGATACTGACAGACCAACACAAAGACACACAACCAGGTACACACTGAGACCAATTTAGACCAACCAGTTAACCCTAACAAGTGTGGAAGGAAGCCAGAGTACCTGGAGAGGACCCACGCATTCACATGGAGAACATTAAACCTCCATTCAGAAGGAAAAGATAAAAATGTTTTCACAATTATCCACTACTTTGAATTGGCCCATAATAAAATTCCAATAGAAAACATCAAACTCTGAACCTACAAGTCAAAGTAAACACGACAATCAAAGGCAAAAGTACCCACTAGTATATTTGAACCTCTTTTATTGTTGTCAGAGGATGAACAAAATACCGATGACGATACAATAATCACCACAGTCAGTAACGTCACTTTGGCTGCAGTAGAAGTTACACAGTGCAAAAATGCTCAGCTAAGACCTTCATACTTTCACGTATTTTGACGCTGCAACTATACACAGCTTGTACAACATATTCACAATTATAGAGCGAGACTCGGGTGACAGTGTCGCCGCATCCTGGTAGGAAATTATAAAGGCATGCTCGTCACTCTAAGTGCTGCTACAGCCTACGACACTAGGAGAAGCGCGGAGTCGGTAAATCACAGAAAGGGCTGGGTGGGTCAGGGGATTTTCTGTCTTTTTGTTTTTTTTTACCTCACGTCATGTAAATAGAAAATGAGATGTGGCTGCCTGGCAGTGGTGTCCGTCGCTTGTTTGGCTGTTCCGTGCCGTGAACGTCCTTCCTCTTTCGCTTCCACTTCCCCAGACGAGGGCGAAAGGTCTTTAAATGCCACACCAGAGAAAGTCACAGGTTGGTTTTTCCAGCAAGAGTCAGAAGAATAAGAAAGTGAGACCGCCTTCAACTCTTTAGGCACTCGTTTGTTCGCATGCAGTGTGTTTACATGCCGCGGACAGCTGAATATATATTTAAATATTTAATAGTTTTTTGTTTTTTTTTCCTCGCTAAAAAAAGCTAAATCATCACCACGCATGTTGGGAGCGGATGTCTCGTGAATGTAGAAAAAGGTTACCAGGTAGTAAAAGCTCCTGCGGGAGCTTTTGAACGGTCCATGAGGTTATTTAGTTTGTGTAGCATGCGAAAGCTTGGCGTAGCGCTTTATGGACACGGATCCTTGGTTTCTCGCTCTCACGGTTTCGAGCTGAGGCACAGAGATGAATCTACCTTGTAGATATTTGCGCGGGGTGCGTGACGGTAGCCGAGCCAGCCTCGGCTGCTCCGCTGGGATCTGAGGCTGCACGGCTTCTAGGCAGCCGTTCCTTTTTCCTTTCTTCTGCTCCTTGAGGAAGAAAGACCAAGCAATAAAATATGCGCTATATTACATTAATTTAACAGTTAAGCACAGGAGAACCCCATCTCCTAATCTGAGCCCTCAGGATCTCTGGATGTGACTCACTTGAAGTTTAGAGAACAGCGTCGATCAGCTTTTTCCTAAATGTCCTGTATTTTCCTGGTAAATCATCAGTTCAACCCTCGACTCCCTGAGCAGACCCTAATCAAACTTTAATGAAGGCAATTTTTTATAACCAGGATGTGAACGCAGGATGAAAGCTTGTGTTTCCGACTTGAGGAGCACAGTTTCTGAAGAAATCAGGACTCGCACTCCGACTGTACTTTCCCTCCCCCCCCTTCATTCTCAGAGTGAACACAGACAAGATATACAATAATGTCTCTTTGACAGCAGCAGAGTACGGAGTTTTTATTCCCAGTGATATCCAGATTCGGTTAGTAAAGGCTGAGCTAAGTGAACAGTGGGTATGGTCTCTATAACAAACAGCTACATGGCTCAATTCTGGTTGCTAACACTTTTGTTTTGTTCTTCCCTGAATCTCTTCATAATTACTGAGGGACACTTCAAATGAGGTGAAAGTTACATGAGGTGATGTTTGGGGGTCTACTGAAGACAAAAGATGGGGAACACTCCCCACCCCTCCTCTTTGGGGCCGACTCGTCACTGCACCTGGCATCCCCGGCAGTCGTCCTCCGGTTCGGTGTTGTCCGAGGAATAAGAGCTCTCCTCGCTCACTGCCAAACGGAAACACAGAAAACAACGTCAGTTTTTATAGGCTTTAGCAAGGCGTAACACAAACACCCATTTCCTTTCGTTGAAACCTTGGCAGATCTGTAAGGGACATCTAAAAAGCACTTTTATCGCAGTAGCTGATACGATGGAGTATAAGGGTCATTGTGGACAAAAAAAGAGAAAAGTGGTCATGGAGGAGTAGGATCAGTTTAAAGCTGTAAAGCTGTGTGTTTACTAAGCAAGGACGTGAACTGGATTTAACATCCAGCTGTTTGGAAACTAAATGGGTTTCCAAACAGCTAGACTAGATGGGTTAGACATCAAACTGGTTCAGTTATTACAGCTAGAAACTAGTTATCAGGCCCTAAATCTGGGTGTAGTGATGAACTCAGACCTGAACATTCAGAATCACATAAAGACAGTTACAAAGTTGGCCTTCAATCACCTGAAGAACATTTTCAGGATTAGAGTACTGATGTTTCAATAAGATCTAGAGAAACTCATCCAAACATTTATCTCTAGTTGCAATTATGACTGCAAGTGTCTTCACAGGTCTGCCTAAAAAAAAAAAAAAAAAAAAAAAAAGTCAAACTGCAGCTGATCCAAAATGCTGCTGCTGGCATTCTCAGTAAAACCAGGAGAATAGAGCACTAGTTCTGAAATCTTTACACTGTATCTCATTGTATAGACTTTAAAATACTCAAGTTAGTTAAATCACTGAACAACTTGCATACATTAATACATTAAAGACCTGTCATTGTTGTATCAACCTCCCAGTCCACCCAGGTTTTCTGGTTCTACTCTGCATCCCCAGAATCAGAACCAAACAGGGAGAGATAGCATTCACCATCTATGCTCCACTAATCTGGAACAAACTTACAGAAAATTGCAAAGATGCTGAAACACAGAGTAAAAAAAAAAGCAACACTTTTTGAATTGCCTGTGATTCATAATAACTTGTTGCTGAAATGTGTTATACAAATAAACTTGACTTGACTTGTTGGAAAAGCACCTGGAGCCCACAGCTGAGCAAGGTGTAGGATCTGTGACGTTATGGACTGCTTCTCTACTGAAGCCCCTGGGAGCCTTCATGTACTCTTTGAAATACAATTTTCTTTTACATAAAAGGAAATCTGGAGGTAAACTGAAAGTAGGAGATAACTGGGTGTTTCAACAGGTTAACAGTTCAAAACATTAACAAATCAACTCAGAAGGGCCATTCGGTTGGGGAAGAGACTGAAATCGTAGCACGGGGCTTCAAGCCAAAGTTAAAAGGTCATTTCTAAAAGGCAAGAAAGTTGGTGATAAAAACGGTGTCCAAACAATCCAGAAATATTCCTACAAAGTTCTAAATGAGAATCTACATTTATTCCCGTCTACAATTAAATGTTTCAGATAATCAAACTAATTTTAATATCAAATAAAGGTAACAATGAATACAAAAAAAGAAAAACAGTTTTCACAAGATGCTTTCATTTACTAAAGTAAAACACTGTTGAAAATTTAATTGCCTGCCATACCTAATAACTGCTTGTACCATCCTTGGCTGCAGCAGCAGGCAGTGAATCTTTTACATTGCTGTCAAAGACTTTTGGCACACTCTTCTTTGGAGGGCTATTTTTAATTTATCATTGTCTCGGGGCGTTTTGAAGCACGAACAGAATGTTTAAGGTAACACCAAAGCATCCCGATCGGGACCAGGCCTCCCTGAAACATCAGATCTGCGACTCCAATGTCTCACTGCTCGGCATTGGAGTTCTAACCTTACGGCCAGGAGAATTAAAGGATGGAATATCATCTCTGAAATTGAGCCGTTGGCATATAACAGTAATGGAGCAACCGCAACAGTCTTCAGTCAGAGATGTCTTCAGATTCACTGGAAGACTGACAGCTACAGGATATGCTTCCTGCCCACAGCGTCAATATCCATAACAACCCCAGATTGATGATCCTGGAGCGTTTAGGTTTTTCTGGGGTTTTATTTTGATTACTTTCTTTTTTTATTCAAGATCATCCTAGATTATTCTGTTTTCAGCTTTGTTTATTCTTGATTTTCTTCGATCAATGCCTCACTTTTGTTATTCCTTTTAGTCTCCTTCCCTCAGCCTGCCTGCCCGGTCTCCTCTCCCAGCTGCATCCTGTGTCCCAGTCAGCCACTTATCAACTAATCAAACTTCCTGGTATATAAGCTCTTTACTTTCTTTCACTCACTGCTTGATTCTTCCATTACTTATTTCTCCTGCACCACTTACGTTATTTTGCATTGCCTGTCTATCAGCACCAAGTCTAGATTTCCCCTGTGCACGCCTGTAAGCTCTTGAAGTCCTACATTACGTCTCCTGCCTCCGTCTCTGCCCGCATTCTGGGTTCGACTGCAATGCCCATTATGAGAGTTAAGACACATTTAATTTCCCTCTGGGATAAATAAAGTGTTTTTTAATCTTCTGTTTTTTAGCCATGGAGATATGGGCATGTGCTTTGGATTACTATCCTTTGTAAACTATGTGTGCTTGAGCAAACTCAGGGTTTCCCTCAGTATATTATAAGCCTGGCGGGCCATCAGGCTATGCATTATTTATTTATTTAAGTCTTTTTAAAATATTTGCATTTTTTTAAAGACTTTATAGTTTGTGTTTATGTATTAATCTTCCAATCTTTCAATAACACATAATTATCAAGTGATATTTTCAAATTTTCCTGTCAATTTTAAACATGTTTTTAACTCAGAAACACGACGGGCCGCTGGATGAATGACTGCCCTAATGCCCGACCACCGGGCTTAGCAGGTTTTCTGGGGGAAACCTTGAAACTGATGGCTGGTACTCTCATGGCAGAGCGAAAGGGGACGGTGGCTGATTTTAACACCTTTGCAGAGTGAGATAAGATTGGAGGATAAGATCGGTTTTTCATACAAGTATGAACCAATCGCCTGTCTCCCAAAATTAAGGAAATTGGATCCAATTTATTGACCGTCCGATTTATCCTTGCACCCGTAATGTCAGTATGATGATATCTAAACATGTACTATAAAAGTTTTAAAGTCTTACTCACACTTTTTACAAAGTAGTGCCATATCACATTTGCTTCATTTCTTCTTCATTTTTTTTTTTTAACACCAATCTGCCAGTGGGCTAGAGATGGAAATTAGCTTCTTCACTTTGATCTCATGTACTTTACAAGCTAATGTTCATTAGTAGGTATTGACACATTTTTAAAAATATACTCAACTGATAGTTCCACTGCTTATGCCAAAATCAAAGTAACACAGAGCCATCACACTACCACCAAAAGGTTTGACTGTCATTCTGAGTTGTTGCTCTGTTGCTTTTCCACCACATGTAAGAACTGTAAACTTCTATAAAGTCACACTTTTTATTACCATCAAAAGTTTTCACCAAACACGTTGCGAAACAGTGAGATATTAAATATGAGACAGACCTCTGTGATCTTTTTTTCCCACTCTTGCTCTTGTATTTTTATCATGAACTCTGTTTTAACTGAAGCAAAAGAGGCCTGTAGTGATTTCACATCTCGTTTTAGTTGTCTTTGATATCAAAATTCATTTGGTGGTTATAAAGAGTCGGTTGTGACAAAGAGGCGAAAGCCAAAAAAAAATCTGTAAGGTAGCTGCTTGTTTTTTTTTTCTTTGTGGCAAGAAGAACACCAGTGAACTCGAAAAAACGGTGAGACTTACGCCACTCGGTCTGGATGGGGAGGAAGGCCCTGTCGCCGTTCTCCCTGATCATCTCCTCTATCCTGTCCAGAAGCAGCGACACACTCCTGTCCTTGCCGGGCGTCTTACTGTCCAGCACGTGGTAATAGTTCCCACAGTACTCCAGCAGTCTCTGCAGCTCTCGCCCTCCCCGGAGGATGTGCTCCTCGATGGGCGTGTGTCCCAGCCAGTCGCCGCAGCTGAACAGCACCATGGTGTGGAGACACGCGTTGTCTCCGAACAGAGTCTCGATGTGCGCCAGGAGCGTCCGCCTCTTCCTGGCCGTGAGCGACGAGACGACGGGGAGGACCAGGAGCAGGGTGTGGGGCCCCGGCCGCAGCAGGGCGGCGCCGTGCTGCGACTCCTGCCGGATCCGCTTGGGGGTCCGGCTCACCGAGAACCAGTCCCAGCCCGGGGTGTCGACGATGGTGACCCGGCGGCCACACACCAGCGCTTGCCTCCTAAGGCACAGCTCCGTCTCCTGGCCCGACTCGAAGAAGCGACGGCCCAGGATGGAGTTCCCCACTGAGCTCTTCCCGACGCCCTTCCAACCCAGCAGCAACAGCCTCAACTCTGGAGCCCCAGTAAAAAAAAAAAAAAAAGAAAAAAAAAAGAACAAACATAAGCAGAATCAAACATAAAGCTTTTTTTTTCCCCCCTTGAGCGCCCATCTGGTCTGTTGTTTCCGCCTGAACAGCATTAACAACACATGTTCACTTTACCGCACTTGAGCACACACACACATACACACAGACACTCTAACACACAAGCATACCTCGGGGAGGTCCTCCGATCATCTGCTCCCTCTGCCGGGCGTGCTCCTCCATCCTCATCCGCTCTTCCTCCAGCGCTCTCCTTGCCTGCTCCTCCTCCAGCAAAATCAATTCATTCACCTCAAAGTACCAGCCTGCGTGGAGGCACCAATGAATAATTCACCGAGTCATTTTAGGTCAGCTCCGCAACACAAATGGTGTCTGGATTAATAATGCAATGATCAGAGAAGCCGCATGAATACTGTATACGAGGTGCTGCTATTTATAACGCCGTAATAAGTCGGAGTTGGTTCGCAAACCTTGGTTGTCGGTGACCAGTTCTTCCACCTTCTCCATCAGCTCCGGTACTTGGGTGTTTTCCTCTGAGTCTTTAAGGGTGTTATCAAAGGCATGGTACCTGCAAAAAGATACAAATATCTCATTTTCCAAACCTGTTTTTGTTTTACAAATAAAAGATGTAAAAAGTGTGGTGTGAATTTGCGTTCAGGGGTTTAGAGTTCTCGTCTCATTTCTTCTTGTGCCTCTAACAGGTTTTTGTCCCTCAGATGATCATCCAATTTAGATGAGATTCCCTGTCTCTGATGAAGATTCCCCACAGCATTGTGCTGCCACCACCATGTTTCACCACCAGAATGGTCTGTGCAAACTGTGCAGTGTTTGTTTGCTGCTTTTTTTAGTTATTTGCACCCAGACAGTCTTTGGCTCATTAAACTAAGGCATCTTCTTCCACGTGGTTACATCGTCTACAACGTTCTGGTACGCTGGACTTGTTGGGGCTTCCTTGAGGCCAGATTTGTGGAATGATGACGCTTGTTCGACAGAACTCTGTTCTAAACTAAACATTCACTGATCTCTTCCTGATCTCCAATTATCGTCCTACCTGCTTCCACATCTCTCCACCAGCCACTGCAGGGCCTCTCCAGTGTTGGATATGTGCTCCTCGATGAACACGCCTTTGGGCAGCTTGTCCACTCCGGTGAAGAGAACCATGCAGTACCTCCAGGTCCCTCCACCCAGAGCCCCCAGCTGGTCCTCTGCGGCCTTCCGCTCCCTGTCACCAAACGGCTGGCTGATGGACACCACCAGCAAGATGGCGTGAGGTCCGGGAGGGCAGAGGATGGCGCCCATGCAGGGGCCCTCGCTGTCCAGGCTCGGTGGGGGGCGAGCCGGACTGTCTGACTCGGCGCCGGCGTTTTCGTCCGTGTCGTGCTCTTCGTTGTCATCGGGGTCGGCTGGGATGGCCCAGGACGGGGTGTCGACCACCGTGACCCGTCGGCCGTAGATCTCCATCTGGCCCACGTTGCTGTGGGTCGTCTCCGTCCCGGCGTCGAACATCTCGTCTCCGAGGATGGTGTTAGCTGAGGAGGTCTTGCCCGATCGGGGCCCGCCGAGGATCAGCAGTCGGCGCTCGGGGGGGTGGCGGCCCCGGTGGTCTCCTATTGACATAAAGAAAAAAATGAGATTTATTGATTTTGATTAAATCACTGCTGCCTCAGTTATTGGTACCTTCAAAATATCTATTTTTTTCTCAGGAAAATTAAAATGTCCTATTTTTATCTGTAATGATGTCATATTTTTATGTAAAAAATAAATGTAGCATGTAAATTAAATAAACTCCAAGTGTTTTTTTTTGCCATTGTTAGGTAATATTTGTTGGTTCTCCTATTGTACATGCAACAGTATAACGAACCTCTGACAGATTTGAAAGGAATGAATGACTGGTACCCATCATTCTCAATAGCGAGAAAAGTAAATCAGAAAACAGGGATCCAAAAGAAATTGCATTACTGGTCCAAGAAAACGTTAGAAAATGAAATACAGGAACGAAGAGGCTAAAGGTAACATACTTGTTGGGGATGTGGAATAGATAAGTGAAGATGTAACTTTTTTTTATTATTTTGTTAGCAAAATTATTTGTCCTGCTCGCTAGTCTCGGATAATTGTTAGAATTTGTTTGTCATAAACGTAGCATTATTACGCTTTGTGGTACTAAATGAACGTCCAGACCTGCTTATTCAGATTCTGTCGATACACTAGGGTCCTCCGAACAATATCTTGCTTAGGGCCCCCAAAAAGCTAGAAACTGCCCTGTTTTTCTCCAAAGGGTCCTGGGAGAGCGTGAAATCGGAAAATACAAATCTTGTGAGCGACGGAAAATAATTCATCATCGAATCTTTCAGCAGCAGAAAGATCCAAATTACCACAGAAATGGTTGAATTGCACAGCACCACCTCAGCCCCCAGATCCAAAATGTATAAAAAAAAAACCTGTGTGGTGAACTGAAGGGAAGAGAGCACAACACAGAACTAATGTAGGGAGGTAGGAACCTTTGAGTCAACCTTCACAGAAGAAGACTACATGTCGTCCTCCAGGCAGAGAAGGTTGCATGAAGAATGAATAGCAGGGAAAAATGTGGCTGGCACCTGTGGCAAAGCAGCAGCAGTGGGCTGATTATCATATGCCCTGAGTGAAGGGTTATAAGTCAAGGACAAATTTTGATGAAATGGCATCAGAGCTGAATGTGGATGCTCAGCAGCTGGCAGGAGAAGCGACGAACGCCCAGAGAGGATGAGGAGATGAGGAGATGAGGAGCCGGGGAGAGAACTTCATTGATTTCCTCCCGCAGAGGACTGCTGATGAGACTTTCTGTGCGTGTAACTAATTCCAAGCGGCGCAACAGTTTTCCTATTTAGAGGAAACTGGGAAAGAAACAGAGCTGAGAGTTTTCCCAGGGATGGTGTGGTCAAATGAAGGTTGATGATGCTGAACCTGTTCCAGCAGAGAGAGAGAAGAAGAAGAAAAAAAAAACACTTACCAGTGTCAGAGGCAGAGGATACAGCAGCCATCTTGAGCGTTGAACCTCTGGCTTCCTCCTCCTCAGGCCCCCTCCTGCGTCTCCTTCTCGCCTCCACGGTGGACTCCTTTCCTCTGGCTTCTTCAGAAAGCGAAGTGGCGTAGCAAGGCCTGCTTCTCGGCTTCTGCTTTCACTTTAAGCCTCATTCTACTGCAGTGTTACTCACTTCATCCTCAGTTTCTTGACTCCCACTCGTCCCTCATGCCTCTCAGCCCTCTTCTGTAATCTGCTGTATCTCCCACAGCTTCCTCCTCACCTTAACCCCTGTTCAATGTACCACTTTGTCCTTGTCCACCAACGCTTTCTCCTTTGTCTTCTTCTTTCTTCTTTTTTTTTATCTCTCCAAGCTGAAGGGAAACATTGTGCAATGCAGGAAACTGGATACCAAATCCACGCCTGCCTCTGCAGCTCCAGAAGGATGTCTCGTCATTTCTTTTTCTTTCTTTCTTTCTGTCTTTTTTTTTTTGAGGCAGAGGGGGAAATGTTCCTCCCACTCACTCCAGCAGCAGCAGCAGCAGCAGCAGAATGGACCGGTATGCAGACTGCAGTTAGGAGGACTGATGGAAGGAAGGATAGATGGAAGAGAGAGAGAGAGAGAGAGGGAGGGTCAGAAGTAAGAGGGAGAGAGGGAGAGGGAGGACTCTTCTGTTTACAGCTGGCTGCTGTCCCCAGGTGCTGCATAACATACAAACACAATTAATTATATAACCCCTGCAGACAGAAATAACACAAGGCAGAAAGAGGCACTTGTATATATATAAATATTAACACAAGACAGGATCTTATGTAACATCTGAAAGCTCTTATAAATAGCAAATAGCAGTAAGGAGATATAACATTAATATTTTCTGAAACGAAAACACGGAAATTAGCATCGATATGCGCCGATTAAGACACGGCAAAACCACAAAACAGTAAAGGACCAAACATGACACATTCTGTGTGCACTTCTTAAAAAATAACACCGTTGAGGCATTTTTATAAGCATTCGTTGCCATACTTTTACGTGTTTTAGCTGCATTAGCGCTTGGCCGTTGCTAGGGAGTTCGTTTTGCCCAAGACATCTCGGTATGCCGTACAGCGTCTCCAAGAGTCGCGACGCGACCTCGCCACCAACCGTACGTCGGCGCGTCTTCCATGTTGTGAGTGGCATCTTCTCAAGCTATCCTTGGACAGGCGTTTCTGAGAAAAAAAAGGCTAAAGTATAAAAGTTCGGATCCTCGTAATCAGTCGTTTGCGAGATTAGGGACAAAAAAAATGAAACAATATTTTCAAATTTATGTAAGAAAGTAAAATAAGTACAAAACTTTAACTAAATGTACTGTAATAAGTGTTGCGATGTCAAATTTAACTTTGGGTTAGCTAAAAGTATTGTTCAATTGCTAAGTTATTATTGTTATTATTATTTCCTTTTTCACATTTTATTCATTTCGGGGTTTTTTTCCCAAATGTATTTGATTTAAACTATAATTTTGTATAATTTTTATTATATATTGTCATATCTATGATATATATTACGTTGACATACAGCTCAAGTGACCTCTACTGTTTTAGCTTTATGGACGACAAGTGTAACGCAACGTCGTCTGCAAACTTCACATGCCGTTTTTTTTTTTAATTTTATCCACATTATACACATGCATCCATTATTAAATATTTGAATAGACATTTCACTTACCTTCCTAATAAGGGGAGTGGGGCGGAATCGGGTCATTTATAGCTTTCCAAGACTTGAACAATGGGGTTTAAAACAAAAACTGAAGAAAAGTCAGCATTTCTTTTGATTGCAGTGCAGATGTTGGTGCTATTACAACACTGTGTCTTATGGTGTTAATTTAGTATAAGTACATAGCTTAAATTCTGATAATGTTTTAAGTAGAGAGTTTTTTCAGTTCATAAAATTAGAAAATGTTTTGACGAATATTTCCGTTCTGGTTCGTACTCCAAATCAGAAGATGGCGGTAATGCACTTTTAAGCTGTCAGCCATCCACCAGCGAAAGATGGAAGACGAAGCGGAAAGCGAGGGACCCATGCGAGGAAAGGAGTGAGTGGGAGGCGCCTCTGGTTTTATCCGAAAAGCTTCTTCGGGTAGACCGTTTTCTTCAACAGCCTTGTCCTGCAAACATGGAGGGAGACGAGGAGTTCATGGGGTATCGCTCTCCGCTGGTGTCTAGATATGCAAGCAAGGAAATGGCCTTCAACTTCAGCGAGAAGAAAAAATTCACAACCTGGAGGAAGCTGTGGATCCTACTGGCCAAAGCTGAGAAGGTCTGACACGGTTTTTTTTTTTTTTACTTCGCTGTTTGTCTCTCTTTGAAGGACTTGTGAACCTTTGATGTTTGTGGCCTTCAGAGACCTCTCAAATTCCCTGGTCTAAAGATAGAGGAGGATCATTGCTGCAGCACATGCGGAAATACTGCTGGACTACAAATACTTTTGACCATCTATATAAAAATAGTAACTGAATAAATGCCACTGTTGGGTAGAAATAATACAGAAAACTCTAAACCGATTAAAATTGTTAGTTTTATTATGCGTTTTAACCTTAAACACTGGTCTAGCTCATTCATTAGTTCCCAGTTAATTAGTTATGATGATTCATAACAAAGCAATGAAAAGTATAAATTAGTCATCAGACATGTCCAAAGATTATTTATTTTTTTACTTGAGTGTCACATCTTAAAGGCATCACAAAAGCCACATCCACACCACTGATGTGGAATGGTCAAGTTCTACTGAAATGTCATGCTTACACTATGCAGATGCTTTGTCTGCACTAATGAAGAATCATTCATCTTTTATGCAGAATGTTTAAAGTGGCTGACTTCTGTATTTTTCTTTACTAGTTTACTAATAATTACTTGACCCGGTTTCTACTCTCACAGTCTGTGTTAAGCTTTGAACATTCATCCCAAAATCAGTGAGGGATCATTGAGTATGATAAGAAAAAACAAAACAACATGAGATTACTAACCAACTTTTTAAAAAAAAAATCCGGTACATTTTCCACAATTCATCTAAGTACGCACACAATGTGTAAGAGGATCAAATAAACGTATACTTTATTAACTTGGCATTTCACCAGATGTGTTTTTTTTTGTTCATTTTGAGATGACCCCTCCACCCCCCATAGCCCAAGGTCATGTGACCAGACAGGACACAGTTCAACAGTATCTTAACTCTGGAGCTCTTCTAATTTGATCAGCTGCCCTTTGAAGCGCCAAAAGTGAACGCTAACAGACCCTTTCTCACGAGTGCTGCTTCACATGACATCCTACACGCAGATTCACATTCACTATTTGGGGTTACTGTAGTGTTGCTATAACAGGCACTGTTTGAATATAGCACAGTATTTTTCTGTAACCAGAGATGGCCGTTGAAGTTTATTTGTATTCTGACCTTTGTAGCCCAGTCAAAGTTCCTGTTATTTTAAGTTTTTTCTTTAGCATTTGGCTTTAAACCGTCTTTGTTTCATGTGTTCAGTCGATCTATGTGTAGAACTGGCCTGTCTAGTGTCTGACCTTTGATCCCAGCTGGTTTCAGCAGTGTGCTCATGGGAGCAAGCTGCTCATTCCTCCGTAATCGAACCGTTATCAGATTCCCAGTGACTCTGCATGAAAAGATATATTCCAGGTGAATCAAGACATTAGGAAATCTCATGAGGTCGGCACATGTTTGTCCAAACTTCAGTCAACTGCTTCTTTTTATTTTCTGGTCAGCCAAGTAATGCTTACTGTTCAACAAACTGCTAGGTTGTTGGTGTGGAGGAAAGTAAGCTGTGAATATAAGAATATTCTTCCATTGGTTTCTATTAACAGTAAAGTTTCAAGGTCTGGGCGTTTATCTTGCCCAGACCCCAACTGATTATGTGTAATTGTACTGTATTTTCCACAGTACAATTACACATGATCAGTTTTACAACTTTTCCTTTTCAGTTGTGTTTAGGCTTGTACCTCAGAATAGTTTGCTTTACTTTCATGTCCAAATTTGTTAAAGCCGTCAATAGTGTGAACGTCATTTGATCGATATTGTAAAGTTCTGCTCTGGTTCTGACCAGCATTTTCTATACATTGGCATTTATCAGTGAGTTCCTCCCAACATCTTTATCACCAGAGCAGTCCATTATATCAACAATCAATGTTTTAGTGCAAAGGTTTTAACTGCCCCTAAGGGAGCGATCTAACTGCGTTCCAAAGACAAGGTTCACTTCGACTCATTAATCTTGTAATTTTGTTTCTGTACATGTTGTTTGGGCCTATAAAATAATGCCATCAGCTGCTGGACAGAAAGGAAGTTTCAATATTTGACGTAAAATTAGATCACAGGGTGGAGTCAAATGTTGTCCTCGATTTAGCTCAGAGACCGAGAAAATAAAAGCTTCAACTGAAGCTACAATGGTTAAACATCCAGGAAGATGTGGAGAGCGCTTATTGACAAGTTCTGCGAATGGCGACAATGTTTGTAAACTTTACAGTGTTAAAGTAAGGCATTTTCTTAGCTGATAAACTTTATGTTCACAAACGACTGAGGCGTTTTCCTCACTGGTCAATTCCTGCCTTGTGCACACCTGTATAGGTCAGAAACTACAGATGACTGTGCACATATGAGTGGTAAAGCATTTTGAGTGTTGAGTACAGACAGAAAAATGTTCAATAAACTCACTCCATTTAGCATGTACTTCCTGTAACAGATGAGTGGCTTGAAAGTACTTTTTCAAGTACTTAACTACTTTGGACAAGTGGAGATGTATGATTTATTTATGCCTAAATAAATACATTGAAAAGCCTCTCTCAAAACACAATTGTTTTGTTTTATATATGTTTAATGAGGTCTTATGACCATAAAATACTAAATTTATCTTGAAGTCAGGGACATCTACTAGCAACCGTTGACATTACCTCACCTACCCTGTTTTTCTTTAGTTTCTGCAAAAACACCCATAATGGTAGCCATCTGATTAGAACGAAACGCTGCAACCCGAACACTGGAGCTTGGCGTTGAGACATCTCTGCCTTGTCATTCCTCCCTCAGGAATTGGGTCTGCCGATTACGGACGCTCAGATCCAGGAGATGGAGAGCCACGCCGAGGACATCGACTTCGCCATGGCCGCCGAACAGGAACGGAAGCTCCGGCACGACGTCATGGCTCACGTCCACACCTTCGCTCACTGCTGCCCCTCCGCCGCCCCCATCATCCACCTGGGAGCCACGTCTTGTTATGTCGGAGACAACACCGTAAGTGTCCTCCGACTGCATAACCCGAGAGGAAACCTTGCCGTGTTTGTTGACATTCTCCACCTATTTTTGTTGTGTTGCATCTTTTCCCCAGGATCTCATTATGCTGCGCGATGGCTTTGACATCCTCCTCCCTAAGGTGAGACTCAGATGTCAGTCTTACAACAAGCGCACCCACCCAGCTGTGCATCTCAGCTGTTTGGTAGCAAATCGGCAAGCCGGAATGAAGAGCTGCGCTTATTTAATCGGCGCGGCTTTCACGCTAGATTTGAACTTTACGTGACATCCGTGTGTTTATGTAACAACTCTATCTTCCTCCAGCTGGCGAGGGTCATCGACAGGCTAGCAGACTTTGCAGTCAAATACAAAGACCTTCCTACACTTGGCTTCACACACTACCAGTGAGTCCGTCCACATGTTTCCCTCCAAGTTTTCACGTTTCTCCATTGTAAACCTTTGCTTTCCCCTCCCTCCCCCCGACTTTCCTCCCCGCCCCAGGCCCGCCCAGCTCACCACCGTAGGGAAGCGGGCGTGCCTCTGGCTGCAGGACTTGGCGATGGACATGCGGAACCTGCAGCGAGCCCGTGACGACCTGCGTTTCCGGGGGGTCAAGGGGACGACCGGGACCCAGGCTAGCTTCCTGCAGCTCTTTCAGGGGGACCACGATAAGGTAGGAGAGATGAGGGTCACTGGAGCAGCGGGCGACGGAGGAGATTTGATGGCATTCATGGCATTTTTGTGCCATCAGGTGGAGGAGCTGGACAGGAAGGTGACAGAAATGGCTGGGTTCAGAAAGTAAGATATTTTTATGTTTTCTTTTGTTTTTTTACTTAATATAACTGATGTAATGTGAAAATTAAGCTACAAAGGCAGCTCATGTTTTCTTCATTTGTCCGATGTATTAAATTATGTCGTGTTTGCGAAACATTAGAAGTCCGCTCTCAGCTCCACAGTCTTCATCCTGTCCTGAACATCCCGACAGCAACTTTACGACCCAAACCGTGATCCGGGAACATTAACATCTTTGTCCTTTCCTCAGAGCTTACCTGGTGACCGGACAGACCTACAGCCGTAAAGTGGACGTCGACTGTCTGTCCAGCTTGGCCAGTTTGGGCTCTACTGTCCACAAGGTGTTATAGAGGACATAAATGTCTCCATCTAGTGGTTTTTACTTGTAAATGACATTTACTTCATACTGCTCTTTAGATTTGTACGGACATCCGTCTGCTGGCCAACCTGAAGGAAATAGAGGAGCCTTTTGAGAAAGAGCAGATCGGTATGTTTTGTTTGTTGCAGCAGCAAATTGTCCAGAAATTAAAGCTTAAGATAGCTTAAGGTTTAAGGAGTCGTTGCTCGCTCCCTGCAGGTTCCAGTGCCATGCCCTACAAGAGGAACCCGATGCGCGCAGAGCGCTGCTGCAGCCTGGCTCGGCACCTGGTGACACTGATGGCCGACCCGCTGCAGACGGCGTCGGTCCAGTGGCTGGAGAGGACGCTGGACGACAGCGCCAACAGGTATCATTACCAACACCTGCAACAGATCTCACCTCAGACTGGTCAAAACAATCGTTTTCTACACTTCTGTTTCGCTGATGCACAGGAGGATCTCCCTCCCAGAGTCCTTCCTGACCGCAGACATCGTCCTCAGCACTCTGCAGAACATCACAGAGGGCCTGGTGGTCTACCCGAAGGTCATCGAGAGGCACATCCGCCACGAGCTGCCCTTCATGGCCACGGAGAACATCATTATGGCCATGGTGCAGGCCGGAGGGAACAGACAGGTAGGACGATCAGATAACCTGAAGGAATTCAGAATCGATTTATTTAAGTTATCCAAGACGATTCTTTTTCAGTCATTTTTTGATTGTACAGGTGTGGCTGGTGAAGCTTAACTTGGCGGTTCTGGATGATGACAGCTAATGCTTGCAAGTCAGGGAAGCATAAAATATCAACACTAACGTCGACATCAGCCAATTATTTTACTTATCGATGATCAATCTGATTAAAAAATTGGCATCTGCAGATTTTTTTTTAAGTATTTTTTTAGTACAAATTAAAAATCCATTCAATTATCCAAACAAACAAATAATTCAATTAATTTTTAAAATAAGAAAATAAATATTTTGTTGCCTAAATGGAATGTGAGCGTTTGACCATTTCTAGCGAAGGATTAAAAAAACTTGTAACATTAACATGTGAAAAGCTCAGTGATTTCTGCTTGACATCAATACAATGTAAGGCAGATCTGGAGATTGTCTTTTTAGATTAGTGATTGCAAAAAGTGTTCATAAGAGATTATAATTGTTGTAATTTTTATTTTATTTATTTTTAACAGAATTTTAACTGAAGTTTAAGTTAAGCCATTTGAGGAGTTTTGGATTTAACATATTTACAGAAAGGTGTTATTGTTTTAATTATTAACAATTAATTGATTAGTTAATTTGTTAATTATTTCAATAAGCTATTCATCACTAATCAATTAACTGATTAGTTAAATAGTTAATTATTTCAATAAGCTATTCATCACGATAAATATGATTAATCGCTTCTAGCCAGATAGCTGATATTAGTAATTTTCTTTGACACATCTGCCCGATTAATAAACTTGGGCCAATATTAAGAACTGATATTTATTTCTGTCTTGTTGCCATTTGTTTCTGGAATGACCATGTGGTATTTGATTAGAAAGTGATGCAGCAAAGGATTGTGGGTAGCTTAACTGAAACAGAAAAGCAGTGAAGTGAGTGATCAATGTAGTTGTTTTTCTTTTCTTGGTGCTAAAAGTGTAGTTAATAAATTCAGTATCAGTAAATATCAGTTATTGACCATAAAAACAATATTAATATCGGATATTGATACACTTAGAAGGACAGTGACATATGATCCGTAGGCCCAGGCTGATTTGGAAACTCGGATCGTCTTTATCTGAAGTTAAAACCTGAGAACTTGAGACTTCCCAGGTTACCACGGATACCGTTCTCGTTTCCCTCCAGGACTGCCACGAGAAGATCCGGGTTCTGTCCCAGGAGGCGGCGGCTGTAGTGAAACGGGAAGGAGGCGACAATGACCTGCTGGCCAGAGTCCAGAGAGACCCCTACTTCACCCCCATCCTGGGCCAGCTGGACGCCCTGCTGGACCCCAGCACCTTCATCGGCCGTGCCCCACAGCAAGTGTGTTAGACGACCAACGTGACGTGACGCTGCATGATTCTTCGTCCTGCTGCTTTTGTTTTGGACAGCGAAGTTTCAGAAACCTTGCCTCGGAACATGTTCACAAAGCGAAGTTTCCCCCCCCCCCCCCTTTTTCTTCTGTCCTCCAGGTAACGAGGTTCCTGTCTGAAGAAATACGCCCCCTGCTGGAGCCCTTTAAGTCGAAGATGGATGTGAAGATTGAACTGGAGCTTTAAGGATAACATGCATGCATCAATACCCTCTGACTTGTGGACAAAGCTGAGAGAAAGACACTTGAATAAAAGTATTTTTAATTCTACCTGCTGCTGTGGTTTCTACCGCCTGTGTAGGAGGTGAAACTACGCCTGGGTGGAAGTTTATCTTTATAAATGTTCCAATGAATGAGCTATTGACCACTGAGGGCTGGAGATGGTTGTTTGAACTTCTAGATCAGTGGTTCTTAACCTGGGTTCGATCGAACCCCAGGGGTTCGGCGGAGCCTCTGCCGCGGAGGTAAAGACACACTTGTGTAAAGTCGTGATGACGCCCCGCTTTGCCATCACTTGCTGCAGAGGATCACGTTACATTACTTAGCCAATCAGAGGATCACGTTACATTGCTTAGCCAATCAGAGGATCACGTTACATTGCTTAGCCAATCAGTACTGCGGAGGAGCTCTGTGTTGAACACGATGCTTGCCACTATTGTATTTGTATTGGCACTACTTTGTGAAGCGGAAGGTTACGCGCTTACAAAAACAATAAAGGCGGAGCCTCCTTGCTTCTTTTCGATCTCTGTGTGTTCGGCCACAGAGAAGCGCAGCGTGGCTACCAGTTTACAGTTGGTGATGTCTCCTGTCTCCCATTTATTTTCGTAAGTAGGTTAGTGCTTCTGCAGGATGTATTCACGAGGTGCAGATGATGAGTCCGGAGACTCCCGTGGAAATAATAGGAGATCCGCTGAAGAAGCATCAACACAGTGATTGGAGGAGCTCCACTCTCAGCATGGATTTGAACTTGTATCTTTAATTACTTCAACAAAGCTCACAGTTTTTATAAAGTCTATAGTCTAAATCTGCTCCTTAGTCGCATCTTTTCGGGTTAGTACTGCCTCTAGTGGCGTGGGGGTGGAACACAACTAATAATTAAATTACTAAATCAGAATAGCAAAGTATTTTGTGTGTCGGGGGGATAAGAGGGGTTCGGTACCTCAAAAAAGGTTAAGAACCTTTTTTGTTTCTCGGCCCAGCGCCCCCCCCCCCCCCCCCAGCCCTTATCCAGGTCCCTCACCGCCCCCCACCCAAGAATTTGTAGGCTACTTTGCACTGACCATTATTTTATCATTAATATTACTATCACTATTGTAGATGTTTTGATTTTTATGCTTGTTTCTGTATAAACAAGGGGGGGGGGGTGAAATAAGAAGGGTTCGGTGAATGCGCATATGCAACTGAGGGGTTCGTACCTCAAAAAAGGTTAAGAACCACTGTTCTAGTGAAAATAAGAATCTAGTTTAAAGAAAATGAGATATAAATGTCAACTAATTTAGTATTCATTTAATCGCTAAATGGAGTATACACTCAAAAAAAGACCATTTGCTGAAAGAATAACAGCGCTAATAAAGCTCAAACTGCACAAAAAACACAGTTTGTATTTAAACTAAAAGAAAACACATTTGTCTGCGACAGACTGGCGACTTATCCAGGGTGACCCCGCCTCTCGCCCAGAACGTCAGCTGGAGATGGGCACCAGCAACCCTCCCAACCCCATTAGGGTCAAGGGTGTTAGAAAAGGGATGGAAAACACATTTGTCTGCAAACTTGTTCTACCCAGAGCTCCTCACAGCGGCATAGTTTTAGTCTCATTCAAATTCTGTAAAAGTATATTTTAGCAAGCAAGCACCGTTTGCTATTAATCCAAAAAATAATTGACAGATTATTGGCCATTTCTGACAGTTTTTTTTCTGCATCTCTGGACATTAGTAAAATCTGCAATCTAGCAGTACCCTCTTGCAAGCACAAGAGGGCACCATTTACCTTTTTTATAAATATAAAACACGCTTTAACGTTTAATTCTAATCAGAATTGGTTCTTTAAATCCACTAAACGTTTATTTTTTAATCCATGTTCTTATATTTGCTTACCACTGATTTCTTTTTAACATGCAGAGTCAGAGGGAGGCAAAGGAATCTGTTTAGATGGGGACGTTTTCAGAGCTTAACCTTGGCCAGCAAAGGGCGCTGTGGAGCAGCATTGGCTCTTCACGTTTTCACTAACTGATGGGAAAACGAAGATCTGCCTCCAGCATTTTTTTTTTAAAGTTTTTATTTGTAAAACGCCTCCAGTTCAGTTAAAAAAATTGTCAGGGCTATTTAAGAAGAGCAAAACAAAGAATCTCCCACAGATAGGCTGACGGTAGGAGAGGCTCCACTCTTGGCTCAAACTTTCAAACCGTCTCTGTTTACCCAAACATAATGTCTTGGGACCTGTTGCTACAATTGAGCGACACTTTGTGCTAATCCGCACTTCAGCTTGAATTTTATGTTTTATTTATATCAGTAAAAATTTGCTAGTGTGTGTGTGTGCTGCTGATGGGAATGCTGAGCCCTCAGTGTCCTTCTATGCCTTGACAGCATTCTTTCACATACTCCATGCTGTGTGATGGCCAAAGGGAGGCTTTAATGCGTGGGCACACTGACCAGACGGGCAGCTTCCAAGTCTATGGGAATTTCTCAAGTCCTGACCCGTCCTGCTGGGGATTTCGGACCCACCCTTGCATTGTAGTTCTGCTGTCAGGAGTCCCTGTTTGACCCATTTACTGCAGATTAGTCAACCATCTTGAACTTTTCTTATTAAAGCAGTTTTTAAATCATTAACCTCTTTCCATTTTCATTTTAGGCCAAAACAAGGTTACGAAGGTCCTCAAAGGGTATTGATAAAACCCATTAACATAAGGGGAACTTCTTACAATTATTTAGCATCTTTTCACACTGATGCAATGTGGCAGTATATCAGGGCCGGCCCAAACCTCCATGGCCCTCTAGTTCTAACAATGTGGACTGGCTGCAATCAGCAGTCCGATCATTAGATCATTCACACACCTGCTTTAAACTTATTGCATCTCTGGCAGTGCCGTTTACATTATATACATGTTTAATATAGGAAACATTTAATGGCCAACTGATTTATTTATCAGTTGATTTCTGGGACTGATTTTCTTCCTTTTGGGGGATCGTGATTGGCCGATGCTTACACGTGAAGCCTACCCCCTCAAGGACGGCTCCAAGACGCCCTAGAACAGAAAAAGTACAAAACAAAAAACAAGCCAACCATGGTGGGCAGAGGGGTGCGGAGAACCCACTTACGGGGTCGGGCCACGCCACCAGCCTGGCCGCCTGGGACACCATGACCATGGGGACAGAGGAGACAGCGGCGGCTAAAGGCGGAATGGCTGCAGTGGCGGTGAGATTTTGCAGCAAGTATCCCTGTGTCTCAAAGGGGAAAGGGCAGCCGCATTGTCAGTGTGGCTCACTTTTTTTTTTTAAGTATCAATTTTTCCGAGAAGCTGTGGTTGCACATTTCAATTGATTTACACTCAAGCTTCCCCCTTTAACCTGAGGAAGCTACTTTCTTCGCTTAAAGGTGGAAGAAGAATAAAAACACCCATTATCTTAGATAGTTAACTTTAGTTCACCAGCAGTCTGCTATCACAGAAGATATGAAAAAAAGAACAACAAACCCAATCGAAAGAGTTCTCACTCGATAAATTTATTGAGGTTCTTATGGATCCGGTCAGTCTGCAGTCAAAGGTACGAGACCTCGGACTCCCCTCGCTCAGTTTGGAGGTGGACTGAAGACAAACTCCTCAGACTGGCCAGTGCATCCGATCTCTTGTCACCGGATTCTGTTTGTGATGCCAAACTGTTGTGGAAGAGTGAGGGAAAACTTTTTCAAGAACCAGACAAAGAATATATCCTTAATCGGTATTTATTTGGAGGCTCAACAGCATTCCAACTTCACTGAACGCAGTCAGGAGAAAGATCCCCGAGCAGAACACAGCTTACACTTTTATAGGTAGAGGTTCATTCTGATCGCAGAGTTTGATCATCTACTTGGTTACAGGACAGACAGCAGACTGGACAGCAGGCACATGTGTGTCTTCTTCACTAGGAGCCAGGAGAGATGAAGGAACAATTCAATGACTTCATTGTAATGCTAAGGCCAGAGAACCTGCTTCAGAAGTCTCTTTCATGAGCTCATGCATCACACAAGGATCTTAAAACTGCTATGCAATGATTCAGCTAATAATCTCAGTAACCTTAAATTTTCCCACTACAAGCTCCACCAACCCCAAGGACGGGAGATGGTGGGACCAGTCCTCCAGCACCACTAGGAGTCTGATGGCGACTGAAGGCCAAGTGTGGTTCTGCCACAATCTCCATATAGTCCTTAATTGTAGATATTAACTCATTTCAACGTGCAAGGTCCATGTAGATTTTGTTTTCTTTCCTTTTTGGCATTCCTCACCATAGTTACTTTTGGTCGGTTCCTTCTGTCATGATATGCGGTGAAGGTGGTGAAGCAGACTCAGCGGACCCAGGTTTTAGAGAATGAAATGATGAGTGTGAATGTGTGGTGTGTATTTTTATTTAGCCCTCCAATTGTGAAACAGACTTTGCAGAGCCGCCTCACAGCAATGACAGCTGCAGGTGAGGGTAAGATTTGTTTCAATGAGCTTTGTGCGTCCACAGACAAAACCTAGACATGTCTTACCATAGATTTGAGGTCTGGGCTTTGACTAGGCCATTCAAACATTTGAATATGCTTCGGTCAAAGCTATTTCATCTCTCTCTAGTTGTCATGTCATGGGCATTATCATTCTTTTTCTCAGGTTTGCATTCAGCTCTTGCCATCTTCCCAACTAAAAAAAATGTCTTTGCAGCATAATGGTGTCACCACCACTATGTGTGCTTGTGTGTGTGTATGTGTCTGTGTGTTTCCATGTGGTCTAGAGTTGATGCCTGTCAACCAGAGTCACCCTAAACCTCTTTACTGTTTCCCCAATTCATGATTTGGGATATCTCAGTCATCAGAGCTAAATTGCAAATTCAAGCAACACTTTTCAGATTCTTATGTGCATTTTCAATCCCGCCTTTATAATTCTGTGCTGCTCCAACACAACAAAGTCATGAAATATGTTGCATTTTGTGATGGTATATAAGTACTCCTGGCAAATCCCTCTAGTTGTAAAATCCAACGTGTGTACGCTAGCTGCTCCGCATCAGCAGCATTACTTTCCCGGCATGCTGCTGAATTCAACAGGAGCTCATGCACAGGAATTCAGATGGAGAAGCGTGACGCCAAAACACCACTGACCCCGCTGTTTTCATTAGTGAGAAGAAAAGGCTTCATAAAATCCCCAGTAGCGACGTGCAATGAGTTGGGAGGCCCTTGATGTAAATGTCAAAAAAAGAAGAAAAAAAAACTTCTGGATCCCCAATTGAAGTGTGGTGAGAACATGGTTTGTGTGACACCAACCTTGTTGCTTTTGACTCGGACTCAAGAGGGAAGGTACTACGGGAGGCGCGCTGTTTGAGTCCACGTCGTAATCTCTCCTAACACCTTGCTCAGGCGCTGGTGTTCCTCTTATCCACGCAGCAAAACAAAAGCAATGCCTTCCTATCCTGCGGCAAGAGCAGCCGCCTCCAGGAGCGTTATCAGACATGGGAGTGGCGGCCCTCTGTAACAGTGTGACCCCATCAGGCTCTTCTTATCCTGCGCATTCCACGTCCAAAAGGGGCTTTTGGAGCTGGAAGCAAGGATGATTGACTGTTGGAGGGGAGGCAGAGGAGGGGCGATGATTGGGCAGGAATAGGATGGATGCAGAAGAGAGATGGAATTATCTAGATTTCCAAGAGCTTGATCTGGGGACAAATAGGGAGACTGCGGGCCGGCAAGAAAGCCCCAAGAGGAGGGGAAGAAGAAGAAAAAACCCAACAGAGGAGTGGGCATCAGCAGCCGTGATCTCACCCTCCGCTCCTCTCTTTGGCACCGCCTGCCAGAAAGCTGCCCTTTTGCTGAAAAATGCCAAGTGCACCACATTCCTCCGGCCACACAAAGGCCCTCCCTCGTCTCAGCTGCATAGGGCAATCAGACAAGGGGTAATTATATAATTAGGCTGACCCGCGCTGCTGTCCCACTGGTGTGCCGATCGGGTCACATTTATGTTGTCAGACAATAAAGCAAGCTGACCCTTATCGGAAACAGAGTGACATTCAGCTTTAATGGGTTCAGGGTTTTTTTTGCAGCTGAGGTTAGCTGAGTTAACATCTTACCTGCATGAGAGGAGATAACTCATTTAATATAAATCTAAATGAGCTGTTACATGGACGTAATGACTATGACCAAAGTATGTAACCCATGTCATTTTGCCCACATTTGCAAGTTTTTACTCTTGATTCTTACATTTTTACCATTTTGTACCCATTTACTTTCTATTATAATATTTTCTGAGGAATGGTTGCAGAAATACAAAATTTCACATAAAATTTCATTTGTTGTGTATTATTATCTGAAAACTTTGTGTCACATATTTGCATGTATTTAGTTTTTTTTTAAAAAAAGGCAAAAATTGAAGTCTATAAGACATAGCTAACACAAAAAGCTGTGGATTACTTTAGTTAATTAAGGAAATATTTTAACAATTTCTGTTTCTGATTATTGTAAAAGTTTCCCTTTCAAAATATTTCATTTTCACTTTCACAAAGCAGCAAACTTCACATGTAAAATGTTTCCGGTGAGACAACATTCAAAAACTAATAAAATATTTTTTTAATCGTATGAATTTCTAAGGCTTTACTTTCATAACACATAGTGACTGTAGCCAGAAATGGTCCACATTCTCTGATATCAGTGCATGTTTCACTCAGGAAGATCATGGATGATGCACACCCTCCAACCTTCAGCTGTAGTGTAAGTATTCATCAGCTTCTGTTTAAATATCTGCTCAGTAAAAATGTGACAATGGGTTAAAGATGTGTTTTACACTGTTCAAAAATTCCACTGAGACTTGGATTTATACCAAATGGAGACTAACTCGCTCACTCTTTGGTTACCTAGCAACAACCTGTTGAGTAACTTGTCTCAGCAGCAGTTTCAGGTTTTGCCACCGTGACTTATTGTTGCTAAGAATCAGCGCAGAGTGAAAGATGTGGACTAAAAACAGGAAAGATCACAACACCGGTTTGGCAATATTTCAGATATTTAAAAAATTCCAAAAACGAATCAACAATTATCAATATCAACCGATACCATACGCTTATATCGTGATGCATTCCATTAACTGTGTGCTTGTTGGCTGAAAGATGTAATCTGCACAGATTACTCATAAATCGCTGACGTTTGACATTTTCTTGTAAGGAAAGTGGTGTCGGGGGAATCACTCCGCCAAATGACAGCCGTGGTCAGCAGCTACAGAGATAAGACCCCTGCTGCTCCCCCATCGACTCAGGATCTGCCGCCCCAGACGAGAATTGAACCAGTGTCTCTCTGAGCTGGCCACCGGCCAGTGGTCTCCCCTTGCACCACGGCCTTGGCTTTGGGTGTGTCTCCAGTCGCACGGGACAGCACAGAATAGACTATTGTTGCTCACACAAGACAGAGGGGCCGGGGGCGGCGGAGGGAAGAGGTGCTGATTCCGATGGCGGGGGACTCAAGATGGCGAGAGGAGAAATAAGCTTTCAACAAGCAGGCCGAAAAGCACACAGACAGCAACGCATGCCTTCCCTCTGCTGTTCACATGCACCTTTGATTATCCCATCACACACACACAGACACACACATCGTCTCAGTTGCAATTCAGCCTGTTTTTCCTGGTCTGGTGGTATTCGCTCAGGGACAAACATGGGGCAGCCGTGCGCTCAAACACAAGGTGTCTTTATGTAAAAACAATGGTCAGAGAAGAAAACAGACTAACTTCCTATTCCCCACCTTAGTTATGATGTAAAGGTTTGCAAACTTCTAACAGGATCTGGAAACAAGACAGGCAGTTTATGAGAGGATGTCCTGCCAAAATCAGGTGGACTCTGTTGACTAATTAGGTGATTCCTGGAGGCTACTGTCTGGGCTGGGGTTTATTTATAGGTGTCAGAGTAAAAGGGTTGGACACAAGGCTTTTTGAATTTTTTTTGTGGAAAGTGCTCAATCTGCTCACGGTCGTGCACTAATGTTTAACAGTTTCTTATGACGCTGTGCTGCAGGCATCGTTGTCATTGGTATTTTGACAGGATGGCCGATGTCTGAGATTAAATTTTACAGCTCTGTCCATAGCGAACCGGAGGGTGGAGTATATTAGAAACTTTTGCCAACCTTGTAATTAATGCAGAATTTTTGTCTTTCCTGGCGTTTTTCTTGGACAGAAGTCACATTCTTTGCACTAGGCCTTTATCCATAGGTTTTGACCTCACCATCATTGCAGAAGCTAATGCTGAGCTAGCTCTGAACTGATTCTAATCCAAACCTAAACCCCCTCTAATGCAACCAGACATCCATTGATAAACTTGAAAACTATCCAAAGGATTTATTCCAATCTAGTCTGTTAATTAAGATTTCATCTGTTAATGATGCTGTAATTAACTTGACTGGTTTTATTCTTGCAGATAAAGTGGAGTAAAAGGATTTCTTTTCATGTGCAGTCATGGATTGTTGACAGAAAGTGGAAGTGAGCCATGACCCAAAGAAGAACAAGTAGGTTCCTCTATAACCCTCTGAGACTACGACGGAAAACTCAGAGAACTTCAAATAATGTTTCCACCTTTTCAAAGTCAATCAAACCAACGGTTGAACCAGTCTTCATCACGTGTGAAGAAAAATCTCGTGACTCAGGAATTTTGCACAGGGGCTTACCTTTCTCTGACGTCAGAGACGGCAGTGAATAACCCCAAAGGAATTTCATTGTCTCTTCTGAATCGAGACGAGTGTTTGCCGAAAACATCGGCAAACAGTCATTAGTACTTAAAGGGCTCCGGTTGTCTGTCTCTTTGGGGGAGATTACTGCTTTTGTTAAGTTGAAAGACTTCATATGGAAGAAAGTATCACCCTCATCATAGCTGCAAAAACATCTTCCAATTACAGACTCTCGCCCACCTCACAGGAGATACAGCTCTAAATATGGCTTTAGTTTTTTTTTTTTTTTTAAGATGCAAGGAACCGCATACCAGTGGCAGCAATGGACACTATCTGCAGTTTTTTTTTTTTTTTTTTTGGCAACAATATCCCAAGCTTTGTCTGTCTCCAGAGGTTTGCAGTGCTTTGAGTCTTAATCATTTTCTTAAAAAAAAAAAAAACTTTTGCAGAGGATGTATTTTTGGATTAGATGCAGGAAATTCCCATCAAGCAAATGGAATGCCATGTTAATTTTTATTGCGACCGAAACTATAAGAGTTTAGTTTGCACACTCCAAACTTTCTAAGCCAATACATTGCAGCATCATAGACTTGTAAAAAATGTGAAGAAATCGAGAAACCTTTGACTAAAGGGAAAGAAAAACATTCCTCTTTCTTGGGCTGAACGTTTTGATCGATGCTTGCCAACCCCGCGGCCCCTGCTGTCGAATGTCTTGACCTTTTCATCCCTTTGGACGGCTTCAGCGCGGGGAGATGGTGTCGTGTTAGAGAAAACACTCGCAGAGATTATGTAAGAACACTGACATTTTATGGTGGGCAGCGACCTGCTTTGGTCTTTCTCTCTTATGCTTTGAGGATCAGCGAGACATTTCCTCAGTTGGACCTCGGAGGTCGGCGCCACCAGTGGCCACTGAACTGACGATGTCTTAATGTGACATCAGTGGGAAAGGCTCTTTGCGGGCATGCTGTCTGATGTGAAAGAGACCACCACGATGATTATTATCAAAGGAGAAAATCATATAATGGGGTCTGGCCTCACCAACCCCCCAGCTAAAAAACTTCTCCCACTATTTGAACTCACAAAGCTTTTTTCTCAGCCGTCTAATTCATTTATTGTAGGAATTTTATCACCACAGAGGATGTTATGATGTCAGCATCAAACATTTTATTGAAACAGTGAATATAGACATTTTTGAAAATGCGTGACATGTACAATGGACAAAGAATTTTACAGTAGTTTAAACTGAGCCAAGGCTTTTATTACAGACAGAGCAAAACAGCAAGAGATATTATTGGTGGTTTTGTGATGTTTTGCTCTTAGAAAACCAGTAGTTTTATTTCACACGAACAAATATTCCAACCAAACTTCAATGTGAGCTGTACAACTTTAAATAGCAGAGTTACTGGAACAAAATATGATGATGTGTGCTGGGGGGAAAAAATCACTTTCTGAAATGTTTAAAACCTATTTTCAATGTCAGTCAAGTGCAAAAACGCATCTTAAAAGGTACCTCTTGTTTTATTTCCTGTTTATTGTTACATCCTTCTTTTTTAAGTGTCTTTGCATAAAATGATCAGCCAAATGCAAAAACGCATGCCTCTCTATCAGCCTGCCTCTAGTTTCCATAGTAACCAGCACTCAGGCTGGTCGTTGGTGGCAATTCCCACAACATCTACGCTTCAGGTTTTAACCAGAGATCCACAGATCGCACTACAGGGGACATTTCCCCATCCTTTGGACAACCAGTGCCCATTTTGACAGATTAAGATTTCTCCTTAAAAACTACAACATGAGAAGAAGTATTCAAATTCATCCTGTCCCCAAAGAAACGGACTTTAAGAGAAAAAAAAGCAGTTCAGTTGATTTGGACACCCAGCCCTGCTCTTCAAACGCATTGCATGCTGCACAATCTCCACAACTCAGCTCAGATTTTTCCTGAGTCAACTCATCTTCCATGTACACTGAAAATGATCTCGGCTTCTTTTAAAAGCCCCAAAGCTCCATCACCATCACAGCACATGCAGCCAAGACTGAATATACTTTTCTTGGAGCAAGACTCATTCTCAAGAGAGTTGTTCTGAAAGTTTCTCAGGAGAGTGTTCACTAGTGATATCACTCTAAATATTTAATTTATTCAAATCCCTGAGGCAATACTGCTTTTAAAAGCTCCCAGCCTGGTTCATTACTCAAATCATGGGTAAGACTGCTGACCTGACTGCTGTCCAGAAGGCCATCATTGACACCCTCAGGCAAGAGGTTAAGACAGAAAGAAATTTCTGAAGCAATTGGCTGTTTGCAGAGTGTTGTGTCAAGGCACCTCAGTGGGAAGGAAAAAGTGTGGCAGAAAACGCTGCACAACGAGAAGAGGTGACCGGACCCTGAGGAAGATTGTGGAGAAGGGCCGATTCCAGACCTTGGGAGACCTGCGGAAGCAGTGGACTGAGTCTGGAGTAGAAACATTCAGAGCAACCGTGCTCAGGCGTGTGCAGGAAATGGGCTACAGGTGCTGCATTCCCCAGGTCAAGCCACTTTTGAACCAGAAACAGCGGCAGATGCGCCTGACCTGGGCTACAGAGAAGCAGCACCTCAGTGGTCCAAAGTACTTTTTTTGGATGAAAGCAAATTTTGCATGTCATTCAGAAATCAAGGTGCCAGAGTCTGGAGGAAGACTGGGGAGAAGGAAATGTCAAAATGCCAGAAGTCCTGTGTCAAGTAGCCACAGTCAGTGGCTACTTGACACAGGACTTCTGGCATTTTGACATTTTGTTTGGGCTTCCATAACACCTCAGCAGTACCACAGGCTGATTGCCTCCATGTCACGCCGCATTGAAGGCTACAAATGGATTCCCGACCAAGTATCGAGTGCATAACTGAACATAACACTTTTCTTTTATTGGTCAGATGAAATATGCTAATTTTCTGAGATAGGAATTTTGGGTTTTCATGAGTTGTATGGCAAAATCATCAGTATTAAAACAATTAAAGACCTGAAATATTTCAGTTGGTGTGCAATCTTTATGACAGTTTAATTTTTATTATTACATTATGGAAAATAATGAACTAAAACTGAAAACAACACATTGCCCCCCTTCTCTTAATAAGCTCAACTACTTTCACTGAAAGTCTCTGAGGGTTGCAGCTTGAGTTGAGTACTTCCATCGCATTGTTTTAAATCGAGCACATCTGATGACAAATGGCATTTGAACTCTCAAAATATTTAGTCTAATTTGTGCGTTTGGAGTTGTTTTGTCTGTCAAACGGACACAGTTAATTGGGCACCCCACCGGAGACGTCCGATGAGCACTCCGGTCCGGTCCGGTCCGGTCCGGTCCGACGCATGGATCCGTCCATGGGAAACCTGACGTCAAAGAAGTTCCACCTTCCCAGTATGTATAGGTAACCTTTCTACCTCCCCCTTCTCGCGTCTTGAGCTTGCATTTTCATATTTCGCTGGTATTTCCGGATGGCTCCCACATTTGCAAAATAAAGGCCATCGGAGTAGTCATTATAAGGCTGAACAATAATAACTGGAGGAACTGAATAAAAGCCTGGAGAGGCTTGTTGACCTTTCGGAGCTAAACTGGTCCTGGCTTCTGTCTGTGCACCGCTGAGCCCATTGTGTTCCCAGACCTTATCATTGTGTTGCAGTTTCCTTTCCGTCGCTGCGTGCGCGCACGTGCGCATGTGTGAGAGGCTACGCGCGCGCCAGGACCGTCCTGTGTATATGTATGTATAGAGCATGCGCGGCCCGATCCGCCGTACTACAAAGGCACAAAGGCTCGAAGTGATGTGTGCTGCTTTCACACTTTGAGGGACTCACACAAAGGCAAAAGGCTCCGTGGAAAACTTTTATCTGGGAAGGCGACGGCGATGACTTTGGTTTCTTCAATGAGCGATTGAAATTAGCTTCTGCCTCGCATGCAAAAATGGCTGCCTGTGGTGGAGAACTGGAAGCTATAAGCAAGCAATGGAGAATATGATTATCAATCAATATGCAACTCTGCTGTGTTCCCACTGACCTTGTAATTGTGCAAATTGGAATTACAAAATAAATTTGCTTTATGTAAATGTGCTAATTAAAAGAAAAAAACCTAACAACCCCCCCATGTTTTGAGATAAATGAGATGAGGTTTTTTTTGTTTGTTTGTTTGTTTTTGGCTTTTTTGGGGCTGTACCAAATGCATAGTATTTTTCACAAAACTGCAGTGGACACACTTTTTCCGCACCTTGAGTCGTGTGATTAACAACCAGGATGTTACTACTGCCGGAAAAGACGAAGAACAGGACAGGAAGTGGTGGGAGGACAATGTTTTTTGACATTAGCAGAACACGAATAAAATATTGCACACATTTGTAATGAAAGCACAGCTAGTGTGCTTAGAGATATGGCACTGTTACAATTCACTATAATTCTCCTTTGGGGGAAGAAAAAACCCCAAACCAAAACAAAAAACATGTGCTAACAATTTTTGCATTAAGGATGGTAGCTTATCTGTGAAAAATAAAGACTAAGTTATTTGACAATGTATGGGAATCCTTTACCAGCTGTGCCACTGTTATCCACTATTTAAAAAAAACAAGGGTGATAATAGAATATATATAAACTTCACTGTTAAATTACAAATGATGGAAGAGACTGCTTGGTGTTTTGTAGCTAATAAAATAGAACTGAATTTACTTTATTTTTATTGATCCCACAGGGGAAACTGTGTACTTGTTCACAAGCTACTCCATTCAACGGGTTAATTATTAGCAAATACAAATATAACCATAAGCAATATAAAATGTATTAAAATATATACATGAATGTTATATTATGAGTCATTTAAATACAATCTAAACATAGAATAAAAATAAAATAAAATATTTATAATAGTATAAATAGTATTTATTATTATTTAAGTTTGTATTTAGATTGATGTTTTTATATGTCTGGGAAATTCATTTCATTTATTTATTTTTTACCCAACTCATTTTTGAACTATTTGAATTTTCCTGGTTAGACTGATATGTTATACATCTGGGAAATTTTATTTATGTATTTAATTAATTCTTTACTGAATTACTGGCCTTGTTTGAGAGAATAATGTTGCGGTGACAATACTGCTAACGTGCAAAATCATGCACTGGAATGTATGCACTGTATGTGACATGTTTAAAGGAAAATGTTAACAGAAATATTGGGGATGAAAAAGAGAGCTGGAAAAGTGAAACCCTGAATGCACCATAAATATAATGAAGTCAGAGACGCTGGAACTAGATAAGAACTGGAACGGCCCAGTCAAAGTCGAGCACTATACTAAATTAACAATTTGTGGATCAAGTTGAAAATCCATGTAAACGACTCTCCTCCTGACAGTTAAATGAGCAGGAATATCTGTCTCTGGCATGTAAAGCTTGTTTAGACCTACCCCCCCAAAAAATGCACCTCTATTTGTAATGACAGATAATTCCAGAAAGTAATCTTTGCCACGCTACACTTTTCATATTCTTGTTGAATTCCCGCTTGTAACCCTCCATCCGTCTCACGTTTATCCGCTGCTGTGTCTTTGTCTGTCTGGCAAACATCCCAACAAAACTCTTAAATGTTTGAAGAAGCAAACAAAAAAACTTTCGATGCACATGCATGCGCATTTCTGCGGCGTTTCTGTGCAACAGTAGGGATTTCTTTTCACATCTCAGTCAGCCCTGCTGCTAAATGCCACGGAGGATAGGAGGCTTTGCAACACAGGGGCCCATTCATGGAAGTCAAGAGCTGACGATAGCTACAAAGTATTACTACAACTCAGGAATGAGTGATGAGTTCTGCCTCCTCCCAAACTCTCTCCAGCAGAAAGAGGGAGAAAAACCAAAAACCCCCGAATGAGAAACCCCGCTGCCTCCACCTGCTGCCCCCACTCCTCCGTCCCTCCATCCCTCCTTCCTCATCGGACGGGGGAAGGAGAAAGGAGCCCTATGATGTCACCGGACGCTCTGTTCTCCAGGACAATACACCCACACCTTCGGGACTTTCCCTACCCTGGCAACAGGGGGAGCTGTTGTGTCCTGGTGGCATGTGTGAAGTGACTCATTGCCTCCTTTAGCCCACGCAGCATACACACACACACACACACACACAGTAGCTTTCACAAAACACTCAGATACATAGATCACTGGTATGAATGCACAGGCAGAAGAAGCTCAATCTGCAAGGCACCCTGTGCTTTCAGATCAATACACAACACCCTTCATTATTATTGGTACACTTTGTTAAAATGTGTAAAATTCATCCAGCAGTGGGAAAACTGGAAAAAATAAGCTCTAAATGGGAAACATTTACTAAGTGGGAAGAAAATCCCACATTAGGAAGCAAAAATCCCACGTGCCACTTTGAAAAGCGGCACGTGTCAACCAAAACCCAGGCATATCTGTAATAAACGTCGATCAGAGAGTCTAAGGTTGTAACATGTGATCCAATGCCATCCACATTTATCCTGGCCACTCTTCAATACGGGGAAAACAAGAGCACATAGCATTGAAATAAGGCAGGTGTTTGGACAAGGCTGAGTTCTGTCATGCAGGTTAAGAAAAATATTTAAAGTTGATCAGCAAATTTTACATAATCTTTACCAAAATTATTAGGAGCCATGTTGTTTAAGGTCCAAAGAGTCATTGCGACTTCAGAACCGATGAGTTTGGAGTTCTAGTCGCTTTTTCTTCACGCATATTTGGGTAAACATTCTTTTTGTGACGTGCCCAACACCTGTAATATGATTGGTCAGAAATTTGAAGTGGGTGTGGCTAACACGCTGGGAGGTTTTGCGGTGGGCGGGGCCTCCCGGGGCTTCGCAGGAGTCCTGCGCTCAACGTCCTGTGAAGTACGAAGTAAGCTGGCCAGAAGCAGCTTTCTTTTTCCATCTAGAATGTTCTTGCAGAGCAAACGAGCCATAAGAATCAAAGCCTTGGTGTTTTAACAACTTGTACGTTTACAGATAATTTCATTTTGAAGAAAAAAGGTTAGAATTTCTGAATCAATTGGACACTTTTGAGTGAAATTAGGAGGAACAAGATGCTAAAACGAAAAAAAAAAATCTAAATATCTTCACATCCACTGCTACATGCTTTTTCTCAGGTTCCTATCCATTAGCTATTGTTCCTTACACATTTTCCACACATTTTGATATCCTGGACCTCGTTAGAGACAAACCGCCCGGCTGACGGTGGGACGCTGCCAAGATCTATGGCTGATGGGGGCCGATAAGGGAGTTTCTACAACAAACTACCTCTGGCCATCAAAGCTATCCTACCATTGTTCCCTCAGGCGGAGGAAACCAGGTTTGTTGTGTTATTGTTGGAAGTGGGAGAAAGAAGGAGGGAGCTGGGATCGGTGCGCATCCATGCGCGTGCGAGGCGGCGTGACGCACCGTCAGCCTCGGTTGTTTGTGTCTGTTCTCGTGTCCGTTTTGCTCACTCGCTCTGTCTGCGCCTCAAGTGTGTCACAGGTCAGCCATCAGCGCGAGCGCTACCTGAGTCGGAGCGGAACACGAGCTTAAGGCCCAGGGCAGGAAAACACCTGGGAGCCGAAGGAGAACAAACAAATCCAGAGGAGGAAAGAGGAAGACGACGCAGGATGAGGAGGGGAGTTTAGCCGAGGGAGAGAGGGGAAGAGCAGAAAGCGTTTTAAGCCGTGCGGAGTCCAGGAAGAAGGCGAGGGGGTCGGAGGGGGAGAGGAAAGATCCGGTTTAAGCGTCAGACTAACGAGGCTGTGCGAAAATGTAGCTGATTCCTTATTTTTCCGAGTTAACAGGTCGTTCAGTGGCTATTGAGCAACTCTCCCAAATCCTGACCTGCTCAATTTTATGCTGAACCTTCAAAAAATATATATCACTTAGTGAAAATCAACTCTGGTTCTTAGTCCTTGGTTGGGTGTGGTGCTTTATTAAACATGGCGGATTGATTGAGCCTAAATAGACTAAGCACGGAAGACCGCGGTGGATTCTGGGGGCGGGGGGAGATGGACAGATTGAGCTATTTAGTCCAGAATGGCAAGAAATATGTTAAGAGGAGTCAAGGTGAGGCCTTTAAAACAAAGAACACTGTACCAACTATCAAGCATAGCGGTGGCAATGTCATGCTGTGGGGCTGTTTTGCATTACACAAAGTGGATGAGAGAAGAGGAAGACTCCCTGTAGCTTCATCCATAACAACGCTGGTTGATAAATCTTTCACTTTCAACACCAAGGCGTGGTAATGGCTTATTTTTTAATATTACAAGGAAATACGTGAACCTTTTCACAAAAAATATTAACTTTTCATTACAATTTTAAAATACCATGACATAAACCAGTGTTATTCTTCTTCATTAATTTCATTCTGTCAGTGATTTGAATTTAGGACGACAGCAGTTTTCCATATCTTGGGAAATGACTACCAAATTAAGACTTCAGGCACCGTCATTGTTATCTCGTCTAATTTTCTATCTCAATGTATTTGTTTAGTTGTTGTTAAGGTTTTTCTGATTGGTCACTAAGGCTGTACAATTGATTAACAATAATCCTTATTTTGAAGATACTCTTGTCTCTTTACCTCTACACCATATCCGTACCGTTCTCCATGGCAACCTGACCCCAGGTCTACCTCACCTGTCGTCCAATGAGCGCTGGAGATCAGTGTCGGCGTCTTTTGCCGCCTTTCGCCACCTTTCACCACCTTGTCATTTCTTTTTTCAACCTGAAGTCTAGAGAAGTCTGATCAGGTTGTTGTTTTTTTCATCGTTGTGAAGAACGATGAGATATGTCTCTTCTCTAACCAAACACATTGGATCTAACATTTTTCTGATTGGATGCTCTGCTTTACACTTAAATCTTGCCCCCAAAGTGTCGGATTGTGTCTTTCTGGACATCTCGGCTGTAGTTCTGAATAGATGAATAACCATTTTTCCAAGTCCTTCCACAAGCTAGTTCACATTGTGAACGCCCCTTCCTCAGAAACAAGGCATAGAGGGCCCGGGGCCACTGCAGCTGCTCAGACAAAAACATCCCCGACACAGAACCGGGCCAATCCAAAGTTTCTTCCCACTCTGTCTCTGCAGATGGCATTGTTTCCAGACACAATTTTCATTGTATCTAGAGTAGGAGGCGATGGAAATCGCTGGTGCCACAGACGCCAAACGTGTTTGTCCTCAGCGACCCCCAGCAGCAGCAGCAGCTGAGGATCAGCTGCAGGTCTTCTTGCAGGCATATGCCAGCCTCCTCGCCCTCCTAAACCCGACCTGGCCCCTCCCGCTCTCGTCTTCTGGGAGGTAAAGCCTGGATTTCCCCGTTTCCACTCTCTCTAGCTCTTTAACAGCTCGCGCCTTGCTCTCACCCTCTCATTTAACGCCACTCCTCTCATTTCCTCTCCTCCTCCTGTTAAACCATTAGGCTCCTTTCAGCAAAAGATTCTTCCTTTTTTTTCCTCTACCTGTGCCACTACAATGGACCTGACCCAACAGAACATGCATCAACCAGTTTCTCCTTTTTTTTTTTTTCTTTAAACATACTCCCATAATTCCCACTGATGCATTAATAAAACATAGTTGAGTCTTCATTTGTCGAAGAATACCTAAAGCTGGTGCAATAATGGCAGAATGAAGCTGCATGTGTGCTTGGGCCGCAGGTGGTTATTAAAACATACACGCACGCACACACACACACACACACACACACACACACACACACACACACAAACACACACACACAGACGTATATAAGTGCAGAATTATCCCAGAATGCTGGCGTGGAAATTCCTTTGAGGAGCTCCGCGAGACTGTGCCGAGAAGGTGACGTTTGGGTGATTTATTGCACTCCAGAGTTTTACTGAGCAGCTGCATCACGGCAACTCAACAAAGATCACCGCCTCCAAATTACACGACAGTCAACTGAGGGTTCGTTACATTAATTACCTGAGACATCCTGAGCTGATTTTTTTTTGCCTACTGTAGTTTCCATTCAGTAGATAAATTTCCTGAACGTACAAAGTGTCAGCAAATGAAGGCAAGTCGAGCGAAAACGCTACACGACTTGATTTATTTCAAGCTTGTCATCTCAGTTAGCCGGATGGCTGACGCCACATTTATTACCCACAGCTAAGTGCTTTTGCCATTTGGACCACACTCCATCTTCTCCTATAATATGCCACAAGGTTGCATTATACAGAATGAGACTCACTGCACCGTCTCTATACATCATAGAGTCCTGGATCGTCTCTTATGTTTTCTTCTTTTACTCTCGTCTATAGACTTCAGGCCAGTGGACTGAAATAACCCAGTGTTTTTCTTTTGTTTTTTGGTAGAAATCACCACATTTTTATCAAAACTCTGCTGTTGCAGTTTGTGGTGCCAGGAAAACTATCCCACAGCTTCACAGTTCCTCCACTGTACTGTGTAAAAGCTGCGTTAACATCATCTTCAGGGATGGGCAGAAGAAGAAAGTCCAAACATACTTGGACTTTCTCGTTTTATCTCTTTTTTAGAGATAAAACTCTAAAAAAGAGTTTTATCTCTTTTTTAAGAGATAAAACATCAGAATAATTTGCACTATGACCTCATGGTGCAAGGTCAGAAACCATTTAACTCAACCGATAACAGCATTAAATTTTGATTTAAATGTGACGAACAAGTCAATGCATATCCCCAGTGTTGTTGACAGAGAGTCACATGGCATCACTAACACATTTACACATTTCATGTTTGTTTTTATCTTTTATTTTTCTGACAAAATGAATTAAATTAATCAAACATATAAAAACACACATTTGGACATCAGGACAAAAGATGTCACTCATCTTTCCTGAGACGCAGACCACCTCACCTCTCTGATTCTCGTACAGTTAAGCAGACATCACATGTTTACGTTTGTGATGGTAGGACAGAAAGTTATTTTCTGTCCGACCCTTCACTCCTGCATAACTAATTGGCATAAAAATAGCGCCAAAAGACGTTTAAGGATATGAGATGTCAGTTTTCTGCAACAGTTTAACACCTGAGGGATTATTTCTCCGTCCTCCTCACTCTGTATGCTTTGACAAAACACAAACATGAGTTCCCATCCATCTTCGTTCGCCACAGTTACAGTTATTATGAACTTTTTGAAATGATTGCTCTCACTGTGGGCTCAGCACCTCTGACTGAGAGCAAGTCTTACACAAACAGCATGTTCTCTGGATTTCACAGTTTGGAAGAATGGCCAAAAGAAATACATTGCAAACAAAAAAAATCCCATGGATTTCACATGTGACCGGGTACTTAGTTCATGTGATCCACGGTTTCTTTAACATGTGATCATGTTTCACATGTGCACCAAATGTGATCAGATCTTTTTCCCATGTGAAGATCAGGTGGTTGTACTGAATATGTGAATAAATATCTCATTAATTTTACATCACATGTGAAACCGTTGTATCACATAAAAAGTGCACATGTAATTCACACAAATGTTCACATGTGAATTATGTGAAACATGCATGATTTTGGAAGGCTTTGTGGTAAAAACCCAAGTGAAACATGTGAATCACATGTTCTGACATGTGAAATCCATGCGAGAACATGTGAATCCCCTGGATTTTTACCACAAAAACGTTCCAAATCCACATGTAAACGTGTTTTTACATGTGTCTCACATCATTCACATTTGGACATTTGTGTGAACCACATCTGCTGTTTCACATGTGATTTTTCACATGTGAATTTCATGGAATTGTGTTTCAGATGCTTTTATTTTCTCTGTCAACATGGGATTTATGTTCCCAAATGAAGAAATGTACTGATGTACTGAGTCTTTTTTTTATAATTCTGCTGCAGTAAAAGATGAATTTATATGCACCTCCTTACTAGAGCTTCCAGTTTTGTTAACTGATAAATCTGCATTTCCTTTTTTTAATGTCAGATAACTGTACAAAGAACAGTTAGATGTCTTTTCTTTTTTTTTTTAGCGCCTCTCCAATCCGCTGTGTCATTCACGGCTGCTGCAAACGACAGTCACACATCTCCACTTTTTCCTTTTCTTTATTTTTAGTAAGCACTTTGAATTACTTCAAAAAGGGAAGTGCGCCCCGTTCCCACACTGATTTTTTTGTAACGGCCCTGTGGGCCAATTTCATGACAACATATGAACCTTTTCGATTTGGTCGTCTCAGAAACAATGACCTGTTCTCTGTGTCAGGATGTGAACGTACACACAATGGGCAGCTGTGGAAAAAAGCGTAGTTATTACTGAAGGAATCCTTTTGCAGTTGGTCTGAAATCTTAATTACCTTTTTCTTCTTTTTTTAAGTTTTGTAAGTTTGCTCTGCCATAGAATAATTAAGCTCGAACACGATGAATTACAATGATTCGATGCAGCTTGTCGTGTTGAATGTGACATCTCAAAGCGAGTCTTTAGCTTGTGTTAAAAAGTGAACCCTCACTCTCTCCCTTCGTGACCCCCGGATCGTGAGCGGAGCCGTCACACACCCTGAGCGCACACACACTCCTGATACTGAACGGAATAACAGATGATGGACCGTATGTCACATGCACAACATCTTCAGGAAGTAACCTTGTAAACAGGAATGACTGGGAGGAGGCTCACATGAAAACACACATGCTCAGGCATTCGGCTTCAGACTGACAAATACACCTGTACTCCAGCCCTGTTTCCCCTTTACTATTTCTGGAAGAGTTATTCTGAAATAGACTTGGTGGTTTTGCCTGGAAACTCTACTTTTAGTTTATTTATTTTATTTTTTTTTTTTTGGAGGGGGGTGGTGGGGGGGGGGGGTCAGGACTTCTGATCTCACATTGAAATAGAGTTTAAAAATTATTCTGACTTTATTCTGAAGAGATCAGAACATGATACTTGGTCTCAACTTGTCCAGATGAAAAGCTGAAAAGTGTGGCATGCATTACTCTGAAAGCCCTAAATAAAACTGTTCTATTCGTGTTCCTAAAACAAATTTAGTTGAAATGCTAACCTACCAAAACATGGCCGTCCACTGAACCCGGCGCTTTAGGCAACAAGAGCTTTAACAAGAGAAGGAGCAGATAACCGTATTTTAACTCTGGAGGAGCTGCAGAGATTCACATCTCATGAAAAAGTTGCAAAAAGAATAAAGTCATAGCTCTTCCTGGTTAAGGTTTAATACAAGCAAACTTGTGGGAAAAGATGCTCACTTGAGATCAGAACTGAGCTTTCTAAGCCTGCAAGTAAAATGACAGAAAAGTTGGTCACAGCTAATGCACTGTAAAAAAAACAACTATTTACAGCAATGTACAGTAAAATACAGGTGGTAGTTGCCAGAATTTTACTGTATAAATATGAATTTGACCGTATTTATACTTTAAAACCTGTATAGATACGACCACAGCTGTCGGTATTTTACTTTAATTCTACTTTAAATTAGAGAATTTTTTTTCTTTTGTTTGTTTGTTTGTTTTTACAGTGTGCAGAGAGTCACTGTACCGTTGAAACTGACTCATGGGAACAAGTGAAGTTTGTCGCAACCAACGTCCTGTGAATAGTTGTTGAAATCTTTGTGGATGCGGCAATAATGTAAACGGTTTACAAATAATCCTGCTATTTATGAAGTAATCCCTCAGCTTGAAACTTTTCTGACTTCCTGTAGCAGCTAGCTTAGCTTAGCTGCAGTGCTAATGCTAGTGTTAGAATCAAGCATTTTTGCTCATGCGTGTTTAAAATCATTACACTAAAGCTGAAAGAAATAATTAAATCAACCCAAACACAGGAGAAAAACCAACAAACTCAGAGCTCAGATTAAGAACAGCACTTTTTTTTTTTGCGCGTGTACACAGTGTTATTAATTATACGTTGTGGTTGAGTACAGAAAGCTGGTGGTTTTCATTAGAGCCACTGCAGCTCAGTCCCCCTGTACAGCAGGATAGGGAGGAGAGGAATGCTGCTGTATACAGATTCCTGGAGCTGAACAAAACCATGGCATTCCTCACGGAGGTGTTTACACCCGGCAGCTTGGTGTGGTCTGTCCTCGTTCTCTCGCTCTCTGTGTCATCGCAATGTCTCGGCCAGCAAATGGTCATCCAGCAGAGTTCGAGGAAGTCTGCAAAGCAAAATACTGACAGGTAAAGAGAACATGGGTGAAGGAACCGTGTTCACACCCTTTTGCTCAATAGAAAAACAAGAATTTTTATTTGTTATAAAGAAATGTTGAAGTCTTACCAATGAAAGACCAAATTACGTTTAAATGCAAAAGTAAAAGTATCTCAGGTTTAGGAGCGATTAGGCCTATAAATTAGCCTTCAACACAACACTTGGATTTCATATGTGAATGTCCATCCTCTGCTTCTGCATCGCTTCCTTCCCCATATTGTATCGGTGCCTCTTTGTCTCAGTGGATCGCATTCAGTTGCCTCGCACTTTCTCTCTCTCTCTCTGCCACCGACAGGCCCTCACCGAGGCACGGGGGTCTTTGAGACGCCTTAATGTTCAGTTCAGGTTTGCTTGAAAACGCACCTGAGGAGAATTTCAGTGTAATTGGTTTTCAACAGGTGTGGAAGTGTTGAACTTAAACCTCTAGACTCTAGAGAAAACAGTTGTGTGCATAAATATTGTTTTATCAATTAAATCAAAGCGCTATATTACGTTAATATGAAACGAGGTTAGCTTAATGCAAAGACGCCTATTTATTTAGATTTTAACAGTTTAAAAGGGCAGCGTTATGTGTTTTCCAGCCACATGGTGTCATTTTGTTGCACCGTCAAGTAATTCAGTTACCTGATAGCGCATGTATTATATATATATATATATATATATATATATATATATATATATATATATATATATATATATATATATATATATATATATATATATGGCTTAAAAGAACTATGGCTTAAAAGAACTTTGACTTTGTCATTTAACGCCTTGAAATTGGGCCTCTGTCGATTTAAGGAACTCCTTCTCTTTCTGACTCTGTTTCCAGGAAGCCATTTCAACATTGCTTCTCAATTAACCCTTTAGCAATGTTTTTACCAGCCTTTCCCTGAGAAGCAGCTCCTATAATGAGCTCAGCTGATGCTCAGTTCCACCAGGTGTTTGCTAATTGCTGCTGGCTAGTCTGAAGGAATTGAGCAGAGCTCTCTGAGGTGGGAGCTTGGAAAATGCCTCGAAGGCAGCGCTCTTCCTGCCAAGCGTTTTGCACAGCTGAATAGTTGCCCTGGGAGATTCTTGGATTTCTCAAACAAGCGTGAAAGAATCAAGGCAACACTCCAGGTGTGTTGTTGATGAGTGAGTAACATTGTAACATTGTGTAAAACTCAAAAAAGTTGGTTTTACATAATGCTGTCCCTTTAAATGGGTAGTTTATTCAATACATTGTTGCCACGGCTTTGAGGACATTCATGATCTTGATGTAGTCCAAAACGACCTTACCTGGGAGAACACCTGTAGAGGATGCATATCAGTTGAGTCCAAGATGGTGAGTCTGAGGGTTGCTGTACAAACAAACGCCATTGTCTGTTGTTTAAACCCCGCAACACGGCGTTGCATACGATCAAACTCTCCTTCATTTTCTGACCTCATTCAGCCACATTCTTGCTTCAGAGCAACCTGAGACCCGGAGGGAACGGTCAATCTGGGAAGGGGTCAACCGATGACTTTTTGCATGATAATCCCAGAGACACGCTCTGGAGACAGACTATCCCTGCGACTAATCGGAGGGGTTGACCCCTCCTGACCAAGATGGCGTGTCGCAAGCAGCATCTCAGCCGAGATGTGGCAACACAAACAGAGTCGGTTACTGTTCTTCAACTGGAAAAAAAAAAGAGAGAGCTGACCAGATGGAGGTGGAGATGGAGATGGAGGTGGAGGGAGGGGGTTGACTTCAGCTATGTGATTGCTGCGTCAAATTGACCACTGGAGCTTTTCAGTGGAAGAGGACAAAAAAAACGAGGGATGAAATCAAATGCCGCCATTGTTGAAACGGAGGATTGGTTCAGGGTGCTGTGACCTTCACCGGATCTTCTGAAAAGCTCCTAAATGTTTGAGCGAGCGCTGTCATTTCTCACTCGGTTTGTTAACATAGAGGGCCTTCTGTCCTTGCTCTTCGTGGTTCAAGTGACGGCTGGCACAGGGCACAGAGTGTGTGTGTGTGTGTGTGTGTGTGTAGAGATATACAACAGTTGAGGTCGAGATCTCATTCATTTCCTTGAATTTAACAAGCGTGGACTTACTCTGATGGGTCACAGGAGTTCAGCTTTTTGCTTGGGGTTCAGGTGCCTCCAACATGTTTCTCTGTTTCTTATTAAGTTGTCGTCAGTAAATAAAAAGCGGGGGGCGGGGGGAAAAGTGGTTGATGGATGTCTTTCTCTCACTGGGATGGTGGTAGGATGTTACAGTCGCAGGTGTGTGTGTGTGGAGGGGAAAAAAAGAGAGAGAAAAAATCCACGTCAGGGAGATATGAATGCAGGGAAAAACCCTGCCTCTAGTCGGGAACCTGTTCTCCCCTCCTCCTCCTCCTCTTCCTCATCATCATCCCCCTCTTGCCTCTTCCTCCTCCTCTTTCCTCTCCTTAGAAACCAAACACACAGTCGTAAATCAGTCATAGTTTGAACATAAAGCAAAATCTGCATTTCTTTGTGTCAATCCAATCTTCCACTGCCAATTCTACATTTTAATTTGACCTGATTTTACATGTTTGGCTGCTTAAAAACGTACAAAAAAGTAACAACAATCCAATTAAAGTTGCATGAAAAACTCCAACTTAAAACTTAACAGCCCCTTTTTTAAAATGTGTGCAAGCAATTAGATCCACTTTTAAATATTCATGAGGAGCTACAGTCACCATTTCCCTTCACGTCACCACTACTTCCTGTGTGTTGAGCGGCGCTATAGTATCCTAAGCCAGCAAACTGCCAGTGGCCTTGGCGAAAAGTACAAATATGAAACGGGGTGTAAATATAGCTGCACAGCTCATACCGTTTCCTCCATCCAGTCTTGTTAGAAAAACAATGGCATCCTATTATTCGCCAGGGCTACGGTGAAACTGGAAGAATGGCATGCTGGAACATTCCTCATACACAGCAGATCACAGGTTTGCATGCACTGATCAGTCACTTTTGGGGTTCGGTTTTGATTTGGGACAGTTTGTTATTCTAAAAGCAAGAACCGAGTGGACCGGTTTGATTTTTATTTAGCCACACAGTGACAAAAAACAATATATACAGTATTAAGTACATGCATACCCGGTAAACATGCTTTAGAAAGTTGCACAGAGGTCTTTCAGTTAGTTTGATTTTAAAATGTTTCACCTATTCCAGATGTTGAATGTGTGTGGTATCGTTGCTCTTAACCTTCCAACTGTTGATTGTTGATTCGAGATGAAGTCCAGGGCCGACCCAAGGCATAAGCAAACCACTTGGGGCCCCAGGGTCACTAAGGGGCCCTCTCAGTGGAGCTAATTTTTTTTAAGTAATAATTTCTGTTATTATAATGACAAAAACTCACAATTTCAATATGAAGTGATTTGTTTTTACAAAAATACATATTTGATAATGTATGTAGAAATAATTATTTTATGGATAAAAATAAAAACTAAATTGCTCTTGGGGCCCCTGGGTTACAACAACGATCACACATCGGATCCAAGTCCCTTTTGAATTTGCACAATCTGTCCTTAGACCAATGCAAACAATGTACTACCTTGAATTTAACTACAGTCATGGCCAAAAGTTTTGAGAATGACACAAATATTATATTTTCACATGATCTGCTGCCCTCTGGTTTTCGTGTGTATGTCAAATGTTTTCATCACATACAGAAATACAATTGCAATCATATAATGAGTAACAAAAGCTTTTATTGACAGTTAGAATGAGTTAATGCAGCAAGTCAATATTTGCAGTGTTGATCCCTCTTCTTCAGGACCTCTGCAATTCTCCCTGGCGTGCTCTCAATCAACTTCTGGACCAAATCCTGACTGATAGCAGTCCATTCTTGCACAATCAATGCTTGCATTTTGTCAGAATTCCTAGGTTTTTGTTTGTCCACCCGTCTCTTGATGATTGACCACAAGTTTTCAATGGGATTAAGATCTGGGGAGTTTCCAGGCCATGGACACAAAATCTCTATGTTTTGTTCCCTGAGTTAGTTATCACCTTTGCTTTATGGCAAGGTGCTCCATCATGCTGGAAAAGGCATTGTCCATCAATAAACTGCTCTTGGACGGTTGGGAGAAGTTGCTCTCGGAGGACATTCTTGTACCATTCTTTATTCATGGCTGTGTTTTTAGGCAAGACTGTGAGAGCTGATTCCCTTGGCTGAGAAGCAACCCCTCACATGAATGGTTTCAGGATGCTTTACGGTTGGCATGAGACAAGACTGGTGGTAGGCTCACCTCGTCTTCTCTGAACAAGCTGTTTTCCAGATGTTCCAAACAATCGGAAAGGGGATTCATCAGAGAAAATGACTTTACCCCAGTCCTCAGCAGTCCACTCCCTGTACCTTTTGCAGAATATCGGTCTGTCCCTGATGTTTCTCCTGGAGAGAAGTGGCTTCTTGCTGCCCTCCTTGAGACCAGGCCTTGCTCCAAGAGTCTCCACCTCACAGTGCGTGCAGATGCACTCACCTTGAAGTTCTTGAACTCCTTGAAGTTCTTGATGATGTGATAGATTGTTGACTGAGGTGAAATCTTTCTAGCTGCGATACTCTTCCCTGATAGGCCATTTTTGTGCAGTGCAATAATGACTGCACGTGTTTCTTTAGAGATAACCATGGTTCACAGAAGAGAAACAACGATGCCAAGCACCAGCCTCTTTTTAAAGTGTCCAGTGGTGTCATTCTTACTTAATCATGACAGATTGATCTCCAGCCCTGTCCTAAACAACACCCACACCTGTGTTAATCACTGAAACGATGTTAGCTGGTTCTTTTAAGCAGGGCTGCAATGAAGTTGAAATATGTTTTGGGGGATAAAGTTCATTTTCTAGGAAAATATTGACTTTGCAATTAATTGCTGTTAAGTTGATCACTCGTTATAACATTCTGGAGTATATGCAAATTGCCATTAATAAAACTGAAGCAGTAGACTTTGTAAAACTTAACATTTGAATCATTCTCAAAACTTTTGGCCATGACTGAATAACATGTTTCAAACAAATTGAGGACGAATAGATATTTTGAATAATTTTTTGCCAAACTGTGTCTGATATGGATTCCTCCAGGTCCGTCTACCACATCAAAGAATCTAAACTAGTGTTGTTGTATGAACTGAGGAAAGAATAAACTCTACTCATGGAGCTTTTTGTTACAGACTTACACATCACATTGGTGAAGACAATTCTGGTGAGGAAGACTGGCATGCTCTGAAATAGATAAAGTAATTTGGGCAGTATTGCCATTTTGAACACGTTGATTCTAACCCCCAGGGATGAGGCAGGGATGTCCATGTAGCGATGTCCTTCCTAAGGTTCACCAGGAGAGGCAGATAGTTTGCTGTATAGAGATCTTTGTGACTGTGAGTAAACCAAATACCAAGGTATTTAAATTTGACAGAGCTGAATTTGAAAGGAACTGGACCCACTTGCTGCTCTTCTATTGGGGGTTCACAGGCATCACTTCACTTTTTTGAAGGCTAACCTTGTAGCCAGATATGTTTCCAAACTTTTGAAGTAAAATAAGTAACTCAGTAATACTAAACAAGGGATCTGAAATATAAAGAAGTGTATCATCAGCATATAAGGAAACTTTATGTTCAGTGCCAAACTGATTGATACCTTTAATTTCCGGGCTATTCTGGAAAGTCACTGCGAGTGGTTCAATCGCAATTGGGAATAAGAGTGGCGAGAGTGGCCACCCCTGCCTCATATCACGTTTCAATTCAAAATAACTGGATAGATTACTGTTAGTGTGTACTGCTGCCATTGGGAAGGTATATATCAGTTTCACCCATGAAACAAATTTAGGGCCGAAATTAATCATCTCCAAAGTCTTAAAGAGACAGTTCCACTCCACCCAGTCAAACGCTTTCTCAGCAAAATTAAAATCTCATCACAGTTGTGACCGGGCGGGGCGGAAGTATACAACACATTGAACAACTGCCTGATATCAAAGAAGGATTGACGATTTTTAACAAAACCCCTTCTGTTCAGGTGAGACAATTGTGGGGACAATTTGTTCGACTCGTTTCGCCAACATGTTTGTAAGAATTTTTGCATCAGTGTTTAGAAGTGATATCGGGCGATATGAACTGCAGCTCAAGGGTCTTTATACTTCTTTAAAAGCAAGGAAATTACAGCCGGACGCATTAATCTTTTCTCACCTTTAATGAAAGAAAGTAGCTATTTAAAAGCCAGAAAGTTGGTATTTTTTATATTTTTTCACATTTAATGAAATAAAGTAGCTTCCTCAAGTTAAAGGGGGAAGCTTGAGTGTAAATAAATTGAAACATGTGCAAACACAGCTTGATGGAAAAATGGATATTTAAAAAAAATAAGGTGGGCCACACTGACAATGTGGCTTCCCTTTCCCCTTTGAGACAAAGTCATACTTGCTGCGAAATCTTCGCCTCTCGCGCGCTGCAACCATTCTGCGTTTCACCTCTCACTGTGAGCCTTCAGCCGCTGCTGTCTCCTCTGTCCCCATGGTCATGGTGTCCCAGGCGGCCAGGCTGGCACCTGGCTGACAGGCGGCACGGCTGGTGGCGTGGCCTGAACCTGTAAGTGGGTTCTCTGCACTCCTCCGCCCACGCTAGTTGGCTTGTTTTTTGTTTTTGTACTTTTTCTGTTTTAGGGCGTCTTGGAGGCGTCCTTGAGGGGGCAGGCTTCACGTGTAAGCATCGGCCAATCACAATCCCCCAAAATTATTCAACTGGTTGATAAATCAGTTGGATTTACGGGTATGACAGATAATCAGATCACTTGTTGCACAACAGCAACTTGATACGACGCTGCTTGACAGTCGGTGTAGTTTTCTTTGGTTCGAAGGCATCACCTTGACTACGCCAAACAATTTTTTCCATCCACAAGGCTGAATACCGCAAACTTTGCAGCTGTGAATGTCAGTCAGGCTTGAAGTTGTTTTCGAGCAGACAGCAACCAATTGAGGCAAAGCGCCGCAATTTCTGATGATAGGAATGGTCATAAATTCAGCCAGAATTATGCTAGAAAACCAATGCAGTGTTTATAATGTGGACAAAGCAGAGAGACTGAATCACCTCTGAGTCTCTCTCAACAAAGGACCAGAAACACCTCGACGTTGTGCAAAGGGGTCATCTATCCAAATATATTTGACATGACAACTTATATGACACGATAAGTTCAACTTGTACATCCATTTTTCCACTTTTTAATAAAAAAACCTTTATTGTGTCATCACTTCTTGCTAAAAATAAAAATTGTCGGCCTCTAAAACTGAAAGTCTAAAATGAACATAAGTTCATACTGTATATTAACATAATATATTAACTGATGCTTCAGTTAGAAACAGACTTTAAGTCATTTTTAGGAAGAAAAAAAAGCCTTTCCTGCTCTTTTCCAGCTGTCTCCTAACGTAACATCGTCTGGCTGATTTTCTATTTTTGGGCCTTCAAGCAGAAATTGCTGAAACAGGGCATTGTTCAGAAATGTTCCCTTAACACGAGTGACCATCAAAGGTCAGGACTCTTAGAATAACTCCTGTGATATTTAGATACACCTTTCTCTGTCCTGATAGGTTGGCTGGAGGTGAAATGAATGGAGAGAATAATAAAAAAAGGTAATTTGCCTTAGCAACTCTCCTGCTGATGTCTCCAAGGAAGCATTTCCAATACGGATTATGAAATAGGCTGAATTTAGAGTTGCAGCTGCTTGCAAACTCATGCACTACCGCTTGAAATCCTTTGTCAAATTTTACTTTTTTCATTTTTATTTTATAATAACTAATTAACCAAAAGGATTAAACTCAATCTCCTGAGTCAATACTTTGTAGAATCACATTTTGAGGTGTGTCCAATTTTATTTTTTGTAATAAAAAACAGATTGTCCTTGGGTGCAAATGCTTTTGAAAAGTTTCAAATTTTCTATTAATAAATATAATAAGCTGGAATTTTTAGAGCTGATTAACATCCTACAATTTATCAAACTGCTGCGGTTTGTACGTTTAAATTTTAAAAAAGAAAGTCTTCAATTCCCATGGTTCATCACTATTTTATTTGGTCTCTGGTACTAACGCCAGGATTTCAAATTTTCGCTTTACAAATTCGCAAGCTTGGTGGTTCTTTTCCCCAAAACAATATAACTTTATAATATCTTTAAAATAGCAGGAATATGTCAAATATTTCCCCTTCAGAAAGGGAAATTTCTCAATATTTTTTTTTCCATCTCTAACTTCTCATGAAACGTATTTAACACACACGCTACCGTTTATTGTTATCTTAAGCAGCACGCGCTAAAGACAGCAGGACAGCAAGCACGTGCCCTCTCTCACACAAAAACAAAGCAAAAACGACTTGGTGTCGCCACAGAAATATTTTCATAAATCAAGACTGAGGGCGACTGCTGCACATCCACCGTGATGTCGCGGATTTGCAGGCGGATTGTGGCCTTTTCTTCAGGCAGGGGGCGGGAGAGAGAGAGAGAGAGAGAGAGAGAGAGAGAGAGAGAGAGAGAGAGAGAGAGAGAGAGAGAGAGAGAGAGAGAGAGAGAGAGAGATAAAAGTCTAGCATTAGGGTCTGCTGGGAGCCAACCCTTCCTCACAGCAGCAACAGCAGCACCACCGCGTAATCAGGCTGGTCCAGGGCAGAAGCCACGCAGCACTTTGCTCACTGATAAGACTCCTTGGAAGAAGTATAAGAGCGCAAACTACAACTCTGATCAGCCGCAGTACATTTTAGTAGGAGAGCTGGATTTTGGAGACGCATCACGGTTAATGGAGGATGGACTTTAGGTTGATTTTTTATTTTTTGTATCTTTAGACTATTTCTAAACTGCCCTATTTACAAAGGGATACGTTTTTTAATAGAATATTTCTTACTCTGTGTTGCTGTTCATCCGTGTGTGTTCGTGAAGTTTGGACCTTTGGCAAAGGAATGTTCCTCAGTTTGTTTTGTTTTTTAATTATTAGTTCTCTTTCTTCCATAAAACAACACGGAGCAAGGTGAATTCTTTATAAACAAGGTTAAGAGAAACATATTGGGTTAAAACCAACAACAAGAAGAAAAGAAAGCTGGAGCTTTATTATCGCTGAGGATTTACTTTCTAAAGAGGAGAAAGGAAGAGCTTGGAGCGCCTTCTCGCTCTTCTTCACTCTGCTGGCAACGGGACGGAGCTCAAGGCGCGCACAGCTCCGCGAGCCGAGCCGCTGTCCTCTTCCTCATCCTCCTCATCCTCCTCATCCTCCCCTCCGCGTGCCGAGCTGAGGAAGAGACTCGCTCGCGCCTCCATAAATGCCCGGTCCGTTGGAGAAGCTCGAGGCTGGACAGCAAGATGAGCTCGTGGGTCCAGCTGCTGCTTCTCGCGTTGCTGGCGGCGTGTGCGCGATTTGGCGTGACCGAGGTAAGAAAAATGGAAATAAAAATCACCAGTAAAAGTTCACCGACACCTGTCAGAAAACTTAGCTACACCTTAAACTTTTATATGGAGCTGTATTATTGAGATATACGATAATATATGTTAGCCCAATATTAATATTTGTCACCGCTTTCCATGTATGGCCCCAACAACCTAATGAAATAGGTTAAACTTTTTTATGTTTTGTTTTGTTTACATATACAAAATATTTAGATTTAGTGCGCCTGTTTCAACATACTCTTATAATGAAAAGTTTCCATGTGAGGTGATTTGTTCTTACATAGAACTCCCCTGATTTTCCTTTTTAGAAGGACGCTGGGATCCAAAACAGACACATCCTTGTAGTAAGAAATGTGGGAGAAATTAGAGATGGACGCTAATTTGAAGCTGTTGTCTCCACGTGGTTGGACGTGATGCGTTCAGGGTTTCTAACAAACTCCTGGATTATAATTTGGGAGTCCAGTTTGTTTTTGAATGATTGTAGGGGGGGTGAATAAGTAGTGAACCACAGAACATAAATAATTATACCTATATACACTTGAGAGAGAGAAAAAGAGAGAGCAATTAAACTAATGCGCATGTTTTTGGATGATCTGGGGAAGCTGGAGTACCCGGAACAAGACCACACAGGTGTTGGGAGAACACGCACAAAAATGCCCCGAAGTCACAAAAGTAATTGTCATCACATTGATTCGGTAGTTAGCTGTGCAACAGGAAGAGTTTATAGAGCAGGTTGGCCACCAGAGCCAGGGGAAAAACACAGGGAAACAAGAAACACATACAAAGACAAGGTAGCACAAAAGACAAGATTTCTATTTTTGTTTTCCTCATCAAGCTGCATTGAAACAGATTGAATGTAAACCTTAAGGTAATTTCGCACATACTAAAGGAGGTTCAGGTTGTTGCATGGTTCAAAATGGAGCTATAATCTCTCCTCTCTAACCCAACAATCTGGTTCTGTGTTTGGTTGATGCCACCCAGCTTATGTCCCATCAGCACAAAGAGTGTATCTGATCCAGATGTAGCACCATTGAGCTGTGACAAAAAATTAAATAGGACAACCTATTTAATTTTTTGTTTCTGTTTTCATTCAACAGTTGCTTCATTACAGCACGAATCTATAGGTGAGTTTTACTCCACAAAGCAATCAGAAAGAGAGAGAGATGGGTGAAATCTGACCATCAGCTCTGTTCAAACAGGAAACCCAAACCACACCAGGGGTCCTATGTAGGTCAAGTGAGGCTTGACCAGAAATAAAAGGAAAAACAGGCAAAAATTTCTCTGCTGATAAGGACTTGGATTTTATCAGCCATTCTGCTTCCGCTTGCAGATTTAATCTGAACCAGGCGAGTCCTCTCCACAACGATTAGCCAGTGCCACTGACCTCAAAATCTAAACTGGGCTGGAGTACAAATCAACCTAGTTGGCCATGGGAGGTGGTGCTACACACTCTGTTATCCTGGTGTAAACAAAATGAGACGCATTCATCCTGTGAATGTAAATGCGTACAGTCCACCGTCGCTTTGAGAGCCTCACAAAAAGGTAGACGTTTGATCTGTGAGGGATGACTTCAGCTTCCTGTCATCAAGGCGTCTTCTCATTTTCTGTCGTTTAGCTAGCATCACACAGAAAAGGAAATTTCAAATCTGACAGTGCTTTATGGGGGAAAGTTGCTAAAGCTTTGAGGTATACAGCCAGGAATTCCCCGGGTCTAATTTTAAAAGATCAAGGATTCGCAGCTGGGACACGAACACCACCATGCGCTCTGCAACTCAAAGAAAAATTTTGCAAACTATCTAATGTGTTCTGGGTCAAAGCTTGAAATGTTCAAAGTCGTTCTTGCACCAGACATTGAGCTGAGAGGTAAAGTGAACTGTGACAGCTGGATGAACTGAACTGCCGATCGTTTGCACACTGCTCTGTCGCGCACGTGTTGGCACGCTCTCTGGGCCTGAATGTGAAACCTCTCACATGTGCTGCGGCTGCCGCCAGCAAATTCAACCCCCATAATTATCTACGATTAGATGTTCTCCCTCCTCCTCCTCCTACTTTGGAGCTGCAGCCGCTGCCTGTACCTGGGACTATTCCGCAAGGAGATGGGATGGCGCTTCAGGCCATAACGACTGGTTTATGACACAATTCGTGTTTTTTGGGAGTGCAGGGGGTTAGATTTAGATGGCTGCTGATCTGCAGCAGAATATAGTTTGTTCTGCTGCAACAGAAGGACAATTTAGAAGAATGCCAGGTGATTGACAGAAACTGTTTATTAGACGCGTGTTAAACTGAAGGTTTCTTTTGGGAGTATCTTTACACATTTTGTCCTGGTTCAAAAATGGACCCAGATATATATTTTTGTATCCCTCCTCTGCTACATTCTCTTTTACAATGTTGCCTCACCAAATAAAATCCCTTCAACCTGAGAGAAAGTTTGGACTTCAGTGAGGATGGAGGGACTGAACTTGTAGAGTTTGGTGCGCAGACATCTCATAAAATCCACCTATAAACCAGACGTTTCATTGACATCTGCTGTCCTATTCATCCCCGTTTGCACACTCACCACAGTTAGCGCTAGGGCTGTGTAATAATATCGATTTTGCCATATATATAGATATTTTCTTTTCTAGAAAAAAAAATTGATATTCATCCACTAGTATCATAACATCTAACTGTCACCTTGCTCACTCACTGCTTGCTTCGCCGTGAGAGTGATTAGGTCATCAGGCTTAGAGTGATTCCTTCAAATGTTAAGTGTCAAGGTTAAAAAATATCAAATTATTCAGAGCAGGGTACTTAGTGCACTTTATTTACTTTACAAATGCATGTAAGCTACGGTTTGTACTGTTTCAATTAAAAGAAACATGTTTTCTCACCACTTCTTTGATTAATTTTGTCCAGCTGTCAACTTTAAGTCTGTGTCCATGTCCAACCAGAGCCAGGTATTGTGAAGTTGGTGCTCTTAATCAGTTTTCAGTTAAATTAATTCAGTCAAACTCTATAACAGTCACAAAATGTCACCAAAATCACTCTGTCCCACTAAAATCTTTCAGAAAATTGCAAGTGTATTGAATTGTATTGTTTGCTGAATATCGCAATATTATATCATATCGTGAGCAGAATATTGTGTATTGTATCGTACCGTGAGATTGTTGTATCACTACAGCCCTAGTTAGCGCGTGTTTACAATTTGTGGCAGCCCACTCCACATCGGTTTGTTTACCAGAGCCGAAGGTGTTTATTTAATATTTCCTGCTCGGACACAAATTGCAGCGACAGCAGGCACCACGGCCAACAAAAGACACACACCCTGTAATTACCGTCAGACACAATTAGCCAAGCCGGCTGGCGTGCTCCGTCGACAGAGAGGGGGAAATAATCGTGATGAGTCCTCAGGGGCATCAGTGGAGCCAGTGGAAAGGGATGCGAGTGGAATACAGCGGGCATTTCCCCTGCTGCCTCCCCGGGTAGCCAACCAATAATCGAGGGAGGAAGAGGGCGGATGTCGATGGGAGAACGGTGAGGGCAGGGCGAGAGAGAGTGCGTGTTCATGCGTGGATGGCTGCTAGCTGCTGGGATTTATTATGTTCTGGATGAAAGTAGTCTGTTACACTTTCAGCTCTGAACTCATTAAAGCTTTAATTGCAGTTGGCAGCTTGTTAAAAATTAGCTTTCCAAACCTCATTTAAGCCAAAGTTAAATTTCTCCTCTGATTCTTGTCCATTTCAGCCTCTCTCCTACTCATCTATTATCCCTCCTCTTCTCTTTTTTATCCAGATGCACCTCCCTTCTCTCATCCTCTCTCCCTATCACTCCTTCCCCCACTTCCTGACTCCTCGCCTGCTCCTTTGACCCCTAAATGTTAGCAGATGAGAGGACACAACGCCAATAGTCATTCACCCTGCTCTTAGTGGCCATTGTGTGTCTGCTTTGGTTAATTCCCCCCTCCCTTGCAGGCTGTCTCTTGCCCATTAATGACCAAGGAGGGAAGTGAAGGGGGGTTAAACCCACAGTCAAATCTCTAGAATCACAAAGTGGAGCCGTTCTGTGGTTTCTGGTGTGATACTCTGGAAATGTTTGGTTTGAGGCTTTTAAAGACAATCGTAGTCGCGGAAGTTCTGCGTTTTTTTTCCCCATTGCCTACTGAATTTTTTAATTTTTTAAGCTTATATGAGCTTCTGAATACATTCTGTCTGTTTTTCTGGTTTTGCACTAGTTGTTTGTTATTTGGGCTGATTTTTTTCCTGTTTGTGTCTGTTGAGGACCCTCTGCCTGCTGCGCTGGTGGAGCTGGTTAGAAACAGCCCCATCAACTCCATAGAGGACCTCCAGCAGCTACTGCTCACTGACTCCGTAGGTAAAGACCCAAAGCTTTTGTTTTTCTTTCTTTTCCATCTTACAGACACATGGAATCAGTTTAAATCAATTTTAAGATTAAAGAGGAAGCAAAACTCTTTAGTAATCTGGCATCGAAATCCAGTGATGCACTTAAACTGAGCAACATCCCTTGAGATCCTCCATTTTCATGTGATTTATTTTTAGATTTTTATTCAAAAACAAAATGTTTTATAAAGTTTTTGCACATCCCTGATGCATCACCTGTCAATACACACAAACAAACGGTTGGGTGCTGCTCATTTCTCCTCTCCTGTCATACTTTACTGGCTTTGATTTTTCAAAACATCACCCGCATCAAAGCATAAGAGTCATGGGACATTTCAAAATAAGAGCATACTCACAAAGCTGAACATCTTGGAATAATTATATAATTTTATTTATTAATTTTTTGATGATAGCTGCACAGTGGCGCAGTTGGTAGAGCTGTTGCCTTGCAGCAAGAAGGTTCTGGGTTCGACTCCCGGCCCCGGCCTTTCTGCATGGAGTTTGCATGTTCTCCCTGTGCATGGTGGGTTTTCTCCGGGTACTCCGGTTTCCTCCCACAGTCCAAAAACATGACTGTCAGGTTAATTGGTCTGTCTAAATTGCCCCTAGGTGTGAGTGTGTGTGTGCATGGTTGTTTGTCCTGTGTGTCTCTGTGTTGCCCTGTGACAGACTGGCGACCTGTCAAGGGCGTACCCCGCCTCTCGCCCGGAACGCCAGCTGGAGAGGCACCAGCACCTCCCGACCCCATTAAGGGACAAGGGTGTAGGAAAATGGATGGATGGATGAATTTTTTGATGATTATGTAATGTTTGTGAACATTTGGAGCCTAATTGAGTAAAAATTGGACAATTTATTTAACTAAACACACAGCATTAGTGTAGATTCATTTAAAATATTTTAGATTTTTAGTTCGGGTTGATTAAATGTAGTTGAGGTTCCATAAATAACAGATTAATGGAGTGCTGATCAGTGTCAGGATGATAAACTTGATTGTTGTGCTCTTACGGTGAGCTGACATCAGCTGGTTAATTAGTTGCTCCAGCTTCTTAGTTGTTTCTCATCTGTTGCATCTTAACTTTTAAAAAAGTTTGATCTTAGCAAGATTCACAGGTTTTCTATTGCTGGAAATGTGTCCATACCTTCCATTTTTGCAGTTTTTTTTCTTAGCCAGCTTGCAGGCAGTGCACAGCAATGGGTGGGGGAGGGGCAGCACCACATTGACTCTCTGCTCTACATAGCTGGGGAAAAAAACCACAATTACTTCTGCCCTTTCTGTACTAGGAGGAGTTTAAACTACAAAAACGTTTATATTAACTTTTATGTCTTGGCCAGGTCTTCCTCATAAAAAGATATTCAATCTCAATGGGACCGCTCCGCCCCTGGTTTCTGTGCACAGTCAGCGTTTTATTTGTCTTCTTCTAATGGGATAAATGATGTTTGTGTTGCTGTCTCAGATGAGGAGGAAGCTAACTCTGCAGCCAACGGAGGTCACAGACTTCCACGCAGCCCCGGTGAGCCAAACCTCTCTTTATTTGATTGTTGTGATCTTTTTTTTCTTTTTTTTACATATTTTTGCGTTGTTTGTCCTATGAGGAAACTCGTTATGTTGGCTAAAGAACGCTCTGCCAGTCCGTCTGGAGCTGATAAATAGTTTTTGTGACAAAGGGAAAATCTTTTCCCATTAACCTTTTTGTCATTGTTGTCATGAAGCAGAACTCAAAATTTCCAGATGTTGATCTACAACTGGCCTTTGCTAATCTTTGAATAAAGCCTACTCAGTGTTTCTGCAGTGTTCTCAGTGTTTTTTTTTATTTAACAAGGTATTTTGGTCAATTTAAGTGTAAAAAAAACATATATATGATAAATTGCAATACTATGTGGTGGAGTATATTCTTAAACAGATTTTCTGGACTATCAACAAGTGATAATTAAATTCTCCCACTTTATGGTGTATCACATTTGCTCCCTCAGACCCTCAGCCCGCCCAGCGGGCTCAATGTAAAGTTCGCACAGAAGTGGTCGAGCTCACCAGAGCCATGTTGGACCGCAGCAACGCCAACTTTCTGTTGTGGCCGCCGTGCGTGGAAGTCCAGCGCTGCTCTGGCTGCTGCAACACCAAGAGCCTGCAGTGCGTTTCCAATGCCACAAACACCAGACACCTGGAGGTAAATGAGCATGCTTTGTCATAATGATTAGTAAGTAGAAAGAGTTAAACCCAAAGTTGGTTCCTGTCCCAAACAGACTTAGATGTTCAATTATTTCCCTTTGATTTAAGACGTTTGTTTCTGATATAAATGACAGGTATCTCCCAAAAGATAATAAAACAATGAGAAAGAAGCATTCTGTTGTTACATGCAGCCTTTTCAATAATCAGTACAAAAAATGTTAGCTTTAGAGCAATTACAGTTGTTTCATGGTTGCTTTTTGCATATTTCAGCAGGTTTTTGACACTTTATCTTTGGTGATGTTGGAAGGCCTTCTTGCCGTCATCTTTAACTCCCTCTGGACTAATAGAAATTTTGAGCTTATCTGAAAGTAATTGAGAATAAGAACTGTAATTTATAGCAAAATATTTTTTGAAACTTTCTACATAAATTTAAAAATATATCAACAGGTGTTTAATTATAAAAAACCCCAAAGATTTTCTTAAAGATCACCTGACAAAAATTGAAACTAGTTTAGCTTGAGTCATCTTCCTCCAGTAAAAACTTCCACATAAAAGAGTGTTTTCCCATTAGTGCTTATACATGTTGCATTCACTGACTGGAAAAAAGTAAGATTTTTAGTTTACAGCCAACCAAACACCGACAAGGCTAGTCACTCAAAAAATGTAAAAGATTTGCTCTGCATCTTAATTCTCTGTGCTTTTCAAGTAGTTCACTCTGAGAAGCAACAAAAAAGTGCAGCTCTGGTTATTTAACCTCCATTTGTTGCCTAGCAACAGCTCCTTTTTGAGTACATAAAAGTATACATTCAAAAGCATACATTCGTCATAGCGTCCCCACAAAATGTTTTTTTCTTTTTCTTCTTGAACTCGGAGTACTGCCCAGTGACTCGTCTTTTTCTTCTCAATCTCTCCAGGTCACAAAGATCGTGTACAAAAACAAAAGACCCACTTTTGCTAAGGTTGTGGTGTCAGTTGTGGATCACGTGGATTGTACATGTCAACTTTCGCTGCGCCCCGCGGTGCTCAAGAAGAAACCCTCTCACAGGATGCACAGCCACCTGTACCGAAATCAGACCCTCGGCCCGGCACCGGCGCAAGGACAGGTACGAATTTGACTCTGCGCGTTCTCCGTCATCCGGATAAAAGGTTTAACATTAATAACCAGGGTACAGAATGCATTAATCAATTTTACTGTAATATCTGAACATCTGATGTTAGCATGAGCTCCTTTTCGCTGCTTCAGAATCTGGTGGGTGGTCTTAGATTGGGTTTGCTTCCAGCAGATGAGATCAAACTCAATCAAACAATTATCCTGCGAGTTGACGTGTGACGTAAACACCGCAGACTCTTTTACAAATCAGTGAGGCCTGAGTTTCCTTCCTACCTCCTCTGTGTGATTCATGTGAAGAAGAGGCAGCCTGGAGTTTGACTTTTATGCCTAGAAAGGTTGTCACAAAGTTGAGTGGGTGAGTAGGCGTGGAGTGGGGGGTCAACATGAGCCGTGGTCCGTTATAACCAGCAGTGATTCTGTCACTGGCTGGTTCTGCTTTGACAGCTTCATTGTGCAGGAACACATGAACAGAGGTAGCTAAAAGGCAGACTGGTCTTGCTTTGGCACTGTAGTTAAAAAATGCCTTTTGTTGGATTTCTTGACAGGTTTTGTTTCTCCTATCGGTAGAGAAAGCTGCTACTGTTAGACACCACAGTGATCAGGTGCTGGGTGGTATTAAACTGCAAGAAGTAGCAGAAAAGTGGAAATGATCTGAGTCAAAAAAAATTTCATTCTGGTTCTTGGTTCTTTTTGAACTCCAAATGACACCACAATAGTTTGTACTTTCTTAAGATAGATTTAGAACCACTTCTCTAAAATCATTAAACATTTCTCAATTTTTAGATTCTTTAAAATAGCAGTTCTCAACGTGGGCGGTACCGCCCCCAAGGGGGCGCTGGAGGACATTTTTACAAAAGGGGGGCCCTGGGATGTCTTTGGGGGTCGTTTGGTCAAAGGTAAACTTTACACCTTAAATGCACAACATTACCAGTTTAAACTTTGAGCAACTCGGTAAAACTGTATTTTGTAACATTAAATCATGCTAGGCTGCAACTGTTTCGATGGCAGCTCTTCTTCTATTTAGTGTTTGTAGCTTCTGTTAGCTTCTTGGCACAGCTCCGTTCTCCTGCCACTGGTAGCTAAAATCACGATACCCTCACTGTGTATCCCTCTAAAAAATGAACCCATTTAAATAAAGAAATCCTTCCATGGGTGATACCACGATAGAGAGCGTTCATTTTATAGCGTTAACACCGGAGCTGTAAGTGGTCCGGTATGAAACGGTGTGATAGAACAACTTAGCACTTTTAAATTTTAATAATCAGAATGCAGAAATTGTTTCCGTTGTTTTAAAAGGTTTATGTCAGTCTGCCTTTTCCCCATCGATATGCTTCCTGACCGCCCTGCATCCTAGGAGCTTAAAAAAAAGACGCACACATCGCACAAAACTCTGAAACAGGAGAAGCGGGTCATAAAACTGAGCGACGAACTAGATGTGAATTATGGCATAAAAACAGAGAATCCGATGCTGAACAGTGAAAAATCAACACATGATGTGAAACACATGACGATTAGGAGGCGCAGCAGGTGATGAGTAAATATTACTGGTGGTCAATAAACGATAAAATAAATGTAGCAACAGGAAAGAAACTAAAGTGGACACAGCAATAAACTAATAGAGGATAATACTAATAAAAGAAAACTAAATAGAAATGAATGAAGAACAAAATGCAAGAATAAACTATGAAACTAAAGTGAATAAACTGGTATGGCAAGACCTTTTGATCAATAATTAATACCTTATGGCAAGAATAAATGACACTATTTCCATATAAAAGGTATGTTGTTGAAGTGCCATGGGTTTAAATTTGTTGAAACCATATCTAATACTGAGAATAAATATATCTTACAGACCATAACAGTAAAGAATTGATCACTTATTTATGTGTTTAATTAGATTTGATATATTTATTTCTAGAGCTGTTGCCTTGCAGCAAGAAGGTTCTGGGTTCGATTCCGGCCCCAGCCTTTCTGCATGGAGTTTGCATGTTCTCCCTGTGCATGTGCGGGTTTTCTCCGGGTACTCCGGTTTCCTCCCACAGTCCAAAAACATGACTGTTAGGTTAATTGGTCTCTCCAAATTGTCCCTAGGTGTGCATGGTTTTTTGTCCTGTGTGTCTCTGTGTTGCCCTGCGACAGACTGGCGACATGTCCAGAGTGAACCCGCCTCTCGCCCGGAACGTTAGCTGGAGATAGGCACCAGCAACCCTCCCGACCCCATTAAGGGACAAGGGTGTCAAGAAAATGGATGGATGGATGGATATTTATTTCTTCAATATTATTTTTCATGTCAGTGTTAATGTCATGAGGGTGATGACTCCATGACACTTTCAATTTGACTCATTAGGATTTGATTAAGAACCAGATTTGTTCTTTGTAATTACTGTCCAGTAAAACTATTAATCTATAAATCAATAGACAGGTCTATCCATCCATCCATCCATTTTCTGCTGCTTATCAGGGGTCGGGTCGCGGGGGCAGCAGCTTCAGAGGGGAGGCCCAGACTTCCCTCTCCCCAGCCACAGGTCTATATAAAGATATAATCCATGTTTCTGTCTTATATTTGTATGGCATTAAAAGGTCGTGGAACTTTTGTTTTTCCACTGAAAGCTCTGGTTTGCACAATAAATACCATGTGGGCGAAATTTTATGGATGATACTCTGATGTCCCATTCTCCTGAAGGCAGCACAGAGCTGTACCACCAGAAACCGACAGAAACACTGAAGAGAAGAAGAGCTATTTACAGTTTTATCCATGTTTTAATGTTGCAGAGCTCAGTCATTTTGCAAATAGTTCAAAGTTTAAACTGGCATTGCTGTACATCTTTTATCTGGTCATTTTGTGGAATATTTAACAACTAGAAAATGACACAAAATAAGAATATTTTTTCCACTCTGATTGGCTGCTGTTACCAATTTTAACTTGAATGTTCATTGCATTTTTTGTAGACGCCTGTGAAAATAATTTCTATTCCCATGACTCTTTTGTTCTCTGGGAAATTATTTTTGATGATAAGTACAGAAACAAGCATAAAAATCAAAACATTTACAATAGTGATAGTAATATTAATGATAAAATACTGTAATAGTCAGTGCAAAGTAGCCTGCAAATTCTTTGGTGGGGGCGGTGAGGGACCTGGATAAAGGCTAGGGGGGCGCTGGTCTGAAAAAGGTTGAGAAACACTGCTTTAAAATGAAACATAGTCGAAAGTAATTTCAGCATATCTCTATTACAAGACAGATTGTAGCTGTACTGACACTTTTCTGTTGTTTTTGCCACATTGAAAATGTACCATAACACACAACATACAATTTTTTGTCAGCATGATCCATAATATTTAGAAGTAACCAATTTAAAAAAAGAGAATGAGAAAAAGTCGAGGCGTTGTCACACTGTGTGAGTAAGAGAGCAGTCGATGTTAGACAGCTCTGCAGTTAAACAGGATTCAAAACAAAGAGTTATTGTTGTCAACTGAATTTAGCTTTTTATATTGACATTTTAGATGACTTTAGTCAGAAATGTGTTGTCTTGGTATGCACAAGGCAATACAATGAGAATCCGTTGGCACCGGTATGTCAGAAAAAAAAAACATTGCAAATTACTCAAAAACATAAAAGTTTACAGTTAAATAAGCAGACATCGTACAATTAGTATAGTTAGTATTAATCAGCATGTAATGCCTGTAGAATTAAGAGATTATCACTTAAATTCTATAATTTTGCTGTAATCTGTTGCCTTAATCAACAACCAACATGAGAAAACAAAATACTATCTTGAAGTTTCTGACAGGTTTTATTCTTCTTCTGACGCCTTATACTGAAAATAACTAACTTAATACTTTTCGCCCTGTAGTGTTTTCCATAGTGTTATTGTCACTCAAGCCCAAATTCTGACCAAAGAAACAAGCTACATTTTGACTCGGGCAATGCAGAGTGAAGCATATAGACATCTAGTTCTGTGCATCTGTGTCTGTATTTACCTCCATCTGGTGAGCTCACAGAGGACTGCATCTTGGGTTTGTGTCTGTGTACACAAAACCAACTAAGTAACCAATGCCTTTTAGTTGCATGCCCATTTGCAAAGTACAAGCAAATGCAAATAGACAAGTGTTGGATAAGAGCAATGAATTGTTACCCTCTGCTTGTTTTATGAGCTATTTGTAGAGTGAGCTTGAGAAAACAGTCACTAAACTCTTTTATTCTGTCGTTAAGGTGACGGTCCACTCCAAAGATGATCTCCACCAGCTGGATGAGCTGAAGCCAAACCAGAGGCCTCATCTGGGACATCGCTGGGATCCCAGAGGAGATGCCTTCCCTCAGCCAGGAGAAGGCTACAGCCTGGCAGGAGAAGACGTGTCTCGGTCTGAGGAGGCAGTTCTCTTCCCTTCGCACTGGGATCATAACTTCCCCAGATTTCTTGGGACCGAAGAGCAAACAGAGATGCAAGAAAATGTCGGGACGAAGAATGATGAGGTTTCTAAAGACAATGATGACAAATCCAAACCTCTTAAGAGCCACACTGCTGGACTCTCTGAGGGTGTCGCTGAGAACTCTCAAGCCATGTTGAATCCTAGCGAGGAAACCTTCATCGAGAGAGCGAGGGGCACGGTCCGATCAACCAAAGAGCCGAACCCAGAGCCTAGAGAGCCAGCAGGAAGGAGAACAAACGAGACTCCAGATGTGGAAAGGATATCGCACATCACGGAAGAGAAATTGGAGGCTGAGAGGAAAGAGCTTCTCCTCCTCCACAAGAGACTGGACGAAGAGAAGGAATTACTGCAACAGCAGAAAATGAAGCAAGAGGAGGAAGAACGGCTGAACGAGAGAGAGACGGACAGTCAGCATCTACAACATCGGAAGCATCATCATCTGCATACAACAGAACTGAAACCAGGTAAAAGAAACACATAGTAAACTTCTAGGTGACTGAAAAAACAAGGTGAAACGATACATTATTTAAATGTTGAAGGTGAGTTGGATTTTTTTTTTGCACTTTATTTCAAATCTCACAGAGACAACATCATCCATAACTACCATCCAGAAAGCACCGGCCCCGACCAGCCCCAGGCTCCCGGTTCGTCCAAACCCTCTGAGGAGAAGAATGAAGAAGAATCGCAAACTGATCAGCAAGGCAGCAATGAGAGCAATGCTCATGTAGGAGTCGGACTGAAATACAACCAGGTGAGCTCACAGAGGACTGCAACTTATAGATGGATGGATATCCTAACTAGGCACAGATCTGTGTTTTGTACAGAAATGTTTTTCTATACAGTTCCTGTTGTTTAAAGTCATTTTAACAAGATCAAGATTGTTTAAACTGGTCCTTCCCAAAGCGGATCGCTGCTCAGCTAAAGGCACATTTAGCTTTTTGGAAATATCTGACTCCTTTGATTATGTAACTATTACGTCACAACGCTTTTAAGTAACTGACTGCAGGCAAACTAACCTGACTCCTTAGCTTTCTGACATCAGCTCGTTAGACTCCAAGACTTTTTCAGTAAGGGGCAAATCAACAAAAAAAAACTATTTTATGTAACCAGTCTGTGTATCAAAATGAAAAAACTTTCAACAGAAAACATGGTTTATTTGACGGTGTGCATAAGACTGACACGACACTGTCATAAACATGACATAACACCTGTTATAAAGACGAAGGGGTCTTCATGAATGTTAGTGACTGTTGTCATAAAGTGTGATTTGGTAAATAATGACACTTTAAAGCAGTAAAAATCCATTAAAAGTGTGAACCTTTTTTGCATTACAAGTGTCATTATCTGGGCTGCTGTGGTGGCGCAGGGGCAATTCATGGCGGTGGTCGCAGGTTCGATTCCTGGCCTGGCGACATTTGCTGCATGTCTTTCCCTCTCTGATTGCCCTCTTTCCTGTTGAACTACTTTCAAATAAGGGTCAATAGAGCCAACAAAACCTAAAAAAATTAAAAGTGTCATTATCTACTGAATAGCAAAAGTCATAAACATTCACAAAGACTCCATCATCATGATTTGTGTTAAGTCATGACCCCACCAAATAAAGTGTTGCTGAGAATATTGTGTTGCATTTTTGTATGACTGTGATAATTTGACCTCCATCCATGTTAACCTTATAAATAGAACTGAGAAAGATAATGCAGATGTTGAGCATGTCTTCCCTGTTTTTACCTCCAGGGACATGTGGAGAGCACGTTGCAAGGTGGGAATTGTCCAAAGACGAAGCCAGATGATTCCTTTGGTTTAACTATTTATTTGTCTGTAACCTGGTTGTCCTGTAAGATCTCCTTGGTAACACTACTAATGACTGTCTGCTGAACCTGTAACGACTTCTGGATGGACCCCGACACAGACCGAGGACATAAAAAGGGAATACGAACAAAGGACAGACCTGCTTAGGAGAAAGCTTCCCTCATTTGACAGTTCGAAGTCCCAAAGACGGATAAAGATGCAACTGTGTGGAACCGAAGAGGCATCGCTGTACAACTGCGGAAAATAGTGCAATTTCTGTGGATCCGTGCTTAGATATCATGAAAGAGAGATGCTGCACTTCAATGTCGACAACCAAGGCTGTATGGGAGGTTTCTTTTTGGAAGAAGTTGTAATACAACTGGCAAGGTGAAACGTAAAGAATAATTGGTTAAAACGTTAACAAAAGTGGATTTAACCGTTTTGCTCAAATTGATGAGTTGTGTAATCTTTAAGACAATCATAATGAGACGGCAAAACGGGCAGAATTTTCAGAGTGACATCGATCATCAGCTCGCAAAATCAATCATAATCTCTTTTTTTCTTTAAACGTATGTAATTATATTTCACTCATTGCAAACACTGGAATAACACACACACACACACACACACACACGTGATCAGCAAACAAAATCAGCATCTAAATCGCATTGCAATCGTATTTATAACCCGACTAGTTTCCACTGTTTTGTAATCACAAACTTCAGTGTAATTTCTTTGAATTTCTATAACAGAGAAACACAAAGTAGTGCATAATTCAGAAGCAAATTGAAAGTGAAATATGATTTGCATTTTCTTTTACAAATCAAACAACATTTTTGGAAGAAAAATCTAAACCTCTGTCCATTTCCTTCCACTTAATCACTGTGCACTGCTTTGCGTTTGTCTGTCGCATAAAATGAGAATAAAGTTGATCAAAGTTTGTGGTGTTAATGTGACAAAGTGTGGAAAAACTTTTGGTGTGTGGATAATTTTGTAAGTAACCAACACAAACCCTGTTGCAGAATCAATGCTATAGATATACATGTGAACGCACTGTGCCCTATGTTTCTTATTTATTTGTCTTTACTGTTACTGTGGATTCATGTTCTATAGAAATACTACCAAGAAGACATGCTGACACTGAGATTTTCTAAAAGATTTGTGTAGATTTGTGGCTTAAAACAGAAATAAATTATTAAATGGTGCCCAAACTCGCCATGACCTCCCAGTCAGATATAAAATTTCTTAGTGCAGAAAATGTGTGAATGGTTGTTTTCTGTGTCTAAATTAGTGGAGCTGTGTGCACACGTCGACACCTCCGTTATTTATGTCAGACTTATTTCTCAAAAAAGCTTTAGAAATATGTTTTCTCAACCTTCCTCTCTGAATTGAGCATGGTAAAATTAATACATCTGCTCTCTTTAAGCTCTTCTGTAAGATGTTGCAACACATTGGTTTAAATTTCTTTGAGATGAATTCAGAAGGTCATGCCTTTAAACTTTTAAAACTTTTTTTAATGTTATTTTGGTGAATATTTTCCTTTATTTTAATGACTTGTCTAATCGTACTGCTGTGTCCAGTAATCCACCTTCAGACAAGCATCTTAAGTTATTGACAATCTTGGCCTGTGTTCTTCATGCCAATTTACAACTGTTACTGATTTCTGTTTGATTTAATATATGCAATCGTGAAAAGAGAATGTTTGCCTATTTTCATATGATTATAAGAATCTTAAATTGAGCTGGAAATCATATTTGGTTTTTGTTTTTATTTGTGTTTCATCATTTTTAATTTCATTGCAGTGACTTAATCCCAAATTAACATGCTAGGATGTAGCATCATTTTTGTAATGCTACATGTTAGCGTGTTATGTTGATGGTTTGTTTTGTTAAATATTAGCAGGAACTATCTTTAACACGATTTTCTCAATCAAACAATATTAACTGGTAGACTCTAACTTCGTGGATACTTAAATATTCTATCACAATGCAGCTAAATTCATGAAACGCAACAGTTTTTCCTCTGTATTACGGTGCACCATCCCAAATGTGGCACTATATTTTCAGTTATCCTTTCTAATCACTCATAAGTGCCTTTGTTGTTGCTGTTAGGACAAGAGATGATGACAGGATTCATACAGCCGGTTCACTTCAATGTATTCAATAGTGTCGCTGCAGACACTTAGCATAGAATTTAACCAAATCCAAAATGTCACAAATGTTCAAAAATACCTAAAATAATTCCCTTGGATGTTTCTGAAAGGTTTAAGGCTTTGGAATTATTTAAAAGTTTGTGCGTTGACCTTAACCCTTCCTGTATTTTACTTCAGAAGAACTAAACTAAATTTCATGCAGTGTTTAGGGGTCGTCATTTCAGGTTCTACCTAAAAACATTCCCACCAGAAATGGCTGTTCTGCCATGAAGTGAATGTCCGGGCGCACATTTTTTTCCCGGTTTTACTCATAAGGTTTTTAGTCCAAACTATTAGTTTGCCATTCTCTCAACATATTGATTTACTGTACACACATATGTTGAATGGAGTAGATATTTAAATGCTGACTAACTGGAGACACTGTCCAACATGTTCGCCTTCATTTGGCTCAGACACAGAAGAAAGAAACTGCCACAGCTGAAGCTATTTATAGTACAAAATAAAAAAGATGTATCGGTGCGTATTGGTTTATAAATGTATGAGCGTTTGTGAGTGTAAATGGGTGAATGTGGCTCTAGTGTAAAGCGCTTTGAGGGGTCAAAAATTATTAGATAAAGCGCTATATAAGTTCAGTTCATTTGCCATTTACCATATTATTAAAGGTCTTGTTAAAAGTCTGTGTCTCAGCCAGTACCTATATTAGATAAGAAAAAATGATAAATTCAACATATTCACTGAAAAATGGCCTTTCTGTCAAGAGAGTAGTTCATTCTGTGATCACCATGATATTTATATAGATAAATTACGGGAACTGATGCTTTCAAACCTTTCCTTCTGTTCATTACAATGATTTTCCACTCTGATTTTCACCCTAGAAACTTAGGCTTGATGAAAAATTTATTTATGTCAATGTCATTTTCAAAAAGTATTTTAAATCTCACTGGAACACATATCTTAATCAGTTCACTATGAATGTGTACTACTTTCCTGTTTTAGCGTGTTTTATTGAGAGGCCTCTTCTCGTCTTGGAAAATTGTGTTATAATTGTGTTGTGTAGTGATGAAAACTTTCAGGTTTTCTGGTTCTGAAAGGTCGTGATATATGCTCTTTAAACTTGTAGTTCACACAGCAACTTGCTTGGAGCTTCAGTATTTGAACTGCATTATTTATCTACTTGCAAACACATCTTGTATCCAGAAGCATCGCATTGAGTAACGCACTTACGTTGACCTCGTCTACTTCAACTCAGTGCTTAGTTGCAAGTGGGTTCAATAATTATTTCCTAGTGCAAAGAAAAGGAAGAGAGAGAAAAAAGTTGAGAGTGAGGAGCTGAAGGTGAACTTTGGCAAACACTCTCCTTGTAGTTTGTTTGTCACAATTACCTACTTGACTCCTTTGGCTTGAAAAGCTCCCAGTCAGCAGCTATGCACGTGAACCATCATGCCAAGAAGTCATACATCTGTCCAAATGCAATCATACGAGGAATGACTTGAAAACCTCGATACTCAGCTCAAATGGTATCTGTTCTGCATTCTGATAATCTTCTTAAATTCTCCCAAACATTTTTCCACACCGTTCAGGTACTCGACCGGCTGTGCAACTGTAAAACTCACACACTCATGATGCTTCTAAACACCAGGCTATCTCTAAATTTAGCATTGAAGTGGGATACCTGTGCTTCCATGTGTGTCTGTGCGGCTCCCCGCCTACCGACGACTTCAAACAAAGACGGTGTGGAGACGTGTTTGTTGACCGCGACAAACATAAACAGGGACCAACCTCCGCAGCAGTGAGAGAGCCTGTGAGGAAGCAGAGGCCGTGCCAAAAGACACAGGGTGGGTCATAGACGATTGACCTCAAAAGACAATCATCAAAAGATGATACGCCTTGCTAGATCAGCAACACTGGTACCTTGACATCAAACAGCCAAATACCGCAAACATTATCACACTCAATGCATTACTATAATAATGGTTGATGGTTTGTCAGTTTTTTGACAATGTCCACAAATCTTTTATATCCTCTCTGCCAACACATTACTACCTTTATTGTTTACAGTGTAGCAGGAATAAAAACGTATTTTAAAAACGTATTTTAAATAGAGATATATTAGGATCTTTTGAGGTCAGGACCTTCTCAGTTTCATGGGCCAAACGTGACAAAGGGCCATTCGAATCCTTTCAACATCATCTTCAGCTGATAGAAATAACATTGGAGTTGTGTATTGGTGTAAATCTGCCCAAGTTAAATGAAAACAAAATATCACAAGCCGTATCTTGTTTGTGAAACGATGGTGTTGAAACATGTGGTGCCCTTCAGGGAAAGAGCATCCAAGCAGCACTAAAGCAGCAAGGCGTTTCAATGAAAGATCACAGTCACAAAAGATTACACAACAAACACACCGTAGATGCAGTGGATGACACAGGAGTTGTGTTATTTAAACACACCGTGACTCGTTCGATCATCCAAACATCAATCACAATGTCTGTAATGATGTAGTCTACCTTCAAGGATATTTCTTTTCCGTGAGCCTGGTCAGGCCTGGATACCCTGATGCACAGCTGTGAGGAAACAGGAGGTTACACAAGCAACCCTACGCCTCCCAGTACTTTTATTTTCCTGTTTTTCCGCTCGACCGTCAAGTAGGACATGCCGTGCACACACACGACTGCGTAGTTACCTTCTCTTTAAGTCGAGATCCTGCGTTTTGCTCCTCAAGTCAAGCCCTTGTGTTTCAACGCACCAGATTTAAATCTCTAAAACGAGCAATAAAAAATGGAAAGGATCCATCCTTCGTCTACGGATGGAGAAACAATAACCCTTTGAAGTGAGATTAAGACGAAGAGATCTGTTTTGCTCAGAGAATTTGGGAAAAAATCCCCTTATCCTCCCTTCATTCCACTGTTGCAGTGTGAGTAAAATATGAACCAGCAGCGTGGTTGTTCTGATGACTCACAGTTGTTTGAGTCAAAGTCCCCGTCAGTCCCATCGGACAGGAAGTCGTACCGTTGAACGGGCTCGAAACACAGGAAGTTGATATCAGAATGCTTGGAATTCCAACTTCTGTTGTTTTTATGAAAAGAGATTTTGTTTTTCATGATATGAATTACGATATGGACGCGTAGCAATCCCATGCAACGACTCCCTTGGACCCTTTTCCACATTCCTTCCTGCTAAAACTACAAAATACAATGTATTTCATTGGAAAATTAAGTTGCACACCGAAACTTAAAGTGCATAATTCTGAAGTGGAAGGGAAATATTAAGTGGTGTTTTGTGTATTTTTGTAATAAACACACATAAAGGGGTTTGATAGAAACCATTCTGCTTTTACAAACAACTCTGATCCAAGTGAAGAAAATAATTACCACAGAAAGATGCCGCCACCGCTGTGTTTTACTGTAGGGGATGCCATGTTTCACAATAAGTCTGCTATGTGTGGTGGATGTAGGTTTAGTTTTTAAATACATATAGTATATAAAATTAAATTCATACCGGATTAAAAACTGTCACATCAAACCCTAATAAAATGCGCTGAAGTTTTTCATTGGAAAGAGACGAAATGTGGAAAAGTTCAAAAGGTCGGATTATTTTTGCGAGCCACTTGCACGCTCGCACATTGCTTGCTTACTGCGCTCCTGCTTCTGCCTCGAGAAACTGTCAAACCCTTGAACTTTCTGCAACCCCATTAAGCCGAACAGATGGAAAGAAAAACAGAGCAATAAATTTGAAAACACAGGGAAAATGTGTGTGGCATGGATAAAGTGAAATATACAGTACGCTGTTAAAAATGGATCCAGCAGGCATGTCCTTGGGTAAGCAGGAGCTTTATAATTTTTCCAATATTTCATACCGATAAAGGTTGCTACATATACTTTGGCACCAAATTATTCATATCCTGGCAGATGTGAGTGTATATTAATCTTCAGTTTTTAACAACTAGTTTCTACTGCCAAAGTTCTGGCAATCATTTGTCTTCAAAATGTATATTCTTTTGCTTAATCTGCTTAATTAAAATCTTAATCTGCCCGTCGTATTAATAATTTTGAGCTTGCCTTTTTTGTAACAAGCGTACTGAACGATACTTGATGTCACACAATTTGTTTAGTTATTGTCCTTGGGGAGAGTGTAGCTTTTTCTTGCTGCTACTTTGGCAAAGACTACCCTTTTACAGGTAAATTATAGCAGTTTATAGCAAATGATTAATTTGCAAATTGTCCCAATGTTAAGAAGTTAAGTAAAGCAGCTCCAAATATATTATTATAAAGGGCAGGTTAATGCAAATGAAATAAATTTACACTTTAAATAGATTCAGTCAAGAATTGAACTTTATGGCCAATACCAAATTCAGGCTAACCCACTGTCTTAAAGTTTCTCAGTTTGCATTACAAGTGTGCCCAAAACTTTATCAATGTTCCACTAATGTAAAAAAGAAAAGCGCAATTTCACAATTGCGGTATTTTTATTAAATCCAAAACACGATTAAAATCAAAGGTTAACTAGTTTGTTCACATGATGTCATTAAAAAAAAAGTGGCACCATCGTTCTCCTTCCACTTCCTGTTGTCTTCTTCATCTTTTCCTCCAGTAGTAACCTTGTGTTGTTGATCACATGACTCGTATGATGTGAAAAAACTGTTTCCTTTGCATTTTGTGAAATACACAAATTCTGATAGTCAAAAAAATACGTCATCCTACCAAAAAAAGATTTTTTTGTTTACATTGGGGTGTTTCCATTAGGCAAATTTATTTTTGTAGTTTCACTTTGTGCAATTACATCATGAAGCTAGTAATAGGAAAGGAGTAACCATTACATAATGTGATCAGAGACTTCCCTTGTCATAATTTGTATTAAATGTAGATCATATCCCCATTCCAAAAAATTATAGAACTACAGCTTTAATTTTTTGAGGCCTCCAGAGGTAATGATCTGAAACAAAATGGTTTCACTTCTGACACGGAAACAACTTCATTTTCTTTGATTATGACAGCATTCACAGTAAATATGCCAGTTTGTCTTATTAGCATGTGTTAAACTTTTATTGAAATTAAAATGCTCTGTACAGAAAATAAAATGTTTAAAAAGGTCACAGAGTCAATGTTCTGACTTTAATTCACCGTCCATCTCTTTGCTTTAGCAGTTTCATGGAGTGGCAGCTTGTTACAGTAGATCATGTTAAAGATAGACATTAATAAAAATATATATTCTTCCTGGAATATTTGTAGATATAAAAACACTTTATTTACCCTGTTAAATGTTTGGTTACATATTACTAAATTAAAATCAGTAAAGGCAATATAAAATATGTGCAACGACAACAAGATACTTTTTTTCCTCTAAAAGCTTGAGGAGCTTAAAATAAAGTAGAAGCTTACAAAAACTTAATCACTGGTTGATCCTGCTTTGTTCTTATGAAATTAGCTTGTTTTTTTTTGTTTTGTTTTCTTGCACGCAGCTGTTCATTTTGACGGTGTCGTGAAGGCTGCTGGGAGCTGGCAGTATCCAGAGTTAGCGCCCTCTTGAGGCCAGGAGGGGAGCGGCCCTGCCGTGTAATCAGACGGTTGATTTCTCGTGGTGGACCGGCTGTCAGACTGAACAGGCCGCAGTGTGGCGTTCAGGTGCTGCTGGTCCTGCTCAGGACTGTCGTACGACTTCGGGCCTGAGCTGCTGTGGGATGTGAGGCCCTCTGTGGACCTTGACAGAGTGTGGTTGGGAAGAACAAACATGAAGCACAATAGGACATAATATTACATTGACAGACTTTTAGCTTCTTACTATGTCTGTTTTGTCTACTATATTAAAATCTACATTTATCACACGCTAAGCTACTCAGCCTTGGGTCTGCTGGCTGCTGGACGTGATTTTTTTCTCTAAAATATTCCAGTAGTAAAACACAACTAAATGCTAATAAGCTGTGCTTTGATGCCATCTAGAGGTCAAATTAAAGAACTACAACTGGATCAATTCAAAACACCGTCCAGAATCACTTCTATCACTCACAGAAAAAACTCATCTTTGATTTTTGTACATTTTATTTTTAATAATTATTTTTTGTAAAAAATAAATAAATAAAAATACATAGAATTGGTAGTACACCAAACAGACACAGCTAGTTGGAATTTAGAGATTTATCTTAAATCTACACAGTACTTTCTTTTAGGCAAATCAAAAATATTTTAGATAATTTTATTAGGGATCACTGACTTGGTGTAGGTAAGAGTTGACACAAATTTCTCCTGAAAATAGATGAAAACATGCCATTCAAGTAAAATGTATGTGATTTGGACAGAAACAGGAAATTAGCATCATTCTGAACAATATTAGAGAAACTTGAACAAACTGAAGGTTGGATAAGAATAATATCTCCATTGTAAGATATTACTTCTATTTTGTAGAAACTTCTCTTCCTTTTGATAAGTATGTTTAACTTTGTCTCTATGACTCATGATGCCTCATGTCTTTTGGTAGATAATGATGTAAACCCACAAGTGAGAATAACCAGCTTGTTTTAACAGTCTCCATGGCGACGCCTCTGAATGGACCTGGACGTGCTATGCTAGCACCGCTAACAATTGGCTGTTAGCCTAATCTTGTAGAGTGAAACTGAGTTAACGTGCAAGCTAATATTCATCCAGAACAACAGCTGGTTACCATGGAGACTGAAGGCAGGCTGATGAAGAGACATTACTGACCAACTAGTGGCACCGTTTCCTCCTGCAGCGCCGCCTGCTGGTCTCCCTTACATAATACTGTTTGATTTTCTGACGCTACCTCAACTATGTCGTCACCTATAGACACGAGGAACACAATTTAATTTGACTTCATATTTTTAATAGTACAAATGAATGACTTTTCACAACATATATCAAAATATCATAGTGATAAAATTATAAACTGGTCTAGATTTTCATCATGATGAGTCAAAACAACAAAAGGTATATTATTCAAGTTTGAGTTTATGTCCATTATCTATCACTCAAGCTTAAACACATTACAACATACACAACAGAATGGTTTTGGTTATGATTTTCCCTTTTTTATATATTTACACATCTGATAAGCAGTTAGGTGCAATCATCTTGGACTCATGCAGTTGAATGTTCTGGTGTCTAATGAATGTAGTCAGTTGGAATAGAGCATACAGTCATTTTAAGGCATACATAATTTATTTATTTGTTATTGAATAAATAAATAAAATCTTGTTTGTTGCCATTTTTTGGCAGCATCATCTTTTATTATTTCTTGTCCCTAGTCTGAGTCATTCTGAAAGACAATTCAGTGAGTTCAGTTTTGTGCTAACACACTGAAAAAAAAACTTTTTGGCAAGAAACGTACAAGGTGTCCCCAGAAAACTCGCTAAGCCCAGCATTTGGCCGCATATCAGTCATTCATCCAGCTGCCGGTCATTTTTTGGGGAATAAATTGTTTGAAGTTGACAGGAAATTTGAGAATATCACTTGATAATTTTGTGTTATTGAAAGATTGGAAGATTAATGCATGAACACCAACTATAAAGTCTTAAAAACTGCAAACATTTTAAAAAGACTTAAATAAATAAGCAATGATTAGCCTGGTGGCCCACCAGGCTTATCATACACTGAGGGAAAACCTGAACATATTTTAAAATTAGCCAGTTAAATCAGACAATTTGTTACAAAAGCACAGATCATGCATTTTCATAGCCTACGTCAATACGCTGAAAGACTTTAATAGAGCCTTAAAACAATTTCTGAGGACAATTGTTAACTATACTGTACATCTTTCACAATTTAACACATTTTCCAGAGGTTGTCCTGAAATGTCGGGTAATGTAAGCCGGGTCAAAATCCCCCAGAGAGAGTTAATTTCTTTCCAGCATAAATTTACAGTCCTTGGTTGAATTTCCTAGTTATGCTGCCTTCAGTGGCTTCTTGACTTAGTTAAGGTTTCCCAAATGACTCCAACACAGTAAACATGAAGCTGTTACTGATATTTTACTGTAAAGTGAATTTCGGAGCTGTACTTTATAATCCAATCTAACAAATTGGTTTACAGAAGAAGGATATGGCAGTGAAATTATTCCTCTTTAGTCCTTTGAGTTTTATAAATTCATGGCAGAGTGAATGGCCAGTAATGGATGGATGAACCACCAGCACCACCGACTTCAGCCCCCAAAATCAAGCTGAGAATTCAACAGAAAAGACATCAACATAATGTCTCCTTTAACGTTTTAGTTTTAAATCCCAAAATTAAAAATGGAAAAAAAAACAATCGACTGCTGCAAAGGTTTTCACATCCTTAAACTTTTCCACATTTTATTCATGTCGCAAGATTTTTTTTGTTTTTATTTAAATTTTATGGACTAAACCAAATACCATATTGACAGAGGTTAGCCTGTTTGTTAGACTGTATGTTACCAAAATATGATAAATATAGTTGATATAGATGTGTGGAGAAGGAAAACCACATGTAAGGGACACAGTAAACACAGAGGAGAAGGGGATTTGCTCATATTAGATCAAAACAGTGGAGAAAAACAAATACTGTACATCACTCTGGTGAAAGATTTTGTCCAGGTTAAATGTTCTGTTCCACTGAACTTATTTTACTTATATCTAGAACATTTTCATCAATATTAAGGGATTATTTACGTAAAACAGGCTCCCCAAAAGTTAGTTTTGTCTTAATTTCAAATGTACCAGGATATTTACACTAAAAACTATGCCAAACATACTTGTTTGCTGAAGGAATTATTTCCTTAAACACGGAAGACTGATGGAGTTTTAGTTGTTATAGTGCACATTTTGTTGAGATATGCCAGGCAGGAAAAATGCTACCGTTTTATTGCGAGATTTAGAGAAGTTTGAAATAAGAAATAAAAATCTTGTTTAACTGCAGAGCTGTGTAATGTCGACTGCTCTCTTACCCACACAGTGTGAGAACACCTCGACTTTTTCTCATCCTCTATTTTTAAATTGGCTACTTTTAAGTAGCTATCTAAAAGGCAGATAGTGGGTATTTTTTATTTTTTTCACATTAAACGAAAGAAAGTAGCTATCTAAAAGGCAGATAGTGGGTATTTTTATTTTTTTCACATTTAAAAGAAAGAAAGTAGCTATCTAAAAGGCAGATAGTGGTATTTTTATTTTTTTCACATTAAAGAAAGAAATAGCTATCTAAAAGCAGATAGTGGGTATTTTTAATCTTTTTTCACATTTAAACGAAAGAAAGTAGCTATCTAAAAGCAGATAGTGGTATTTTAATTTTTTTCACATTAACGAAAGAAATTAGCTATCTAAAAGCAGATAGTGGTATTTTTAATTTTTTTCACATTAAACGAAAGAAAGTAATCTAATTAAAGGGAGAAGTGGGTATTTAAATTCAAATTTAAAAAATGTAAACTCAAGTTGAGGAAAGAATGGTAATATTTGAAAAAAAAAGCTGAGGCAACACTGGAAACCCATGCGCGGCTTCCTTTTCCCCTTTGAGACAAAGGGATACTTGCTGCAAAATCTTTGCCTCTTGCGCTGTTTCACCTCTCACTGTGAGCCTTCAGCTGCTGCTGTCTCCTCTGTCCCCATGTTCATCGTGTCCCAGGCGACCAAGCTGGCACCTGGTTGACATGCGGCACGGCTGGTGGCGTGGCCTGACCCCATAAGTGGGTTTTCCGCACCCCTACACCCACCCTGGTTGGCTTGTTTTTTTTTGTACTTTTTCTGTTCTAGGGCGTCTTGAAGCCGCCCTTAAGGGGTTAGGCTTCACGTGTAAGCATCGGCCAATCACAATCTCCCAAAATTAAGGAAATCAGTCCCAGAAATCAACTGGTTGATAAATCAGTTGGCCAATAAATGTTTCCTATTTTAAACATGTATATAATGTAAACAGCACTGCCAGAGATGCAATAAGTTTAAAGCAGGTGTGTGAATGTTCTATGATTGCACTGCTGATTGTAGCCAGTCCACATTGTTAGCAGAACTAGAGGGCCCCAAAACCATATTTTGCTTAGGGCCCCATGGAGGCTTGGGCCGGCCCTGAAGCCCTCCCACTTCAGGTTTTCTTTTACCTTTGCACGATGCCCCAAAACCCGCCGGTGTTCTGACTATGTGCGCATTACCATAAGGCTGAGGTTCCCAAACTGTGGGGCGTGCCCCCTGGGGGGGCGCCACGCCATTGCAGGGGCGTAGGGGGTGTGAGGGGGGCGTGGGAAGCTGTCTGGATTAAAAAAACAAAACATGGACGCTGTGTGCACTGGGTTTTTACCGTAGAATGCCCAACTCTCTGTTATTCCTATGTCAATTTGATACAGTAGAGGCTTCCACACTTCAATCAATCAATCAATCAATCAATCAATCAATAAAATCAAATTTTATTTGTATAGCACATTTCAGCAGGAAGGCATTTCAAAGTGCTTTACATAATTAAGTCTAAAACCTCAGAGTTTTTGCATTTTACAAGGATTCTCAAACCTAAGACATTAAAACTCGCAATTTAGCCATAAGCAACTCTAAACAGGTGGGTTTTAATTTGAGACTTAAAGGCACCCAGTGTTTCAATTGTTTTACAGTTTTCTGGAAGTTCCCATATCCGTGTCCTCTGTCACTTTTATCAGCAGTTAAAACTGTTTAATCCGTTAACATGTGGTAACCTGTTTTTCCGAGCCGCCTTTAAACGCAACATGACGCTACGACGCTCGCGCTGGGTTTACACCTGTGCGGCAGTGAAGGAGACCTGCTGCTGCTGTGCGGAGCTACACAGGTGTGTTAGAATCATGGCAGCAAACCAGCAAAACGCAAAAAACTTTTCACAGTTTTTCCGCCAAACTAACTGACTGAGTTCAGTAAAGCTGTAGGATGCAGGTAAAGTTAGCTAAAAGACGACTAGCTAATATCAATACATCACCTTAAGCTTAACAAGTCTGTAAGCTACTGATGTTGTTGTCTATGCTCAACTTCGTACATTCGCAAGCTTGGTGTTAGTTTTTCCCTAAACAATATAACTTTATAATATTTTTAAAATAGGAGGAATATGTCAAATATTTCCCCTTCAAAAAGGGAAATTTCTCGATAAATAAATAGTTTTTCCATCTCTCACTTCATTGGTAAAAAAAAGTATACTTTAGTATACTTCAAACTTACTTACATTTGTGAAAGTACACTTTAAGTATGCAAATTATTAAGTGTACTACCTATAAGTATATCTGAAGTATACTAAAAATACACTTATACCAATTTCGAAATTAGTACTTTGAACACACTTAAACATAATTGTACCAAAATACACTTTTAATATATTAAATAAATGTATACTTTAAGTGAACAAAATCTGAATTAATATGTATGAACTTTTAAGTGCCTTAATAATCTTTTACTATTTTTTAAAAATGCATACAATAAAAAAGGATAATCATGATGTAATTTTTAAGAAAGTACCCAATCAATTTTCAGATGTGTGATGTAAAAACCTTATAATCAACGGCATTAGCTCCAGTTCACACTCCAGACCAGATGGTGGCAGTATTGCACATTTTCATTTATTTAAAAAAGGCCACAAAGAGAAGAAAAAACTTGAAGCAGGGAAGATAACAGACGCTGTTCAAATTCACCATTTTTACTCGCACAATATTGCCTTAAAAGTAGAGAGGACCTTGACAATAGTTGCTAATTTAGTTAAATTCAAGCTTGTGACGTCCTAGTCCAAGTTAGACGACAACACAACGGGACAACAACCGATGGAAATGAAATGTATGTCACAAAAGGAGCCCGGGGGACGAAGGATGCTAAGTGTTGCTAGCTGGTGGTAAGTTTGCTTATTAATTATCTTCATTTTATTATAAACAGTGAGGTAAAGATATATAACTTACGTTGGTTTCTTAAATTATTATTTTATTAATTTTATTGTGACTTGTATGATTATTATTATAGTAATAATTCAGCTTCATGTTATCACTGCAGGGAGGCTGTTTGTTGCGACTTATACCTTCATTTATGAACTAACCTGGTTTTAATTAAGCTCCATAAGACAAAGAGACTTTGATATTGTGAGGTTGTTGTTCTAACTTGTTCATCAATGTTTTTATCTTCTACATATGTTTGCAGTCTACCTAACCAAATGAAGATGAAAGAGGAAGCCAGAGAAATCAGATGTTAGGAAACCTAAAGACTTTCTGTCTCAGAAGAAGCTCTGACTCCACCAGATCAACAACCAGCTCTGAGGATGAACCTCCACATCGTCTTAATGGTGTAAGCTACATTTTCAACAACAAAAACTGCTGTTACCAACACTAAGTGCTTAATAAACATGATTTGATTTAAAGGTTTTTGATTTTTCTCTTCTTGTTAATCTAACATTTATCTTCCCTTTTTTATTTGTTGTTTACTTTCAGGACCCTGTAAGTGACCTGTCCAGGGTGAACCTGCCTCTCATCTGATGGCTGCTGGAGATGGGCACCACCAGCCCCCCTCACCACCCTGCAGATCAGTGTTCAGATCATGGATGGACAGATTTTAAGGTAGTTTGTCTCCTTAAGTCCACACTTAAAACAGCTTCATAGTTAATTCCAAAATCAACTGACTCTATGACATTGCTGACCATTTTTTTTCCACTTCCAATTTAAACAGGCAAAGAAGACACCCAGAAATGTTTTTCCACCCCAGGCATCCGGTCCCAGTGATCATCAGTTCTTATGATGTCACATACATGGCGAGTCCACAACATCTTGAAATTGTAAGTATTATTTTTTATTTGCCATTTTTCTGTTCTTTTTAAATACAAATGCTTTCTCTGTTTAATTGCTCTATTGTTCTTTTTGTAGGTTTCTGTAAGGTGGAGTGAACAGGAATGTTCTGTCTGATCCTCACTGTCATGTTTTATTGTCGCACTTAAATTTTCATGTTCATGTGTTCACTTTTGATGTGTAAACTGATAATTTAAAGTTCATAAAGTTGTGAGTAAAATTGGAGAATTTTAAAATGCCTGTAATAAAAAATATTTGAATTACCTTCTGCATCTTGTGTAATTAATCTTTCCATGTAATTTTAGCCTAGAACAATGTAAGTACTGTAGCGTAGTTATGCATGTCCTGTACAAAATAGGTACGCAGGAATTAAGACTTTCACAAATAATTAAAGTTGTAGTTTATTATCAATAGCAGGAAATAAATAACAATTAATTGTAATTTAAATAAATTATTAAATTAGTATATTTAAAATATATTTGAAGTATATTTTACATATATATATATTTTTAATATAATTTTGAGACATAATTATATAATTAATAACACTCATAATATAATAATTACTGTATATCAAAATGTATTAATAAAGCTCTGAAATCCATCCATCCAGCCATCCATCCATTTTCTTACACCCTTGTCCCTTGGTGGGGTCGGGAGGTGCTGGTGCCTCTCCAGCTGGCGTTCCGGGCGAGAGGCGGGGTTCGCCCTGGACAGGTCGCCAGTCTGTCACAGGGCAACACAGAGACACACACAGGACAAGCTCTGAAATATGAAATTTAAAAAGTATACTTTAAGTACACTGTAATTATACTTGAAGTTGTTCCAAAAAATATGTGTAGTATACTAAAGTATATTATTAGTTGTATTTTTAAACAATTTAAATACTACTAATGTATACTAAGTACAAAAAAAGTTGTTCCAAAATAGCACAGTTGAAGTACATTGCTAAAGTACACTAAAGTATGTTAAAATTTAGCATACTAAAGTATCCTTTTTTTTTGTTTTTTTACCAGGGATTAATCTTTCCATGTAATTTTAGCCTAAAACAATGTAAGTACTGTAGTGTAGTTATGCATGTCATTTACAAAATAGGTACATAGGAATAAAGACGAATTAAGAGTAATTAAAATTGTAGTTATCAATAGCAAGAAATCAAAAATAAAATTATGTGTAATTTAAATACATTATTATATTAATAGTATATTTAAAATATATTTGAAGTATATTTAATATTCTATATAATTTTGAGACATAATTATATAATTGTTATAAAATTAACACTCAAAATATAATAATTATATCTAAATATAATAATAAAGCTCTGAAATATGAAATTTAAAAAGTATACTTTAAGTACACTCTAAGTATACTTGAAGTTGTTCCACAAAAGTACGTGTAGTATACTAAAGTATACTATTAGTTGTCAGTTTAAACAATTTAAATACTACTAAAGTATACTAAGTACAAAATAAGTTGTTCAAAAATAGTACAGTTGAAGTACATCGATGAAGGTATACTAAAGTATATTAAAATTTAGTATACTTTTTTTTTTTACCAGGGTTCTCCTCATGAAATGTATAAACAACACACACGCTACCATTTATTCTTAAGTAGCACGCGCTAAAGTCAGCAGGACAGCAAGCACGTGCCCTCTCTCACACAAAACAAAGCAAAAACGACTTGGTGTCGCCACAGAAATATATTCATAAATCAAGACTGAGGGCGACTGCGGCACATCCACCGTGATATCTTGAATTATTATTCTTACTAGTCAGAATGTAAATAGAGATATCTTACATTACCATTACGGATAGTCAAAATGTAGTTTTGCCTAGTCAAAATGCATTTTTAGATATCTGGAATGTAATTAAGGATAGTTAGAAGAAACCGAATTTATGTTAAAACGGCTTGCCATAGCGCATTAGGGTCTGCTGGGAGCCAACCCTTCCTCACAGCAGCAACAGCAGCACCACCGCGTAATCAGGGCAGAAGCCACGTAGCACTTTGCTCACTGATAAGACTCCTTGGAAGAAGTATAAGAGCGCAAACTACAACTCTGAGCATGAGGATTTACTTTCTAAAGAGGAGAAGGAAGAGCTTGGAGCGCCTTCTCGCTCTTCTTCACTCTGCTGGCAACGGGACGGAGCTCAAGGCGCGCACAGCTCCGCGAGCCGAGCCGCTGTCCTCTTCCTCATCCTCCTCATCCTCCTCATCCTCCCCTCCGCGTGCCGAGCTGAGGACAGAGACTCGCTCGCGCCTCCATAGATTCCCGGTCCGTTGGAGAAGCTCGAGGCTGGACAGCAAGATGAGCTCGTGGGTCCAGCTGCTGCTTCTCGCGTTGCTGGCGGCGTGTGCGCGATTTGGCGTGACTGAGGTAAGAAAAATGGAAATAAAAATCACCAGTAAAAGTTCACCGACACCTGTCAGAAAACTTAGCTACACCTTAAACTTTTATATGGAGCTGTATTATTGAGATATACGATAATATACACAGTCCAGTCACATTAATGTGACCATCTGTCGAAAGCCAGAATAACCACCTTTCGCAGAGCGAACTGCTACGAGACGTGCAGGAAGAGAGTCACTTAGGTCCCTGAAGGTCTTCTCTGGGATGTTGAGCCATGCCGACTCTAATGCCGTGGCCAGCTGCGCTAGATTACGCGGTTGAGGATCCATGGCGCGAACAACTCGATCGAGATGGTCCCACAGATGCTCGATTGGGTTTAAGTCAGGTGAGTTTGCTGGCCAGGGGAGGACGGTAAACTCATCCTGGTGCTCTTCGAACCACGCACGTACACTGGCAGCTGTATGGCACCTCGCATTGTCCTGCTGGAAGATGCCATCATCCTGAGGAAAAACAATGCGCATGTAGGGGTGGACATGGTCCGCAAGGACAGATGCGTACTTGTATTGATCCATCGTGCCTTCCACAATAATCAGTGAACCCAGAGAATGCCAGGAAAACATTCCCCAGACCATAATGCTCCCGCCTCCAGCTTGGACCGTTCCTGCAATGGTTGCAGGGTGGTTCCTTTCAGAGGTTTCACGCCTTATACGCCAACGTCCATCTGTCCGATGGAGCATAAAACGCGATTCATCTGAAAACGCTACCTGTCGCCACTCAGTGGACGTCCAGCTGCTGTACTGGCGTGCAAATTCTAGCCTTCGTCGTCGATGAACACCAGTCAGCATAGGTGCACGAACCAGGCGTCTGCTTCGGAGGCCCAGACGCAGCAATGTTCGCTGAATAGTGGTTTGGGAGACACTTGTGGTAGCCCCTTGGTTCATTTTAGTGGTCAGTTGCTCAACGGTAGCCCATCTATCTGCCCGAACGCATCTCCGCAACCGTCGTTCGCCTCTGTCATCTATGGCCCGTGGTGCACCACATTTGCCACGTCGTTGATTTTGGACAGTCCCATTTTGCCATGCACGGTACACTTTTACCACGGCGGCACGCGAACAGTTCACAAACTCAGCCGTTTCGGAAATGCTTCCACCCTTGGCCCGAAAGCCAATGATCATGCCCTTTTGGACGTCGGATAAATCGCTTCGTTTCTGCATTACGCCAACGATTGAAATGTTTTCCGAAGCCCACACACACCCTTTATATACGCTCAACTGCACTGTGCTGCCACCTGCCTTCTGTGATTGGTTATTTAACTCTGAAGTGGAAAGTACGTGGTGGTCACATTAATGTGACTGGACTGTGTATGTTAGCCCAATATTAATATTTGTCACCGCTTTCCATGTATGGCCCCAACAACCTAATGAAATAGGTTAAACTTTTTATGTTTTGTTTTGTTTATACATATAAAATATTTGGATTTAGTGCGCCTGTTTCAACATACTCTTATAATAAAAGGTTTCCATGTGAGATGGTTTGTTGTTACAGAGAACATTAATGACCAAGGAGGTTAAACCCACAGTCAAATCTCTAGAATCACAAAGTGGAGCCGTTCTGTGGTTTCTGGTGTGGTACTCTGGAAATGTTTGGGGTTTTTTTCCCCCATTGCCTACTGAATTTTCTATTTTTTAAGCACATATGAGCTTCTGAATACATTCTGTATGTTTTTCTGGTTTTGCACTAGTTGTTTGTTATTTGGGCTGATTTTTTTCCTGTTTGTGTCTGAGGAGGACCCTCTGCCTGCTGCGCTGGTGGAGCTGGTTAGAAACAGCCCCATCAACTCCATAGAGGACCTCCAGCTGCTGCTCACTCACTACGTAGGTAAAGACCCAAAGTTTTAGTTTTTCTTTCTTTTCCATCTTACAGACACATGGAATCAGTTTAAATCAATTTTAAGATTAAAGAGGAAGCAAAACTCTTTAGTAATCTGGCATCGAAATCCAGTGATGCACTTAAACTGAGCAACATCCCTGAGATCCTCCATTTTCATTTGATTTATTTTTAGATTTTTATTCAAAAACAAAATGTTTTATAAAGTTTTTGCACATCCCTGATGCATCACCTGTCAATACACACAAACAAACGGTTGGGTGCTGCTCATTTCTCCTCTCCTGTCATACTTTACTGGCTTTGATTTTTCAAAACATCACCCGCATCAAAGCATAAGAGTCATGGGACATTTCAAAATAAGAGCATACTCACAAAGCTGAACATCTTGGAATAATTATATAATTTTATTTATTAGTTTTTTGATGATTATGTAATGTTTGTGAACTTTTGGAGCCTAATTGAGTAAAAATTGGACAATTTATTTAACTAAACACACAGCATTAGTGTAGATTCATTTAAAATATTTTAGATTTTTAGTTCGGGTTGATTAAATGTAGTTGAGGTTCCATAAATAACAGATTAATCTAGTGCTGATCAGTGTCAGGATGATAAACTTGATTGTTGTGCTCTTACGGTGAGCTGACATCAGCTGGTTAATTAGTTGCTCCAGCTTCTTAGTTGTTTCTCATCTGTTGCATCTTAACTTTTAAAAAAGTTTGATCTTAGCAAGATTCACAGGTTTTCTATTGCTGGAAATGTGTCCATACCTTCCATTTTTGCAGTTTTTTTTCTTAGCCAGCTTGCAGGCAGTGCACAGCAATGGGTGGGGGAGGGGCAGCACCACATTGACTCTCTGCTCTACATAGCTGGGGAAAAAAACCACAATTACTTCTGCCCTTTCTGTACTAGGAGGAGTTTAAACTACAAAAACGTTTATATTAACTTTTATGTCTTGGCCAGGTCTTCCTCATAAAAAGATATTCAATCTCAATGGGACCGCTCCGCCCCTGGTTTCTGTGCACAGTCAGCGTTTTATTTGTCTTCTTCTAATGGGATAAATGATGTTTGTGTTGCTGTCTCAGAGGAGGAGGAAGCTAACTCTGCAGCCAACGGAGGTCACAGACTTCCACGCAGCCCCGGTGAGCCAAACCTCCTTTATTTGATCTTTTTCTTTGTTTTACATATTTTTGTATTGTTTGTCCTATGAGGAAACTCGTTATGTTGGCTAAAGAACGCTCTGCCAGTCCGTCTGGAGATGATTAATAGTTTTTGTGACAGAGGGAAAATCTTTTCCCATTAACCTTTTTGTCGTTGTTCTCATGAAGAACTCAAAATTTCCAGACGCTGATCTACAACTGGCCTTTGCTGATCTTTGAATAAAACCTACTCAGTGTTTCTGCTTTTCAATACACGTCCTTGTGTGTCAACAACAGAAAAAACTCAAATTCTCGAGCAGGAAAGTACGCATTGTCTGGCTCATCAAACCCCAGAACATGCCGCTGATGCCGTAGCGTGTCGTGTTTGCTCTCTCAGACCCTCCGCAGGCCAAGCGAGCTAAATGTAAACTTCGCACAGAAGTTGTCGAGATCACCAGAGACATGGTGGACACCACCAACGCCAACTTTCTGGTGTACCCGACTTGCGTGGAAGTCCAGCGCTGCTCTGGTTGCTGCAACACCAGGGGCATTCAGTGCATCTCCAATGCCACAAACACCAGAAACGTGGAGGTAAATGAGCATGCTTTGTCATAATGACTAGTAAGTAGAAAGATTTAAACCCAAAGTAGTTTCCTGTCCCAAACAGACTTCGATGTTCAATTATTTCCCTTTAAGACCTTTGTTTCTGATATAAATGACAGGTATCTCCCAAAAGATAATAAAACAATGAGAAAGAAGCATTCTGTTGTCACATGTAGCCTTTTTAATAATCAGTACAAAAATGTTAGCTTTAGAGGAATTACAGTTGTTTCATGGTTGCTTTTTGCATATTTCAGCAGGTTTTGACACTTTATCTTTGGTGATATCTTTAACTCCCTCTGGACTAATAGAAATTTTGAGCTTATCTGAAAGTAATTGAGAATAAGAACTGTAATTCATAGCAAAACATTTTTTGTAACTTTCTACACAAATTTAAAAATATATCAACAGGTGTTTAATTATAAAAAAAAAGATTTCCTTAAAGATCACCTGACAAAAATTGAAATTAGTTTAGCTTGAGTCATCTTCCTTCAGTAACAACTTCCACATAAAAGAGTGTTTTACCATTAGTGCTTATACATGTTGCATTCACTGACTGGAAAAAAGTAAGATTTTTAGTTTACAGCCATCCAAACACTGATGAGGCTAGTCATGCATAAAATGTAAAAGATTTGCTTTGCATCTTATTTCTTTGCACTTTTCAAGTAGCTCACTCTGAGAAGCAACAGAAAAGTGCATCTCTGGTAATTTAACCTCCATTTGTTGCCTAGCAACAGCTCCTTTTTGTATAAAAGCATACATTCAAAAGCTTACATTCGTCATAGCGTCCCCACAAAACGTTTTTTATTTATTTTCTTGAACTCAGAGTACTGCCCAGTGACTCCCATCTTCTTCCTCTCAACTTCTCCAGGTAGTGAAGATCGTGTTCAAAAGCGAAAAACCCACTTATTCTAAGGCTGTGGTGTCGGTCTTGGATCACCTGGATTGCACATGTAAGCTTTCGCCGCATCCCGTTCTGCTCAAGAAGAGAGCTGGCCTGGCACCGGCGCAAGAACAGGTACAAATTTGACTCTGCGCGTTCTCTGTCATCCAGATAAAAGGTTTAACATTAATAACCAGGGTACAGAAGCATTAATCAGTTTTACTGTAATCTCTTAACATCTGATGTTAGCATGAGCTCCTTTTCACTGCTTCAGAATCTGGTGAGTGGTCTTAGATTGGGTTTGCTTCCAGCAGATGAGATCAAACCCAATCAAACGATTATCCTGCGAGTCGACGTGTGACATAAACACCGCAGACTCTTTTACAAATTAGTGAGGCCTGAGTTTCCTTCCTACCTCTGTGTGATTCATGTGAATAAGAGGCAGCCTGGAGTTTGGTTTTTATGCCTAGAAATGTTGTCACAAAGTTGAGTGGGTGAGTAGGCGTGGAGTGGGGGGTCAACGTGAGACTTGGTCCGTTATAACCAGCAGTGCTACTGTCACTGGCTTCTCTGTTGTTTTTGCCACGTTGAAAATGTACCATAACACACGACATACAATTCTTTTTCAGGACGGACCTGCTCAGGAGAAAGCTTCCCTCATTTGACAGTTTGAAGTCCCAAAGACGGATAAAGATGCGACTGTGTGGAACCGAAGAGGCATCGCTGTACAACTGCGAAAAATAGTGCAATTTCTGTGGATCCGTGCTTAGATATCATGAAAGAGAGATGCTGCACTTCAATGTCGACAACCAAGGCTGTATGGGAGGTTTCTTTTTGGAAGAAGTTGTAATACCACTGGCAAGGTGAAACGTAAAGAATAATTGGTTAAAACGTTAACAAAAGTGGATTTAACCATTTTGCTAAAAATGACAAGTTGCGTAATCTTTAAGACAATCATAATGAGACCGAAAAACGGGCAGAAATTTTCAAAGTGACATCGATCATCAGCTCGCAAAATCAATCATGATCTCTTTTTTTCTTTAACTGTATGTAATTATATCTCACTCATTGCAAACACTGGAATAACACACACACACACACACACGTGAACAGCAAACAAAATCAGCATCTAAATTGCATTGCAATCGTATTTATAACCCGATTAGTTTCCACTGTTTTGTAATCACAAACTTCAGTGTAATTTCTTTGAATTTCTATAACAGAGAAATACAAAGTAGTGCATAATTCAGACGCAGATTGAAAGTGAAAAATGATTTGAATTTTCTTTTACAAATCAAAAAACATTTTTGGAAGAAAAATCTAAACCTCTGTCCATTTCCTTCCACTTAATCACTGTGCACTGCTTTGCGATTGTCTGTCGCATGAAATCAGAATAGAGTTGATCAAAGTTTGTGGTGTTAATGTGATAAAGTGTGGATAAACTTTGGGTGTGTGGATAATTTTGAAAGTAACCAACACAAACTGTTGCAGAATCAATGCTATAGATATACATGTGAACGCACTGTGCGCTACGTTTCTTATTTATTTGTCTGTACTGTTACTGTGGATTCATGTTCTATAAAATACTACCAAGAAGACATGCTGAGACTGAGATTTTCTAAAAGATTTGTGTAGATTTGTGGCTTAAAACAGAAATAAATTGTTAAATGGTGCCCAAACTCACCATGACCTCCCAGTCAGATGTAAAATTTCTTAGTGCAGAAAATGTGTGAATGGTTGTTTTCTGTGTCTAAATTAGTGGAGCTGTGTGCACACGTCGACACCTCCGTTATTTATCTCAGATGTATTTCTCAAAAAAGCTTTAGAAATATGTTTTCTCAACCTTCCTCTCTGAATTGAACCTTGTAAAATTAATAAATCTGCTCTCTTTAAGATCTTCTGTAAGATGTTGCAACACATTGGTTTAAATTTCTTTGAGATGAATTCAGAAGGCCATGCCTTTAAACTTTTAAAACTTTTTTTAATGTTATTTTGGTGAATATTTTCCTTTATTTTTATGACTTCTCTAATCGTACTGCTGTGTCCAGTAATCCACCGTCAAACAAGCATCTTAAGTTATTGACAATCTTGGCCTGTGTTCTTCATGCCAATTTACAACTGTTACTGATTTCTATTTGATTTAATATATGCAATTGTGAAAAGAGAATATTTGCCTATTTTCATATGATTATAAGAATCTTTAAATTGAGCTGGAAATCATATTTGGTTTTTGTTTTTATTTGTGTTTCATCATTTTTAATTTCATTGCAGTGACTTAATCCCAAATTAACATGCTAGGATGTAGCATCATTTTTATAATGCTACATGTTAGCATGTTATGTTAATATTTTGTTTTGTTAAATATGAGCAGGCACTATTTTTAACATGATTTTCTCAACCAAACAATATTAACAGCTTGACGCTAACTTCGTGGATACTTAAATATTCTATCACAATGCAGCTAAATTCATGAAACACAACAGTTTTTCCTCTGTATTACGGTGCCCCATCCCAAATGTGGCACTATATTTTCAGTTATCCTTTCTAATCACTCATAAGTGCCTTTGTTGTTGCTGTTAGGACAAGAGATGATGACAGGATTCACACAGCCGGTTCACTTCAATGTATTCAATAGTGTCGCTGCAGACACTTAGCATAGCGCTGCTGAATTTAACCAGATCCAAAATGTCAAAATGTTCAAAAACACCTAAAATAATTCCCTTGGATCTTTCTGAAAGCTTTGAGGCTTTGGAATTATTTAAAAGTTTGTACGTTGATCTTAGCCCTTCCTGTATTTTACTTCAGAAGAACTAAACTAACTTTCATGCAATATTTAGGGGTCGTCATTTCAGGTTCTACCTAAAAACATTCCCACCAGAAACGGCTGTTCTGCCATGAAGTGAAGGTCCAGGTGCAATTTTTTTAATACAATTTTGAATTAACATCTTTTGCAAACAAGCCAACAGCAAAGCAGCTGTGTGGTTGGGCCATCCCACTAATGTAAATAGCAGGTGTGGACCGCTCCACTCCTAGTACTTTGTAGATGTTTTTGTGTCAATATATCACATACAATTGGTCAGTAAGAATTTTTATAAACAAGTAAGAAAATATACTGAAATGACTCATCACCCACTACCCTTTAGATTGGTTAATTTAAAATGCGATAACCCTCGGTCACTAATAAAATGCTCTGACCCACAGCTCTGATGAGGAGGGGAAGGTGTGTGGCAAAACAGCTGACATTGATTCAATAGTGACCAGCCCTGGTAAAAAAAAAAAGAATACTTTAGTATACTAAATTTTTACATACTTTAGTAAACTTTTATTGATGTACTTCAACTGTACTATTTTGGAACAACTTATTTTGTACTTATTACTTTAGTAGTATTTAAATAGTATTAAATTACAATTAATAGTATACCTTAGTATACTATACATACATTTTTGGAACAACTTCAAGTATACTTAGAGTGTACTTAAAGTATACTTTTTAAATGTCATATTTCAGAGCTTTATTATTATATTTTTATATAATTATTATATTTTGAGTGTTATTAATTATATAATCATTATATAATTATCTCAAAATCATATTAAATATCAAATATATTTTAAATATATCAGATGAGAGGCAGGGTTCACCCTGGACAGGTCACTTACAGGGTCCTGAAAGTCAACAACAAATAAAAAAAGAAAGATAAATGTTAGATTAACAAGACCTTTAAATTTACCTTTAAATCAAATTATGTTTTTTAAGCACTTACCTTTACTTAATATTTAAGCACTACTTTTACTTAATATATTAAAAGTGTATTTAACATATTAAATTAATATATTTCATATTATTACTGTGCATAATATGTTGACACAAAAACATCTACAAGTCTACTAGGAGTTTTACAGTCCACCTCCCCGTTTTTACACTAGTGGTTTGTCCCAACCAAACAGCCACTTTGCTGCTGGCTTGTTTGCAACCAGCTTCTGAATTTAATTCTCCTCTGAGCAGTTTTATGGTTTTTCAATATTACTTTGATCTTAAATGTGTTTATTGAAAAATAAGGGCATTGTTTTGTGCCTATAGTAATCCTGTTTTTTTGGGGGCAAAACAGATATTTTTAATAATTGAGGTCATGTCTCCTTTTGTATTATTTTCATCCTACCCACCCCTCCAGGCCTAAGTATGAAATCCTGCAAGATTTTGTGGGATGAGTTTTTAAAATAGGGCGGGGCCTATTGTTTGGTCTGTGAGAGCATATTGTCGACAAACAAGTGTAAGGCTGGCTGCTCCAGGTGGGCTTTAAATTGTTGTGATAGTAGTCACTTGTTTTTAACTTTTTATTATGATGTGCTTAGGGACGTGCTTAGATGCGCCTCTGTTCCAGAAGAGCTGAGTTAGATGATTGCATGACCGTCATCAAGAAGTACAGAAGGTTGTTAATCATCCACAGATTAAATCTAGGTGAGGCAGAAAGGAAACACTTAAAACATGTAAGGCAGGTGAAACACTGAACTAAACCTGATAATGACTGATTCAGTCTGCTGATTCTTGGATTGGTAACTGGTTAAACTGAACTGGACTATTATTACTTTTGTGGGATCTTTAACAGTATATATACACTTTTTAAGGAATTTAATCAACTTATTTGGAAATATTTGTAGTTGATCCATCGATGGGAGATTGAACCAGCTATTTAATGGAAGTTTAATCTGTATAAATCATTAAAAAAAATTCCAACTACAGTATAAATCACCATTTGCTCTATTTATTTGTTTCTAGTGTGTTAAGTAAACCCTGATCCTCCCTGAGTCTTATCGTTAGGTTTTCTGATAAACAGCCTTTATTTTAAATATTGATTCCCTCATTTTAACATGAGTGCAGCATCATAAATCCTACACTAGACTGCAGCTTCATAGGTAAATGTAGTTGTATACGTAAACATTAAGATAAATATTAATGAAACATTAAGATAAAAATTAACTTAACAGTGAGCGTACATGGGGAACTATATGGTTTGTATTTGTTCTCAGACCTGTAACCAATACACTGTTTAATCTTTCAATGTCTTTCAGAACGTTTCAAATGTTTATCACCTTTCTAACTGGCACCTTCCTCACTTTTATTTTTGTGTTGTTCAGCCATTGCTCTACAGTTAGACCGAAAGCTGACTCTTGAGGACTGCAGTGAAACTGTCAAGAAGTGGCTTCATTACACGCCAGAATGAGAGGAAGACATCACAAGTAATCAAAGTGACGCCTACCAGAGTGAAACTGGGGCTACTACAACTTGTACTGTTTCCCTAGTTCATACAGTACAAAGCTTAACCTCATAAACTCTGTTCTTCTGTGGAGAATAGACTGTTATTCTGACAGTCAAAAAGGAGTCAGATATGTTCTGTCCATCTTTTCTTAAACAAAATGTTATATCAAACCTATGTTGTCATTTTTAAACTTTTATACACAGTTTACCCATGATCTGCCAATAATAGCGTTTAACACTAGTGAAGAAACTTTTAGTGGCATGTTATATAGACCTATCAGACCTAAAAATGTAAATAAATTCTTAGATTTCATTCAATATAAAATCAACCCAAATCTGATGTAGACCAACATTCAGATGATGCTTGAATCAACATTGATTCTTAACTGATTCAATGTAGAATCACCACAAATATGCATACAGATCCACAATCAAATGAGTGTTGAATCAACATTGATTCAATGTAAAATCAACACAAAAATGCATGCAGATCCACGTTCAGATGAAAGTTGAATCAACGTAACAAAAATGTTTGTAAGTCAAAAAAGAAATTTATTTATGATTCAAATAAAACAAATGAATATGATTGTGGGCGGTTTTTTGTAAATGAGAACTCAGCATCTCTATTCAAAGCTACAACCCACAATTTAAGTCCTACAACAAACATGAAGCACAATACTATTATACTGACAGACTTTCAGGTTCTCACTATGTCTGTTTTGTCTACTATGTTAAAATCTACATTTATCACATGTTAAGCTGCTCCGGCCTTGGGTCTGCTGGCTGCTGGATGTAATTTTTTTCTCTAAAATATTCCAGTAGTAAAACACAACTAAATGCTAATTAGCTGTGCTTTGCTCCCATCTAGAGGTCAAATTAAAGAACTACAACTGGATCAATTCAAAACACCGTTCAGAATCACTTCTATTGCTCACAGAAAAAACTCATCTTTGGTTTTTGCACATTTTATTTTTAATAATTGTTTTTTGTAAAAAATAAATGAATAAATAAATAAAAATACATAGAAATGGTAGTACACCAAAACGACACAGCTAGTTGGAATTTAGAGATTTATCTTAAATCTACGGTACTTCCTTTTAGGTAAATCAAAAATCCATCCATCCATCCATCCATTTTCTTGACACCCTTGTCCCTTAGTGGGGTCAGGAGGGTTGCTGGTGCCTATCTCCAGCTAACGTTCCGGGCGAGAGGCGGGGTTCACCCTGGACAGGTCGCCAGTCTGTCGCAGTAAATCAAAAATATTTTAGATAATTTTATTAGGGATCACTGACTTGGTGTAAGCAAGAGTTGAAACAAATTTCTCCTGAAAATAGATGAAAACATGCCATTCAAGTAAAATGTATGTGATTTGGACAAGAACAGGAAATTAGCATCATTCTGAACAATATTAGAGAAACTTGAACAAACTGAAGGTTGGATAAGAATAATATCTCCATTGTAAGATATTACTTCTATTTTGTAGAAACTTCTCTTCCTTTTGATAAGTATATTTAACTTTGTCTCTATGACTCATGATGCCTCATGTCTTTTGGTAGATAATGATGTAAACCCACAAGTGAGAATAACCAGCTTGTTTTAACAGTCTCCATGGCGACGCCTCTGAATGGCCCTGGACGTGCTATGCTAGCACCGCTAACAATTGGCTGTTAGCCTAATGTTGTAGAGTGAAACTAAGTTAACGTGCAAGCTAATATTCATCCAGAACAACAGCTGGTTACCATGGAGACTGAAGGCAGGCTGATGAAGAGACATTACTGACCAACTAGTGGCACCGTTTCCTCCTGCAGCGCCGCCTGCTGGTCCTCCCTTACATAATACTGTTTGATTTTCTGACGCTACCTCAACTATGTCGTCACCTATAGACACGAGGAACACAATTTAATTTGACTTCATATTTTTAATAGTACAAATGAATGACTTTTCACAACATATATCAAAATATCATAGTGATAAAATTATAAACTGGTCTAGATTTTCATCGTGATGAGTCAAAACAACAAAAGGTATATTATTCAAGTTTGAGTTTATGTCCATTATCTATCACTCAAGCTTAAACACTTTACAACATACACAACAGAATGGTTTTAGTTATGATTTTTCTTTTTTTATATATTTACACATCTGGTAAGCAGTTTAGGTGCAATCATCTTGGACTCACGTAGTTGAATGTTCTTAGCCTATGTCAACACGCTGAAAGACTTTAATAGAGCCTTAAAACAATTTCTGAGTACGATTGTTAACTATCCTGTATATCTTTCACAATTTAACACATTTTCCGGAGGTTGTACTGAAATGTCTGTAATGTAAGCCGGGTCAAAATCCCCCAGAGAGAGTTAATTTCTTTCCAGCATAAATTTACAGTCCTTGGTTGAATTTCCTAGTTATGCTGCCTTCAGTGGCTTCTTGACTTAGTTAAGGTTTCCCAAATGACTCCAACACAGTAAACATGAAGCTGTTACTGATATTTTACACTAAAGTGAATTTCGGAGCTGTACTTTATAATCCAATCTAACAAATTGGTTTACGGAAGAAGGATATGGCAGTCAAATTATTCCTCTTTAATCCTTTGAGTTTTATAAAATCATGGCAGAGTGAATGGCCAGTAATGGATGGATGAACCACCAGCACCACCGACTTCAGCCCCCAAAATCAAGCTGAGAATTCAACAGAAAAGACATCAACATAATGTCTCCTTTAACGTTTTGGTTTTAAATCCCCAATTAAAAATGGAATAAAACAATCGACTGCTGCAAAGATTTTCACATCCTTAAACCTTTCCACATTTTATTCATGTCACAAGATTTTTTGTTCTTATTTAAATTTTATGGAATAAACCAAATACCATATTGACAGAGGTTAGCCTGTTTGTTAGACTGGATGTTACCAAAATATGATAAATATAGTTGATATAGATGTGTGGAGAAGAAAACCACATGTAAGGGACACAGTAAACACAGAGGAGAAGGGGATTTGCTCAGATTAGATCAAAACAGTGGAGAAAAACAAATACTGTACATCACTCTGGTGAAAGATTTTGTCCAGGTTAAATGTTCTGTTCCACTGGCAGATTATTTTACTTATATCTAGAACATTTTCATCAATATTAAGAGATTATTGATGTAAAACAAGCACCTCTGTGGTGCTAAAAAGTTAGTTTTGTCTTAATTTCAAGTGCACCAGGATATTTATGCCAAAAATACTTGTTTGCTGAAGGAATTATTTCCTCAACACGAAAGATTGATGGAGTTTCAGTCGTTATAGTGCACATTTGGTTGAGACATGCAAGGCAAGAAAAGTGCTACACTTTTATCGCGAGATTTAAAGAAGTTTGAAATAAGAAATAAAAATCCCTCAGGTCTTTCCTTCTAGCCCCCGTCAGACTGCACAACACCCATTGCTCTCAGTAGTTCACTACTCTCCACTACAAGCAATAAACCTGGAATTTATTTATTTATTTATTTATATTTAAAACAATACTGTTCAGCATTTCTATATTCACTTGATTTCACTGTGTAAATATGGATTCTTATATTGGTTCTGCTCTGTCCTTTATACTGCTGTAACAATGTAAATTTCCCCATTACAGGATTAATAAAGGAATATCTTATCTTAACTGCAGAGCTGTGTAACTTTGACTGCTTTCTTACTCACACAGTGTGAGAACACCTCGACTTTTTCTCATCCTCTATATTTAAATTGGCTACTTCTAAGTAGCTATCTAAAAGGCAGATAGTGGGTATTTTTAATCTTTTTTTACATTTAACGAAAGAAAGTAGCTATCTAAAAGGCAGATAGTGGGTATTTTTTATCTTTTTTCACATTTAGCGAAAGAGAGTAGCTATCTAAAAGGCAGATAGTGGGTATTTTTAATCTTTCTTCACATTTAACGAAAGAAAGTAGCTTCCTTAAGTTAAAGGGGGAAGCTTGAGTGTAAATAAATTGAAACGTGCAAACACAGCTTGATGGAAAAATGGATATTAAAAAAAAACAGCAGGCCACACTGAAAATGTGGCTTTATGTTCAGTGCCAAACGGATTGATACCTTTAATTTCCGGGCCACACTGACAATGCGGCTTCCTTTTCCCCTTTGAGACAAAGGGATACTTGCTGCAAAATCTTTGCCTCTTGCGCTGTTTCACCTCTCACTGTGAGCCTTCAGCTGCTGCTGTCTCCTCTGTCCCCATGTTCATCAAGTCCCAGGCGACCAAGCTGGCACCTGGTTGACATGCGGCACGGCTGGTGGCGTGGCCTGACCCCATAAGTGGGTTTTCCGCACCCCTACACCCACCCTGGTTGGCTTGTTTTTTTTGTACTTTTTCTGGTCTAGGGCGTCTTGAAGCCGCCCTTAAGGGGTTAGGCTTCACGTGTAAGCATTGGCCAATCACAATCCCCCAAAATTAAGGAAATCAGTCCCAGAAATCAACTGGTTGATAAATCAGTTGGCCAATAAATGTTTCCTTTGTTAAACATGTATATAATGCAAACAGCACTACCAGAGATGCAATAAGTTTAAAGCAGGTGTGTGAATGTTCTATGATTGCACTGCTGATTGTAGCCAGTCCACATTGTTAGCAGAACTAGATGGCCCCAAAACCATATTTCGCTTAGGGCCCCATGGAGGCTTGGGCCGGCCCTGAAGCCCTCCCACTCCAGGTTTTCTTTTACCTTTGCACGATGCCCCATAAGGCTGACCCAGCTAGCATTGAATGTTTGGAGCACGTCCGCTAAACGTCGTCTTGAACGTCCGGTGATTATGTTTGATCGACGTCCAAATGAAACTCCAAAGGCCGAACGTCCGCCGTACATTCGGGAGGACGTCCACCGGACTCAAATTTGACCACCATTAGACTTTCGGCGGACTTTCATTTGAATGTCCGCTGATTACTTTCAGCGGACTTCCGCATTTTATTCAAAAATCAAAAGCTATATAATGGTTATGCTAGGTCCGTGGAAAAACATAGCAGCAATTTTATTTGAATGCAAGGTTTTCATGAGGAACAGTTGTCTTCCATTACCATGGGACATTATCCAATGTTTTAACAAATTGTAGAAAAGGAAAGCTGGCCCCACACTTACTGTTTTCACATGGAACGGTTGTCTTCTTTTTCCAAGGCATATTAATCTAATGTAATAAATTGTAAAATCAATTACAACCACTTAAAAACAATTGGCAAAAAAGGTCTTAATTTTATAGTATTAACATTAAAGACTACCCACAACAAAATATGATAATCGCATTTATTTCTACATATGTACCAAAAAGACATGAAACCTTCTTAGAACAAAGTAAAACAGCACAGTATACATTTTAATACAATGGGTTTTTAGAAAATACATTCACAATAATAAAAAATCAAAGCAAAGACAGCAAAGTAACTCAGTGCTTAAAAATATAATTTTAAAATAAATATTTACACCAGAACTGATTTTATGAGCGTTGACACATGCACAAAATAATAATTATAATAATAAAAACAAAAACAGACAACTTTGAGCCTTCTTAAAACTGTTAAGTTCTGAATCAGATGCTTGGTTCTTTGGTACAGCTCCTGAAAAACAGACAAAATATATATTTTAAACTAAGACGTGTATTATTTGTGGTTTTATGAAACAAAACGTTTCATTGGCTACAGAGAAACACGCATAACAAAGTCCAGCTATAGGATAATATACAACAATTCACATAATTTTAGACTGAAAGGCACATGAGATTCTGCAACAGACTGGGTGACCCCGCCTCTCGCCCAGAACGTTAGCTGGAGAGGCAGCAGTAACCCTACCGACCCCACTAGGGACAAGGGTGTATTAAAGATGGATGGATGGATGAGATTATACTTACTAAATATTTCAGTCATCAAGAGCTGATGACCAGAAAGACTTCTCTCTCCACCCAGTCTGAATAGATCTCTGCTGCTCTGCTTGGTTTGAGAGGATCTTAGATAAAATGTTGCAGACAGCAAATCAGGTTTCTCGGAGATCAGGCTAAAAAAGTAAGACAGAGAATTTAAAAGTTAATATTTAAACAGTACTGCACCTGATAGAAAGAAAGAATAATGTGAAGAGAAAGGTTAATTATGTTTTCAAAAAATTATACATACCATTTATTTCTGAACAGCTCCTGATTCCAGTTTTTGGTTCAGGACTTCTAACGTCCCTGCAGTGGAGGCTGGAAGGCCGAGCTCATCCAGTGAGTCCATCTCTTCAGCAGAACCAGTGACTGTCAGACGGGTCAGAACAGCTCGCAGCATCCCGGGGTTTCACAGGCAAACTCCTTCACCTCCTTAAGGCTTTGAAGATGTTACACAGAATGCTTCAGTCTGCAAAGAATGATTTTTAAAAAAAACATGCAGTATTGTAAAATACCTGATAATAATTACAATGTAGACTGGGGGTCTTCAGCCCTGCAGGTCGGGACCCTCTGTCCTGCTTTAGATGAGTCTCTGCTGCAGCTCAACTGGATTAATGAAGGAAAACTAAAACCGACAAAACTCCCACCACACAAACCTTTATTTGCATTTAACTCTAATTCATGTCATCAACTAATCAAATCCAAAAATTCCTTACATCTATAAATAATTCAATTAGAAATATGATATATACACAAAGGGTGGTCACTGTTTATACATGTTGGTAAAATTTACCTGATAGAGGAATTTCCCGTTGAAGGGAGTCGGTTAGTGGAGTTACTGGTTGGACTAAACGGCTACAGGTGAACACAGAGCAGCTGGTGGGTGAGATGGTGAAGGTGGAGGACAGGTGGGAGTGAAGATGGAGGACAGGTGGGAGTGAAGATGGAGGACAAGTGGGAGTAAAGAAGGAGGACAGGTGGGAGTAAAGAAGGAGGACAGGTGGGAGTAAAGATGGAGGACAGGTGGGAGTGAAGATGGAGGACAGGTGGGAGTGAAGATGGAGGACAGGTGGGAGGCTGTGGCTGCTGGTCAATGGGGGAGATTTTCTGGATCTGTGGCTTTTCTTCAGAATCTGAATAGATCTCAGTTCACCTGTAACAAAAACATTTAATTATAAATCTGCATAAACATCAGCATGATTTATTTAATTAATCAAAGTTTTGTCCAATAATACTTGATTGTCTAAGTGGTCTGTAATACTGTAGTAACTCCTAAACACATTGAAGCAAAATAAAGGGATCAAACTGAAGGAAACCATGAACAGCTCTCTCTCTCTTTCCAGCTAATAATCCTAATTACTGACTTACAAAAACTTTTTACCTGATCTTCTTGGGCTTCTGTTTTGAGGTCTGACATCTTCAGCCAGGTGACATTTCTGTCTTACTTTCAAGTTGTCACCTGAAATTACAGGTGACAACTTGTAATTGTGATGAAGCGTCCTCTTCATCAGAAAGTGTCTTCAGTCAGAGGCTCTAATACAGACTGCTACAGGAGGTCCTTCCTGCTCACAGTCATCAGCATCAACAACTCTTTGAAGGACCTTGAAATAATAATAAGATAAACATTAGATCTAACTGGCAATTTAACCAACACTGAATTAAACAGAACATCACCCTGTAGTTTGTGCTGCGATACCAACGAATGTGCTATTAATATGTAGAGCTGCATATTATTATGTAGTTGATGATCCAGAGAGAAGGTAAAGACAGACGGTGTTTACAGTAGCTCAGGATAAACCACAGGCTCAACAACAACATGCTATTATGGATCAGACTGAACATTTAGATTTTATGTTCATCTACAAGAAACCATTAACTAGTTTACATTAACTAGACCACTTCAGTGCTTACTGGTCCTCTGGATCAGGGGTGGGCCATCCTGGTCCTGGAGGGCCGGTGTCCTGCAACTCTTAGATGTCTCCCTGGCCCAACACAATTGAATCTAACAGCTGAATCATCTCCCAGTGCAGTCAGGTTGTCCAGAGTCCTGCTAACGACCTCATTATTTGACTCAGGTGTGTTGAAGTTGAGACACATCTTAAAGTTGCAGTAGGCCGGTCCTCCAGGCCTGGAGTTGCCCACCCCTGGTCTAGATTCTGTTGTCAGTTAGATTCTACCTATGGATTAAAAAGAAATTCCATCCATCCATCCATCCATCCATCCATTTTCTTACACCCTTGTCCCTTGATGGGGTCGGGAGGTGCTGGTGCCTATCTCCAGCTAACGTTCCGGGCGAGAGGCGGAACGTTAGCTGGAGATAGGCACCAGCACCTCCCGACAGGTCGCCAGTCTGTCGCAGGGTAAAAAGAAATTATTGAATTCAAAAATATTTAGCTGATCCCAAAGTAAAATTAAATGGTGCAACTACCATTAGTGATGGGCAAATGAAACCTCATGAAGCAATGAAGCTTTCCACCCATTTGCTTTGCAAAAAGGTTCATACTCAATGCTTCATTCATTACTCACTAGTGACATCTGCTGGTGAAACTGTAACAGCCTTATCATTCAGTTGAATCATACTTCCAAAAATTACTAAATGCAATATTGTCACAAAGTTTTCATCAAACTCATGTTTAGTAACAGGAGAATCAATGAAACCATATTTAATTGTCATATGTTTTAATTATTACAATTATTTGTAGCCAATCTAATCCTGGTATATGTTGAACATCAGTGGTTGTGTTGGGTTTTCTTTTATGTCAGACGGATTTGAAAATAAAGACATTTGATGTTTTGGTGTCTTGGGAGTGCAGTGCCTGTTGGGGCGTTCAATTTTTCTTGGATTTATAATTGGCTCTGATCTCTTATATTTGGCTACATGTTGAATTTTAGTTCTGCAACACCATTAAATATGTTTCTTTTGTGAAAGACTGATATATTTTTGCTAATCAGACTACAAATAATAGTGGAACTTTGCAGAAGGTGAGAAATTGGGAGGTGAAGGGTTAATTATTATCTAAGAATTTTATTGTGAGGATAATCTCAAAATATTCCCAGATGTCAGAGATTTTCCTCTTGCTGGCTCCATTTCAGACAATCAGTCAACTTTATTTGTGTAGCACATTTCAGCAACAATGGAGTTCAAAGAGATTTACATCATAATATCACAAAAGTATAGTTATATATAAAAAATAATCTACAATTGAGAAAACCCGTAACAAACATTTTGATGAGTGTCATCATCAATAAACATCAAATATGTCGATCAATGTTTATTTTATTTGGCCACTGAAGACAAATATCATCCTCTGGTGCGACCAAATGGACAATAACAGCACGGCTAATCGCGCTTTTATTTTGAAAATCGACACGCAAAAAGAAGCAGTCACGTGACCCATGCAACGCGAGGCCTCGTTTGTTGCCAGTCACGTGGTTTTCAGCAAGACAACACAAGCCTCCAAGCGGGGCTTCATCGGATACGCCTCCTTTTTACTCGGTACTAGTTTCGAAGCCTGGATTCAGATTGACCATCACTAACTACCATTACCAGCTGCCTCTCATGGCTGTGTTGGAAAATGTCAGTAAGCTTTGCATATTTGGCAATACAAAGTATTAAGGCATTTATTTTCTTTAATCTGGCTTTTTGAAAAGGACAACTCAAGTTTTTAAACGTTATCATTTTATGCGCTGAAAAAGTTAATTCCCACCCAGCTTTACTCGTTGCCAGCAGCTTAACTTCTCCTGAGGAGTAGACATGCAGACTGACAACTTGTTGTTTTTTCCTACAGCCCCTAGTGTATGAACGTCCAACCACTTACTCTCCTGATTACCTGCTTACAAGTTATGTTGACTTGGTGGCTCAGAACAAGTAACATTAAGGGGAAAAAAGAGCAGGACACTCACGTAGATAAATATTTCTGGTCGAGGCCTGAAGCCTCGTTTTTTAAAAAGGAAAAAATGTTTTAAAGAAATTTTTTAATAAAATATTGTGCACTGCTATATCTATGTTCAACTGAATCTTGTGACATCAGAAAAAAAGATCTCACATATAAATAAATATAACACACAAGATTAATTATCTTAAGCAGCACGCGCTAAAGACAGCAGGACAGCAAGCACGTGCCCTCTCTCACACAAAAACAAAGCAAAAGAGAGAGAAAGAAGAGAGAGAGAGAGAGAGAGAGAGAGAGAGAGAGAGAGAGAGAGAGAGATAAAAGTCTAGCATTAGGGTCTGCTGGGAGCCAACCCTTCCTCACAGCAGCAACAGCAGCACCACCGCGTAATCAGGGCAGAAGCCACGTAGCACTTTGCTCACTGATAAGACTCCTTGGAAGAAGTATAAGAGCGCAAACTACAACTCTGAGCATGAGGATTTACTTTCTAAAGAGGAGAAAGGAAGAGCTTGGAGCGCCTTCTCGCTCTTCTTCACTCTGCTGGCAACGGGACGGAGCTCAAGGCGCGCACAGCTCCGCGAGCCGAGCCGCTGTCCTCTTCCTCATCCTCCTCATCCTCCTCATCCTCCCCTCCGCGTGCCGAGCTGAGGACAGAGACTCGCTCGCGCCTCCATAGATTCCCGGTCCGTTGGAGAAGCTCGAGGCTGGACAGCAAGATGAGCTCGTGGGTCCAGCTGCTGCTTCTCGCGTTGCTGGCGGCGTGTGCGCGATTTGGCGTGACCGAGGTAAGAAAAATGGAAATAAAAATCACCAGTAAAAGTTCACCGACACCTGTCAGAAAACTTAGCTACACCTTAAACTTTTATATGGAGCTGTATTATTGAGATATACGATAATATATGTTAGCCCAATATTAATATTTGTCACCGCTTTCCATGTATGGCCCCAACTAACCTAATGAAATAGGTTAAACCTTTTATGTTTTGTTTATAAAATATTGCTATTTAGTGCGCCTGTTTCAACATACTCTTATAATAAAAGGTTTCCATGTGAGGTGGTTTGTTGTTACAGAGAACATTAATGACCAAGGAGGTTAAACCCACAGTCAAATCTCTAGAATCACAAAGTGGAGCCGTTCTGTGGTTTCTGGTGTGATACTCTGGAAATGTTTGGTTTGAGGCTTTTAAAGACAGTCATGGAAGTTCTGCAGTTTTTTCCCATCCCTACTGAATTTTGATTTTGTTTTTTAAGCTTATATGAGCTTACTGAATACATTCTGTCTGTTTTTCTGGCTTTGCATTAGTTGTTTTTTATTTGGGCTGATTTTTTTCTGTTTGTTTTTTTCTATGGAGCTGGTTAGAAACAGCCCCATCAACTCCATAGAGAACCTCCATCAGGAGCTGCTCACTGACTCCGTAGGTAAAGACCCAAAGCTGTTGTTTTTCTTTCTTTTCCATCTTACAGACACATGGAATCAGGGGCAGCACCACATTAACTCTCTGCTCTACACAACTGGAAGAAACACCCAGTTACTTCTTCCCTTTCTGTACTAGAAAGAGTTTAAACTACAAAAACGTTTATATTAAATTTAATTTCTTGGCCAGGTCTTCCTCATAAAAAGATATTTCATCTCAATGGGACTAAAATGGTAAAGGTTAAAGAAAATGAAACAAAAACATTAAAACAAGACATTTTGAAACCGTAGCGTACCATGACCGCTCCGTCCCTGGTTTCTGTGCACAGTCAGCGTTTTATTTGTCTTCTTCTAATGGGATAAATGATGTTTGTGTTGCTGTCTCAGATGAGGAGGAAGCTAACTCTGCAGCCAACGGAGGTCACAGACTTCCACGCAGCCCCGGTGAGCCAAACCTCTCTTGATTTGATTGTTGTGATCTTTTTTTTTTTTTTTTTTTTTTTTTACATATTTTTGCGTTGTTTGTCCTATGACAGTGTTTCTCAACCTTTTTTGGGCCAGCGCCCCCTAGCCCTTATCCAAGTCCCTCACCGCCCCCCAACACAGAATTTGTGGGCTACTTTGCACTGACTATTATTTTATTATTAATATTACTATCACTATTGTAAATGTTTTGATTTTTATGCTTGTTTCTGAGCATAATTCCATCGATACAGTTGCAGCCAAGCATAATTTAATGTTACACAATACAGTTTTACCAAGTTGCTCAAAGTCTAAACTGGTATTGTTGTGCATTTAAGGTGTAAAGTTTACCTTCGACCAAACGCCCCCCAAAGAAATCCCTTTTGTAAAAATGTCCACCAGCGCCCCCTGCCAGTCCGTCTGGGAGATGATTAATGGTTTTTGTGACACAGGGAAAATCTTTTTCCATTAACCTTTTTGTCGTTGTTCCCATGAAGCAGAACTCAAAATTTCCAGATGCTGATCTACAACTGGCCTTTGCTAATCTTTGAATAAAACCTACTCAGTGTTTCTGCTTTTCAATACACGTCCTTGTGTTTCAACAACAGAAAAATTCAAACTCTCGAGCAGAGAAATACGCATTGTCTGGCTCATTAAACCTCAGAACATGCCGCTGACGGCGTAGCGTGTCGTGTTTGTGTTACACGTCTCAGCTCATAGTGGACAATTGTAACAAATGATGTTTGTTTTTTTTCTTCTTCTGATGAATTTCTGCTTCCCCTTTGATCTTGATGGAGAACCTGTAACGACCAACAGCGTCAGTGATAGAAAAAACGTACGACTGCCATCTTCTTCCCCAAACTGTCTTTGTATTACAAATTCTTGAAATCATGAAATGATTAACATTTCCTAGCAGGATCACATTCCTGTTTCCCTCTGCTGCCACCAAACAACCACACAGCCTTCACCTGAGTAAACACCACCAATCAATCCAGAGCGCACAGATGTACAAAAAAAACATTTCTCAAATAAGAGGATTATGTTAAATAATGCAAGATGGAGATGTTAACATGAACAAATATTAAGCTCTAATGTGTTTTGAATAACTACTGACCGTACAGTTTAATTGATTACATAGTAAGGAAGAAAAAGTAACGTCCATAATAATAAGAATAATAATTCCCTATTAACAGCTAAAACAACACAATGTATGTCAGGGTTCCAATGTTTGATCGGGGAGTGAAATGGAGCTAAAAGAAACATGTAGCGATCTTCAGAACGGCCGTTATGTGACCATTGTAGCCAAAATGTAGTTAACTACGATCCTAACAAATCCCTTCTTTTTATTTATTTTTTTCAATGTTTCAGCACATCTATCTATCAAATTACAAATCATATCCAAATATACATTGTTACTCCACATTTTTAGAGGAGGAGCAGCCCTAACCAGCTTCACATTACTAACCTATAAAGACAAACAGCGTCAGTGATAGAAAAAAACGACGACCGCCGTCTTCTTCCCCAAACTCTGACTGAAGAGCAAGGGGCGGGGTTCCTCACCTCTGGTTTCCTGGTGAGAAGTTGCCCAAGCCTTGGTTACTTTTTTTTATTTATTTTTTTTTATTTAAGAGGGTATTTTGGTCAATTAAAGTGTAAAAAACACACATATATAATAAATTGCAATATTGTTAATTTATGTGATGGCGTATATTCTTAAACAAATTTTCTGGACTATCAACAAGTGATAATTGAATTCTCCCACTTTATGGTGTATCACATTTGCTCCCTCAGACCCTCATCCCTCCCAGGGGACTCGATGTAAACTTCGCACAGAAGTTGTCGAGCTCACCAGAGACATGGTGGACACCACCAGCGCCAACTTTCTGCTGTACCCGACTTGCGTGGAAGCCCAGCGCTGCTCTGGCTGCTGCAACACCAGGGACATTCAGTGCGTTTCCAATGCCACAAACACCAGAAACCTGACGGTAAATGAGCATGCTTTGTCATGATGATTAGTAAGTAGAACGAGTTAAACCCAAATTTGGTTCCTGTCCCAAACAGACTTAGATGTTTAATTATTTCCCTTTGATTTAAGACGTTTGTTTCTGATATAAATGACAGGTATCTCCCAAAAGATAATAAAACAATGAGAAAGAAGCATTCTGTTGTTGCGTGCAGCCTTTTCAATAATCAGTACAAAAAAATGTTAGCTTTAGAGGAATTACAGTTGTTTCATGATTGCTTTTTGCATATTTCAGCAGGTTTTTGACGCTTTATCTTTGGTGATGTTGGAAGGTCTTCTTGCCGACATCTTTAACTCCCTCTGGACTATTAGAAATTTTGAGCTTATCTAAAAGTAATTGAGAATAAGAACTGTAATTCATAGCAAAACATTTTTGTAACTTTCTACATGAATTTCAAAAGGTGTTTAATAAAAAACCCAAAGATTTTCTTAAAGATCACTTGACAAAAATTGAAATTAGTTTAGCTTGAGTCATCTTCCTCCAGTAAAAACTTCCACATAAAAGAGTGTTTTCCCATTAGTGCTTATACATGTTGCATTCACTGACTGGAAAAAAGTAAGATTTTTAGTTTACAGCAAACCAAACCAACGACGAGGCTAGTCATGCATAAAATGTAAAAGATTTGCTTTGCTTATTTCTCTGTGCTTTTCAAGTAGTTCACTCTGAGAAGCAACAAAAAAGTGCAGCTCTGGTTATTTAACCTCCATTTGTTGCCTAGCAACAGCTCCTTTTTGAGTACATAAAAGCATACATTCAAAAGCATACATTCGTCATAGCGTCCCCACAAAATGTTTTTTTATTTATTTTTCTTGAACTTGGAGTACTGCCCAGTGACTCCCATCTTCTCAAACTTTCCAGGTTTGGAAGATCACATACATAAACAAAATACCCAGATTTAGGAAGGCTGTGGTGTCAATCGTGGATCACCTGGATTGCACATGTCAGCTTACGCCACGCCCCGCTCTGCTCAAGAAGAAACCCTCTCACAGGCTGTACAGACACCTGCAGACCCTCGGCCCGGCACCGGCGCAAGAACAGGTCCGAATGTGACTCTGCGCGTTCTCCGTCATCCAGATAAAAGGTTTAACATTAATAACCAGGGTACAGAAGCATTAATCAATTTTACTGTAATATCTGAACATCTGATGTTAGCATGAGCTCCTTTTCGATGCTTCAGAATCTGGTGAGTGGTCTTAGATTGGGTTTGCTTCCAGCAGATGAGATCAAACCCAATCAAACGATTATCCTGCGAGTTGACGTGTGACATAAACACCGCAGACTCTTTTACAAATCAGTGAGGACTGAGTTTCCTTCCTACCTCCTCTGTGTGATTCATGTGAAGAAGAGGCAGCCTGGAGTTTGACTTTTATGCCTAGAAAGGTTGTCACAAAGTTGAGTGGGTGAGTAGGCGTGGAGTGGGGGGTCAACATGAGCCGTGGTCCGTTATAACCAGCAGTGATACTGTCACTGGCTGGTTCTGCTTTGGCAGCTTCATTGTGCAGGAACACATGAACAGAGGTAGCTAAAAGGCAGATTGGTCTTACTGTGGCACTGTAATGTTAAAAAATGCCTTTTGTTGATTTCTTGACAGGTTTTGTTTCTCCTATCGGTAGAGAAAGCTGCTACTGTTAGAGACCGCAGTGATCAGGTGCTGGGTGGTATTAAACTGCAAGAAGTAGCAGAAAAGTGGAAATAATCTGAGTCAAAATATTTTTGATTCTGGTTCTTGGTTCTTTTTATACTTTCTTAGAACCACTTCTCTGATATCATTAAACAATTCTCAATTTTTAGATGCTTTAAAATGAAACAGAGTCAAAAGTAATTTCAGCATATCTCTCTTACATGACAGATTGTAGCCGTACTGACACACTTTTCTGTTTTTTTGCCACATTGAAAATATACCATAACACATGACATGCATTTTTTTTCAGGACGGACCTGCTCAGGAGAAAACTTTCCTTATTTGACAGTTCGAAGTCCCAAAGACAGATAAAGATGCGACTGTGTGGGACCGAAGAGGCATCACTGTACAACTGCGGAAAATAGTGCAATTTCTGTGGATCCGTGCTTAGATATCATGAAAGAGAGATGCTGCACTTCAATGTCGACAACCAAGGCTGTATGGGAGGTTTCTTTTTGGAAGAAGTTGTAATACAACTGGCAAGGTGAAACGTAAAGAATTATTGGTTAAAACGTTAAAAGTTATTTAACCGTTTTGCTAAAAATGACGAGTTGCGTAATCTTTAATATAATCATAATGAGACGGCAAAACGGGCAGAAATTTTCAGAGTGATATCGATCATGAGCTCGCAAAATCAATCATGATCTCTTTTTTTCTTTAACCATATGTAATTATATTTCACTCATTGCAAACACTGGAATAACACACACACACACACACACATTATCAGCAAACAAAATCAGCACCTAAATCGCATTGCAATCGTATTTATAACCCAACTAGTTTCCACTGTTTTGTAATCACAAACTTCAGTGTAATTTCTTTGAATTTCTATAATAGAGAAACACAAAATAGTGCATAATTCAGAGGCAAATTGAAAGTGAAATATGATTTGAATTTTCTTTTACAAATCAAAAAACATTTTTGGAAGAAAAATCTAGACCTCTGTCCATTTCCTTCCACTTAATCACTGTGCACTGCTTTGCGTTTGTCTGTCGTATGAAATCAGAATAAAGTTGATCAAAGTTTGTGGTGTTAATGTGACAAAGTGTGGAAAAACCTTGGGTGTGTGGATAATTTTGAAAGTAACCAACACAAACTGTTGCAGAATCAATGCTATAGATATACATGTGAACGCACTGTGCGCTACGTTTCTTATTTATTTGTCTTTTCTGTTACTGTGGATTCATGTTCTAATGAAATACTACCAAGAAGACATGCTGAGACTGAGATTTTCTAAAAGATTTGTGTAGATTTGTGGTTTAAAACAGAAAGAAATTGTTAAATGGTGCCCAAAGTCGCCATGACCTCCCAGTCAGATGTAAAATTTCTTAGTGCAGAAAATGTGTGAATGGTTGTTTTCTGTGTCTAAATTAGTGGAGGTGTGTGCACATGTCGACACCTCCGTTATTTATCTCAGACGTATTTCTCAAAAAAGCTTTAGAAATATGTTTTCTCAACCTTCCTCTCTGAATTGAACCTTGTAAAATTGATAAATCTGCTCTCTTTAAGCTCTTCGGTAAGATGTTTCAACACATTGGTTTAAATTTCTTTGAGAGGAATTCAGAAGGCCATGCCTTTAAACTTTTAAAACTTTTTTTTAAATGTTTTTTGGTGATTATTTGCCTTTATTTTTAATAACTTGTCCAATCGTACTGCTATGTCCAGTAATCCGTCAGACAAGCATCTTAAGTTATTGACAATCTTGGCCTGTGTTCTTCATGCCAATTTACAACTGTTACTGATTTCTGTCTGATTTAATATATGCAATTGTGAAAAGAGAATGTTTGCCTATTTTCATATAATTTAAGAATCTTTAAATTGAGCTGGAAATCATATTTGGTTTTTGTTTTTATTTGTGTTTCATCATTTTTAATTTCATTGCAGTGACTTAATCCCAAATTAACATGCTAGCATGTAGCATCATTTTTATAATGCTACATGCTAGCACAGGGTTTCCCCCAGAAAACTTGCTAAGCCCGATGGTCGGGGCGTCGAGGTGCTCCACCAGCGGTCCACCATGTTTTGTATTAAAAGATTTTAAGTTGACAGGAAATGCAAAAGTATTACTGTGTAATTGTATGTTATGGGAAAATATATCCAGTGAAATGCTATTTAAACACACAACTAGTCTAAAAACAACAAATTTGAACTTCTGTTTAAAAGTCAGCGGCTCCATCAGGGCTTCAGGGGCCCCATAAACACTAATATTGATGCATAGATGTAGATGCATAAATGTAACACTTGTTTATTGAGATTATCAATGCTGTTAAATTTGATTCAATTGTTTAGGCATACATAAATTAAAAGATTTTAAATTGTTTAACATTTAGATCCAAGATTTTAAGGAGTTGGCAAGTTTACTTTGTAAAATGTAAAAGAACAATATTCATAGTTAGATTGTTTTGTTACCATAATCTGATGCTCGGAGTTTAATCTTTGAATTTACAATTACCTTTTTAGGCTGGCCAATTAAACTACTCCCTTCTCCCATATTTCACTAAATCTAAAACAGAAGCTGTTAGAGGTGCTGATATTTTTAGCAACAAAAGGGGCCCGTAAATCAAATTCTGCTCCAGGCCTCATGGAGCCTTGGACCGGCCCTGCATGATGAGGTAATCTGCTGCACTACGCAGAGATTCGCAACAAACGGGATATTTAATTCAATGTTGCTAATGTGGCTTTAGTAGCTCTTTCATTTCGTGTCTGTTGAGTTTTTAATCGTCAGAGAAACTAATTCTAGTTGGTCAGTTTATGGGACGAGTTTCTCAGATCTCCGTGTGGCCGCGCGCATTAACTCCAAGTAGACAACGCATTTCAAATGGTTTGATGCATCGTGTAACGGAAAAATAATACTAAAATAATTTTAAAAAATAATATAAATTCAGCGTGATGCGTTACAGACCCGGAGGGCGCGAAAGCTGAACCTGCATGATCAGGTTAGCGCACAACGCGCCTCTGAATTCCCTACAAATTATTTCTGCGGTTCACGAGCTGCGCAACCAGAGCCACGGAGCGTGATTTTAAGTCTTATATTTATTCTTTTATTTATTATTATGTCAGTTTTGGTCCTCCATAAATTCTTCACAGTAAGTTGATGTAAATATCCATACAGGTCAGCCTGTGTCCAGTTTGAGTGAAAGGAGGCGCGCGCGATCCCGCTGAGGTAAAGCAGCGGCAGCGCGCGAGGCAAAGCGCAGCGGCGCCAGCGGTGTGATTGGTCCGCGCGCTGTCGGGTTTAAATGCATAAACTATAAACCTACCTATTATAAACCTATCATTTAGGAATAAATCTGCTCAGCCCACGAAATGCTAAGACAAAAGAGACGCTTGCAGCCCGGCTTAAAAAAAAGAGGGTTTTTTTTTTCATAGAAACGTAAACAAGCAACGCTTAGCCTGGCGGCGAGGCTAGTAAAGCATGGCGGGCCGCCAGGCTTATAATACTGGGGGAAACCCTGAACAAGCTTTCCTTCAATCCTCGCAAAGCTCTGCAAGCTGACAACAAAAGGCATAAGCTATTCAGATGACATGCACTCTTCTACCTATTACAATTACTCAGCACGCACATTACTGAATGCTTCTGTTATTGTAATGGTCTCTGTCAGAAGGCTGTGATAGCCATACTCACTCCCTAGAGTTTTCACTGTTCAGATGCTGCCGCCAAGGTCAAGGACAGATGTTGTGCGATGTGGCCGAGAGCTTGATGAGCTGGCTGATACACACGTTGATCAATGTAAAACGTGGTCTGTGCTGCCTGTTTGGGGCTTAATTTTGTCTGTATGCATCTGTAGACATTAGAGTGTCATCACATGCCAACAGCCTTTAATCATAAGTGTGGAGTAAAACAAATCTGTTCGATGCAGAGCTTTTTGTGTGTGCAGCAAGTTACAGTATTCTGCCAGCCAACTGGACTTTGTCAAGTCATGTGAAGGTCCTGCAATAAGCAGAAGAGCTCAGGTGTTTTGCTGATTTGCAATGGACGCTACACACCTTAGGACAGGGGTGGGCAAACCTTTTGACTTGCGGGCCAGAATAGGTTCTAAAATTTGACAGAGGGGCCGGACCAGGACCATTTGGACACACAAAGTAATTTATGAAACCTGGGGGTTAAAATTTACAAAAAACAGACACAAATAAAGATGCAAATTTAATAAAATCAACATTTAGTGGAAAAAGATCAATGGAATCTTTCAACATTCAAAACATATGATTGGCCTGCAAGAAAAGGGTCTATGAATTGAGAGCAATGTGCAGCATGTTAATTAAGCTACTGTACTGCTGCTGTACATAAATGCACACGTTGCTATTTTTTTTATAACACAGTGATGTTTAAAATCAGAAACACATTTTAATATCAAACAAAGACAACTCTAGTAAATACAAAAAGCTTTTTACATTTTATGTTACAAAAAATAAGTCATTGTAATCACAATGAAAATTAAATGCAAACACACATTTCAGTGGGAACAATGTTGTTGTTCTCCTTTTTTTGCCAGCGCATCAAAGTCTGGGGTTATTTTTGTTGTGGCAATTCTCAAAATAGATCTGAGGTGTTGGTCAGTTAACTGGGATCTGTGACGGGCTTTGTTGATGTTCATGACACTGAAAGTTTGCTCACAGACATAGGTAGAACCAAACAATGCCAGCATCTTCTGGGCAATCCTCCGGAGGTTTGGAAACATGGCATCATTAATTGAAGCATAAAAGTCATTCAGTTTAAGAGACTTGAAATTTTCTTTTGAGATGGAGTCAGACTGAAGATCGATCAGCTCCAATTGGAGCTCATGAGGTGCCGTTTCAGGGTCTTGTAACAGGGGACAGGACACCAGCTGAAGTGAGTTGTACATTTTTTCAAAATCTGTGAACCGACGGCAGAATTCTCTGCAAGTCTTCCAGTGATTTGCAATATTTCTTCACGTTTTGGGTGGGCTTCTGCATGGCCAGTGTGGGAAAATGAGTGAAAGATTTGTTTGACATTTGCCTGGCGAATAAAGCCAGCTTGGATTTGAAGGCTCTCACATTTGTGTACATGTCATGAACAAACTGATCTTTTCCCTGCAGCTTAACATTCAGCTCATTCATGTGTGACAATATGTCCACAGTAAATGCAAAGTCACAAAGCCAGTCCTCATCTCTCAGCTCAGGGAATTCATCAGATTTCCCCATGAGCTCCAAAAATGAAAGAATCTCCTCTTTGAGCTCCCAAACTCGTTTATACACTTTTCCCAAACTTAACCACTGGACACGAGAGTAGTAAAGTAAGTCCTGGTGATCCGCATCAGTTTCCTCTAGAAACGTTATGAACTGACGGTGATTAAGCCCCCTTGTTCGTATGAAGTTAACAAGTTTTAGAATTGGATCAACATGATTAAGCTGCAATACAGACTTGCACAGAGATTCTTGATGAACGATGCAGTGAAGAAAAATAACATCCTGGTGAGGGTTTTCTTCTTTGACTTTATCTTGAATTCTTTTCAGCAGCCCGACGTTTTTTCCAGTTAAATTTGGTGATCCATCCGTGGGGACACCGACAAGTTTACTCCAAGGCAACTTCATTCTCTCGATAACAGCAGATACCTGTTCATACAAGTCCTCTCCACGCGTTTTCCCCTTCAGCATTCCATGCTCAAAAGTTCTTCCGTAATCTCAAAACTGTCATTTATGCCTCGGATAAAAATTAGGAGCTGAGCAGTGTCTTTTATGTCGTTGCTTTCATCCAGTGCTAGTGAATATGAATTAGAAAAAACTCTGCCTTTTTGTTTAACTCGCTGACTAAATCTTCCTCAATCAGCTCCACACGGCGAGTCACAGTCCAGCGTGACAGGCTGATTTTTTCAAACTTGCCTTTGCTTTCAGGACACAAGAGATCTGCTGTCTCTAACATGCATTCTTTCAAAAACTCACCTTCAGAAAAGGCTTGCTAGCCTTTGCTAACTTGAATGCCAGCAAAAAACTTGCCTTGGTACTCGACTCTTGAATCTAGTTTGTCGGTGAAAAAAATTCTGCTGAGTCTTTAAATTAGCTACCAACCTCTGAGCAGTAGCGACGCGTTCTTGTGTTGATTGCTTGCTAGCGTAGTTAGCATGTTTTGTGGAAAAGTGACAGCTGATATTGTACTCCTTAAAAACTGCAACCGTTTCTTGGCATATTAGACATACCACTTTTGATCGGACTTCAGCAAAAAAAAAATTTCTGTCCACTCTTTTTTAAACACTCGGCACTCAGTGTCCACTTTTCTTTTCTTTGGTCCGCTCATTTTTATCGAAGGGGGGGAATGGCAGCTGGACACTTACTCCAACATAGATAAACGTGTCTAGAGTAGACTAGTGTGCCATCTAGTATTGGGGTATTGCAGGGGAAAGGGAGATTGTGTAAAAAATGCGGTTTTTACACAATCATGAATTTTATGATAATTTGGACAAGTTTGGCGGGCCGGATTAAAAAGCTTAACGGGCCGTATGTGGCCCGGGGGCCGTACTTTGCCCATGTCTGCCTTAGGACATAAGGTCATATGCTAAGTTTGACCACTTCAGCTTGTTTTATCTCCTCTCTGTTGTGTGTGTGTGTGTGTGTGTGTGTGTGGTGCTAATTTCTCACAAGCCCAACATCCATCTCATCACAGTTGTGACCAGGCGGGGCGGAAGTATACAACACATTGAACAACTGCCTGATATCAAAGAAGGACTGACAATTTTTAACAAAACCAGTCTGGTCAGGTGAGACAATTGTGGGGATAATCTGTTCGACTAGTTTCGCCAACATGTTTGTAAGACTTTTTGCATCAGTGTTTAGAAGCGATATCGGGCGATATGAACTGCAGCTCAAAGGGTCTTTATCCTTCTTTAAATGCAAGGAAATTACAGCCGACGCATTAATCCTTTCTCCCCTTTATCGAAAGAAAGTAGCTATTTCAAAGGCAGATAGTAGGTATTTTTAATCTTTTTTCACCTTTAACGAAAGAAAGTATCTTCCTCAAGATAAGGGGGAAGCTTGAGTGTAAATAAATGAAACACAGCTTGATGGAAAATTGATATTTAAAAAACATAAAGCAGGCCACACTGACAATGTGGCTGCCCTTTCCCTTTGAGACAAAGTCATACTTGCTAAAATGTGTAGTTGCGCCACTGTGCTTGACAGTCGGTGTAGTTTTCTTTGGTTCGAAGGCATCACCTTGACTACGCCAAACAATTTTTTTTCCATCCACAAGGTTTTATTGCGCAAACTTTGTTTTCTCTGACCACAAAACCATCGGTGGGCAGCTGTGAATGTCAGTCAGGCTTGAAGTTGTTTTCAAGCAGACGGCAACCAATTGAGGCAAAGTGCCGCAATTTCTGATGAGAGGAATGGTCATAAATTCAGCCAGAATTATGCTTGGTGTTACTTTTCCTTAAACAATATAACATTATAACTTTAAAATCGCAGGAATATGTCGAATATTTCGCCTTCTAAAAACGAAATTACTCGAATCTCTAACTTCTCATGAAATGTATAAATAACACAAACGCTACCATTTATTGTTATCGCATGTAGCACGTGCTAAGGCAGGACAGCAAGCACGTGCCCTCTTTATGGGGTTCCATTTGTATCAAAAATAAGTAGAAGTCGCCACAGAAATATTTTCATAAATCAAGACTGAGGGCGACTGCTGCACATCCACCGTGATGTCGCTGATTTGCAGGCGGATTGTTGCCTTTTCTATAAGGCAGGAGAGAGAGAGGAGGAGAGAGAGAGAGAGAGAGAGGAGAGAGAGAGAGGAGAGAGAGGAGAGGAGAGAGGAAGGAGAGAGAGAGAGAGAGAGAGAGAAGGAGAGAGAGAGAGAGAGAGAGAAGAGAGGAGAGAGAGGAGAGAGAGAGAGAGAGAGAGAGAGAGAGAGAGAGAGAGAGAGAGAAGAGGGGAGATAAAAGTCTAGCATTAGGGTCTGCTGGGAGCCAACCCTTCCTCACAGCAGCAACAGCAGCACCACCGCGTAATCAGGGCAGAAGCCACGTAGCACTTTGCTCACTGATAAGACTCCTTGGAAGAAGTATAAGAGCGCAAACTACAACTCTGAGCATGAGGATTTACTTTCTAAAGAGGAGAAAGGAAGAGCTTGAAGCGCCTTCTCGCTCTTCTTCACTCTGCTGGCAACGGGACGGAGCTCAAGGCGCGCACAGCTCCGCGAGCCGAGCCGCTGTCCTCTTCCTCATCCTCCTCATCCTCCTCATCCTCCCCTCCGCGTGCCGAGCTGAGGACAGAGACTCGCTCGCGCCTCCATAGATTCCCGGTCCGTTGGAGAAGCTCGAGGCTGGACAGCAAGATGAGCTCGTGGGTCCAGCTGCTGCTTCTCGCGTTGCTGACGGCGTGTGCGCGATTTGGCGTGACCGAGGTAAGAAAAATGGAAATAAAAATCACCAGTAAAAGTTCACCGACACCTGTCAGAAAACTTAGCTACACCTTAAACTTTTATATGGAGCTGTATTATTGAGATATACGATAATATATGTTAGCCCAATATTAATATTTGTCACCGCTTTCCATGTATGGCCCCAACAACCTAATGAAATAGGTTAAACCTTTTATGTTTTGTTTATAAAATATTGCTATTTAGTGCGCCTGTTTCAACATACTCTTATAATAAAAGGTTTCCATGTGAGATGGTTTGTTGTTACAGAGAACATTAATGACCAAGGAGGTTAAACCCACAGTCAAATCTCTAGAATCACAAAGTGGAGCCGTTCTGTGGTTTCTGGTGTGATACTCTGGAAATGTTTGGTTTGAGGCTTTTAAAGACAATCGTAGTTGCGGAAGTTCTGCGGTTTTTTTCCCCATTGCATACTGAATTTTCTATTTTTTTAAGCACATATGAGCTTCTGAATACATTCTGTGTGTTTTTCTGGTTTTCCACTAGTTGTTTATTTGGGCTGATTTTTTTCCTGTTTGTGTCTGAGGAGGACCCTCTGCCTGCTGCGCTGGTGGAGCTGGTTAGAAACAGTCCCATCAACTCCATAGAGGACCTCCAGCAGCTGCTCACTCACTACGTAGGTAAAGACCCAAAGTTTTAGTTTTTCTTTCTTTTCCATCTTACAGACACATGGAATCAACCGGGACATTTGAAAATAAGAGCATACTCACAAAGCTGAACATCTTGGAATAATTATATAATTTTATTTATTAGTTTTTTTGATGATTATGTAATGTTTGTGAACACTTGGAGCTTACTTGAGTCAAAATTGGACAATTTATTTAACTAAACATGCAGCATTTCTACCCTTTCTGTACTAGGAGGAGTTTAAACTACAAAAACATTTATATTAAGTTTGATGTCTTTCTCATAAAAAAGATATTTCATCTCAATGGGACTAAAATGGTAAAGGTTAAATAAAATGAAACAAAAACATTAAAACAAGACATTTTGAAACAGTAGTGTACCATGACCGCTCCGCCCCTGGTTTCTGTGCACAGTCAGCGTTTTATTTGTCTTCTTCTAATGGGATAAATGATGTTTGTGTTGCTGTCTCAGAGGAGGAGGAAGCTAACTCTGCAGCCAACGGAGGTCACAGACTTCCACGCAGCCCCAGTGAGCCAAACCTCCTTTATTTGATATTTTCTTTGTTTTACATATTTTTGCGTTGTTTGTCCTATGAGGAAACTCGTTATGTTGGCTAAAGAACGCTCTGCCAGTCCGTCTGGAGATGATTAATAGTTTTTGTGACAGAGGGAAAATTTTTTCCCATTAACCTTTTTGTCGTTGTTCTCATGAAGAACTCAAAATTTTCAGACGCTGATCTACAACTGGCCTTTGCTAATCTTTGAATGAAACCTACTCAGTGTTTCTGCTTTTCAATACACGTCCTTGTGTGTCAACAACAGAAAAACTCAAACTCTCGAGCAGGAAAGTACGCATTGTCTGGCTCATCAAACCCCAGAACATGCCGCTGATGCCGTAGCGTGTCGTGTTTGCTCTCTCAGACCCTCCGCAGGCCAAGCGAGCTAAATGTAAACTTCGCACAGAAGTTGTCGAGCTCACCAGAGACATGGTGGACACCACCAGTGCCAACTTTCTGCTGGACCCGTGGTGCGTGGAAGTCCAGCGCTGCTCTGGTTGCTGCAACACCAGGGGCATTCAGTGCATCTCCAATGCCACAAACACCAGAAACGTGGAGGTAAATGAGCATGCTTTGTCATAATGACTAGTAAGTAGAAAGATTTAAACCCAAAGTAGTTTCCTGTCCCAAACAGACTTCGATGTTCAATTATTTCCCTTTAAGACCTTTGTTTCTGATATAAATGACAGGTATCTCCCAAAAGATAATAAAACAATGAGAAAGAAGCATTCTGTTGTCACATGTAGCCTTTTTAATAATCAGTACAAAAATGTTAGCTTTAGAGCAATTACAGTTGTTTCATGGTTGCTTTTTGCATATTTCAGCAGGTTTTGACACTTTATCTTTGGTGATGTTGGAAGGTCTTCTTGCCGTCATCTTTAAGTCCCTCTGGACTAATAGAAATTTTGAGCTTATCTGAACCTAACCTCCGTTTGTTGCCTAGCAACAGCTCCTTTTTGAGTACATAAAAGCTTACATTTGTCATAGCGTCCCCACAAAACGTTTTTTATTTATTTTCTTGAACTCAGAGTACTGCCCAGTGACTCCCATCTTCTTCCTCTCAACTTCTCCAGGTAGTGAAGATCGTGTTCAAAAACAAAAAACCCACTTATTCTAAGGCTGTGGTGTCGGTCTTGGATCACCTGGATTGCACATGTAAGCTTTCGCCGCATCCCATTCTGCTCAAGAAGAGAGCTGGCCTGGCACCGGCGCAAGAACAGGTACAAATTTGAATCTGCGCGTTCTCTGTCATCCAGATAAAAGGTTTAACATTAATAACCAGGGTACAGAAGCATTAATCAGTTTTACTGTAATCTCTGAACATCTGATGTTAGCATGAGCTCCTTTTCGCTGCTTCAGAATCTGGTGAGTGGTCTTAGATTGGGTTTGCTTCCAGCAGATGAGATCAAACCCAATCAAACGATTATCCTGCGAGTCGACGTGTGACATAAACACCGCAGACTCTTTTACAAATTAGTGAGGCCTGAGTTTCCTTCCTACCTCTGTGTGATTCATGTGAAGAAGAGGCAGCCTGGAGTTTGACTTTTATGCCTAGAAAGGTTGTCACAAAGTTGAGTGGGTGAGTAGGCGTGGAGTGGGGGGTCAACGTGAGACTTGGTCCGTTATAACCAGCAGTGCTACTGTCACTGGCTTCTCTGTTGTTTTTGCCACGTTGAAAATGTACCATAACACACGACATACAATTCTTTTTCAGGACGGACCTGCTCAGGAGAAAGCTTCCCTCATTTGACAGTTTGAAGTCCCAAAGACGGATAAAGATGCGACTGTGTGGAACCGAAGAGGCATCGCTGTACAACTGCGAAAAATAGTGCAATTTCTGTGGATCCGTGCTTAGATATCATGAAAGAGAGATGCTGCATTTCAATGTCGACAACCAAGGCTGTATGGGAGGTTTCTTTTGGAAGAAGTTGTAATACCACTGGCAAGGTGAAACGTAAAGAATAATTGGTTAAAACGTTAACAAAAGTGGATTTAACCATTTTGCTAAAAATGACAAGTTGCGTAATCTTTAAGACAATCATAATGAGACCGAAAAACGGGCAGAAATTTTCAGAGTGACATCGATCATCAGCTCGCAAAATCAATCATGATCTCTTGTTTTCTTTAACTGTATGTAATTATATCTCACTCATTGCAAACACTGGAATAAGACACACACACGCGTGATCAGCAAACAAAATCAGCATCTAAATTGCATTGCAATCGTATTTTTAAAACCCAATTAGTTTCCACTGTTTTGTAATCACAAACTTCAGTGTAATTTCTTTTAATTTCTATAACAAAGAAACACAAAGTAGTGCATAATTCAGAAGCAGATTGAAAGTGAAATATGATTTGAATTTTCTTTTACAAATCAAAAAACATTTTTGGAAGAAAAATCTAAACCTCTGCCCATCTCCCTCCATTTAATCACTGTGCACTGCTTTGCGATTGTCTGTCGCATGAAATCAGAATAGAGTTGATCAAAGTTTGTGGTTAATGTGATAAAGTGTGGATAAACTTTGGGTATGTGGATAATTTTGAAAGTAACCAACACAAACTCTGTTGCAGAATAAATGCTATAGATATACATGTGAACGGACTGCGCTTATTTATTTGTCTTTACTGTTACTGTGGATTCATGTTCTATAGAAATACTACCAAGAAGACATGCTGAGACAGATTTTCTAAAAGATTTGTGTAGATTTGTGGCTTAAAACAGAAATAAATTGTTAAATGGTGCCCAAACTCGCCATGACCTCCCAGTCAGATGTAAAATTTCTTAGTGTAGAAAATGTGTGAATGGTTGTTTTCTGTGTCTAAATTAGTGGAGCTGTGTGCACACGTCGACACCTCCGTTATTTATCTCAGACGTATTTCTCAAAAAAGCTTTAGAAATATGTTTTCTCAACCTTCCTCTCTGAATTGAACATTGTAAAAGTGATAAATCTGCTCTCTTTAAGCTCTTCGGTAAGATGTTGCAACACATTGGTTTAAATTTCTTTGAGACGAATTCAGAAGGCCATGCCTTTAAACTTTTAAAACTTTTTTTTTGTTATTTTGGTGAATATTTGCCTTTATTTTAATGACTTGTCTAATCGTACTGCTGTGTCCAGTAATCCACCTTCAGACAAGCATCTTAAGTTATTGACAATCTTGGCCTGTGTTCTTCATGCCAATTTACAACTGTTACTGATTTCTGTTTGATTTAATATATGCAATTGTGAAAAGAGAATGTTTGCCTATTTTCATATGATTATAAGAATCTTTAAATTGAGCTGGAAATCATATTTGGTTTTTGTTTTTATTTGTGTTTCATCATTTTTAATTTCATTGCAGTGACTTAATCCCAAATTAACATGCTAGGATGTAGCATCATTTTTATAATGCTACATGTTAGCATGTTATGTTGATATTTTGTTTTGTTAAATATGAGCAGGCACTATTTTTAACACGATTTTCTCAACCAAACAATATTAACAGCTTGACGCTAAATTCGTGGATACTTAAATATTCTATCACAATTCAGCTAAATTCATGAAACACAACAGTTTTTCCTCTGTATTACGGGGCCCCATCCCAAATGTGGCACTATATTTTCAGTTATCCTTTCTAATCACTCATAAGTGCCTTTGTTGTTGCTGTTAGGACAAGAGATGATGACAGGATTCACACAGCCGGTTCACTTCAATGTATTCAATAGTGTCCCTGCAGACACTTAGCATAGCGCTGCTGAATTTAACCAGATCCAAAATGGCACAAATGTTCAAAAACACCGAAAATAATTCCCTTGGATCTTTCTGAAAGCTTTGAGGCTTTGGAATTATTTAAAAGTTTGTACGTTGATCTTAGCCCTTTCTGTATTTTACTTCAGAAGAACTAAACTAAATTTCATGTAATATTTAGGGGTCGTCATTTCAGGTTCTACCTAAAAACATTCCCACCAGAAATGGCTGTTCTGCCATGAAGTGAAGGTCCAGGTGCAATTTTTTTAATACAATTTTGAATTAACATCTTTTGCAAACAAGCCAACAGCAAAGCAGCTGTGTGGTTGGGCCATCCCACTAATGTAAATAGCAGGTGTGGACCGCTCCACTCCTAGTACTTTGTAGATGTTTTTGTGTCAATATATCACATACAATTGGTCAGTAAGAATTTTTATAAACAAGTAAGAAAATATACAGAAATGAATCATCACCCACTACCCTTTAGATTGGTTAATTTAAAATGTGATAACCCTCGGTCACTAATAAAATGCTCTGACCCACAGCTCTGATGAGGAGGAGAGGAGGGGAAGGTGTGTGGCAAAACAGCTGACATTGATTCAATAGTGATCAGCCCTGGTAAAAAAAAAAAGAATACTTTAGTATACTAAATTTTTACATACTTTAGTAAACTTTTAGTGATGTACTTCAACTGTACGATTTTGGAACAACTTATTTTGTACTTACTATACTTTAGTAGTATTTAAATAGTATTAAATTACAATTAATAGTAGTATACTATACATACATTTTTGGAACAACTTAAAGTATACTTTTTAAATGTCATATTTCAGAGCTTTATTATCCATCCATCCATCCATTTTCCTACACCCTTGTCCCTTAATGGGGTCGGGAGGTGCTGGTGCCTATCTCCAGCTGGCGTTCCGGGCGAGAGGCGGGGTACACTCTGGGCAGGTCGCCAGTCTGTTGCGGGGCAACACAGAGACACACACAGGACAAACAACCATGCACTCACACCTAGGGGCAATTTAGACAGACCAATTAACCTGACAGTCATGTTTGTGGACTGTGGGAGGAAACTGGAGTACCCGGAGAAAGCCCACCATGCACAGGGAGAACATGCAGGCTCCATGCAGGGGGGCCGGGGCCGGGAATCGAACCCAGAGCCTTCTTGCTGCAAGGCAACAGCTCTACCAACTGCGCCACTGTGCAGCCCGAGCTTTATTATTATATTTTTATATAATTATTATATTTTGAGTGTTATTAATTATATAATTATCTCAAAATCATATTAAATATCAAATATATTTTAAATATATCAGATGAGAGGCAGGGTTCACCCTGGACAGGTCACTTACAGGGTCCTGAAAGTCAACAACAAATAAAAAAAAGAAAGATAAATGTTAGATTAACAAGACCTTTAAATTTACCTTTAAATCAAATTATGTTTTTTAAGCACTTAGTGTTGGTAACAGCAGTTTTTGTTCTTGAAAATGTAGCTTAGACCATTAAGACGACATGGAGGTTCATCCTCAGATGTGATGAGCCTCCTTGGTGATCTGGTGGAGTCAGAGCTTCTTCTGAGAGAGAAAGTCTTTAGGTTTCCTAACACCGGATTTCTCTGGCTTCCTCTTTCATCTTTATTTGCTTAGTTAGACTGCAAACATAAGTTGAAGATAAAAACATTGATGAACGAGTTAGAATAACAACCTCACAATATCAAAGTCTCTCTGTTTTATGGAGCTTAATTAAAACCAGGTTAAGTTTATGAATTAAAATATAAATTGCAACAAACAGCCTCCATGCAGTTATAACATGAAGCTGAATTATTACTATAATAATAATCATACAAGTCACAATAAAATTGATAAAATAATTATTTAAGGAACCAACGTAAGTTATATGTCTTTACTGCACTGTTTATAATTAAATTAAGATAATTAATAAGCAAACTTACCACCAGCTAGCAACACTTAGCAGCCTTCGTCCCCCAGGCTCCTTTTGTGACACACATTTCATTTCCATCAGTTGTCCCGTTGTGTTGTCGTCTAACTCGGACTAGGACATCACCTGCTTGAATTTAACAAAATTAGTAACTATTGTCAAGGTCCTCTCTACTTTTAAGGCAATATTATGCGAGTAAAAATGGCGAATTTGAACAGCGTCTGTTATCTTCCCTGCTTCAAGTCTTTTCTTCTCTTTGTGGCCTTTTTTAAATAAATGAAAATTTGCAATACCGCCACCATATGGTTTGGAGTATGAACTGAAGCTAATGCCGTTGATTATAAGGTTTTTGCATCACATATCTGAAAATTGATTGGGTACTTTCTTAAAAATTACATAATGATTATCCTTTTTTATTGTATGCAATTTTAATAAATAGTAAAAGATTATTAAGGCACTTAAAAGTTCATACATATTCATTCAGATTTTGTTCACTTAAAGTATACTTTTACTTAATATATTAAAAGTGTATTTAACATATTAAATTAATATATTTCATATTATTACTGTGCATAATATGTTGACACAAAAACATCTACAAGTCTACTAGGAGTTTTACAGTCCACCTCCCCGTTTTTACACTAGTGGTTTGTCCCAACCAAACAGCCACTTTGCTGCTGGCTTGTTTGCAACCAGCTTCTGAATTTAATTCTCCTCTGAGCAGTTTTATGGTTTTTCAATATTACTTTGATCTTAAATGTGTTTATTGAAAAACAAGGGCATTGTTTTGTGCCTTTGTGCAAGATTTTGTGGGATGAGTTTTTAAAATAGGGCGGGGCCTATTGTTTGGTCTGTGAGAGCATGTTGTCGACAAGCAAGTGTAAGGCTGGCTGCTCCAGGTGGGCTTTAAATTGTTGTGATAGTAGTCACTTGTTTTTAACTTTTTATTATGATGTGCTTAGGGACGTGCTTAGATGCGCCTCTGTTCCAGAAGAGCTGAGTTAGATGATTGCATGACCGTCTGCAGCCATCAAGAAGTACAGAAGGTTGTTAATCATCCACAGATTAAATCTAGGTGAGGCAGAAAGGAAACACTTAAAACATGTAAGGCAGGTGAAACACTGAACTAAACCTGATAATGACTAATTCAGTCTGCTGATTCTTGGATTGGTAACTGGTTAAACTGAACTGGACTATTATTACTTTTGTGGGATCTTTATCAGCATATATACACTTTTTAAGGAATTTAATCAACTTATTTGGAAATATTTGTAGTTGATCCATCGATGGGAGATTGAACCAGCTATTTGATGGAAGTTTAATCTGTATAAATTATTTTAAAAAAATTCCAACTACAGCATAAATCACCATTTGCTCTATTTATTTGTTTCTAGTGTGTTAAGTAAACCCTGATCCTCCCTGAGTATTATCGTTAGGTTTTCTGATAAACAGCCTTTAATTTAAATATTGATTCCCTCATTTTAACATGAGTGCAGCATCATAAATCCTACACTAGACTGCAGCTTCATAGGTAAATGTAGTTGTATACGTAAACATTAAGATAGATATTAATGAAACATTAAGATAAAAATTAACTTAACAGTGAGCGTACATGGGGAACTATATGGTTTGTATTTGTTCTCAGACCTGTAACCAATACACTGTTTAATCTTTCAATGTCTTTCAGAACTTTTCAAATGTTTATCACCTTTCTAACCGGCACCTTCCTCACTTTTATTTTTGTGTTGTTCAGCCATTGCTCTACAGTTAAACCGAAAGCTGACTCTTGAGGACTGCAGTAAAACTGTCAAGAAGTATCTTCATTACACGCCAGAATGAGAGGAAGACATCACAAGTAATCAAAGTGACGCCAACCAGAGTGAAACTGGGGCTACTACAACTTGTACTGTTTCCCTAGTTCATACAGTACAAAGCTTAATCTCATGGACTCTGTTCTTCTGTGGAGAATAGACTGTAATTCTGACAGTCAAAAAGGAGTCAAATATGTTCTGTCCATCTTTTCTTAAACAAAATGTTATATCAAACCTATGTTGTCATTTTTAAACTTTTATACACAGTTTACCCATGATCTGCCAATAATAGCGTTTAACACTAGTGAAGAAACTTTTAGTGGCATGTTATATAGACCTATCAGACCTAAAAATGTAAATAAATTCTTAGCTTTCATTCAATATAAAATCAACCCAAATCTGATGTAGACCAACATTCAGATGATGCTTGAATCAACATTGATTCTTAACTGATTCAATGTAGAATCACCACAAATATGCATGCAGATCCACAATCAAATGAGTGTTGAATCAACATTGATTCAATGTAAAATCAACAGAAATATGCGTGCAGATCCACGTTCAGATGAAGGTTGAATCAACATTGATTCCTAACTGATTCAATGTAAAATCAACACAAAAATGCATGCAGATCCACGTTTAGATGAAAGTTGAATCAACGTAACAAAAATGTTTGTAAGTCAAAAAAGAAATTTATTTATGATTCAAATAAAACAAATGAATATGATTGTGGGCTGTTTTTTGTAAATGAGAACTCAGCATCACTATTCAAAGCTACAACCCACATTTTAAGTCCAACAAACATAAAGCACAATAGGACATACTATTATACTGACAGACTTTCAGGTTCTCACTATGTCTGTTTTGTCTACTATGTTAAAATCTACATTTATCACACGTTAAGCTACTCCAGCCTTGGGTCTGCTGGCTGCTGGACGTGATTTTTTTCTCTAAAATATTCCAGTAGTAAAACACAACTAAATGCTAATTAGCTGTGCTTTGCTCCCATCTAGAGGTCAAATTAAAGAACTACAACTGGATCAATTCAAAACACCGTTCAGAATCACTTCTATTGCTCACAGAAAAAACTCATCTTTGATTTTTGCGCATTTTATTTTTAATAATTATTTTTTGTAAAAAATAAATGAATAAATAAATAAAAATACATAGAAATGGTAGTACACCAAAACGACACAGCTAGTTGGAATTTAGAGATTTATCTTAAATCTACGGTACTTCCTTTTAGGTAAATCAAAAATATTTTAGATAATTTTATTAGGGATCACTGACTTGGTGTAAGCAAGAGTTGACACAAATTTCTCCTCAAAATAGATGAAAACATGCCATTCAAGTAAAATGTATGTGATTTGGACAAGAACATGAAATTAGCAGCATTCTGAACAATATTAGAGAAACTTGAACAAACTGAACGTTGGATAAGAATAATATCTCCATTGTAAGATATTACTTATATTTTGTAGAAACTTCTCTTCCTTTTGATAAGTATATTTAACTTTGTCTCTATGACTCATGATGCCTCATGTCTTTTGGTAGATAATGATGTAAACCCACAAGTGAGAATAACTGCTTGTTTTAACAGTCTCCATGGCGACGCCTCTGAATGGACCTGGACGTGCTATGCTAGCACCGCTAACAATTGGCTGTTAGCCTAATGTTGTAGAGTGAAACTAAGTTAACGTGCAAGCTAATATTCATCCAGAACAACAGCTGGTTACCATGGAGACTGAAGGCAGGCTGATGAAGAGACATTACTGACCAACTAGTGGCACCGTTTCCTCCTGCAGCGCCGCCTGCTGGTGCTCCCTTACATAATACTGTTTGATTTTCTGACGCTACCTCAACTATGTCGTCACCTATAGACACGAGGAACACAATTTAATTTGACTTCATATTTTTAATAGTACAAATGAATGACTTTTCACAACATATATCAAAATATCATAGTGATAAAATTATAAACTGGTCTAGATTTTCATCGTGATGAGTCAAAACAACAAAAGGTATATTATTCAAGTTTGAGTTTATGTCCATTATCTATCACTCAAGCTTAAACACTTTACAACATACACAACAGAATGGTTTTAGTTATGATTTTTCTTTTTTTATATATTTACACATCTGGTAAGCAGTTTAGGTGCAATCATCTTGGATTCACGTAGTTGAATGTTCTGGTGTCTAATGAATGTAGTCAGTTGGAATAATGTAAAGAGTAAAGTAAAGTAATAGAAAAAGATTTCAGTCTTGTTTAATTCTTCCAACAAAAACCAAAAATCAAATGAATAAAAACCATTGGTGACTTCACACCTCACCTTCTCTCTGAGTCATTCAGAAAGACAATTCAGTGAGTTCAGTTTTGTGCTAACACACTGAAAAAAACTTTTTGGCAAGAAACGTACAAGGTGTCCCCAGAAAACTCGCTAAGCCCAGCATTTGGCCGCATATCAGTCATTCATCCAGCGGCCTGTCATGTTTTTGAGTAAAGAATTGTTTGAAGTTGACAGGAAATTTGAAACTATCACTTGATAATTTTGTGTTATTGAAAGATTGGAAGATTAACGCATGAACACCAACTATAAAGTCTTAAAAACTGCAAACATTTTAAAAAGACTTAAATAAATAAGCAATGATTAGACTGGTGGCCCACCAGGCTTATAATACACTGAGGGAAATCCTGAACATATTTTAAAATTAGCCAGTTAAATCAGACAATTTGTTACCACTAGAAAAGCACAGATCATGCATCTTCTTAGCCTATGTCAACACGCTGAAAGACTTTAATAGAGCCTTAAAACAATTTCTGAGTACGATTGTTAACTATCTTGTACATCTTTCACAATTTAACACATTTTCTGGAGGTTGTACTGAAATGTCTGTAATGTAAGCCGGGTCAAAATCCCCCAGAGAGAGTTAATTTCTTTCCAGCATAAATTTACAGTCCTTGGTTGAATTTCCTAGTTATGCTGCCTTCAGTGGCTTCTTGACTTAGTTAAGGTTTCCCAAATGACTCCAACACAGTAAACATGAAGCTGTTACTGATATTTTACTGTAAAGTGAATTTCGGAGCTGTACTTTATAATCCAATCTAACAAATTGATTTACGGAAGAAGGATATAGCAGTCAAATTATTCCTCTTTAATACTTTGAGTTTTATAAATTCATGGCAGAGTGAGTGACCAGTAATGGATGGATGAACCACCAGCACCACCGACTTCAGCCCCCAAAATCAAGCTGAGAATTCAACAGAAAAGGCATCAACATAATGTCTCCTTTAACGTTTTGGTTTTAAATCCCAAATTAAAAATGGAATAAAACAATCGACTGCTGCAAAGATTTTCACATCCTTAAACCTTTCCACATTTTATTCATGTCACAAGATTTTTTGTTCTTATTTAAATTTTATGGACTAAACCAAATACCATATTGACAGAGGTTAGCCTGTTTGTTAGACTGGATGTTACCAAAATATGATAAACATAGTTGATATAGATGTGTGGAGAAGAAAACCACATGTAAGGGACACAGTAAACACAGAGGAGAAGGGGATTTGCTCAGATTAGATCAAAACAGTGGAGAAAAACAAATACTGTACATCACTCTGGTGATAGATTTTGTCCAGGTTAAATGTTCTGTTCCACTGGCAGATTATTTTACTTATATATAGAATATTTTCATCAATATTAAGAGATTATTGAGGTAAAACAAGCTCATCTGTGGTGCTAAAAAGTTAGTTTTGTCTTAATTTCAAGTGCACCAGGATATTTATGCCAAAAATACTTGTTTGCTGAAGGAATTATTTCCTCAAACACGAAAGATTGATGGAGTTTTAGTTGTTATAGTGCACATTTGGTTGAGACATGCAAGGCAAGAAAAGTGCTACACTTTTATCGCGAGATTTAAAGAAGTTTGAAATAAGAAATAAAAATCCCTCAGGTCTTTCCTTCTAGCCCCCGTCAGACTGCACAACACCCATTGCTCTCAGTAGTTCACTACTCTCCACTACAAGCAATAAACCTGGAATTTATTTATTTATATTTCAAACAATACTGTTCAGCATTTCTATATTCACTTGATTTCACTGTGTAAATATGGATTCTTATATTGGTTCTGCTCTGTCCTTTATACTGCTGTAACAATGTAAATCTCCCCATTGCGGGATTAATAAAGGAATATCTTATCTTAACTGCAGAACTGTGTAACTTTGACTGCTTTCTTACTCACACAGTGTGAGAACACCTCGACTTTTTCTCATCCTCTATTTTTAAATTGGCTACTTCTAAGTAGCTATTTAAAAGGCAGATAGTGGGTATTTTTAATCTTTTTTCACATTTAACAAAAGAAAGTAGCTATCTAAAAGGCAGATAGTGGGTATTTTTAATCTTGTTTCACATTTAACGAAAGAAAGTAGCTTCCTTAAGTTAAAGGGGAAGCTTGAGTGTAAATAAATTGAAACGTGCAAACACAGCTTGATGGAAAAATGGATATTTAAAAAAAAAAACAGCAGGCCACACTGAAAATGTGGCTTTGTTCAGTGCCAAACGGATTGATACCTTTAATTTCCGGGCCACACTGACAATGCGGCTTCCTTTTCCCCTTTGAGACAAAGGGATACTTGCTGCAAAATCTTTGCCTCTTGCGCTGTTTCACCTCTCACTGTGAGCCTTCAGCTGCTGCTGTCTCCTCTGTCCCCATGTTCATCAAGTCCCAGGCGACCAAGCTGGCACCTGGCTGAAGTGGACATGCAAGTAGGACATGCCGTGCACACACACGACCGTGCAGTTACCTTCTCTTTAAGCCGAGATCCTGCGTTTTGCTCCTCAAGTCAAGCCCTTGTGTTTCAACGCACCAGATTTAAATCTCTAAAACGAGCAATAAAAAATGGAAAGGATCCATCCTTCGTCTACGGATGGAGAAACAATAACCCTTTGTAGTGAGATTAAGATGAAGAGATCTGTTTTGCTCAGATAATTTGGGAAAAAAATCCTCTTATCCTCCCTTCATTCCACTGTTGCAGTGTGAGTAAAATATGAACCAGCAACGTGGTTGTTGTGATGACTCAGTGTAGTTTGAGTCAAAGTGTCCATCAGTCCCATCGGACAGGAAGTCGTTGAATGGGCTCAAAACACAGGAAGTTTATATCAGAATGCCTGGATTTCCAACGTTCTGTTGTTTTTATGAAAAGGGATTTTGTTTTTCATGATACGAATTATGATATGGACACGTAGCAATCCCATGCAACGATTTATTTATTTTTGTACTTTCACTTTGCACAATTAAAGGGTGAAGATAGTAACAGGAAAGGAGTAACCATTACATAATGTGATCAGAGACTTCCCTTGTCGTCATTTGTATTAAATGTAGATCATATTTCTGTTCCAAAAATTATAGAACTACAGCTTTAATTTTTTGAGGCCTCCAGAGGTAATGATCTGAAACAAAATGATTTCACTTCTGATACGGAAACAACTTCATTTTCTTTGATTATGACAGCATTCACAGTAAATATGCCAGTTTGTCTTATTAGCATGTGTTAAACTTTTATTGAAATTAAAATGCTCTGTACAGAAAATAAAATGTTGAAAAAAGTCACAGAGTCAATGTTCTGACTTTAATTCACCATCCATCTCTTTGCTTTAGCAGTTTCATGGAGTGGCAGCTTGTTACAGTATATCATGTTAAAGATAAACATTTATAAAAATATATATTCTTCCTGGAATATTTGTAGATATAAAAACACTTTATTTACCCCGTTAAATGTTTGGTTACATATTACTAAATTAAAATCAGTAAAGGCAATATAAAATATGTGCAACGACAACAAGATACTTTTTTCCTCTAAATAGCTTGAGGAGCTTAAAATAAAGTAGAAGCTTACAAAAACTCAATCACTGGTTGATCCTGCTTTGTTCTTATGAAATTAGCTTGTTTTTTTTTTTTGTTTTGTTTTCTTGCGGGCAGCTGTTCATTTTGACGGTGTCGTGAAGGCTGCTGGGAGCTGGCAGTATCCAGAGTTAGCGCCCTCTTGAGGCCAGGAGGGGAGCGGCCCTGCCGTGTAATCAGACGGTTGATTTCTCGTGGCGGACCGGCTGTCAGACTGAACAGGCCGCAGTGTGGCGTTCAGGTGCTGCTGGTCCTGCTCAGGACATTTCGGGCCTGAGCTGCTGTGGGATGTGAGGTCCTCTGTGGACCTTGACAGAGTGCGGTTGGGAAGACACACGTAATCCCTGTCACGAAGAGGACATGGCGCCGGGAAGAGAGGCACAGCGTCATACGATTTTGTTTCGGGGACTTCTTTTTGCTGGACCTCCATTGACATTTGTCCTGAACCCTGTGAAGGAGACGCACATGCGTTAAACAGCTGCAAACCAAAACAAGTCAACAGTAAGTACTTTTTAAAGTAAATTTTTTGAAGTTCTTGTAGGCTAGCTTTAAAGCCTAATGTGTTTCATTGCTAGCAGGAGTTTAAAAAGTTACTGTTTATCTATCAATTTCCATATTTGCTAGCTAAATTTGCTAGCTGCTTAAGAAAACAGAAGGGTAGCGCTAAAACGAAGCGTCAGAGCAAAAATACCAACAAAAAAAAAAGGTCTGTGGAAGTTAGTAGGGCTGCTACGGAATAACAACAGACACCAACATGACAGAAGGTAAATCTCATCTTATTATTCATACGTACAGCTTGAACACTGTATCAGCGCTGGATACCAATGGAAGTTAAAAAGTATTTTTCAGTATGTGTGAGACTTTTGACACGCTCCCATCAAAAATGTATGAATCCGGCCACTGGAGCCAAGAAAACCCTTAAATTTCTTTTAAAAAAGTATGGGGATCCCACAGATCACTGAGGTTCTGCATTGTGACATGATGTTTTTCTCTAAACTTACAGAAAACTTGTTAAGCCTGGTGGTTGGGTGCAGTGGTTGATCCAGCAGCCCGTTCTGTTTTTGAATTATAAAAGTTGACAGAAAATTTGAAAATATCACTTGATAATTATGTTATTGAAAGACTAGAAGATTAATACCTGAACAGCAACCATAAAGTCTTAAAAAATGCAAACATTTTAAAAGACTTAAATAAATAGCCTGGCACAAGTAAAGCCTGGTGGCCAGCCAGGCTTATAATACACTGAGTTACCATCTCACATTGTCTTTTCTATAAAGGAGTCATCTGACTAAAGAGGTCTTCTGAAAGAGCTATAACTGACTTATGCTGGATTTTCAGGACAAAATTTGTATTATTTCCATTTGATTCCTTATACAAATGCTAAGTACTCCTTTATTATTCAGTTTCTGTTGTTCTTTTTGTGAAAGTAACTGACCTGACAAAAGATGTACGGTCCGCTGAAGCTCATGGACGACGTGTCCAAGCCGTGAACGTTATCAAGAGGGGAGGGGAGGCTATCACAGTTCCAGCAGCTCCTGCTCTGATCGGCGCACGTCGTCTCAGCGCTCTTGTTTGGCCAAAGCAAAGCTTCTGAGGAGCTGCAACGGGGGAAAAGGTGCATAATGTCATCAGCTGCCTCTTTCTTCTCGATCGCCACGGCGGCAGAGTGCAGACATTGGCTATCAACAGAAGAATGCATCCTGAGTTGTTGCTGCATTCGTTATCCGACTTTTGTAGCGTCATGTGAGTAAAGTGTGAAATTTAGTACCAGGTCGATATGTGGTCGAGGTTCTGGACGCTACAAATGGACGTCTTCTCGCTCTGCATGAAGGTCGGGGACGAGGAAGACTGAATCGGAAGAAAATGTGGAAATGAAGCAAAATTTAGTTCAGCTCTCACAAAGCAACACTTGTTCAAAAAAAAAAACAGAAAAACAAAGTCAGTGTCATTTATGAGTTTGGAAAACCATTTCTAAGACTTTGGGATGGAGCAGTGGCAAAGGTTCAAACAGAATTACTCCAAGAGCGCGTCAATGAGTCAGACACATCTAAAGGTCTGCAGGCCTTACTACCTCAGATAAGGTCAGAGTTTATGATTTAACTGGGCGTAAATGGCATCCATGGGAGCGTTCCGAAATCAGAACCACTGCTGACCAAAATGAACACGAAGACCTATCTCACATTTACCCAAAGATATCTTGATGATCCCGAAAGATTCAGGGGAAATATTATTTAAGGAAGATGTACCTCTGACTTAGAGGCTCACACAGAATTTCATCAGTCAGTCAGACATGGAGGTAGTGTGAAGCTTTGCTTCTTCAAGACTCGCCTTAATTTATGGAGTCATAAATTCTGCTCTGTAGCAGAAATCTTATGGGAGAACGTACAATCATCAGTTCAGGACCTTTAGTCCAGTTAAGCTGTGGTTCTGCAGCAGGACAGTGATCTTAATTACAGTAGTAAGACTCAAAATCACCAAAATTAAAGTTTTTGAGTGGCTGGACGCAATAATAATAATTAAAAAAGCTAAAACTGAAGAAATTTATAAGGGGGCAAATGCTGTTTTTGCACTACTTTATACACTATGTGAAAAGTTTTTAACACTTTAGTCACTTTAAGAAAATAGTCCAGTCTCACCTTGATCTCAGACAGGATCTTGCTTTTGCCTGGAGAGGGAACCGAGTCCACCCACATCACAACTTCCCTTTATGGTGAAAAACATAAACGGGCGTTAATTTATAACAAACCATTTAAATATAAAATCATCAATTCTGACTTCTGTTTTAACTACATTTTACACGTTGCAGTCAACGTAAAGCAGCGCTTACTTCTGGCAAACTGGAACGGTGTGGTACAGAGTCAAAAAGAGCGCGACTGCAATCACGCCACAGAAGAAATAAATCAGTGTGGAGACGGACCAGTCGGCTGTCGAGGAGCAGAAACCAGAATAAACAGGTGGTCCTGTTCATATTACCATTTTATTTTTTTTCAAAGCACAAAACGGCAGGAAAACATCAACACTGCGCCCACTGCACCTTTATTTGAGGTCCAGTTTGCAGGTTCAGACCATTCTGAGGGGATTCCTTCGTATTTGGAACCTGCTCCAGGGGCAACCACTGACCTCACTTGCACCTCGTATTCCTGGAGCGGCATGAGGGACGTTCCCAGGAGGTTCACCCATGTGGACCCCTCGGGAATGTCCAGCTGCACGGAGGATCTCTGGTGGCAGAAATAGACAAAACACACAACCTCTGAATATTCAGGCCCATTTTCCAGAGCTGCTGTGGTGATTAGCAGCTACAGTGGAAAGTCGGAAAATCAAAACAGAGACGTAAAATTCGCTCACCTGATCTGAGGCCTGGTAATACCGGACCTGGTACAACAGCTTTATAGTTGCCTCAGCTGGTGGAGACCACTCCACAACCCAGTCACCGTTATTTTCCCTCACCTTCACCTGCACTGGCGAATTGGGATGAACTGTTGAAAAAATATAAGATAAAATAACTGTAGCTTGAGTCAAAACGTAGGGTTTAACAGATCCCATTTTTGTTGCTCTTTTGAAAATATACTCTGCATAACCCCACCATTTGCGTCGTACACAGTGTTTTGCAGAAGTTAATTTTTTGTTATTGAGTGAAAGCAAAAGTTTTGCTGTTTTTCACATTTAGAAATCAGCAACCTTTCCTCTCTTAATCCTAAATAGTACATAACTGTCTTCCCAAGCCACTAAAGTAAACAAGTGACACCAAAGTCCAAATGCATGCGGCAATTTACAATTTTTACAAGAAAACGGTGTATTATCTTCCTTCTAATTACTCATTATGTTATGTTATTAATCAACACATTATGTTTTGGACGTCTATTACACAAAACACTATTAATGTAAGTCAGGAATTGTGATTGTGATCTGACAAATCGTGAAAAAGGGGGTAAATATATTTGTAGAACACATGACTGACTGCAAGGTTGTATGTTTTATGTTTGATGCAATCATTTTTTTCCTCCATTTATTTTATGTGCATCATATGTAATACAGGTATATTTTAAAAAGAAAAAAAACATGAATGTAATGTCTAAAAATATCCACTAGGGGTCGGTATTTAACATAGTGACCTACAAGCGACTAAATCCCAAGTTATCCAGCTGATCAGAGTCCTATGTACTGATTTAGAGGTAATGGCACATATGGCACACTAGGGGGAGCTGTACAGCCATGTCACTGACCTGGTTAATCGCTGTTTGTCTGCACTGCTTCCTGTGGTCTTATCACCCCCTTGTGTGTTTTTAATTTAGCCTGATATGCTCAGATAGGCACAGAGAGACTTCCGCCACCGCTGCCACTTCTCACCTCCTCTGTATTCTCTGTACTCACTGTGTTTGTGCGATTGAAAAGTCTTGGCGTTGTGTGCCGACTGGAGCTTCAGCTTCAGACGTTCAGGGTCCACATCGGTGAGAGGGCAGCTGTACCTCACTTCTGTCCCTCTGGGGTCAGAACTCACAGCTGGGTTCACACAACAATCCTCAAACCTTTGAAGGATTGATGTTCGCGTCAGTTCAGAAGCAGAGAAAGGCGGGCACGTCTTCGGCTTTGAGTTTGACTTACTGTGCTGTCGGGTCGCGTTGACATTTCAGCTGGTAGGTGATGAGATAAGCTAGCTCTCTGCTCACCTCCCAGCTACACGTCACTTCCTTCTCTCCATCCAGAACACAGTCCAAAGAGGGAACCTGCCTGAGGTCTGATGTGAAAGGGAAGGAAAACGATAGTTAAACCACACAGCTGGAAAACACCAGATGTAGTTCCCACAACTAAGAAAAGACCCAGAAGATTTGTTTGAAAAGAAGATTTGTTTGAAAAGATAGCAAAACTGTTCGTCACTGCATCATTTCACCGGGATTTTTTGCAGTAGAACAACAGAAAGTAGTACGTAATGAAATGAGTAGAAAAATGCTCATGTGGTTTGATTTATGTTTAGTCCCTCCATGTCAGTACCGGACCTGTGATCCGCTGCATTTACAGCTGTTAGTTTTTAGTCTGAGCTGTGACCTCTGACCTCACAGCTCAGAGGTCGAGTCAGAGATGTTGGATCACATATCAGACTAAAATCCTGCTTTCACACTGAAAATGTGTGCTTTCAAATTATGGCAGAAAAATTCCCCATATTGCAAAGTGACAAAGTGTGAAAAGCTTAAAAGGTATTTATGGTCCCTCTTTATTTCACTCACCATCTCCAGTTTTCCAGCTCACCACAGGACTCCATTCGCTCCACTGACCCACGTCGGCCCTGGCTCTCACTCTGGCTTCGTATCGATGGCCGGGAAGCAGCTTCTGCCCCCCCAGTCTCACGCTGGTGTCTGCCACAGCATCAGTCTGAGTAGAGGGGTGCGTATTTAACATTAAAAACTAAATTTAATAAGCACTGATAGGGTCTATGTCTTATTATTGTCTATTATGAGTAGGTCGTGAACACAGGGTTGGCTCCTGTTACCCTTTAAATCTGATTGGTCAGCCTGCCTGGCCACACCCACTAGAACGGCCAATCAGTTTGTTCATATCATACCATGACAGAAATGCTCCTTTTGCTGTTTGTTGTTGTTGACTGTTTCAAGATTATCATCATTATTTTTTTAAATGGAACATTACACATGAATTAACATTTACATGAGAGTGGCTAATTTCCATTGCTAGTCCCATTGGCAGGCTACTGTGCAACAAAAACTCTTCATAAAGCCAGTAATTAAGCAGTTTTTTTACAATTTCTAGTAAATAATTTCAGTAATTTTCACTTTAAGTTGATAATTAAGTTAAATAGAGTTAGCACAATGGTAAAATTAGAGTTAAGTTTAAGCTACGCCAAGCTAATCAAGCTAATCGTGCGACTAGAAAAATGAACCTTTGCCCTAAACAACCAATGTAACAAACAAATCCATGTGTTTTGTTTAGTAAAATAAATCATTTGGTTATTGAAGTATTGGCCATTTTAGTGTGACACTTGTCTCTACTGTATTAAAAACCCCCAACTCTAAACACTCCCCTGCTGCACAGAATGGTAATGTGGTGACTTATTGTGAGTGTAGCTTACGGTCCACCCGTCCTCGGCCTGCGTCCTGAAGCTGAACTGATAAGAGAGGTTCTGGTTCAGGGAGGACGATGGAGGATACGGACTGGACCACCTCAGCCGGTAGCTGCCACCACTTTCCTCAGACGCAGTCAGATCCCCAGGGGGACGTGCTCTCACTGTGCAACACCACCAAACAACACCACCATCACTCTAAGGCTTCATTTTGCTCCTCATAAGCTACTACAGTACATCTAGCTGTTGCTCACGGTGCTGAACAAGATCCAGAGACGAGTGTTTGGAAGACGAGCAGAGGCTTGTTGTCTGGTTGTTCATGAAGAAGACGGCATGGTTGGTTCCTATGCCAAGCGCCGAAGTTTTATATCTGCACTGGACAACTCCATCCTTGGTTGTTTTTTCGTCTTCAAAAGGCACACAGAGCTCACTGCATAGATACCGACGCCGATCTGTTAGAGTGAACCTCAGCTGTAGAGAAGGTAACGTCTATAAATGTTGGTCTTGTCCAATCAGCTCTGTTTACCTGCTGCCTTTGTTTTCCTTCAGCCAGACCTGCAGAGTCATGTTTGTTGGTGCCTTCCATCTGCAGTCCACATGGGTCTTGAAGTCATTGTGGCATTGCAAGGACTGCAGCCAAGGCGACGCTGCAGAGCGACAAGGAAGAGTCAATCTATTGCTAATAACTCATGACTCAGGAAATGACTAATTTTGGAATTTTGCAATCCCAAAAGCAGAGGTGGCCTTAGCCTGCTTGGCGCCCTGGGCAAACCACCTTTTCACCACGCAAGATGCCGCCGTCTCCCAAATGGGTATGTGAGGGGATTAAAGAGGCGGGTCAGAATTGTTTTAACCCCTTAACCGTCACCCTGAAAAGGTTTATATCCAGAATTTGATAGTAATTAGCTTTACTTGAGTAGCTTTTTGGTTACAAATAAAATGTTTTACTATGTTGCACCTTTGTTTGTTCTTTTACTTTTACTTCAGTAATTTTACCATGAAATGTCTTTCTACAGTATGAGTAACTTCACTGAATGAAGAAGTAACATACTTTAAACAAAAATTAACCAGACACTGCAGTTTTTCTTAAATTTTTGTTAGTTTTATGCTGATAAATTTTTTTTTTGAAAAATGTTATTTTTTATTTTTTGCGTGCTTTTGTTATTTTGTAATTATGTTACTTATCTGAATTATTTTGGTTTTGGTCTTCTCCAAATAACTTTATACTTTGGTCCGTCTGATTAAGTGATTAAAAAATATAAAATGATTGATGTTTTGATCAGTTACTCGATACGCGAGTCTCATTTTTACTTTTTTACTCTTGAGTAATTTCGTAAACGGCTACTTGTTGCTTTTACACGAGTAGAACTATGTTGAAGTACTGCTACTCTCACTTGAGTACTAATGTTTTTGAGTACTCTACACACCTCTGCTTATATGTAATTCAATTGTCTTGTAATGATATTTGCCATGACGCAGATAAACTCAATTTAAAATGAGTAAGAAAGTCGTACAAATTTGTGAAACATGCTTCTATTCTTTTTGCTGTTTTTAAATGATTATTATTAATATTTATTTCAGACGGATACTTACTGCCGTTTGAGCTGCTGCTGTCGTGAACCCCACAGCGATCCGGACCAGAGAGGAGAGCCGGGTTTGGGAGAACCAACCACATCAAGACCTGGAGGAGAGCCATCCCTTCAGGAGTCACGGAGCCGCGTTTCTTTTACTTTTTTTTTATCCAGATCAGCGGCAATTCTTTCACATCGTCAAGACGCTCTTGCCTCAGAGGTGAGGCTGTTTTTTTATATATGTATATATATATATATATTAATGAATAAATAAGGAGCGTAGCTGTGTGACAGACAGACAGACAGAGAGAGAGAGAAACAGTCCATTTACTAGAAATAATGTAGAAATGAGTCACAACCACATCACCAGTAGTCTTCCGCTCTGAGTGTATGCTTTTTGTGGGATGTCACCACACATCCGCCTTCCTCTTATCTCGCTCTCTCACATGTTGTAAAGAGTTAAAAAAAAAAAGAAAGCATTTGCTCTAGAGACCACACACACTGGCATGAAAAAAATATATAAATACATGGCATTATTTCAAACTTTTACTTTTGCAGGTTTTTATAGTTTAACCATTAATTGAACAAGAAGGGAAAGAACAGAAAACCTCGAGCCACAAGACAAAAACGATCATCTCAGTTATTATGTTTTTACGATTTAAGCGTATTTTAAAAATATTTTAAAAAAATAAATCAAAAATAATTTATTTATAAATGTTTCAAAATATACCTTAAAGGGTTTAAAATTATGAAATGTTATTATTTCAGTATAAAGAATTAAAATATTTATTTTTGTACAATTATAGTATAACTGTGATTAATGTATTTGCTGAAAAATTTACAAATCAAAACAAGTAACTTTAATCAGCTTTAATCAAAGCGGCAGCTTTAATCAGTCATAAAAAACAATAAATAATTAAATCAGTTTTCAAATCATCTGTATATGTTTTAACGGGCCTTCCCTAATAAAAACGTCAATCGCTTTAATTTAGCGAAATGTGATGCCAAAACTCCCAACAAACACCTTGAATTCCTGCAAATATATTTTGAAGCTAAATTTATTTTAAAGCATTTCAAAAAAACACTAAATTTTTCAGTTTGAAAAAGGGGAAACGGTGCATAAAAATCAAATAGTTTCAGAGAAGTCACAATATCGCTCTGTAAACGGGGGTTTTGGAGGGTCTCTCGGCCGTGACCTTTACCCTTTCAGCTGCTGTTTTACAGTAGCAGGTTGGGGAAATCCCACAAAGACAATATCAGGAATCCAGTAGAAAAAGTGAAAAACAAAAAAAATCAACCTGTTGATGTTTACAGTGTTTTCCGATGCGAAACCATCAGGCAGAGATAAATGAAAAGAGGCAGCGATTCGCATAAGAGGCAAGAAAGTAGTAAAAAAAACACAGAAAACTTGATTAATGTTAAAGTTATGTCTATATAACTTAGAGGGCTTTCATAGTCTAATCCACCCTAACAGAGACACATATTAAGACTTTCACTAATTAATACAAGATTAAATTTATCACATGCAGTAATAATCATCTATGATCTGACTGCATGAATACCTGAATATATTTTGTAATATATAAAAATAAACTCACCCAACTAATTGTTTTCTCTGGGTGAGGAGCTCCTCTCCTTTTGTCTGATGGCCGTCAATCCTTCCTTCTCGTCTGAGGGCTCCTTATGATCGCTGACGAGAACTCTGTGGGAGTTTCCTGTGAAACTGCTTCAGTTTCCCCTTTCTGTCCAGACCGACTCTCAGTGTCAGCTTGTCTTTAAGGCACAAATCAGTGGTTTTTTCGAGGAGACGCCTGAAAACCCTAACAATCTTGGCGCATATCGAGGGAATGCATCCTGGGATGTTGCTTACTCATTTGTCGGTGCACAAGCCTGTAGTAGGTTGCAGATTGCAATCTGCTCGACTTTTAAGATAACCGTGAGTGAAAACAAACAACCAGCGACCGCATTTCTTTTGAGATGGCAGCATATGTCCTTCATGTGGCTCACCCCACATGCAGCTGAAACTCTGCCAGGATGTGCCACTATATGTTTACACTCAGGAGATATTGCCAGCTACACTAACTCGATATGTGATCACGCAAAGTTATTTTCCATTTACGGTGTTTTTCTTACCCGAACCACTTCAGATATTTCCAACCCGAGACTCTACGTGCTCAACAAAATGGACCAGGTAGGCGTAATTAACGCGTCTTCAAAGTGTGTTCATTCAGTGTCGAAGAGCGTGCGTCACGCCTACTCGTTCTCCGTGTTAAACTGAGCCATTTATTTAAATTGAGTGACTGAAGATCAGAGCTGAAACAATTCTTTTTAAAAATAAAATAGGATCTTGAAAATTAAAAATAAAACAGAACTTTTTTTAATTTTACTTTTACTAAAACAATGATAGCTTATTGAAACAAATTGTGATGGAAACGGGTGAATTTATTGGTACCAAATTTATTTGTGTGGCCACAATTAAGCTTCTTTAATTTTGTATTGTAATGGCATAATTTCACAGCCCCAATTTTAACTTTAAAACATTTATTCAGCTGGAAAATAAGAATAAACAAGTAGATAAATAAATATTATTAGGAGTCGCTAAGTCTCCATGGTAACCATGAGACTCTGTTTATGCGCAAAGTCCATCTGAAATTATGATGTCATTAAATGTTTCTTAACATGCATCTATTCAGACGTTACAGATCTTTATTTTACCCAGATTTTCATTTTATACATTAAAATATACAATATACAAGCAGGCCACATCATTATGTTGAGATTTGAGGATTTACTCTTAAAAAATCTTTGTAAATGAAATCGAACATTTTGAACCAAAGAGGCTTAAATCTTTAAGGTTTGCTGTAATTTCCCCGATTGAAAATGAGCTCTAGATGGAGCAGATTCCTTTATCTGGCGTGACTCTTTCTAGTCAGCCAATACTGTTGAGTCAGATCGTCCTGTTTCTAACACTTTTGGTTCTGTTTTCACTCGTCTCGGAGCTTAAACAATCGGACAGTCACAGCCTTATAGGCTCACGTTACTCACACATTCACCAGCTAATGACACCTAGAGTGAAATGTGATTTCAATGCTTGCACTCGTTTCGTGCGTTAAGCTGAAAAAGCACCAACAGCATTTTTATTTTAGATAAGTTGAACTCATATATTTTCCTTGGATTGTTGCAGCGCTTCAATCAATCTTTGCAGAAATATTAATTCCTCAAAACCAAAATTAGAAACTGCATCGTGACAAAGAGACGTTTTTCAGATCTGCTTTCTCAAATGTGTTGGCTTCTTTTTTTTTCTTTTTAGAAAACGGCTGCAGTTCTTACTGCGTCTTCCAAGTAATGTTAAGTTTTTAAGTTTTAAATCACTTTTTTGGATTTCTGGCAGAGGCTGCAGAAAGATTTTGGCGCGACTTAGTGCAACAGTTTCACAAAGTGAGAAAAGGTAGAATTATATAAAAACAAATTTTACCAGAAAGTGAAATGAATTTAATAAATAAATCAGGGTGAAAATGCAAAACAAAAAACGAAATCATGGAACATGCTGTGAAATACTTTAAAAGTTACTGTGGCGAAACAACACAATCTGAGTTATGTTTGAACAAAAAACACAAAAAGTCACAATCCTGGCCTCTAATAGATATTGGCTGTGAATTTGGAACAGCACAGTCATCTCTTCAACCCTAAAAAAGGTTTAAATTAACCATTTTTAAAGTGACAAAAGAAAGAATAAACAATGACACAGATTACCTTATAGGGTGAAAATATTTTTTGGATGGACGCAACAAAACCATGACGTTACCCACGTTGCACAACCAAACAGTTTGCATTTGACTCCTTTCATCTCAATGCAGATGCACTGGGCTAAGTTAGGAGATGCGTAGAAGGCAACATATTTACTTTACAGACCCAACAGAACTTAATGTTACACAAAAGTGGTGTAATTTACATAAGTTTATACTCATATTAAATGTAGTTTTGAAACAGAAACAGTAAATATGTCGACTTCATAAGGACTTTCACTGACTAAGAACTGAGTTTGGACTCTTTATATATCACCACAAATCTCACATGTTGACTTTATGAGCAGTTCTTTGGTAAAGAGTGAATGTTGACTGGAGGTAGCATTAGCATTAGCTTACACTAGCTGATTAGCAAGTAAAAGATTATCCTAAGTGAACAAGCTGGTTAATTGGTGTAAATTAAAGAGAATGTTATGATGCAGGATCAGATAAGCATTTTTTTATTTCACCTTGTAAAAGAGATTCAGAAAAGTTCGAATGAAGTTGTGGTAAAATTCAAAATGGCGGCTTGTGAAGTATAGCAATGCTGGTGATAAACTCTCCTCCAGTCTGAGTCACAATCTTAACTTCTGTCCCAAAATAATAACTCATCGTTTATATTAAAGAAATTAGATTTTGCTACTGAGTTACTGAGTTATGTATGATTTATTTGCTAATTGAGGTAAATTTATGGTCATTTTCCATTTATTTTCATAGCCTTTTTTCTGTAGTGAAATTTGAAGCTTTCATGCATCGTTGTGTTTTTTTATTTCTTTCAAATTGTAATTAGAATTTTTTTACAATATTTTTTTTATTCTTATGTGAATTTCTACCTTATTGTTTGGGCTTTACCAAACAATAACAATAACATTAACCCTCTCTGCTTCTGTTTTTCCCCAACTTGCAAGGTTGCAAATGGACTTTACACATTCATAAACTCTGATGTTCGTAGTACATAATATCATTTAAAAATCTCTTTTTTGAGGAACTTTTATGCAATAAAGAGAGAAGCCAATGATTACCTCAAAATTTATTTTTTTTAAAAAAACCCCGTCAAAACCAGGATGAACTTTGAAAGATAAAATTATCAGCGCTCAAAAAGTATTAAACTCGAGATCGTTTATTGAGATCAGTGCTGCAGTTTATTTTAAAAAATGAGTTGACCCTTCATGTGTTTTCTTTTTAGCCCTGACACTTCCTGTCAGCAAATACTTTTCACACCTCTCTGTGAGAAAAGCTGACGAGCGAAGACACCAATGCGACCAATTCCTCAATTCTTCTCTGTTTTTTTGTTTTCGACTCTTGTTTGTTTTAACAAATCGACGGCATTTAGTGAAAGAAAGCTACATGCTAATAAAGGCAACATGCACGATTAAATTAAAACCACTTTATATGTCCTATGAGCTACCGGCTACATTTAAGCAGATGTAACTATTGGTGCAGAACAGTCAGTATGAGTGTTTTGCAGTGCAGCTTATTTGGAGTCCAGGGTTGTTGCTGGGAAGCTGCTTTCTCTAGAGAATCAGAAACAAAAAAGCCAGTGTTTCTAAGAAATGAGGAACTCAGCATCTCATGACTTCACGCTCTTAAGAAATATATGAGAAAACACAAAACTCAAGACGTATTCATGTAAAACCACAGAATGTAGAAAGTAGCACACATGAATGTGAAACTGGAGTATGAGCGATTCTGATTACTGATTTGGATTTTGTCCTATTTTTTATGGTCTTGTGGCATAAAAAATAACATGAGACAGTAAGTGTCCCCATAAAACAATTTTTCAAATTATGTTAAGAGGCTTTATTCTGTTCTCTAATGTCTCTAGTGCAAAGTAAAAGAGCTAAACTGCACACTAATGATGTGGAAGAAGCATTAAGCTTCTGAGTGCCGATTTAAGACTCAACTCTGCCCCCTAGTGGTCACAAATCAAATCTGCTACTGTGGAGCATTTTCCCACAGAGCTGATTAGCTCTTAAAAATAATTAAATCTACTCGTATAAATAAATCCAATAATTATGATATGGACACAACACAGATCACAAATTCTAGCTGTGCAGTAATTATACCCAAGTATAGTTTTGGCATATATTTGATTAAAAGGACAAAAATGTAAAAAAAGAAATAAATACTGACTTATTATTGAAGTGGACTCTCTTACTCTAATTTGATATGGGTCAAAGAAAGCTTATAGTTTGCAGAAACTCTGCACAGCCTTCTGATGAATATACTTTATTTACTCTTATTTACAAGCTACATGAGGCGCAGTCAAGGTACTTTTATACTTTATTTAAAATAAGCATCTAAATTAATAATGAAGCACATGTTGTTGGTTTATTTCTTCATTTAAAAATTTAAATAAAATCTGTTGTTTTTCTCTTTCACTCTAACGTCATGTTTTTTGGTTTGTTTGAACCAGATTCAGATCTGCTGTCTTTAGTCAAATAAACTGAATTGAATTTAGTAAAAGTCAGTGATGTAGTAGGAGAAAGAACCACCAGAACAAAAAAAGAAAACAATTTGCCCAAACATTTACATGCCCAGCTTAAATCCACTAAGTATACCATGCAGCTTAAATCCACTGCATGTTGAGGCATATTAGTGGCAAAGGGAAAGTACCATCAGTTTTTTTGTATTATTTACATGACACACATGAGTGAATGTGACTCTGCAGCAAACTCTTATTTCCCTAATAACACAGGAAGAATAACTGCTCAGTGTTTGCATACACAGAAGGCTGAATTCATGCTTGGCTCAAACAGAGCTCTTCATTTGCACAAAGTAATTTCTTCAAATATTTACAGCACAATGTTGCCTTGTTTGCAGGGCATGTGAAAGCAAATGTAAAGCGACGGTCTCATGATTGGGTTAGATCCACAGATACATATTTTATCTTTGGTCATTCTGAACACGTCGCTCGGATCAGTTTCTCCTGTCACTGTTGGTCTGCGTTTTGAAAACGGACGGCCATTTTGTTGGAACTAAAGCTTCAACAAACGTCTGGAAGTTGTGCCCAAGGACGACCCGGACCTCTGAAGGCCCATGATTCTCTTCCAGATATCTTTGTTTTGATACCTTTCATGATATGACACAAGGAAGAAGCTTCTGCCTTTAGACATCCGCAGGTTGGACTCCAGTTAACTCAGATGTTGTAAATAAGAAGCTTATTTACTTCTTGAAACAATTACTTATTTACAATTATTATATTACAATTACTTATATACAATTATTTACTTCTTGAAAAAAGAAACGATCTGGGTAACTGACCCAAAACAATAGTTACTTTACTCTCATTTAATTTCAAACATTGAGAAAATGAAGTTTCCTTTGGTCACTAATCACCTCTCAGGAAGTTATAAGCTAGTTAGTTTTGCTTGTCAGATCATCCTGTTCCCTGCCTGCTTATCTCCACCAGTGTTTTCTGGTAGTTTCAGTGTATCACTTAGCATTTGAATTATATCACTTTCAATAAATATTACCTTAAAAATTAGACTTTTGTTCTCCATCTGTTGCAGCATGTATCCTAAAAATATCAAAAACCACCAGAGAACATAAACGAGTCGAGTCATAAGAAAGGTTGAAAATAAACACAAAGATGCACATTTGCCCACAACAATAATAATCCATGTCGCTATTAGAAACAGATTATGATTGGCAAGATTACACTCGTCTGCTGCTGATGGTGGTGTTTAACGACGCGGCTTTCGCAACGCACAGTCTGCATGTGTGGAGAGAAATAATCTGTCAGGCTAATGAGAAGGTAATTTGAGTTAATTGGATCGATGACTGGCGCATCTGCAAATGTGGGGAAGGACGAACTGCCAATATGTGGGGTACTTGAAGCATTGCAGCGCTTTAAAATGACGTGGTGGAGATGTTGACTATTTCTATCATTTTATCTGTCTTAACTCCAAAACAAAAACACAGTCTGTCGCACATTATCCTGGTTCAGTGCCGAGTTGGATTTCACAGCCATTTAGAAAAGCTGAGCTCAGTTAGATAAGATTAAAGCAAGATTAAAATTAAAAAAAAAAACAGTCAACACCACTCAAAAATACAAGAGAAAGCCTTGAAGCAATGATAGATATTTGATGTTGTTATAATTGACTTCAAACGAGTTGTGTTTTATTGCCCCTCAACTCTCTGGTGCACCCGGTGCCTCTCCTTTAATATTGCAGCTCTACGGTCAGAGGAATCTCAGCAGCTTATCAAGCAACATCCTTCAGAGCTGGACCGACGCCTGAGTTACGTCCCTGTCCCCCTCTCTTGGACAGTGGCCATCTAGCTCCCAAAATGTCCATAGCCAGAGTAACCAACTGCTCTTTGTGGTGCTGACTCACATGGATAAAGCCAATTCCTCAAAGCTCTAATATGTTTATACGCTCGGCATGGTTGATCTTTTTTTTCTGTGTGTAAATGGACTTCCACTGTCTGTATCACATTAAAGCAACCGGGTAAAGCTGTTTCTCTAAAGAACCTTAGCGGAGCTGCGGCTTCCACTTAGCTAATGCGTCCTTGGGTAAATAAATAGCCACCTTGGCAAAACTGAATTCTCACCAGCTGAAGCTAGCTAAAGCAAAGTCTCTGTCACAAGATATGGAAAAAAAAAACAGGAAACTGCAATGTGATTTTATTCTCTAGATAAATGTTCATGGCTGTCGTATCCTATTAGGGTGAGAGTTGAGATAAAGTTGGCATCAAATCATTTCCAGAGGTGCAATTGGACCGAAAACTCTCAGCGTTTTCTGTGCCTGCAGAGCGACACGCCCCGACACAGGTACACACATAATAAGCACATATTGTGGTTAATGCTATACAAAATGGGCCATCTGGCCTCTGGCTCCAATTAAACTGACTTATAAACTCAACCGACCCAAATGGAGATCAGAAATATTCCATCAATGGAAATGGGGCACAATATGAAGCACTCTGAAATTCATATTCATTGAAGTTGAATTATAAATGAGCACCTAGGCATTTTTTAAAATAATTATTTGTTCCTGAAATTTATCAAAACTACTTGCAGTCAATTTAGCATGAGCTGTGCAGTTCAAGCTTAAGTTTATAAGACTGAATGAATAAGTGGAAGAAAAGGAGCACTGATGTGTGTGTGCATCGTATTCATCTGGCAAATATCACAAAAAGAACATTATCCTGTTGTCACTGCAGAAACACTAAACCTTACCAAGTATTTTTAGTCTAGGTTCTAGTGCAAACATCTCAGTTCGCTTGAAATGAGACTAACCTACACATAATTTTTTTTTTAGCAAGAAATGGAGGCTTATTTTAAGTAGATAATTCCTTAATATTGATGAAAAAGAACTGGTTTCATTGGCAGAAAAATTACCTTATGGGGAAAAACGTCTCGTTATGAGTGAAATAATCTTATAACGAGAGTATTTCACTGATAATTTGGGTCTAGGTGTGTTTCTGTTGGCACGTGTCTGCTCAGAGGCCAGTTGTTTGCTAATCTATAACCCACAGCTATAAAGTGCTTTTAGGCTCCTGCTGTGTGACACCTCACCCTCCATTTAATCTATTTTTTTTTCCATCTCCTCCTCTGTCCCATAGCCTCTGGTTCACTGTCCTTCATCCCCGAGTTGAAGGCTAAACAGCTAGTCTTCCTCTTGTTGTGTCCAGCACCATCAACCGTCAGCCCAAACTCTTCCTCAGGACATCGTCTCCTCTGGCTTCCATTTGTCACTCACTCTCCAACAAAGATCGCTCCTCTTCCTTCTCCTCCTCCTTCCTTCCTTCCTCTCACCCTGTTTTTTGCGCCTCCTCTCTGAGCCGCTAACTTATCGCTCCGAAGTTGATTGCAGAATCTGGACTGCGCTGCACCGTCTCCAGATTGGATTACGGCGTGATTTAATGGATGGAAGGACATTCCCTCTGGGATCGATTGTCTCAAGTGACTGCCGGCATTGTGACGGCTCGACATGAGTTGTAACAGCCGTTAAAGGTTACAGTTGTAATAAAGGGGCGCTCGCCCAGTACCAGGCATTTACTTTCCCATGAATTACGCAGTGATTATGCTTCTGTGAGTGCGTCCCGATAAACTCTCTGCCACTTTGCCTCTTTTTTGCCGTGCTGCTCTACTTTTAATCTGCCTCTTTTCCCCGTTTAACCTCAAGTACGTTGCTGAGGGTATTCTATCATTAGCTTCTTGCTCTTACATCCTCCTCTTCTCTTCTTCATCAGTTCACCTCCCCTTCCCACCATCCGCTGGAATCCCTCCTATCCCAACCCAGTGCACCCTGCTCTCTCTCTCTCTCTCTTTATCTCTCCTCCTACCTCCCTCTTTCTCCCCTTCATCTCACCTCCAGCAAGTCGGAGAACCCCTCCTCCTTCTCTTTCTCTTGGATCGTTCTAGTCCACTTTTTCCCTCTCTCTCTCGCTCTCTCTTTCTGCATCCTCTTGTCTCTCCTCCTCACCCTTTCCATCTCTTCCTCTCTTGTCCTTCAATTCCTTTCCAGCTGCCAGAAGCTCGCAGGCTCGGCGTCCCTCCTCGTCCAACTGCTGACGATTCAGAAGCCCCCGGACAAAGACCTCGCCACAGAAGGTAAGAGTCTCTTCTGAGGAGTTTGTGCGCGTGTCTCGTTCACTGTACCTGCTTCAGGACACAGGTGTGGAGATGATGGGGTGTCTGCAGTAGAGAGAGGAAATGGGGGGGGAGGAAAGTGTGGACAACATGAAGATAGTGTTGATTTGCGTGGAGGAAAGTGAGGGAAAATCTTTTTGATAAAGGCTGTTTTACTGCAGCATTGACAAAAAAAATGCAGCATCAAAAAAAGACATGAACACAGAGAAGATATAAAGGGATTAAGAGCTGGAGAGGATGAGGATGAAACCAGACCAGGAACGTTTGTAAAAGAAATAAATTTGCTTGCTGATAAATCTTTTCTGCATGCCTACAAATGCATCGGCGGCTGCCACCTTCCTCCTCCTCCTCCTCCTCTTCTTGCTCCTCTCCCGTACGGATCCCATTCACAAACAGGACCAGCGAACAGTGAGTGCTGATTGGTTCCCTGAGCGCTGCGTTAGAGTGTGCATCCGTTAGTGTGTGTGTGTGTGTGTATGTGTGTCAGGAAAAAAAAGAGGTAGATATGAAGGAGGGGGAAAGGACATTACATTCCTGTTCAGGTGAATCTTGGGAGAGAACAACATGCGCTCTGGTACATTAACATTATCTATAACACCGCCATCCATATGGCACACAGCTGCAGTGATGGTGATGTGGATTTGTGGCTCGCCGACAAAGAGATATGGACACAAAAGAGCGCTTCTTTAAACCCATATCTGAACCCTTTTAAAAGACATTTATCATTATGTTTGATGCTCAATAATCTGAACATTTATCTGACCACCTAAAAGTAACGTTGGGTTACAACTAAAGTGCAGGCGGTGATGAATAAACTTAAGGAGTTGAAGGATGAGTAGAAGGAATATGTGATCATATTTAGCTCCCTTTGCAACTAGTCACCTAGTTGGTAAATACAGTTGACTTGTGTGCAATTTAATGTCAGTGTGAATTCAGAACCTCTATGTTAGAAAACATTAGTGGAGTTCCAGAGATCTTTGAAGGCCAGGTACAGAAGTGGCAGATGGAACCGCCATCTGCCTTACTAGTAGGAGATTTTTTTTTTTAAGTTAAAGCTTCCACATCATATATTTACACCTGTTTTAAATCAATAGCTATATGCTGTCTGAGACCACACATAAATACACTGTAAAAAAGGGAAAAGATTTCAGAAGGGTGCTTTTTTTTGTCCAGAATGGGCGATGGTTCCACTCACCTCTGTCGTTGTGTCCTTGGGCAAGACATTTCACCCACCTTGCCTGCTGGCGGGGGGTCATGGGGAAGTCTGACAGCCTCCTCACTGTCAGACTGCCACAGGGCAGCTGTTGCTACTAGCTGTAGCTTGCCACCATGAGTGTGCGTGAATGGGTGAATGGCTGTAGTGTGAAGCGCTTTGGGGTCCTCTGGACTTGATAAAGTGCTATTCAAGTACAAAGCCAATTACCATTTTGAAGCAAGAATGGCAGCTGCTCCAGCACCTTCTATAGTTTGTATGTGCATGTCTCTGAGAACATTAGTGAACTTCATACAGGCCCAAGGAACACAACAGACAAGTCAGGGGGAAAGTTGAGACATTTAAAGCAGTGTTAACCCAACATTTTAACATCTTTCAACCAATTAAAAATGAAAATACATCTAAATCTCTCCAGTTATAGCTGTCCACCTACTATGACCGGGAGAACAGTAAGCAGAGAGGCAACCTAGAGGCGTATAGTAACTCTGGTTGATCCGCTGCTCAGGGGACAGAATTTATTCAACGGACACTTTTTGGTTTAGTTCTGTAAGAGTGGCAAGAAGAACGTCATTGTTGAAAGAAAACCATTAGAAGTCCAGTTTGTCGTTTGGTTTCAGCACAAACCACACAGGGGATACAGAGAACCTCTGAAAAATGATGAAATATGCAGTGGGGATGCCTGGAGGTAAATGCAGATTTCTCAAAGGCTGCATTAAGGCATTGACCTTTTTTGTACAGCCACAGGTACAATGGCATAGATCAGGTAAAAGCAAATTCATAAACTGGCCCAGAGAAAATTCAGACTCTAATCCAGGCAAGGTCTTGAACACTGACCCATTCTTTAAATCTGCGTAAAGCTGTGGTACTCTGTATAGAACGGGACGAACATTTCAGTCTCTACATGTGTATTCATCGAATCTTCCCATATTCTGTCACATTACAAAGGCAAACATTGAGGGATTTTGCAGAACAGCATGGTTTAGCTTTATCCCGAGTCAATACTTCAACCAATTTTTGCTTCATTCAGCTGCTACAGTATGTCTTCTGCCTCTACTGGGTTTATACATGTATAAACCCAGTGTACACATCATTTTGCAAGGAACCATATGATCAAATAGCAGCAGCAGTCAAGTCGGAGTTAATTTTCGCAGGTCTTTCTCTTCCAGATACCTTAATCACCTTCAACTAATGCTCTCTTCTCACATTAATTTGAAACAAATGGACACACTGAGAATACACTTTATGCTCTATCCCCTTTCTCTTTTTAGCTGCTGCAGTTTCTTCTCTCATCACATCGCACATCTCCACAAACTACATCACCACTTTTCACTTAACGATACAAGTCGAGCTTGATACATGGCTAAATATTTCCACCCGATTTCTTGGGAATTCACTGATTTCACGAGGATGAAGCTCGGCGAAGTGTGAAATACCCAGGTGTGAAATGATGTTCCTGTGGGAGGAGACCTCGCAATTTCGCTGCGGGGTGTGACTGAGAAAATCAAAGTCAAGCAGGCAGACTGAGTAGTTGTGCATGTCTGTGTGTTTAAAGGGTCTTGTTTAGACCTGGCATTAACGTACACCTGGAGAAATCTGTAAATATCCCAGTGGCTAAACCAAGTTCCATCTGACCCACTATTTTGAGTCCCTTGCCCTGACTGATGGATTAACACACACACTAACACTCTCTCACCGTAGAGTGGTTTTAAGCAATATCTGCAAGCAGTGACGTTTGCATTAACTTTGATTAGAGACTGAAATGTACCTTACTTGTGGGGGTTTATGGTACAGATGAAAGACAAGTTGGGGGTAGATGATAATCAAAAGTGATCAGTTTTTGCCTTTGGCTGAGAAAAGTGATTTAAAGGTCCAAATTATTGTGATAAACTTTCATCAACTGCAAAGGCAAATGCTAGTCTGGTAGATGTGACATCTTCATGCTAAGTCTGTTTTAAATGTCTTTATGAACTGGTCCCTCTTTGGGACTCCTTCAAGCTTTCATAAAAGTCTAAGTACTGCATCAGTGTGCAGAGTGTCGGCAGCAGCGTTGAAGTTTATAATGAACCTCTACTTGTGTTAAAATTCTGTCTCCACCTTCACAGCGATTGGGCTTTGTGATCCGGTTACTTGGCTGTTCAGTGATAACTCCGCCAGATTTGAGCTGGATAGGGTGTTTTTTTAAAACCAAATTTAGGATATTTGCATGGTCTAGTCCAGGGGTGGGCAATCCTGGTCCTCGAGGGCCGGTGTCCTGCAACTCTTAGATGTCTCCCTGGTCCAACACACTTGAATCCAATAGCTGAATCACCTTCTAAGTGCAGTCAAGTTCTCCAGAGTCCTACTAATGACCTCATTATTTGACTCAGGTGTGTTGAAGTAGAGACGCATCTAAAAGTTGCAGGAGACCGGCCCTCAAAGCCTGGAGTTGCCCACCCCTGGTCTAGTCAAAGTTTGGACTGTAAATGGCATGGTATGTCACCAAACAAGCTGTTCACTCATGACACGATGTGCCTGAATTAACTAACTGTGACAAGAAAAGAGGGACAATCCCTTCATAGTGATGTAAAAAGCTGATGGTTGGTTATGACAAATACTTTAAGCCCGTTGTTACTCCTAAAGTCGTCACAGCAAGCTCTTAGTTTTAATAAATTTTCACACTGAACCAAGTGGTTTAACACTGACTTAAAACATTCACATCATCACTCGGGTAATTTGACTGATACCGACATTTGTTTGTTGTCTCTTATGTGTGTTGTGTATTTGGATTACGGGTATGCAATGTAGCGCGAGCTACTGCATTAGGACAGAGTAAATAAGTGTTTATTGGTGTATTACCATCTTGTTTGTTTCTATTTCCACACCTGGTTGTCAGGCTACACTTTTAGTTCTCTATGCAGTCGATGAGCGCCTCCAGGTGGTCATGTATCTGAATTATTGAGAGTTATTTGAAGCTTGCTCAGTCCAGACAAAGCATCTGGTAAGTGTGATTATGTAATGAAGTGACTGCCATCAGATTTGTTTTACCCTACAGTAAATTCTGCAGCAATTGCTTATTGTGTGGAAGTATTGATGGCGACTTAATGTTGTGGTGGCATAGCTGTAGACCTAATGATGTGATAATATGCCAAATATGCACAAAGGTGGTTCTTGGACATCATTTAGTGTCATATGAATCAGAAATCCAAGCAGATCTCCAGATGTCTTAACCAGCTTTAACTCTGGTATTAAGTCCATGCATCATGCAAAGGACAAATTCAGAGATTTAATCACTTCTAGAGCTAGAGCATCTCTGGTTACCTGTCAGGGTTTAACCTCAGTATTTATTTGTTCCCTCATGAATCAGGGAGACATTGAGGCATTGGCCTTGTAAGAGGTTTTAAGACAGGAGATGGCTTTCAAACTAGGAAAGGACAAGTCTTGGTCATAATGGGGTAAAATGTGTTATTAATGTCTCATAATCGCATCCAAAGAGCTGCCTTACTTGTAAAAAGATCACATAAAACTCCTGCCAGTGCCAAGTGTGAGCTGTGCTAATGGGAGCTACTGAAAGGTCAAAGTGAAAGTGTGTGGACGGGTGTATGTGAAGATTTTCCACCTGAGAATTTTTAGAGAATGTGAGGACAGTAAGACCTGGATTTACTTTACACTAAATGCCTCGAACTGTTGAACTCTGATCAGTAGACGGCTTTCTGTAAAAAATGAAAGTGTTTGTTGTTAGTGCAGCTTAAATGCTCTTTTTATAGGATAAATGTAAGAAGAGATCTTTAAAAAGAGACTGTGTCTATGCAGGCTTCAAAAATGAACTCTGAAGGATCATCTCACCTCAGACCTTCACATTACGATATAGATACAGAAACATCACATTTTTATGTTGCTGGTATTTTTCAAAAAGCGAACCTACAATGTATTGACATCGGGGGTGAAAAGTAATGGATAGCACCCTTTTCAAATTTCGACTTTTAAGAAATATTAAAAATAGTGCATTTGCACATGAATTTTCCAGTTACTTGAAATGCATCCACGTAATCTGTAGGGATTGAAGCCAAGGTTTACCTCCATCATTCATCCTCCCATGAACTCTGAAACAATTAGTCCTGTTGCTACTAAATAAAAACATCAAACGTTTGTACAGCTCAAAGGTCATAGATACGTTGCCAATTGCCCTCTGGTTCCCAATGTTCCCTCCACTGCACAGACCTGTGGAGCGTAGTTGAGACCGTGTGCTGGTAGCAGGACTGAACGGAGGATAATGGAGGAGTAGCTGTTTGCGTGGGCTCATGATTGAAAGTGAGAGATGTCAGAAAGGGGTCACTGAGTTGAGAACTGTCAAAAGGGGAAGTGAGTCAGCTTGTTCTTTCCTCTGGTTGACCTTTATTTACTACAATCCGGCATTTAAGGTGTTGTCGCTTTTTCTTTTTTCGGCCTATTCTTCCTTCTGGTTCACGTTGATTTTATTTTATTTTTTACAATATTTCTCTCATTTCATCTCCTTAGCAAATACAGCCACCTTGACACTGGGGTGCCTGAATAATTAAAACTTCATCACTCCTCACTGTAGAGCAGAAGTCTCTCTCACAGAATTTGCATTTGCGCTGATTTTTGGGAAAAGCACAATTAACCCCCTGTAATGCCCTTTGTTTTAATGACATTAATTAAAGTAGATTTTGATAAAAATTGGAGGAGAGAGTTCCATGGTTCTCTTGAGCTGATATGATAAAAAAGGAAATCATATTAGTTAGCTATGCAACAAGCTTTCCTTCAATCCACGCAAAGTTCTGCAAGCTGACAAGAAAAGGCATAAGCTATTCAGATGACATGCACTCTTCTATCTATTACAATTACTCAGCACGCACATTACTGAATGCTTCTGTTATTGTAATGGTCTCTGACAGAAGGCTGTGATAGCCATACTCACTCCCTAGAGTTTTCACTGTTCAGATGCTGCCGCCAAGGTCAAGGACAGATGTTGTGCGATGTGGCCGAGAGCTTGATGAGCTGGCTGATACACACGTTGATCAATGTAAAACGTGGTCTGTGCTGCCTGTTTGGGGCTTAATTTTGTCTGTATGCATCTGTAGACATTAGAGAGTCATCACATGCCAACAGCCTTTAATCATAAGTGTGGAGTAAACAGAATCTGTTCGATGCAGAGCTTTTTTGTGTGTGTGTGTACGGCAGGTTATACTGTAGTATTCTGCCAGACAGCTGGACTTTGTCAAGTCATGTGAAGGTCCTACAATAAGCAGAAGGGCTCAGGTGTTTTGCTGACTTGCAATGGACGCCACACACCTTAGGACATAAGGTCATATGCTAAGTTTTACCACTGCAGTTTATTTTATCTCCTCTCTGTTCTTTGTGTGTGTGTGTGTGTGTGTGCGTGTGTGTGGTGCTAATTTCTCATAAGCCCAGCATGCATCGGTGCACGTTTGAGTACATTTCGCCATAATGTTCTGAATGGAAGGCGCTTCCTTCTCGGGGGAGGTTCAAAGGCTATTTGAGTAATTTAAATGATTGGCCACGTTTGTGGGCACAGAGTGTGACAGGAGTTTGAGTATATCCAACGAGGACAAAAAGTCGCTGCTAACTTTAGACTGTCACCGAGGTCAGTCCAGAGCAACAGGAGTCCGCCCATTTCCAATTAGAAAACCTGTGACCCCTTAAATGAGATCATTAACAAACCCACGGTCAGATGGGACAGAGAGCCAGAAAACGGATAGAGAGGTCTCTTGTTATTTTAGCCTGGACTTTTTTTTTCTTTTCCCTTTTATTTTTTTTAGAAAAAGAAAATTAATTGGATGATGATGTGACCTATTTTGTCAAAGCCACTTAAAGTGGCCATCTTTGGGGAGCAATATCTTGGTATATATAGATGTACTGTCCTTCTCGAGCACTGAGACCTAAGGTTATACATTTACTTGGTCAATAAATGTTAGCCAACAATGAACATAAGACTCCCATCGTACTTTTTTAAATTATACAGCTTAAGATGGAAAAAAACAATCTTGAAGATTACAACACAGCAATCACCTTGTCCACTGGGAAGGAGGCAGAGTTTATTGCTGAGGTAGTTAGGAGCTTCCAAAGACCACGAGAGGATGACATTTGCCTGGTTTCCTCTCTGGACACTGGACATCTGGACCCAACACAAACCTCTTCAGTGTCACCTGAAGGACAGCACATGTAGGCCTGTCACGATAACAAATTTTGCTGGACGATTAATTGTCTAAGAAATTATTACGATAAACGATAATATTGTTTCAAGACCTTTTGGCACTGATTTAATGGAATTGACTAATAATGCATGCGATTCCCTGATAGATACACCTTATTTTCAAAAGAACACATAACACTGGAACTGATAAACTAAATAAAACAACCAAAAACAAAAATAAAATGGATTCTCAGTTTCCATTAACAAAAAACATACTTGAATAAAAACTAAACAACATAAAGCCAAAGTGGAAATAAATACTACATTCAACCAAAAGAGTGCAGATTATGAAGTCTGTATACAATATTGCCCTTCAGTAATCACTAGATTTAAATAAAGAAAACAGGCACATCCGACTAATGCAGTAGTTCACTCTACACCATTTTTTGCCCCTATTTTTCCCTTATGACAATCTTAGATCGGTGGCCGATCTAACCGATCATCCTATAGTGTATGGTGGGTTATGGTAGATCGTGTGGCGGCTCCGATCTAAATCAGGGGTTTTCCTGACTGGGAGCTTTAACGCTGAATGTGACAGGTAACCAATCAGAAAGCAAGGATTCTTCTCCGCGTTTCTGATTGGCTACCGGGGAAATTACGGAGGGGAATCCCAAACAGCTGACAGGCGCAACTCAAGTCCAGCAGACTTTGGAGATATGTGGAAACAACATTAATATTTATTTAACATTTTGTGCAAAGAATATAGAAATAACATGGGGAGGAGTTGGAGCCAAATTGCTACCGCAGTTGATAAACCCAGTGAGTTTTCAGCTGTTCGTCGTTAACATAACATAAATGGGTTATAATTATTTTCATTCAGTCGGACTTTATGCTGACTCTAGCTACATGCGTCACAGGTAGATTCTAGTAAAGCATTAATTAATGCCTGATATTAAAATTAGTTAACTGGACTTGTAGCCATTATTTTGTGCCCATGTGGCTGGACACCACACGGCATAGGAACCCGATCGAACCGTTATACCTAGGATTTCTGTCGGCTAATGTGTCTCTCAGGGTTTGAAAATGGGCCGACAACTAGTGTAATGTGCGCTGGACATTAGACTAAGGAAATGAAGAAGGGAGGGTCAGTGGAGAGCACCGGAGCTGAGCCTTTTTTCATTCAGTGTCATCAATAGAAAGAAAAAAGGCCGGAAGAGACGATAAAGACGATAATTAAAATGAGGTTGATAGGTTTAATTTATCGTCTGATTAATTGATTTATCGTTTATCGCGACAGGCCTAAGCACTTGTTGATTGTGAAAATGAAGTCACCAGGGTCAATCTGAAAATGGAGACTCCTAACATGTTCCAAAAGTTTTGATAGTTTTTTAACCTTAGACACAGGGTGAGGTGTATAGCTTCTATCCTGAACAAGGGAAGGTGGACCTTCATAGTCGTGCCAAGGGGAAGGGGGTCCGGAGACCATTTACAGCCACAGTTGCAGCTTGTGTGGGATGCTACTATGACATTTGGTGCAAGGGATACTTACACGAATTGAATAATGTGTGTATACGTTGAACTCTCTGTATAAAGAAACCTTCTGCAGCCCAGTATGGCCTTCACTTTTTTTCACTCTCCTGTAATTAGTCTATTTTTTTCCATAAGAAATGATGTCTTTGTGAAATGTCTTATCACTTTTAAAGAACAACCATTAATTGATAAGATCAAAGAGAACTCTTGACATTTCTTTTGACTGCTTTTTTACTTTGTTGGAGAATAACTTGGACTTTTCTGAAGACTTCAGAACAGTAAACATGCTGAAGCTAGTGATATGTCACAGTTCATTAACCATACATAATATACTATATCCTTTACATGTTCCACCATTTAGTAACTTGTCAACATGTCAAAGAGACTTGAATACATCACAGAATTTTTTATGAATAAGAGACAACAAAATAAGGGACAAGTGTCCCCCGTCTTGACTTGTTCAGTCTTGACACCAATCTCACCCTTTCCGGCTCGTTAATGGTGCTCCATTATTGCTTTCTGAAACATGCCATTCTTTACAATATGTACATAATGTGACAAGAACACCATGTTTTGAACTGATATACATCTTTTGAACTTTCTATTTTTATGTCTTTGAGTCAGATGACAAATGTAGGCTTTGGTGTGCCTACAACAAAAAACACAAAGCCTGTAGCTGGTTTAAGTCGCTTTGGGAATTCCTTAAATTGTGGTTGTTCTTACTATTTTCACTTTAGTGAGAGTGTGCATACCTCTGAAGTATGCTGAATAACAATCTAGTGACAAATTACACTTTAAGTGTGCCATCATTCACCTCAGCCAGCAGGGTTATCCATGACACAAATGACAAGGCCTTTCCTGCGGCCTTGTAAAGACGCATTCATTGAGAACAATATCCATCAATCCTGCTAAGACTTGTCATATTCCAGGCCACGATTAGCCCCTGAGAGCCACCGATTCCAGTGGTGAGCTTATTTTCCTTTTTGAGGTAATCACGCAACTCCATTTGAGGTAGTGACAGTGCAGATTAAGGTCAACGTGGGTAAGGGCAAGCAGTTGGAGTTGGATGTAGTAAGGGCAGATGATCTCTGAGACCAATACAACATAGGATTCCCTGGTTTGTTGTGAAAATACATTCTTTTTATGCTCGCCAATTCTTGGCATTGCCAAAATGAATGAGTTGGATTGAAGTGCGCAGACACAATTGATCACTTAACTTTAGTCAATGTAGTTGGTGGTAATCAGCTGTGAAATGCTTCAAATGTAGGTCTTTTTTAATCTGCGCTTAATTGTCAATATGTTTCACCATTTACAATCAGAAATGTCTGAAGACTACACAAGACCACAGTACATCTTGTGGGTCAAAAAATCTAGGTTTTTGGTTTTCTGTCAAACTCACACCAACAGCTCCATGTCAAAGGCCAACACTCCTAGATTCACCCATCAGTTCTTTCTGAACCTGTTCTGTTCAGACGCAACAATGGTTCTACTTAAACTACATACAGGCTGAAGTCAAACAGGGGCTTGCTTTTGTTGTTCCATGATTTCTGAGTTTTTAACTGTTCAAGCTCTCTGTGCAAGGTCAGTGGAGCTCCACTCAATTGTTTCCCACACACAGCACTGCAGGGGCTGCCACGAGTGACAAGAGAGCAAGCTGCTGACCAGGCTTCCCTGGCTGAGGTACAGGCACAAACGGCACAAATTGGCATCTGTGTGCATATCTGTGGTTGTGATGAGCACTGCTCACTCATGCACAATATGAAATGATGAGCACTCCCGGTGCCAGGGGTAGAGCCCATACACTCTCATTCTGCAAACACTGTGTGTGAAACAGACTGCAAGTCCACATTTAGGCAATCCTGTAAAACACGAACAACCTCGAGCGCAGTGCAGATGAGACTTGTGTCAATGTGGAACCACTAGGGTAATGACAGAAATTCAACGGATGTTAGTCGATGCAAGATTAATTCCTAACTTCAAGTTGCTGTACAAATCCTCTTAATAGCATCAAGATGCTGTCATGTTGCTGAAGGTCAAATTTCTGAATAAGAAAGTTCGTTGACAGTGTGTTCAGAGCCCTATAGCACTTGTCCTTTTGTCCAGAGTTTAACCAGTGTTCCAGCTGTTACTTTAACATCCCCTCGCCTCCTTTCTGTCCACCTACCCTTTCTCCTTTTTCCACTTGCATCGCAGACATGGACTGGAATACAAATTGTGGCTTTCTTTATTTCTGTTGCCTATGATGCTGCAGGACAGAGGAGAGTAGGAGATGGTAGTGAATGTGTCCCGCTCAAGCTGAATACGTGCATCCCCGGCGAAGTAAAGCTGCTCAGCACACAAAAGAGGGGGAAACAATGAAGAAATTGAGACAGTGGCAGTGAATGACGAAAAATGGAGATAAAAGAGGGATCCATGAAAAGGGTAAGACAAGAGGAAAAGATGGAAAGAAGAAAGATAAAAAGCAACCTCCATGGAAAACAAACTACTTCTACAAGGTTTATTGTTCTCTCTAACAATGATGCTGATTTATTCACCTAATGAAACTGTCTCACTGTCCCAAAGCTTTGCAAAGTAGTATGCAGTCAAGTTATTTTGTTCTAAAACTGTTTGAGTAACAGCTTTAATTTCCTCCAGAAAAACGTTTCCATCTCCCTCTTTAGAGACGGTTTTATGATGGTGATGATATGAAGACTTTGTAGCTTGCTGTCAGAAACTTTAGATATGTCTGAACAGCATTTTTGCTTTTTCAAAATATAAAATGATTAAGGAGTTCAAATCTGGACTGGATAGTTCTACTGTGATGAGACTGTCTTTATTTGAAGAAATATTTGTCCCATCTAACACACAAAAGGAACATTTTTAATCCCTTTTGCCATTGGCAGCGCCTTACAATTAGACAAGCATGAAAACTTTGAAAGCTAACATTTCAAATGCCAAGTCAAATCCCGAGCAAATTATTCTACACTGATATCAGACTCTTTCAAACAAAGCTGGTGATTTACAAAATCAGAGAAAATTGGGATTATAAATTTTGCCAAAAAATGGCATTAAAACTTCATCTCATCGGTTAATCTAAAACCTATAATATTGCCGTGCTAAAACTTGTTGTATGGACGTACTGTTATGGCTGCACTGCCACCTGCTGGCCCGGAATGATACGCCAGCACTAACTGAAATTTAATGGATTTTTGCCCAGACCTACATTGTGCTTTTTAAACACAGAGGCAGAAAGTCCATTAAAAATAATGATGATGATGTTGCTGAGGCCTTGCTTTCCACATGTGGCACATTGACTTTTATTATTATAATTATTAGATACATGGGCTCAGCACTTGGCACCACTCTTGCAGCAAAGACAATATCTGTTTTTCTGTGGACAGCGCTGATTAAGAAACTGACAATGAATTAAGTCACGGGTATTAACAAGGAGATGCTGTTTTATTCTGCTGCGTACGGTGAGTCACGTCTCCAAATCCATCAACCCTCATTAAAATCATCAAAAATGGGTCTTATTGCAATTTACCCCTGAGGAGCTCTCTGTGCTGGATTAGAGCATAGATAATCTAACCACTTTGTTCCAGATGCTCTTTGTTCCTTTATTCTCTAACATTAAAGGGAACATAGAGAAGGCACATAGTGGTCGAAACATGGTGATTGCGTTCATTTTGTATGTCAGACCATGTAAACCGGTTGGCCACATAATGTGTCTGTTAAAGACACATCCATGACTCTCCCTGACCCCATTTACTCTGGGCCCAAACCGTATTTGTGTCCCGTTCCCCCGAGCGCTACACCAGTAAGCTATTACACATGCATACTCTGTGACATAATCAACATCTGTCCTATTCGATTAATTTTCTTTACCTCCCCCCCTCCACCCGAATCAAAGTAAAGCCAACCCTCCTTCCCTTTACAGCAGCCACAAAAAAAAAAGACCCTTACATCACACTGCTGTGAGCCAGTCAGGCATGACGAAGACTGCAGTATTTTCAGCTGGGGAGACACGGACTCTGATGCACACGACCGCTCGAGAAAGATGCAACAGGAAACTCATCGAACCTCACCAAAGCGACTATAAACTGTGTTTAGATGTTTTTCAAAAGCAGACATAAACGTTTCATACTGAATTTTCAGACGAAGGTCGTACTCCGTGCTCCTCTGCCGGCTTTCACTTCAAAAATGCTCAAAGGCGAATCAAAGGTGATAGAAAAGCAAGCTTTGTTTAATTTGGTCTAAAACACTGAGATCAGACAGATAAATCCTGAAATTTATAAATTTCGACCCGCTCTGCTGCTGTTAATCCTTGGCTGTCAGCTTTGCAGTCTACATTTTGCAAGCAGATCTCATGCTTCATTGCAGTATTACATATTGACCTTGTCTTGTGTAAGCATGTATGCTTTTTACCTGCTCTCTGAAAAAGAGTGCATGCTTGATTTCGTTGTGTGTGTGTGTTTGGGTGGCCTGCAGGCTTTTCCTGCAAAGCTGAGGAATAAAACAAGTGAACAAGACAGCAAAAAAGGAAGAGGCATCGCAATAACGTGACACAGGATGGAGGGAATCACCTTGTCTGACATGCAGCCTGCAGCATGGTGACACCCATCACATGAAACACGTAAATTGGACATTTCATGGCCAAAGAGAATGCATCGATGAGAAATTGATTAGTTTCCTTTTTCCAGAGATTGCGTATGTTCCCGAAGAAATAGGCCTGCTTCTTTTAGCTTCAAATTGCTGCACAGGTTGTTCCCGGTGCTGATGTACCCACAAAATGAGGGTGTTCAAAGTTTATTAAAAGGACAGATTCTACAGAGACCACGTCCGCAAGTCATGGGCGAATGCAACAGCATGACCGTCACTCTGAATCTGTGTCGTCTGTGCTCTAAGCCGAAATGCACAAGTCAACCGCTCATGTCTGAGCACAGATTTTGAAAGTTACTTTCTTCTAAATGTTGGCAAAGTCGTCCTTCAGTTGACCAGAAAGGTTTTCTGCTTGGAGGGTCATAAATTACCTCTATCGGTCAATGGGCAAGAAGAAGCTCAACAATGCATCGCAAGCCAACACAAGACAGAGAAACGCAACATCCTTTGCTATGACATTGTTGGTCTACCTAACCCTGTCAACATGGAGCATCCTGTCTTTCTCATCTTGGTTGAGTCTAAAAGTCATTAGTGTGTGCAAGTTCAATAAAACACTGGCATCACAGCATCATACAGGGGGCTGGCATGACAACTGCAGCTGGCTGTTTTGTTTGGTATGCTTTTCTTTCACGTTGTGCTTTTTTGCAAGCGCACTGTGACTTGTAAACAAAGGATAGCTGACAATCAGGGTCACAACTACATATTATTCAGGTGGATGCCAAAACATAAATTGCCCCCCCCACCCCAAGGAAGGTACGTCAGGGTGAAGAACCGTGGAAAATGGCGGCTCAGGTATGTTTCAGCCTAATTAGCCAGCAGTGTTAGCATTAGCAACACTAAGGGGCTCATTTTCATCATTGAAAACGGCGATCCAACGGTCCAAAACAACAGGGGACTCAAACTGGTCTGGTTGGACCAAATACGAGTGAATATACATTTACGTCTAAAGTCTTGCACTGACACACTAGGAAAAAAAAGCAATTTATTTTGAAATCCTCCTCACTAGGTGGAACTTTCTATTGCTTTCATCCCTGAATAAATAATTCCTCTCAAACGCCTTTATGAATGCCATGACTTTCCTGCATTTTATGCACAAAACATAATAGCCGTTTTTACGCCTCATTGAACCGAGGCAAAACTGTGATAGTGCAGTATTGATGATGTTGTCTTTTTAATCAGACGGATGAATTTATCCATTGGAATTAGAATAAAAGACACAAGGTGGGGAGAGTAATCACTTGGCAGAGAACCCAGAGGAGAGGGGGGAAATGGCACTGAATGCACATTTGTCACACACAGACTAAAAACCCTCATAGAGGCAGTGAGAGACTTGTTTGTAGAACATACACTCAAGTTAAATTTAGATAGGTTTTTATGCATTGAATGGATTTTTTTTTTTCAAAACACTGTTATGATCCTTCAGAGAGAGGCTTTTGTCTAAATTTGATATTATAACTCCGGCTTTATGCATAAAAGATGGTCTTTATAGAGAAAGGAAGTCTTGGCACAGAACCGTTGGTGCAATGATGGGGCCATTGACTGCACAGAGTGTGTGTATGCGAGTGTGTGCGTGAGAGAGAGTGTTCGTAGTGCTTGTGTGTAAGCCACATCCTGGTTCTCCTGCGGTCATCATTCAGTGCGGCACACCTGGAGTTTAAGAGGCTGTCTGCTGGGGCCAAATGATCTAGAGAGTCAGAGAGAGAAAAATAGAAAAAGACAGAAGGGGGGGAGGCATCGAGGAGATAAGAAGGGGAGGGGAGGTGGCAAAATTTGCCAAGACAGTCTGATGATCCCTGGCTTGTTAGATGTGTGCCGCTGAGAGAAAATGAAAGCATAAAATTAATGGGGGGCGATGGGAAGCAGAGAGCGCGAGTGAAGGAGACGGAGAGAAGGATGGTTAAATGAGAGGGAGGAGACGGATGGAGGGATGCGCGAAGAGACGAGAACATCCATTTAGGTTGCCGGGACACACTGCTCCTTCATCTTGAAGCGGATCGAGTCGAGTCACGAAGGCAAATCAGCAGGAAGAGTCAAAGAGCGAAAATTTAAAACAATTTTTTTTTAATACAGACTGATAACAATCCTCATTGGGTTGGTATTGAACGCCATTTTACTTTTTTTTCAGCAGAAATGTTAAAAAAATTTCAACATTATACTTGACTTTTTTTGTAAGTTTTGGCCACTTTTCACTTTCATTTAAAAGTCTATATCTGGCATTTTCAATTATTTTATTGCACTCTTTACTCTGTGGTCTTATGCAGTTTGCACAAATCTAAAGTTTTTCAGGCCATATATAAGTTTTATTACAATTTAATACATTTTCCAAAATGTCTTTCATGTACACAACATACAATGGATGTCCTGTTCAAGACTTGTTAAAATAATCTGTAGCAGCTCTCCTGAAGAAACTTAAACTCCCACCACCTGTTGTTGGACTGCTACTGTTCTTCCAGTTTCCGTTTTCCTTGTTAACCTCCACATTATTTTCCATAACACTCCAAGTGTTTTTCAGCCTTTACAATCCATCCGTCTGTTATCTTCCACTAATCTGGGATCCAGACATACTTACGCTTAATATTTTCATTTCCGAAGTCATAACCATTCATATCATTCAAGTCGGTCACAGCAACACAACTTAAGAGGTCAATCTCAATTCAAGCCAAGTTGCTTGTGAACATCAAGTGAACACTTCTTCCTGACTCACCTGAGCTTTCCCACCTGTCTGTGGCAACGCTGCCACTTTGGTTCTTCTCTGACGATCTGCTGTTCTTTAGGTCAAACGGAGGTTTTTGATCAAAGAAGCTTTGATCTCAGCTTTATGAAGTTACTGATGTAATCCCTCTTCTTTGACTCGTGGGTTTTGGCCAGACCTGTTAAAAGGAAAAAAAAAAAAGTTTGCCAATTGTGGATCCACACACTTTCTTCAGTGACCACAGCCTGTACTTGTAGATTCAGGTTGAGCTCTGTTTTTATTCCTATCCGCCTCTTGCACAGACCTACAGCTAATAGCAATGCCTCGGCGTGAACTAAGAACTGGTAGTTTGCTTGTGTTGAGAATAAATAATTCTGTGGTTTCCTTCTATCCCTTTCAGCTCGTTGCTAAGCTGAAGCTAAAGGAAATGACATGCTAGGGAACGCCCTAGTTAATCCGTCGCTTAGATAGAGGCTAACAAAGGAGATCACAAACTCTTCTTGGTTGCCATTTTGTTCTGCTAGTTCTTAAAGGTAGCATGTGAAATGGACCAGCTGTGTTTTGGTATTAATTAATGAAATTCATGAATTTAACTGAGACTCTTTTTCAACCTCGTACATCAAGAACTCAGCATGGAGAACGGATAACTTCTCCACACTTGCTAGCATCTCTTATTATTATTCAAAAAAATAATTGTTAAATGAAATTTGTCTGTCTAGCTATTTGTCTAAGCTAAATAAGTTCAATAGATTCACTATTTGGTAACTTTTCTACATGTGGACAGGGAAATTCAGACATACCGTGTCAAAGAAAAGAATCATTTCCAAATGACGTAAATAAACTTAAAAGCACTTTCACTATTTCAGGTCGTTTTCTAATTCAGCACCATGCATCATTTTAGCCTTGTAAAAATTAAAACATGAGCTCATAACAGGCTGACACAAGCATCACCCCGAACTTGTAATCACAGGCCTGGTGTATCCAAACTCCAGCCGGTGATTAGCTTTTATGGAATGAAAATTGATCAGGATGCTTCTATAAAAAGTACAAACAGAGAAATTTCATCATAAGTGGTCAGGAACCAGCATCAAATCTCACACGTTTGAAATTTTGTTCACAGAGTTTGCGGAGCTCTCCGATAAATCCATCGCCTCTTGAGTAAAATCCATCCCCCCGCCACCCCCCGCTCTTCATATAACCCAGCAAAGTCCCATTTGCCGGGGTGGGAACTGCTTGATATGCAAGGAGACACCTGCCTGTTGAGGCATAGCTGGCGATTTTATCCCGTCTCGGGTGAGCGGAGGATGGCATTATGATGAAATGAGAAAAAGTGAGAAAATCATCATCAGAGCCCCTGATGTGACTGCCAGCTTCCATCTGAGAGAGGGAATGAGATTTGTCAAAGATGGAAACGAAGAAGATTCAGAGATGTTTGTTTGACATGTTGGCATAACACGAGAGGAAAAGGGGGAAGATGTGAAGAACTGACAAGGTAACTGAGGAGTTGAAGCAAAAGACAAAAAAGATAAACCAAGAAGAAAAGAACCAGAGGGAAGACTGAAAGGACAGGAAAATGATGAGATTATGACTACTGACACAAGAAATGGATAATACTGAATATCACTTTTGTGGCACTGGTAAAAAAAAAAAAAAAAAAAAAAAAGCTGATGCCTCAGTGTTTTTTATCTCATTGTGTGAAGGTGTGATGAAAAACAGAGCCTGGCCAGTCTTGTCAAACCTTAGTTCACACTGCAGCCTGAAGTGACCCAATTTCAATTTTTTGGCAATTCTGATTTTTTTGCCGGGGTCAATCACACTGCCAGTAAATGCACCTGTATGTGTTCTGCAGTGTGAACGGGCAAACGACCTGAAAATGTCCTGCATGCGCAGTAGAGGGCGCAATACCATCAGCGTTCTCAGTGTTCTGCCAACCACCATAAAAAGAAGAAGTGCTCAGTGTTTGCAGAAGTAAACATGGAGGCTAACGGTGGAGCTTAGCTTACACATTTGAAGTTGTCCAACCGGAGCAACATATTACCAACTTAATCATCGTATAGTCCGTCATGGTTGTTGTTTTTCTTCCCGCTTGCACGTATCAGGACGCAGAATAGTGAGATTTGTTGAGAATCAGTGACGTTCAGTTCGGATGAATGCGACCTGGACGTTAGGTCGCATTTGAATCACATACGTATCGGATATGGGTCACATTCGAAAAAGAATCTGACCTGTGCTGTTCACACTGCCATGAAAAGAACAGATGCAAGCCGCATTGTGTCAAAAAAATAAATCAGAATTGGGTCACTTCAGGCTGCAGTGTGAACGCACCCTTAGAGGCATTTGTTTTCTTTTAATTTGCTCCTTCCTCAATAGTAAATGTGTGTTCATTATTGCGATCAAGGACTGTTACTTTACCATAATGTCATATCTTATTTTATCTATTATTTAATATCTATGGAGCCAGTGACCATCTGGGTAATCTGATTTGAATGCTTTATGAGGGTCCCTAATGTGATCAGATAACAATTTGCAATATTCCTCATAAAGTAAGTCAGAACATTAGTTTCAAGCACCTGGCATGCTGAGTTGAGTGACTCTTCATGAAAACTGTTGTGCTAGAGTCAAATGTGTTGTAATGCCTCGACATTATTTCCCTTTGACATAATTTTGAACAAAAGTCAGATACAGAATATTTTTTTAGTTCAACAGGAAGAAAGTCAAGACATGCAGCAAATCTCCAATGGTCAGGTATGGTCCATTGAGGCCTGCAGCCTCTACATGGTGAACTTTCTCTACCACTGAATCGCCTAATTGTGCGACAGAATTATTTGTCAGTGAGCAAAAGTTTTATTTTCAAGGCTAATTTGTTAGCAGCTTGGAAAACACAAGGCTCTGAGTTTGACAAATTATGATTTTAGAGGGAATTATGGCTTAAGGGACCTGCTGCTAACATCACGGTCTAGTGGCATCCATGCTTCAGTGGCTGTGTTGTACTGGTGGACAGGGCGACTTACAAAGCTATTAAAGACACATCAATGTCTGAACCTGAGACAAAGGACAAAAGATAATTCAAGAGGACCAATCTTAATTTCTTTGAACTGTCACTGCTGAGTACTTCCATTAGTGTCCGCTGATGTTTTCTTTAATCTGGAGCTTCACCCCGTTCCCTCTCTGTTTCATCCAAACACCTCCTCCCTGCGTTCTCCTCCACTTGATCACATGCCTCTCCTGATTATTGCCCCTGTCTGTTTCCTTGTCTCCTCATCTCCTACCTCCTCTCCTCACCTGCCTCGTCTGTCGCCTCTCATTCAGTGTCAGGAGGCCTTGTTGGCAAAACTAGAGGCAAAATCACAACTTCCACCCCTTTCCTCGACATTTGTGTGTCGGTGAGTTAGAAAAGAGACAAAGAACTAAAGGAGTGTATGTGTGGTCTGGCACATATGCCCATTTTGCCAAAATGGTACAACTGGTTATTTGCTTTGCCTCCGTCTTTGTTTATCCTTCTACCTGCTCTGTATTCTCTCCAGTCACGAATGAACACACCGAATATAACGCACACACGGGTTCACCGGATGGTGAAGTGTTAGGTTATGTAAACATGCTGCTGAACGGCCCCCTTAAATTCCCCTTCACCGAGTCACAACAAAAGTTCAGAGTATTGATCGTTGTTCACCTGCTGGAGCTCTGTGAGTCACTGAACCATGTTTTTGTACAGGAAAAAAGACACAGAGGACATGATTTCTACATGATTAACCATCTTTGAGAAAAAACCTGGATCATAGTATATTCATCCAGACTGAATCATTACAGTGCAAACATCACACAGGGTTAAATGTAATCAGATTTAGAAGGTATTTTAATCATGTTTTGTGGATTACAGAATGGAAAATGCTATATAAGCACTCCACGCAAAAGAAGTGCAAGAACAAATGATGGTTGTTAATTCTGTTTGGTATTAATGATGTTATTAGGTATTTTGCAACCTCTACAGGAATTTCAGAAATTAAACAGATTGTCTTTTTTTTAGTGTGTCTTCTACTTCTACTTATTGCTCTCATACTAAATGATTATGTCCACAGATAATGCAGTTTGAAGAATAAGCATTGCAGCAAAGATTTTTGGTCAAAGCTTTTCATATTTTCATCCACATTGAAAAAAAAGCATTCCATCTAAAAACATTCACATAATTCACTGTTGGTTTAACATTTTCTGGATATGCTGATGTTTCCGTGTCAAAGTTGTTTTTTTTAAACTAAGATTCACAGTTCCAGCCTGGTTTCATTAGACTATAGCACATTGGTTTTAAGAAATGTCATCTGGGCGTAACATTGCACTGATAGCACAAGCCTCTTGATAGAGGAAATATTGATTTGAAGCAGTAAATAAAGCTGGAGGAAACTAAAATTTTTATGCTTTATGGAAGTCATTTAAATAAATAAGTGAAATAGAGCATATTTTTAAAACTCCCATTGTGAACATTTCTAAGTTTTTCAACTTTTCTATGACTACTCAGTATGAGTTACATTAACTGATTATGTATTTCAATAACATAAATGTAGATTTAAAACACACTTTTCAATCCTCTCAAAATGACTAAATAGTGACGGAAGGCAACATAAAAATGATTTTACTCTAACACTTTTTAAAATGATATTAACCAAACATGCATTGAGAGAACGAGAACAGTTTTACTGCATGCAGCAGCATCCTTCCTGTGACTTTATTTAACCCTCCTTTCGGTCACCGCTGGATGCGCCTGTTGACTCTGTGGGCAGGCTGAACAGTCCTCGATTATCTAATCAGATTGCACCGAGCCTGTAGGTGTGCGCTTCATAAGTCTAACGAGTCTTGCCGCCATGGGTCATTAGCAGGGAGTGGGATCAATGCACATGAGATGCCAGTGCATTAACTTGATTTAATTATGGTATCTTTGCGGTGCCAGACCCCACTTTGCTTTGCTGTGCAACACATGAATGCGTAAATATCTGCTAATGTTGGCAGTTTGTAGAGTTGAAACAATCTGTACTAGTTTTTAATTGAAAATTCTTTTTATTGTGGAGGGGGGAGGTTTACCTTTTTGGTGCTATTGACATTGAAGGTATCATTACATTATCTGGGTATATGCTACAAATACAAAATATTTTATTACAGAGAATATGTAGCACTAAATATATCAGGTTATGATGTATTCAACCTACCTTGCAAATCTGAACTCTGATTCCCAGATCAATGTGATGGTTTAGCTAATCCTTGTGTTTCGCAGACAAGTCCAAATAAAATTAGAAATACAATAGGGTGAAAATGCATTACCTTCATCTGAACAACATATACATTAACTGCTAACAGAAGTTATATAGTGGTAGGTTTGACATATTCAATAAATTGCACAATAAGATAAGTCAAGAAGCATATGAATTCCCTCCGTTCTCCGTAATAGTTTTGCTTATGTTAATTAAAACACTGTATATACAAATATTTCTTCGGTTGTTTACAAGAATATAATTCACACCTCAGTGAAAGTGAGAACATTTTCACTTAACTTCTGCCACATCCTTGACCGGGCAGTGCGTTGCTGGTTTCCTGTTTTGTTCTTCGTCGTAATTACAAGCTTTTAGCAGATGGTATCTTGTCCATGACCCAAACAGCTTGGCGTTCTCAGTAATCCCGGCTGTGTGCTGTGACTGAGAAATGTGTTTTATTTAATGTGTAGACTGTAATATTAAATGTCTCGTTTGGAAATACTGCTTCAATGCAGAGATGTTTTATTGAATTGCTTAGCAATCATTCAGCAATCCGGAAATACCTTTATCAACTTGTTCCAATCTGCTGAAATGGTACAGAACAATTTTGCTGTGTCGACTTTTGTAGGACATTACAAATATTCAAGGAAAGAAAAACTGATGAAGTAGATGCAGGAGATCAGAATGTGATTGGGAGGAGAGAAGCACCTGTATCACCTCTTGACATCCAAGCAGGGAGAACTGTCCAAATGTCAAAACCAGGGGTGGGTAAGTCTAGTCGTTAGGAGCAACTAGCCTTCAAAATTGAATCCATCCGTTCTCCAGCATTCACTAGCAGTTCTCGAGGATCGGACACACCAGAAGGGCTGCAGTGTGTCTAATTTGTTAATGCCTTTAATACACACATGACACAACAAACCGAAGAACAGCACAACAGAACAGATTACTACTTAGTTTCATCAAGAGCGATGGACCCTACTGAAGAGATCAGACTCAAAAGGTATTGGTGAATGCCAGGCCTTGGACTCTTGGCTGCTCAGCAGATTCTGCTTATGTTGGTTGTTCATCAGAAAATAACGAGCTGAAAGTTTGGGAGTGTGTCTAAACATGCAATGTCTACATTTCCCTTGGGATCCCACGTGGCAAGCATTAATCTCCATCTACCAGTCAGTGTTCAGTGGTAGATGGGTGTTGGTAGTCCTGTTAGTCATATTGGTGTAAAGATGAGGTTAAAGTCTGCAGTTTAATATCCTCTCAGTGCAGCTAGAAATCCTCCAGGCTGTTATCTAGAGCATTGGTAGAAAACAGCATTGTGCTGCATTTGTTTCCTGAAGGTCAGTGTTAGGTGGAGCCCAGCCTCCAATTCCATCTGATTAGCATTCGTCCACAGAGGCTCTCCTTCCCAACCATCTATACATCATTTTTATCTTGATACAAAATCCTCCCAAAAGTTTGTGGATGCTACAGAATTTTGAAATGTAGACTATTAAGAAACGTTCAGAGACTCCAGGCAGCATTCCAGGTAAATTCCAACTTTAATACAGCATAAACTTTTTAATAAAACACACATTTTTTTCTTCTAAAAGAAAAAACTGGATGAGCTTCTGAATGCATAAACATTTCCACTGTGGTGTCGGTGAGCACTAAAAGATTTATTATTCACATGCAATATAAGCAACTCTTTGGTTTTACAAATGAGGAGCTATAAGGGTGGCGCAGTGTTTTTTAAAAAATTTAATGCCTTCAATTTAGCACTGATGTTTTTATAATTTCCAGAATTTAGCAAAATTATGATACCAATATACACATAGTTGAACTAAAAGAAATTAACATGGGTTTGCCTTTTAAAGTGATTCTGTTACTTTTATGCAACAGAAAAAGCAGTACCCAACCATCCTGGACCCCCGTCCTTCATGCTTTAGATGCGTCTCTCATTCGGCACACTTCCAACGGCTGTGCAAACTCCCTTTGTCACCAAGCCTGTTAGACATTTAAACCAGGCAGGAGGAAAACACATCAACATATAAGGCAGCGGACCCTGAGGAGAGCCAGTCCAGGTGTTTACCTCTCCCAGTCAGTAGAGCAGTCACAGTGCCTTCCAGTGTTAATGCCCCATGGACTTTTTCCCCCTTTGGCCGCACTACAACAAGCTTCAATTTATTTCGTCAGCGTTTCTGAGATAAACCAAAGTTTAGAGTGTGGGGAGAGTGATGCATCATTTTCAAACTGTTTCCGAGTCGAAATCATTAAAGGGAGTTATTTTGATTCAGCCGCCTGAGTGAATAGTTTGAAGATCTCTGGGTGGCATGCTTCCACAGACCAACATTTCTGCATGTTTATCTTTCAAAAATGGCAAACAGAATCAACTGGACTGTTCAAACTACATGAATATGCATCAATCTAAATCGTCCCATTTTAGCTCTAGCTGAGTTTAAGGAAGGTGAACCTCTGCACTTATCCCGATCTTTCTGCAGACTCTAGCAAATTTAACAGAGATTGGCATGCATTTAGCTCCATTTATTTTCTCATCAACTCTGACCAGCATCACTGTTCCTGCCAAAGGAAAGCCTCTCCACAGAATAATGGGCCAACATCAAGTTTCACCAGTGGCACGGTGCTAGCCGTGTGTCCCCTTCGTGGCTTGTTGCAAACCGCAAACATGACTTCTACAATGTCTTCCAAACATAACAAACAGAAATCTTTTGAATAAATGTAAAACATATTCATATTCACGTCCTCTAGTAGTTACTGGGAAGAAGTTGAAAATGACCAGTGATACTTTGTGGTGGCAGCTTGGCTTAAGTTGGTTTCAATCTAAAAACGATTCTGACTTCGACCAAAATAACAACTTCTGTTTTCCTGCCTTGTTGCAAACGTAAAACTAAACCGTCTAACTGGAGTCCATTCCCAAAACTCAGATTAACTACTGCAGGTAAAATTAGCCTACAGTGAATCTGCCAGAGATTAGGTTACTTGGTGTCACATTGATAGGATGTTTAGCAGAAACTGTATACTGTGTCTACAGATGCCACTGACTACTGTTATCAATAGTAGATTTCCTTAAGAAGTTACTGGTTTTTGTTTTCCTCCTTTTGTGTTTTTTTTATATCTAAAGTTTTCTTCCTCTTTCTCTTGTTTACTGTTTGTTCTGGGTTATGCATTAAATCTTTGGTTTTCATGCCATTCTTGATTATTTAAAGCATTTTCCGGTGATGGGTCAACCATAACAAAAAATCAACTTTTACATCTCCTCGCATTGGTCTGCATATGCTACATAATGACTTTCACAGTCATTTCTGGGTGCTGGATCTCATATTGCTCCTCAAGTTGCGCTCAAATATGCCCAGACACCTGTTGTCTGAATTCACACCATTCTTCCAGCCAAGGCTAGCAATGGATACTGTGCGAATCACACAATCACCCCACAACTCACTTCCTGAAGCTGAATTTAACACACCGTCACTCCTCTCAGCTCCCGTATAATGCCACGCTCTGTTCTGGAGTTCAGGATCCGTTTTTGGTTCTCTGCTGTTTGGGTCTTACGGTCACTCTCCAGGCTGAGTAAACTAAATTGTCTATCAATTTCAAGTGACTTTTTTGTTTTGTTTCTGCCATTTACTAGAACAGTCAGGGAAATGTATATTTATAGAATGTCATATATCAAGACAAAATTACAAAATAAAATGACAAAAAAAGGAATGCAGAACGGATTTGATTATTAAAGATGGATAAAATGTTAAACTCTTCTGCAACATACAAAAGGACGTACGTGCATGTTTCTCTTCTCCTCATGTTCCTCCCATTATGACTGTTTTTGGACTCTAATCAGCCGTCCTTTATTCAACGAACTGATTCGCTTGAAACAAATTCAATTAAAAATATATATATTTTAACATTTTTGAGACAAGTCATATTTAAATATGCCAAAAATCAATTTAAGGATTTTGCCCCGGTTCCGTAAGCCATCTGGTTTCTGGTTCTCAAAGACAAAAAGACAAAGATAAACACTATATACTTCTGATATGATACTGACAGCTCAAAAACTCTATAAAGAACCAACAACAAAAAATAATTTGTAATGGGGTATATGCCACGAGGTGGTGACCTATTTCCATTTGAATTTATGCCACATAGATTGGTTCCGGGTCCTGCTTGCTCCTATTGTTTTAAGCCAAAGTTGCAAGACCTGTACCATGAAAAAGACGCAAAACATAAAATATCTGTGAGCTACTGGTACAACAATGATTTTTTTTTGTGTGCCGTTATGTCCAGTACCAGTACCATCCATTGCTTAGTTTTTTTTTCATTTTCTTGCTGATATCAAGATGACAGCGAACTGTAGTCAAAACCTAGCCACTACAGCTAACACCTGGTTTGTAGCTGCCTGGTATTTCAAAGCTTGAGGATATTGAAGATCCAGCGTCAGAAATGGAAAGACGGAGGTTAAAAAGGAGCAGAACGAGCCTCGTTCACTGGAATAATTTGTTGGAGGAAAATAATGCCGGAGGAAATTCACTGCTATGAGAACAGGCTGAGAACAGAGGCAGCGATTTGGCACAAGGTAAGTCCATACGTGTGTGGATGTGTTTGTGTTATAGGAGTATGCAATTATTTTTTAGGCAACTCCTTAGTTTTTGTTTATATGACAATTATATAAAATACATTTAACATGCAGTTGGAGCTATACCGAGCAGGTAATTTAAGAAACAGCCGAGAGCAGCAACACTTCAGCCGGCTCCAGTCAGATTAAGGTCCAAAACCTTCTCTTTACAGTCATTTAAGTGGCACCGATCCCCATAAAAAAAAAACACAGAACAAACGTTAAAAATCACGTATTTCCCAAATCCCGAAAATGACATTTACCTTCGCTGTTTCATAATTATAATCCACGTTAGAGTTAATTTTTCCACTTGGCTGCTATAATCTGTTCTTGCTTTACAGAGACATAATAGATTCTGCTTAGAATCTTAGTTATGAAGTTACATCCTCCTGCTGCTTTTGCTTTTAAAATAGTAAATTTAGGTTTGCCTGAACTTTTATAAACTAAAGCCTCATATGCATAATTTTTGTATTATTGTTGGTACAGATATTAGGCGAACATTGTGCTTTGCCTGCTAGTAGTTTAATTTCAGCTGCACACTTTCAAGAGTATTCAGATTTTAATATGCATTTTCTAAGTAGTAAATATTTTAGTCACTCTTACTCAGTAACTTAAGTGTTGTTACACCTCTGAAACATTTTTTGCAGTTTCTTTGTGATACCAGAACTATTTCACTTAAACATTTAATTTCCTGAGATATTGTCCATTTATTTTCAAGCAAGACTCTCAAAGAGCTGAGGATTTACTAGTTTTGATTACGTTGTGCAACTAAATATGGGCGATTATTAGTTTTTTTTATTTTTCAGGTTTGCATCGTAACACCTCGTGATGTGTTTCTGAGCCATGATTGTTGTGCTGATTACCTTTCCATTGGATCCAAGCACCTGGACCAGCTGACAGCATCCATCAGTCCATCGTCACAACGTGGACTAACTTTTTATTTACAGTACTTGGTTAAACTATGATCTTGAAACCGTAGCACCAGATCTGCAAAAATCTACCTGCAGACTTTGTTGGTTACCCTGATTCTGCAGTCATCCTGAACGGGGCTGAGCCTCTTCCTCTCCTCCAGAGTGACGAGTTTTCATCACCAGGAAAGGCAAATAAGTCTGATGTCTAGGAAGTATATTATATATTCACTGTTCATTTTTGTTATCCTGTTTGTACCTACAATAAAATTTTATCTCACAAACCTTTTTTTCCCCTTTTCTTTGTGTTTACATTATATCGAGTATTTGCATGTAGATCAGGAATTCAAGTGAGACGTTAAAATGCAACACTTACAGGTAATACCAGCAAAGAAATTTGAATATTAAGTAATATGTAGTTAGTCATATAATTTAATATACTGAATAAGGCTGGATTATATGACTTACAAGATTTTTTTTCATACCATGTTTGATTTTAATCAATTCTTCCCATCCTTAATTTCTATAATAAAATCACAGAAAATATTTTCAAAAAGTGATTTTATTTCAATCAACTGTTCTGTGAGTTGTATAAGGGAGCATTACGGTCAGGATACAAGAAATTTTAATTGCAAGAATGCAGTCATGGCTACAGCAGAATAAAGACGCAATTTTATAACAATGTCTTAAAATTACAAGAAGTTGTTTTAATGAGAAATAAAGATTCAGATTGATCTGAAGTAACCAGCTCAGCTCAGTTCATGTGGTTCTGACATTTGTCAGTAATCAAGAGGATGCACACTGCCACCTCACCTGACCAGGTAAGCATTAAGGTAAAAATAAAAAATAGAACAAAATGGAAACAGAGCAAGAGATAGGAATGCTTTCTATATAAAAGCAAAAAGTTAATAGGAGAAAAGTTTTTGGCAACATCAGATCAGCCGATCTCTCCCTCCAGGAAGCCATCAAACAGAACTGTCCAACTCCAATAAAGATTAAAAATGAAAGAAAATGGAAAGTTAAAATAACAAATAACGCCAATTTAATAATTGAAATCTAATGCGTTCTGGAATCTATTATCGACATTTTACAAATTTCACAAATCAATTAGAAGGTTTCACAAATGTTCTATTTATACTGCTGTTAGTACAGAATAATCTACCGTATTTTCCGCACTATAAGGCGCTCCTCCACCCACATCCATCCATCCATTTTCTTGACACCTTTGTCCCTTGGTGGGGTCGGGAGGGTTGCTGGTGTCTATCTCCAGCTAGCGTTCCGGGCAAGAGGCGGGGTTCACTCTGGACAGGTCGCCAGTCTGTCGCAGGGCAACACAGAGACACACAGGACAAACAACCATGCACACCTAGGGACAATTTGGAGAGACCAATTAACCTAACAGTCATGTTTTTTTGGACTGTGGGAGGAAACCGGAGTACCCGGAGAAAACCCACACATGCACAGGGAGAACATGCAAACTCCATGCAGAAAGGCCGGGGCCGGGAATCGAGCCCAGAACCTTCTTGCTGCAAGGCAACAGCTCTACCAACTGCGCCACTGTGCAGCCATAAGGCGCTCCTAAAAACCTTAAATTTCCTCAAAAGCCGACAGTGAGCCTTATAACCCGGTGCGCCTAATATATGGACCAATATTGAGCCATAACAGATCCAGCAACTATGGTAAGCAGCTGCCGACTTCATTTTCCCCGTAGAATAAGTGCGCAGTGCATGCTGGGATAGTTGTCAAAAAACTGGTTTGTTACTAAAGTTTGACTGACCTATCTACTCATAGACGATGTCTACGCGTAGACCCCTCATGGAGCAGGTCGGCCCGTTGCTGCGATACGCAACAGCGTCCGCCATATTGAATGTGGCATATGTGCCAGTAAGCTAATACAAGTGAATGGACCGGATTTATAAAGTGCCGTTTTACAAAGTATTTTAAGTCAATAATTGCCATTGACAAATTTTTTTACACACATTAATATATTTGGTATTCAAAGAAATTACTGAAGACAGAGTTTCTAACTTTTTTAATTGTTTTGGGGCATTTCTGAATAAAGAGCACAATGTGTTATTTGATAGAAATGATTCTGATTGTTTTTATATTGAAATTGATGAACAGACATTGTTTTATTTAACAATATATTTACATAATTCCATAATTTAATGTACATTTAACATTTCAAGACAACAAATAATTTTCCTGTATTTATTTTTTATACGTGATTTATAAATCAGTCATTGTCAACCATTAACTACACATTTTTCTTACTTTTCCCCAGATAATAAATATTTATTACAGTATTTCAACTCTGCTATTGACAGCAGTGAAAATAATTCTAACAGAGTAATTCATTTTTATTTCATTACATAAGCTACATTAATAAATTAATACTTCAGATTGAGATATTTAAAAATACACAAAAAGTGAAAGAATAGAACATTTATTTATTATACTGGGATCACTGGTCACAGGCTTCAGTCTGCTGGTCCCACTGGGAGAAATCAATGACTCTGAGACGTCTCTGTTACTCAGGCTAAAGCCAAGAGTAACAGAGAAATTATACAAAAGTGTAACAGAAAATACATTTTTCCTTCACATTCAGAAAAAGACATTTTCAGCTTGTTGGGCTCTGACCATGTTTAGCATCTTAATAGCTAAATACCGACATGGTGAAGATGAGCTGGAAACAGACTGAAGACCAGCAGCTCCAGCTCTGATCCTGACTGATCTTTCCTCACTAGATCCTCTGGTTTTTAATCAACTTCTCCTCTAACAGCGGTTTCTCATCAGCTCTCTCTCATTATAAAACAGTATGAAAACATTAGCTGCTATGCTAACAATCAGCGTTATTTCAAACCACTTTAGCTACATAGGGCATATTTTCCGGTTGTTTAGAAGCGAATTTCTGGCTGCAAAGTCAAGTAATTCTGATCTTTCATCCTTACCTGGGGAAGGTAATCCTAATTAATCCAGTTTGTTTCGTAGGACAGTTGAAACAAGTCCACACAGCACAGGACTTAAGGAGCGCTGATCGCCCTGCTGCCACATGCAAGATGGCGGACGCTTTTACGTACGACTCAGCGCTCCATGAGGGGTCTACATATTAATGTCTATGTGTCTACGTATCTACCTACTCACCTAATAATCAGCTGGTCTGCGGGTCATCTAGCATCACGTTCTCCACAAACATGCTGTGCGTGAATGGAGAAGGGTGACCATCGTCCGGCTGCGCCCCATTCCAGTCGCGGAAGGCTCTCCTCGCGACCGGAATCGGACTGTTTTGTTGACATTCTTTATGTCAACAAAGTATCTTTAGACATTTATCCGGGGTGCTTCGGCTAGAATTACCAAGGGACCAGCACCTATACATTTAACAACTACTGACATTGATACACCTTTCTCAACAGGCGGGGGCGCACTTTCTCACTCTATAGTCCGACATTCAAGCGACTTGAATCCATTGCTCCCTCCCTGGCTCCTCCAGACCCGGGCCCCCACCGGCCTGGTTCGGGTGGGCAACCGCCCCCCCCAGCCCCCCCTATAGCTCCGCCCCTGTTTAAAGCCGTGGGGGTCGGTGGAAGAGAGACAGAGGCTGCGGCGGCAGCGTGTCGGTTGGTCTGTGCTAACCAGAAAGCAGTTGGGCACAATTTCGCAACACCAAAACCTTGAGTGAAACAATGACTAGTGCAGACTGCTATATAAAGGACTCGGGGGGCCAATTTTTTATTATTAGACATCCATATTTGTAGTGAACGGAACAAATCATGTCCCGTTCAATACCGGACGGGTGGCAACATAACGGTGGCGTCTATTCTATGCGCCTTATATATGAAAAAAGCTTTGAAATAGGCCATTCATTGAAGGTGGACCTTATAGTGCGGAAAATACGGTAGTTAGGTTTGACATGTCTAGGTGTTGTAGTTTTTAAATACAACACATTAAAAAAGCTCAAGATAGTGAAAAATTAAGTGTAATCGCCCTTTAGCTATTTTCCGAATTAGATGCTACATTCGGAAGCTAACTTCAGCTGCGACTGATAGCTTGGGCACAATGTAGATTGCACACTGCACAGATAATCAAAACGCTTAACCTTTACGTAACACCTTTGTAAACTTGTCCCTGTTAGCTACATCAGACATATGAGGCATTATGATTTATTAACTTACCTTCGAAGTTATTGTGAAGTTTTAACACATCCAGCTTAAATCCTTTGTTGTAGTTGGAGCATTTCAGGACGTCTGAATAATTATATAGGCATCATTAATAGTCCTGCAGCTACTGAGGAGCCGCTGTTAACATACTGTTGCCTGTTGCACCAGAACCATTCTATGTGGCAAAAAAATGTGGAAGTGCTAAAACGGAAGTCCGTGGCATATATCCCATTTTCTAAGTAGGCCCATGTGGGGCCTGTGATTATATCTCAGAGCAAATGAGGACTAAAATAATTAGAATATAGTTTCTACCCTCTTATTAGACAGGAGTACATGTATAACGATGTGATCAGAAGGAAAACAAACAAAATAAGTTTAAAAAAAATACATCTCTAAAACTTTTCTTCTGCTCTGACGGCTCTGAACAGATAAAAGACGTCCAGCTGAAGGAGAAACCTTGACAACTCCGTTTCTTAGACAGCTCATGTCTTCTGCTCTGTTAAGATCACGGGGCCGACACAGTAATCAATATCGTACTCCCTCTGACGCAGCCTCCTCCCTGATCTCGTCTACATGTTTTCTTCTGCCTGGTCTTGTTCCCATATCAGAACATCATCCGTCCTGCTCTGCGAAGGCGCGTCAATCATTCTTTCAGAACTCTGAGTCTCCCGGTGCCCCTGAACCCTCAGTAGCCTTATATTTCCAGTTTGTGCAAGGCAACGGCCAGGAGATGCGTTGCATCGCATGAAAATGTACTAGACAAACGAGGGTTTGACGTTTTCCCAGAAACAGGAGGGAAAATGTTCACAAACATGATTATTTTTTGGCTGAAAGAGCAATTATTAATGAGGTCTGGGTTCTAAATGGCCTTTTTTGACTAATTTTGATTTTACCTTTATATTTCTTAACAGAAACCATTAATATACCGTTATGTGGTATAATCTTTTTCAGGATAACCTGAACTTTGTCATTTTACACTTATTTCTGTCATTTGGATATACTGACATTGCATTTTGAGCCTAAACTCAAAAAGATCAAATTTGAGGCGAAAAAGTCTTCATATTTCACTGTAAAACCCACAAACATGTATAAGAAATATTTTTTTATGTTTAGAATATTGAAGTATACTATACATTTAATAATCAATACGTACAAATATAGCAAAACACTCATGTATAAGATTATTATCAACAAAATGTAGGCAATTCATTAGTTTTTGTGCAACTATTAACAAAATACCAAATCAAGATTCCAAAAAATACATAACTTTGCCAAATAAATTGAAGTCCTGGCAATTACTTATCTATATTTGTACAATTATTTACAAAGGATCAGATGTCACACAAGATGATAAAAATTATTTGTGCCACTCCAGGAAAGTTTCTGTCCATCATGACACAGAGGGGCACATCGCATGCCTGACATTTCCATGGAGTGTCATGCCGTTTTTTGTAAGCAGTGACTGCATTTCAGTCTGCCTTTGCTGGCTTTTTGGGCAGAATCTGTGGCTGTGGAAATTGCCAAATTGCCACAGGAACATGGTCTGCTCTCCTGCTCTGAGAATTGCCTTCCTTGCTCATGCCACAAAGCTGACACACGACCATTAAGTCTTGGTGCATCATGGCCTGTTCTTGCTTTGTGCCGCTTTTCTCACGATGCAAGATGAAGGCATTTGTCGTCACAATGTCCAGAAAACGGAGCAGCAAAGTCCTGTACCGGTGGTGTGTTTTTCTATTGGTGGAGTAGTACTGGATCAGCTGGTCTGAAAGATCAACTCCACCCATATGTTTATTATAGGCCACAATTGGTGTTGGACAAGGAGTCTTTCTCACAGCCCAGCTCCCATCTACAGCCTTTACCCTTCTGTCCACTGTCTCTCCAGAAAAAGCGGGATGGACGGTGGAGCACACAGAGACCTCACGAGTGTCCATCCATTTCAAAAAAAGCGAGAGGTCCTTCTCTGATCCACCTTACAGATCCTCTTTTGCTGATCTTGGTCAGAGCCTTTGCTCTCCCTCTGGGACATCCCTTTCTGTTCTCCCTGTATGTTCCACATGCTCCACACTTCATTCTTGATAAGTCTATGAAAAGATTTGGACTGGAATAAAAATTGTCCATGTAAATATGGTATCCTGTGCCAAGGAAGGATCTCATGACAACATCTTAAGACAGGCCATGCTCACTTTGAGTTTGAGTTTTGCCAGTGTAAATCCACAATGCAATGGTGTAACCAATGGTTTATTCTGCCAAAACAAAAATTTTCACTCCCCACTTTATCGGTTTGCCCTTCATGTAGTGAGTGATGCCAGTTTTTGCTTTAGTACCCACCATCCTTTCATCCAGAACCAGCTCTCTTCTCAGACACAGAGGATGTCGTCGCTCAGAGGCCTGATTCTAAACAGCTTGTCATGTCCAGGTGTTCCTTTTGTTTTATCATTCTGTTCGTCTTCCTCTGGATCACTAACGTGAATGTCTCTTCTACTTCAATGTCATTCCATTTGTACTTTTTTTACCTAATAATTTATTTTTTGCTGCATTTTTGTTTGTGGCAAATTGTTTTCATTGTGTCAGTGGCAAAATATAATAATAATAAAAAAAAGATCTTTTGAACTATGGGAAGACAGGTTGTTTATTTGGACTCCGGATGTTCGGCGTGGCTAGAACCTTCTTACTCCTGGCACAATGCCGGCATCCTCCTTCGTCTTCCAGGGGGTCACAGCGGAGGAGTGGCTCAGCGTCACCCCTCGGTGATTGAGACCGCGCAGTTGCGCTGGCTACTTCTCAGTTTGGATCTTTGCATAGCTACGTTTGTGCCTACCTCATCTTCTTCCTGATATCAATGTTCTCTCTCACTTCCTAAAACAAATGACTGAACCGCTACATCGTCATCAGAATCCTCGCTTGTCTGCTTCAGACTCAGGCTGTGAGTCTCCTTCGTCTGATAGCTCAAAAAAGAGCTTCACTGCCTGCTCCACATTCATTCTTCTCATCATTCTTTACAGACAAAACAAAAAACAATATCCTACATACAAATTACGAGGTAGATTTTACTGATCGTCTGATATCAAAACTGTCGATGTGCCTCTTTTTTTTCTTCTCCCGTCCCGCGTTACTGCTCATTGTTTTTACTTTTGTTGCGCCATTACTTGCGTTACTGTCCTTCGTTTCTCAGCAGCAAAATGTTGTCAACTCATATCAGTTGAACATATGAGATCGAGTGAGGGGCTCTCTTGTTATGTTTTACTATTTGTGTTGCGAGAGCGCTCCGTTTTACTGTCTTAGAGTGGAACAGAGCGGGTTTTACAATTTCGCTGATTGAAAAAAGATGGTTTAAATATTTTAGCATAACTTCGGATTTACTTTGTCTATTAGCATAATTTAAAAACTGGTGTGTAGTTTATAATGTGCACTTTAAACTCAAGTTGAAAGTGAGACTTGGGGAGGAGGAGTGTTGCTGCTTTGTCAACTCAAATCAGATATCTGAAAAAGACACATACCTTTGCACCTAAGAAGGTGCAAAGAACTGAAAGGACTTCCTAGATGATGTGGACTGGATCTCACATCATCTAGGAAGTCATTTGTCTCTTTCTATAACATTTCCATTCTCTCGTTTCCTTTATCTATCTCCATTACGTACACGTTTCTCTCATCATTCTGAACAAACTCCCTCTTTCCACTCTGTACCCTCCAAGTGTGAGAAAGACGGTAGGAAAATTGTGCTGACTCAGGGTAATGCAAGAGTGGCATCAAGGACGAAGGAAACCTAGTGTTTGAACTCTTCTCTCCGTTCTCTCTTTCACAAGCAGATATGTGAGTCAACCTGAACCCATGTTGTCATTATACTTATACCACCAGGCACTTTTACCTCTTACTCATTCCTCTTCACTTATCTTAAGGCATTTCCTGATCAGCAGTAAATATTAAATGCTGCATTTTATGCGTAAGATGAAATAAAAATGTAAATAAAAAATTCCTAAATAGCGCCTGAAACTGACGCTGTTCGATGAAAAGGTTTTTTAATGACACCTAGTGGGACAACTGGAGATTGCAGCTAATCTTCAATGCCTTACTCTTTATGTGTAAGTTTAATACTTTCCAAAAGAGCTAAACTTGTCTTAATCAAGCTGTAAAAGCAGCAAGAATTTTTTTTTTTACATTCGTAACATTGTGATCTCTGTCAGGTGACATAAATAACTTGGATTATTTATGGGATAAATTAATCTGCTGGTGTGGCTTTGATTCTAAAGGCTCAAGTGTTGGAAGAAGGGAAAGTAAGAGCTACATGAGGATTTAAGAGAGTTTGATTTGGGCAGTTGGGTAAGAAAATCTCCAAAACTAGAGAAAAAAATTTACGAAACAGTTTGAGAAAGAGAGGAACCAGTTTAAGGTGCTAAGTTGGACTCTAAATTTGACTACGGGTGAAGTTCTTTGGACAAACAATTTGATATGACATCCTTCCTATAGGATTTTAATTTAAGTCAGACACAGAAGCATCATAGCGGGTAGAAAATGGAGTAACAGAACCAAATTAGGCAGGTGCCTTGTTTTAACGCACCTGCCTAAACTAGGTCGCCCAGTCCATGAATCATTTCTATTGGTTAATTTGACAGGGAGTTGAGATTTAAATGTGTTGTTAGCTTCGATCTGAATCGGGATGATGAGGGTAAACTGGTTTATTAGCCTCCTGCGATGGATTTCATGCTTATCATCCAGCAAAAGTGAGACGAAGTGAATGGAGAATAATACATCTTTTAACCGTCCAGAAGGATTTGAGAGCCAATTAATACACTTGACACGTCTTTTATTCCTATTTTGTAAACAAAGATGGAGTTACTGATTAAAGTTGTGCTGCATAAAAATGCCCGAAGGTCAAATTGCATCATTATCTAATTATTTAAATAGATTTTTCAAGGGAGCGTGCTCCTGGACCAGTTTAGTATTAACATGCTCACCCAATTTTTTTTTCCCCCACAATGTATTACAAAGCTGTGAATGACAGCAGGATGAGTGAGGAAAATATTTTGAGAACTTTCAGCAGGGTCCTTTTGTGTTGACTTTTCTACACAATCTCAATTAAGTTGAACCTTAATGGAAGTACATAGATGTAAAATGAAAATTTTGCCAATGTACGAATCACTAATTCGGTTCTTTTGAGCACTATGAATATTAAAAAAATTAATTTAAAAAAAATCAATGGAAATTAAAAACTATAGATTCAAGCAGCAATAATTACATATTTAGCTTTAAAAAAATGTTAGTGTCTTATCTGTGACTTCATTTCTTTTCACCAGATGCTACCAATTTAAACCCTATATGTGGAGCCATCTTTATAAAGTCTTTTTTTACTGTAGACTTTTATTAATAAAATTATTGTACTAAGCAGAAAACCTGGAGATAAGAGAGAAACCTTGCTATTTTTGTCTCTGCCTCTTGGTAGTCGACGAGCTTCACGGTGCGTCTGCGGGACGTTGGCTCACCTGCACTCGAGTTCAAAGGACTTCATCTCATCTTCTCCACACCCCGTCTTATCAGCATCGCTCTCTTATTTCCTCCAAGGAATTCTGCTCCAACCTCTATCTTTCCGGTTGATCCAAAGAATAATTTTTCTTTGTTCCGAGTTATGTGACGTGGAACCAAATGTTTGCTTAAATCCCGGTTCTGGAAGGAAAGTTAGAAGTAAGAAATGTACGAGATCGAAATGAGACAAAGAGAAGAAACACTGTGACTGGAAGTTTGCATTATACTGTATGTATTCCTTAACCTTGTTGAGTTTAGAATCACATAACTTGTTTTAATGCATTGTAATGTCGTTAAATCTAGCAGAGAACCTCCGATGATAGATTCATATGCCCTCGTTCAAAAATTCAACACCTATCTGGAGACGGTTTGCATCAGTGTGGAGAGCCGCCAGGAGCGATCGACTGCAGATGAATCATGTTTGAAGTGGCTTCTGTTCCACATTTGTATTCCAGTCACTTCGGAGCCACATCTCCACATGAACTTTCCAATCTCTAATGAAATATATCGACGAGTTAAGGCTAATAAACCAAGTGACAACAATGTGGAGACAGGCCAGTAAATTCTGGCGATGGGACAAGTGACATCGGACTTTAAATCATGATGTCAAAGGTTTTGCAACTGGATGGACATGAGGTAAAGATTACTGCCGCCACTTCTTCACTGTAGTTTTCTTTCTCCTTATCCGTGCCCAGATCGGCTTCAGGCTTCCCTTCCTCCTTTTGTTTTTTGCTGAGTTAACAGGCATCTCTTCCTCTCCCCCATATCATCACTATCTTCTTTCCTTTATCGTCCACCTTTGTTTTCCCCAAAACTTTTTTTTTCACTTCTTTTGCCTCTTGCCTCCAGTGGGAGATCGGTGGAAGAGAAAATATTGGCACATTTTGGGAAAGTAGGAATTCTCTATAAATGTTTTTTCTATAGAAGTTTTGCTCTTACTTAAAATAAAGTGATCAATGCTTTCCTTAGCTTTTTCTTTGTTTTACATTTTTGGGGGGTGAAAGAGCTGCTAATCCAGAACAAACAATCATTCAAGTTTTGGAGATGCACTTTTGTTGCCAAAATATTCCAAGGTCGTTATTGTCAAAGATAATTTCTTAAAAGTCTAAAATGTTCAAGAAAAAAAATACACCGAAGTTGCACTTTATGCAGACTTCAGTTTCGGTCTGGTGCGCATCAGTCAAGTGGCAAAGTGGAACCCTTACATTGCATTAACAGAGGACTATTAGTGCATTCACAGCAGCTGTGTTTGTCCACTTTAATCAAACTCTAGTTTTGTTTGCCTAGTCAGTCCGGTTGGTTTGGGGAGTTGTGCATGTGCAACCAAACTCTTATGTGGACGGTCCACTTAGAGATTTAGAGCCCTGTTCCGATTTATATTTGGATGCCAAATGGACTGGAACATGCTCCAAAAGCAGGAAGTGGACTATAAGGCAGGGTATTTGGGGTAAATGCAACCAAAACAAAAAAACACGCTTATGTAGCAAAAAGACAAGAAAAATCCAGCTAAAATCTGATGCCACGCCATTTTTTTTGGCTTGTTTTTACATTTTGTGAAGAAGGAAGTAGCACTCAGCTCATTTTGTTCTTATATTTTGTACGCCCTTCCCTCACCTGTTGATAAGCACTCCTGGTCAGCTGGCTGAAAGAAGTTATTACACTTTTCAATCACCTACAGAAAAGTCAACTTACTTTTAAATATGGAACAATGAAGTTACAAGAAAGAAACTGGTAACTTAATTGTTACAATTTACTCAACAATCAAGTTAAGTAACTTAATTACTTAAGTAATTAACCTTAAACTAACCAGTTTAAACAGGAGCCAGTTTAAGGTGTTGAACTGGACTCCAAATTTGACTAGAAGTGAAATTCTTTGGACAAAAGTCAAAAATTTGCAAGAAAAAACTCACTAATTTAATATTAGTCTCTGAAATTATCTAGAGAAAACTAGAAAATGTCTGTGTTTCTAAATTAGGAAATGTATATTTTTTCAGGAAAAACTGTTTTGCTTCTCTTCAGCTGGAGAAAATCATTATTTCAAATATAGATATTTAATAAGGCTGCACAGTGGCGCAGTTGGTAGAGCTGTTGCCTTGCAGCAAGAAGGTCCTGGTCTCCGATATTTTTTCGCCGACAGGGGGGTGGAGGTGGGGTCAAGCAGGAGGGGGGGGGGCGCACGATCCGTACAAGTCCGACAATTCCTACCGGGCTGCGATGTGTCTCTTTTTCCCCTTTGCTGTTGGCGCACAAGTGACTGAGAGCGTCCGGTTGCAGGATTTTCAAAATAAAAGTTGCTCCAGCCTCAAATAATACGTAACACGGAAATATTTAATTATTTCTTGCGCAGCGGACCGGTACCAATTGGTCCACGGACCGGGGGTTGGGGACCACTGCACTAAGGGACAAGGTGTGTCAAGAAAATGGATGGATGGATGGATGGATATTTAATACGTTTTGGAATAACAATAATCATATAATGCAAAAAAAGCAACAATTTTAACTGGAAATAAATGTACTTATTGTGAATATATTTGATACTTTTGTGGGAATTACTTTTATTTTACTCCTAATTTGTACCATGAGGTCATTATAATGTGAGAATCTATGACCAGATGGCAGACTGGCAAAGTAAAGTATTTCTGTCTTTTCTTTACGAGTCAAGGTTGGATCTTTGCAAGCAATCTTAAACATCTTTCACCACATCAGCTTTAGCTCCAGAAACCTTCACTATATTGTACTTCAAAACTCCAGTTCATTTTAAGACGCATCTCTTCAGTCTTACACTTTGAGTCTGAGGGGGACATTAAAAAAAGAAGAAAGATGGAGCAAGGTCTTGTAATTATTCACCGATGTTACAGAGTGCCTTAAAGGAACAAGTGTTTGATGGAAATTAAAAGTGAAAATTAAAAGTTTAAGAGAGAGAGGAGCAGAAAAGAAGAAGAGATCAGAGGCGAGGCGGAACAGAGGACAAAGCAAGGTCCCCCGGGTGGGAGGCGGTGTGAGAAAATGAGGAGGAGAAAACAGAGCAGAGGAGGGCCCAATAAGTCTGTCTGGAACGACAGTGGAGAGTAGAGATGGACGATTATTAATAGTAATGTTTGATTAGCATGAGCCGGGCTGGAAAGTGATACGGCGGTGGAACATCACGACTGGGGAGCCCATTTTTCATCCCAAAAATAGTTGTAGAGGACATGTATAAAACACAACAGAAGAGCCTCTGATCTTTCACTGGACACCCCTGCTGCACCGACCCAACCCCCGTCCCACATCCAAAACCACCACCGGCCAGTAACAAGGTAAAAACCAAAGGGCATGACTTGGGTGTGGAGTTTCATCCTCTTAGCTGAAGAGCTAATATGTTTTTAACAAAACAAAAAGACATTTTAGAAGAAACCAGAAACCAGGCTGATATTCACATTTTGAAGTGGTTTTAAGAAAGTACAGCAAGAGATTAACATGAAAGTCTTTGGAGAAATGTCCAAAAAGGCAATTTAGCCTCTTTCACGTCCTCCTTCATTAAAGCAGATCAGATTAAGATACAGCGAGAGCGTATCGGCAGCATAATTGCTTCGTGGCACTAAAAAGTAAAAGTTGGTGTGATATGTTTTTCTTTTTAGAAATTTTCCAAGGACAAATTTAAATCACACCTTTCAGGAGTGGAAAAGCGTCTCTCGTCGAGGATTTCAACTAGATGAAATAATAAATTAAGCGGGCCAATTCAATCATAACTTGCGTGCAATACACAACGGTAGACTAAACCTTAAATATTCACGATCAGAACGACATGCACTCTCAGTCCATGTGCAGAGGAGCATCCAAAGTGTCCGAATGAAACATCTGTGCCTCTAAATGCTGTTCTTAGTGACGCTTTCGGTACGAGGTCAACTGAATTTTTCATTTGTTTTTGGAATATTTAATGCAAATCTGATTCTGATTCTTTCATTACATTTTAACTCACATTTAAATGTGGAGTTATGGAAAATATATATATTTTTTCTTTATAAGAAGGGTTTTGTTACCTAAATCTAATCTATTCCAATAAGCTAATTGATGGGATAAAATCTTTATTTAGTAATTTTCTTTCTTTGTTTACTTGCACCCATGGCTGTTCTGAAAGGCCTGCATGCCAGTGTGATATTTGCAAAAGAGCTGATGAGGTTGGCCCATGTTTAAATTAGGTGTCATGCATGCATTGTGGAGAGAGTCCATTCACATTTAGAGCTTTAGAGAGCAATGTTTCAATGATTGCAAGCCAAAGCCAGGATAAGTGTGACTTTGTTTCCAAAATAAATTTGCTTTTCAAAATGTCCTTCATCTCCGTGGAAAACAAACACGCTCTTAATGTGAAAACCTTGAAAAAAAGTTTTTTTTTTTCCTTTTTAGTTTCTTTGATCTGCTTTTTTGCTATTCTAGTCTATTTGTTAGAACAATCTTGAAAGCTTTACACAGGACCACATGGCCAATGAAGGTAAGAACCAACAGTGATTAGATTAATGAGTCGTAAAGCCAACGGTGAGGATGATTTGAAAACATGTCGGTACCTTTGCACCTGTCCGTGGCCTCCCCTCTCTGGACACTCATCCTCCTGCTTGACTGCTGTTGCTGGCGAAGCCATCCTGTCCTGTACCTGCCAGAGGATTAAACAGTGGACAGCAGTGATAACAGCCAGATGATCCCCAGGCCTCCGCAGTAAGGCTCTCACATCCGCTCTCTCTTTGTGCAGTGGTGCGTAGCTGCATGCATGCACAGAGGTGTTTGTTTCTATACAGGTTTTTCTTTTCCTGTTAGAAATTAAATCAATAGGAAATAAAGCCTGCGCTGAAAGGGAGTTGGTTTCAAAATGAGTCTTTGTTCAGATGAAATTCTTTCACAAAAAACAACAAAAAAATATCACTTTGTAAATGGTTTGTTGAAGTAGTTCTTGCTTTCTAATTTGTCAGTCTAGATTAGAGTTCAGTGCACTTTTCAAGCAAAAATGTCATTTTTGGCCTTGGTTCAGCTAAACAAAATTAGCTTAGAGCCACATAAGCTACAAGCATTTTTTTTTATTTGTTTTTACAAAATTTGCTATTGGAAAATTGTTTCAATTTTTGAATTCAACAACAATTTCGATTTTCTTATGTTTTAACAACAAATATCAAAACATTTACATAAACGTAAGCAAGACATTTTCAGAAAAGAAGAAAGCAAAACAAATTTGCAAAACATTAGTGTAAAAAAAGGAACATTAACATTATTGTTGGTGTCATTCTTTGTGGAAATGTTATATAAATACACATAAGCACATGGAAATGCCTAAAAACTGCTGATACCACCTGTTGTGTTATGTAGTGTCATATCACTCCATGCCACTAGGTGGAGCTGCCGACAAAAAGTAAATGAGAAACGGTAGGGAGAGTAAGAATGACTTAACGGTAAAGTGCTCCTTCGTTTAGTTTGTGCCCGATACACAATGTTAAATGTGTCTTGTTTTTCCAAACCATTACACCACCATGTTTATAATTACCTTTATATTTTTGGACATCACTATGCGTTAGCATTTTTGGCTAACTTGAGGGTCTAAGGACCCACATGTGGCTCTGAAGCCGCAGGTCAGAGACCCCTGCTGGTCTAGATGTAGGCACTAGCTCTCCTCTGTCTAATCACAATAAGAAAATAAAACAAGTCAAGTCTTAAAGGTATCTTGGTTTAGTTATAGATCACCTCTTCTGGTGGAATGACCTACTGACTATCTGTGCCCTTGATTACAGTAAAGGTTATTTTGTAGATTTAAGACATCTTGTTGCTGTTCTATCAAGCTGTTTTGAAGAGCATCATTAGATACAGTTTTATGGGGGGAGGGGGGGGTTGTTTTGTTTTTATGGTGTACCCTAACTAATGGGATGCATGTGTGCTTCTTTCTGTGTGATAAGACTCATTGGTTTATGTTGTGTGACACATTATCAAGGCAGCTATTGTAACAGTTCTGGAGTCCAAGACTAATTTTCCTACAACTGCTATAAAATGTGATTTTGATTTGATTTGACTTGATGATGGATTTATTGGCTTATCACAAATCACTACAGATTTCAGTTGGATTCAAGATTGGACTTTGACTGGACCATTGTCACACACGAATAGGGCTAAACCATGTATGTCACTGTTCCAGACACTACGTTTAGGGTTGTTGTCCTTCTGAAAGACGCTAGCTCAAAGACTTCTGCAGCTTCTGTCAGGTTTTATTCCCGGATTGCACATGATGTGTTTGATTTCTGAAACTCGCAGTATTTGGATTGTGAACCAAGCTGTGATTTTTTAAAGGTTTAAATCAGTGGTTCCTAACTTGGGTTCGATCTCAGGGGTTCGGCGGAGCCTCTGCCGCGGAGGTAAAGACACACTTGTGCAAAGTTGTGATGACGCCCCGCTTTGCCATCACTTGCTGCAGAGGATCACGTTACATTGCTTAGCCAGTCAGTGCTGCGGAGGAGCACTGATTGAAGGAGCTCCACTCTCAGCATGGATTTGAACTTGTCTTTAAATTACTTCAGCACAGCTCACAGTTTTTACCAAATTCTGTAGCTTTCTTGTACTTCTAAATCTGCTCCTTTGTCGCATCTTTTCAGGGTTGGTACTGCCTCTAGTGGCGTGGGGGTGGTAACACAACTAATATAATTACATTACTAAATCAGAATACCGCAGTCTTTATTATTTATTATAAATTTTTCATTCTCTTAAGAATATAAAGCTAATTAAATTACCTAAACGAGACATTAAAGTGGTTCCAGTTTCTCTCGAAGCCCAACCTATTGAAACTGTGGCAGATTTTAAATATCTTGGGTCGTTCCTGGACAGTCAGCTCAACTTTGCTGAAAACACTGACTATATTTTTGAAGAACTGTTTTCAGAGACTCTACCTTTTAGAAAGACTTAGTGATCATGGGGTGACCCAACTAGACTCTAGTTGGGTCAACCCTATGTCTTGAATTTGGGGGGTAAGAAGGGTTCAGTGAATGCGCATATGAAACTGGAGAGTTCGGTACCTCAAAAAAAGATAAGAACCACTGGTTTAAATGCTTTATTTTTGTTTTAAAGAACTGCTTTCCACTTTTCACTGTCTCATGAAGGTCAGGTTAATAGTTGCCTGTTTGATCATTGTTCTCCCACCTGGTATCTCTTTTCTAGTGTAGGCGGACAGAAATGACTTGGTGGGTTTTCTAGTTTGTTTAGTCCTTTTCTTCTTGGGATGGATTGACCGGAGCTTTGTGGGACGTTCAATGTTTGGGATATAGCTTCACTTTGAGCGCCATTGATCTAAGACCTTCAGATGAAGCTTTGAAAGACAAAGCCGTCTTACTGAGCCACACAATCCTACAAAACAATGCTCATAGTTCAGTGTGTTTGTGCCAGAACCTTCACCGTTAGCAGAAACAAAAACTAAAATCCTCTACAGTGAAATCTAATTCCTGCTTTTCTGCCTACACAGCAGTATCATGTTTCTCTGCGTCACCGCCCTCCTAACGCCTCTTACTTTATCCATGCCACTTTAACAAACGCACAGTCAAACAGCATGGAAGAGCTCGAGTTTCTTGAAATGGAGGCAAGTTGTTCTCTAAGCCTCCTTGGCACAAGTAGTTTTGGTGCTTCAGTATAAATACACACACGTTCACACTCATGCAGCTGTTCCAGTGGACCGGGGAGCTGGCAGCTGCGCAGGACCGGTTAGGTTTCCCACACCTACTGAGAGCATTACGGACACTCAGGTCCTCAAGAGGGAAACAATCTTCTACTTTCTTCAAAGGGCGCAAAGCTGAAACTCCAGTAGAGTTGGGAGAGAAGAGCATGGATTATATTTTATCCACCATTAATGCTCATTGACAGATGTTTTCCATATATGAAGTAGATATTGGCGTTAATCCGACATTTAGGTTAAATCGTCTTTGTCTGATAGACTTACGCATTAAAAGTGGACAACTTTACTTTTTTTGTAAAATTAACTGTTTGTTTTCACCAAATGCAAAATAAAGTAAGTTTTGTTTAAGATGAATATCTTTTCTTCAGGATTCAAATAATTGATTCTTGTTAGTAATTTAATTTACACAGTTGGTATTATGCACAAACGCCTTGCTTATTATGGTTTTGGTTGCGGGTGTAATGTGTAGTCACCTGTTAGCAGCAGACTTAATGGATTATGGACTGTTCATCAGACAATTTGAAGTAAAAATGGCCATGTTGACCTCAGGCCAACAAAACAACCTAATCATGTTCGAACGTGATTAGGTTGTGCTGGGAGCACTCGAAATAATTTATTGCTACTCTATTGGTGACGCTTAGTAGTAATGAACGGAAAAAGAAAGTATGAAGTGTAGCTTACAAGATACAAATAAAAAAGGTGCAGAAAACCCTCACACCTGCACATGTTAAATAAAGTACTAAATAAAGCTGGGAGTAACGGAGAACACAGGACTTAAAGTAAAAACTGTTGCAAAGTGAAAAATATTTAAGTTATGGAGCAAAAATAGTCTTTTGTTACGTGACTGGTCTGTATACTGGTATAAAGCTCCTTCCTAGCAACGACTTCAACAAAATGTCGCGTTAGCAGCACTATTCGCACTAAGCAAAGATGTAGTAACGCAGCTTCGTAGAAAACAGAAACAGGAAAAAAAACAGTTGACAGTGGCGCATCTAAAAGAGGGCAAACATGACGTCAGCAACATCACTTCAGCTTTGTAATAATACAGTTAAATTAATTACCGAACATCTGGATTCTTCACTTGCGTGGCCATAAGGTCGTCTTCTCCGACAGGTCTCGGCTCAAAAATGTCCGACTTTTCCGTTTTACCAGTAAGAGTAAACAAGTTTTTTTTATAAACTTCCGGTACTTTTAGATCTCTGTTGCGACAGCACCACACGCTGACAAAACCAAGAACTACAACCAGTAGGTGAAATAAAAGCAAAACGGGGTTTCCAAAAGAGGTACCCATTTGTTTTACGTGGTTACATAAAGTAGAACTAAAACTGATGATGGAGATGCAGATATCTCGTGCAGATGTGAAAATCTACAGAATTCTATTTTTTATTTGTTAATTAGGATTCAGGAGTGGTGTTATTTCATACCTCTAATGAGGTTTTCCACATTTTTCATGATCAACTGACGTTAGGATAACTGTGGAGGTTACTGAGACCATCAAGCGTGTTGGCATTCTTCTATCATCAATGAGTAGCAAACATTGTTGCTTCAAATTGGATTAATGTACTTACATTGCCCGGTTCTACTCACAGCACATTGCAGTAAATCTATATTCTCCTCCTCGTTTTGTCTTGAATTGTTTGTTTTCCCCTGGGATATCTTTGTGCTAAAGGTCAGAGAAGAAGACGGGGCTTTTACAGTGACAGAGGATTGGATGTGTGGCCCACACAAGTTAAACACTGTTCATTATTGATCTGTGTGTGCAGCAGGGTGCTACTGAAGTAGATAACGCCGAGCCTCTGCAGAAGCTCATACATCACCAGAGCTCAGCTTGACACCAGAGGAGAAAATCTATTAACTACTTCATATAGTCAGGAACACTTGACTTATTTCTTTGTACTTGTCTAAACCGCCCAGCTTTATTGGCATGTTTTTCTTTTGTTTTTTTGACCACCGAGACAGACGTGAAATCCCCAATTTGTGTTACATTTAAAGCAGAAAAATTACATAAATAAATCCTACAGGTGGAACAAAAGTGATCTAAATAAGCTCAGAAGCATTGCCAATAATGGCTGAAGAACTTGTGGACAGAGACAGCGCAGCTAGCTTCAATACAAATCTAGAAGAGTTACTTTAAAACTTCCCTGGGCCATTCCTTAAAAAAATGTAGAGATTTTTTTTTTCCTATCGTGTCGTAATCGTGCAAATCACCTGTCAACACGACCGCGAAGCTGTAAAAATATTAAAACAATAATTTTACTCGAAAGTCAGCACTTGAGTCTGGGAATGTCAATACAAACATGTTTAATTCAATCCAATGTGAAAACACTTTGTTGATCTCAAAGGGGAGCCAAATGTTGTTGTAACTCATATTATTTCAAAAGTTTTCTAATAATTCAAAATCCAGCTTGGCTGTCATGTTGAATTTTGAGTTTGAGCTTCAAACGTCTCATGTTTGAGTTCAAAGTAATGGAACGATTACATTGTGTACGCACTACCACGGCAGCATTTACTGTATGGAGTGTTGAGGCTGTATACTTGCATGCTTTAGCAACTGTTTTCTCATTGTTTTGTTTTTATTTTTCTGCACAAAAATTCAGAAAATATACCAAAAAAATAACCATGTGTTATTAAATTTAAGGTGTGTAAGTAAAGCCAAGTGGTAACGTGAATATTTTTCAGTCTCCTGATGGTGTGCAGATCTCTCCTTTCCTGCCTCAGTCAACCTTTTTTAACGCTTCGCTATAATCTGCAGTGAATGGGGTTTTTCCCTGCCTGGCCAAGTGGACGTCTGATGAAAGTGTGTGAAAAGTGTTCCCATTTCACACTTACTGCGCAAAACCTAAAAACATTGCTTCAAAAACACAGCTAAAACAGATCCCAGGAACAACATCAGACATCTCAGTCCAGAAATGTGCAGTACTAGGCACAGCCAAGATACTGCGCAGAACCTCAAGCTCCCAGGCCTCTGGTAGAGGACCCGAGCTCAGAGGATGAAAGAGACCACCCGCAGAGGGTGAGAAGGGAATTTTTAAATATAATATTATATATATATATATATAAATATATATATATATATATATATATATATAATATATATATATATATATATATATATATATATATATATATATATATATATCCATCCATCCATTTTCTTGACACCCTTGTCCCTTAGTGGGGTCGGGAGGGTTGCTGGTGCCTATCTCCAGCTAACGTTCCGGGCGAGAGGCGGGGTTCACCCTGGACAGGTCGCCAGTCTGTCGCAGGGCATATATATATATATATATATATATATATATATATATATATATATATATATATATATATATATAAATATATATATATAAAATGAATAAATAAAATTCCCTTCTCACCCTCTGCGGGTGGTCTATCTCTCTCTTTCATCCTCTGAACTCGGGTCCTCTACCAGAGGCCTGGGAGCTTGAGGGTTCTGCGCAGTATCTTGGCTGTGCCTAGTACTGCACATTTCTGGACTGAGATGTCTGATGTTGTTCCTGGGATCTGTTTTAGCCACTGCTCCAGTTTGGGGGTTTCTGCCCCGAGGGCCCGATGACCACAGGCACCACTGTGGTCTTCACCTTCCAGTTCTTTTCCAGTTCCTCCCTGAGGCCCTGGTATTTATGGGCGAGAGGTGAAAACATGGATCTGTTGGAATATATATATATATATATATATATATATATATATATATATACATAAAATCAGTCAAGTGATATAACTGAGCATTAATCATTGCTGCAGTGTGTGAAATTTTAGGATTTAGCATTTATTGATTTTTTTTTAATGCTTTTGCGGCCCTTTAGTATTTTTTACTTTACATTTTTGGCCAAACTGTTATCAGACTCTTGAAGAGGGTTTTGTCGGGTGAAGATGTCTTGCCTTTCACCGAAGCATTTCCGCATTAGCTATGCATGACGTGCTCCAGGTTGCACTGGATGCTTACAAAACAAATATTTTTGGAAATCCGGCAGGAAAGCTAACTCAGATCTAATCTAATGACTGCAGGCCACACAGAAATGTTTCCCCTCAACAATTTGTTGACGCGTTGCTCGTTCCCTCAGACGCCCTTTATATTCCTCTCTTTCCCTGCTGCCGTTCACCTTCCTGGTGTTTCCGTGCTCTATGTGTGCTTGCAATATGAAGAGGTGAAAAAGGGCATCGCCAGAGGGTGACAACTTCATAAGCGGTGATCGGGTTCAATCACACAACGAGTAAAAAGCCAAAGTGCCATCAGGGGCCGGGCTCACCTTTCACAGGGGAGACTCTGCGTGTCGACTGGGCCGACAGGTGAAATTCCCCAGCAGTATTTCAGAGACGGCAGAAGCCTCAGCTGGGCCCCTGTCAAGCCCTGCTGACTTTCTTCTGTGCCTCGTTTTCATCAACTCAATGACATCACACGATCAAAATGGAAAACGCAGATTCCCATATTTGTCTGCTGGAGATGTCAGAATCACAGCTGTTATCAATGAACTGGTTTCTGCATCGTTTCCCTCAACTCCTACCTGCTGCAGCCGCCTTTAACTTTACACTTTTTCTAAACCGTCTCCAATCCGTTTGTCATCCATCGCTTCCCTCTCGCATGTCCTGATTTCCTGCTCCATTTCTGGAGCGTACACTGGTGAAACGCGAGAACATCTCAGTTCTGTCTCTCTCCCTTTCTGCAACCTTGTTTTTCACCTTGTCCATTCTGTTTCCCCCTTTTCTTTTCTCCCCTTCTTATTGTCTCCACCAGCCAAGATGGCAATGAGCAGCATCCTCAACGCCGATGACATCAAGAAAGCTCTTGACGCATTTGCAGGTAAAAAAACAAAAAGAAAGAAAAAAAACACTTGCGGTGGATCCGTAAAATCCAGCTTGGATTCCTCAAAATGGGTCAAATTTAAAAAGAAGTTTTGTTTTTAAATTTAGTTTGAAACACTAAAGTTTAGTGTGTGTGGCAGAAACCTTAGCATAGGATTACAGTTTCAGGTTTTGAATTTTTACATGTTCCTTGCAGATTTAAATTTAAAACCATTTTCATTCAATCAGTTTAGTTTTTTTCCTCACCCCACAGATTCTTTGTCAGGTTCTTGTCGTCAGGAATGTTTTAACATTCCCATTTGCATGTTAAAACATGACTTTACACCTAAATCCTTCCAGCGGTCAGAATAATACTGGAATGAACTAAGTGTTTTTGTGGGGTTTTTTTTTTACTTTGTAGCAGAGAGGCCTCCCTGCATAAATGAGTTATTAGAGATGTATTCTGATTTATTCTGAGCAAATAAAAATTGTATTCATGTCTAATTTTTCTTTCTTTTAAAAAGGACATAGAAGGCTTTTAGTTTCTGACATAGAAATTGTGAATGGATAATTTGTCAATTTAATCTACCAAACTGTATAATAGAGTTATTTAAAAATAGAATCATATTTAAAAGAGGGAAGCTTGTAGGTCCAAATCTGCTCCAGCTGCAGGTACTTCACCATCACGGTGATAACATTAAGGGCTTATTTTTATTTTTTGATAGCAAATATGCTTACTTCTGCATGCTGGTTTGTATTCCACCTTATCTCTGTGGACCACACGTCCCGTTCTTGTTGTCCGCCTTAATTTCCAGACGCGTTTGGCACGGAAGAAGACGTATTACACACGTGAGACGACATTGGGAGTGCTGGTGTTCAAGCATTTCCTGTGTCTTGAATTTCTTTCTAAAGTTGCTGACTCGTTCGACCACAAGAAGTTCTTCGAGATCGTTGGTCTGAAGTCCAAATCCCCCAACGATGTGAAGAAGGTCTTCACGGTGCTGGACGCTGACAACAGCGGCTTTATAGAGGAAGAGGAGCTCAAGTGAGAAAAAAGAAAAAGAAACGCACAAACCTGACAGAAAAGCTCAAAGCTATGGAGTGAAAATAGTCTCAAAATATCTGTGCGTGAGTGTGGAATATTGGATTTGCAATCTGTGTTGCATCTTTGTGTGTAACTTTGGATAGTTATATCTGTGAAACGTGATTTGTAAACCATACAAAGAAAATACACAGGTATTTTGAGACTATTTTCACTCCGTACAAACCCTGCTTAAGTCGGATACACACTTCCTGACTGAATCATCTGTTTCCTGTTCCACCAGATTCGTCTTGAAGGGTTTTGCCAAGGATGGTAGAGACCTGACAGACAAAGAAACCAAAGCGTTTTTAAAAGCCGCTGACAAGGACGGAGACGGCAAGATTGGAATCGATGGTAAAAACAAAACGTCTAAATCACACCGCGAACGTCTAGAGAATCAAAAATCACAAACAAGAAAAATACATACAAAAGTGTATTTTAGAAATACAAATAAGCAAAAAACTTGTTTATAAAAACAAGGCAAAAAAACTACATCCAGCAGAAACTGTTGTCTTTAGTAAAATAAATCCACTTGGGACCAATGTCATAAATTTCCCAGACTGTGTTTTCCCTCTGGCTTATTTTGTAATGTTTTGTCAAACTTCACATGCTTTTGTTGTGCATGAGTATCAACACTAAAAGCCCAATTTCAAGGCACTAAATCAGGAAGTAAAATTTATTTTAATTCGTATTACACACATATAAATATATATATAAATGGCACTGCCTAAGAAACACATAATATGGTCCCTTCAATTAAATGTCAAAAGCTAATTGTGAAATCTTGGTACATCTTGGCCCTGGATGTATTTTCTCTTTCCTTACTTTCTGAGAGACTAGAGCCAAAAAAAACCCTTAAAAATAATTAACAATATGACAAGAAATCATTTATCTCAGCTACTGAAGACTTGAAACTTGTCTTAGAGTTAGAAAAAATTCGACTTGTAAGTTAGCTCAGTTAGCTAGCCAATCACAGCCCATACAGCAGTAAAAACACAGTCTCCTGCTTCTGATTGATGGATGTGACGGTTTGTGGTGAATAACTCAAAGGTCCCGACTGCTTTCTATTCCTCCAGAATTTGCCGCCCTCGTGAAGGAATGAACAGCCGCCCATCGCCGTGACGGATCGCCTCCCAGCCCTCACCATCCCGACTCCATGCTCACCCCCTTCCCCACGCCTCACTGCAACCTGCTCCACACACACCGACCGACCAACCGAGGCCAGAACCCGCTTCAAGCGCTCCTTCCCTTTAACCTCAGCCTCACTGCTTTCTCCACAAAGTGAAACGCTGCAGTGAAGTCGGCTGTGCTACGCAGATCCCCTCCCTTTGTCCCGCACCGCAGTGTAATAATTTATCCCGTTTTTTATACAAACTCTTCATGTTTCCGTTCATGTATAGATACAAAACACTCCTGCAACTAAAGTTTGTATTTTGAAGCACATGTAGATATTTACAGAGCATTTCCTTGTTCTCCTGACCTCACCGTCCATCTAATCTGCCTTTTGTTCTGTTTTCTTCTCTTCTTCTCTGTCGACGTCACTGAACCGCCCCTCCTTCTATACCATCATCCCATCCATCCATCTGCTTTCCATCTATCACTTTATCCCCCGATATTGAGCTGTTGTAAAAAAAAAACAAAACCACAATGATGGCAGAAGTCAAGCTGTGAAAGAAAATAAAAGAGTGAAATACAAAAAGCCTGGACAACGTCTCTACTGATATGCTGGGTTCATTTCTTTTACTTTCAATATACAGTTCAAGATTTTATACTCACTCAAATGTCGGGAATAATGTCGTACAGAACTTTAAAAATGATTAAAATCAACCTTTGGGTTAACAAGATTTTCTCCAATTCTCACAAGCTCAAACATGTCCATGCACCCCCCATGGAATTTTGAATTAATGTCCCAGCAAACTGCAGAGCAAGCAGGTTTTACAGCCATCCTGGTGTAATTCATCTGGATATTTGACCCGTTTTTGTTAATAAAATTGATCAAAATAATTTAAAATGGGTGGTTTAAATGGTTTTTAAGTATAGTCTATCAATTTTCTTTGTGAAATCTAGGGTATTTTACAAGTCCTTTTTTATCATCTACTAATCAGCTGATTTGAGATTACGTTAAAAGATTTGGAAGACACTTTTTGATTCTTGGATTGTTTTGGATCATCTTGCCCAATTTTTGTTTCAAGATCATATAAAATCCCAGTAATCCAAATTCAGGTTTTTCTCAACATTTTTGAAAATATTTGGAGTGAACTTAAAAAAAAAGCCTAAAGTCTAATTCTGCAAAATGTGGAACCAGAAATGTTCAGCAAATGTCCAGCTAGAATTACACCAAACTTGACTTGCTAACCAGTATTTAGCCACATATTTTGGAGCTTATTAGGACTCGAAAAAGAGAAAACACTGAATAAACTCAAACTTATGTACCAAATTCACCTTCAAAGTCATTTAGCTTGTTGCTATCTAGCCATTTTATGCCAAAAACATCAACTAATCATTAAAAGCTCAAAATTATCACTCACATAGGAGTCTGTGTTGACTTGTTTCTGGTTTTCTTTCACCTCCTTCTGCTGTTAACGTAAAAAGCACTTAAGCGGGTCATAGGTGCCACCTTGTTAGCCCTCATCAGCAAAAGACTCCCGAAAAACAAGCGGAAGAATTCCCAATTTATGAATGTACATTCTCAGCTGAGGACGAGATAAAAAGACCCAAGTAGTCGGAGTCTTTGCCCAGAAGAGCCAGGCTGTTGTCAAGCCATTAGCATAATTGGATTCACACCAAGGTTCAATTTAGGTTAAGTATGCCCAGTGGAGAACCCAAATAAGTGCTGCAGGAATCTTGGATCTTTTTTATTAATTTTTTTAGTAGGCCGTTGCGGTGCCTGAGCAAAAAGATCTGAATGCACAGACTGTCAATAAATTCACTACTTGCTCCAGCGCACCGTTAAACAGGGAGCCATTGACTGGGACCACAAAAATGAGAACTTATTTCTTAAACAGCTATAAAAACCTCCTGCTATGCTACATTAAACTCCCATTAATTTGCTTAATTAGAGAAAGAAAACAAATGCAGCAGGATTTATTAACATTCCCAGAAATCAACAGTGAGGAAGACATGATATTTGGACGTAATGCGCTTGAATTTCAAATCAGTGAACATCCCAGACAGATGGCGTGACATTATTCTTTAATACACAGCATTATTCATAACACCAGAGTTTTACACGATCTGCCTCGGGTTCCATTATATTCTAGAAGTACATTTGCGGCACATTTAATATTTAGCGACAGAACTATAGTCTCATAAGAACATGTAGGTATAAATGGAGCTGCAGATGCAGGAAGAAAAAAAATCAGGAACAAAAGAGAACTGATATAGAGCTGTAAAATGACACAAGCTATCTACAGCTAAATACATTTGAACGCATATGATGCAAAATCGGCATAGACTTTTTAAATCTTTTTGTATTTTTATCATTTTGAAACCACAAACTTCAATGTATTTTACTACGACTTTATGCGACAGTTTATGGTCTTTGTTTCAAACTGTGATTATCATTTCATTATTCTGCTGAGTAGAACCCAAGCGCAATCAGTTGCCTTCAAAAGTTGCCCAATTAGTAGGTTGGAGAACATCGATTAAGAACGAGAAACACACCAAAAGGTGTAAGAAAGTTAAAAAGATGAGGGGAACAAAATTTAATAAACATGAATAACATTTTTCAGGGGGTAGCAGGTTCCCCAGTCATTATTATAAAATGTGTTAAAAATAACTTACTAAAGATGGAGACAGAAACAGCCTTTATTTTTCAAACATTGGGAAAACTCAGCAAAATGTTATTTGCCGCTCTATCTCTCTGATTGGCTGCCAGAAAAAATAGTGAAGTTGCTTTGCTGCTCAAGCTGGAAAGAAAGAAGGAACTGTCCAGCAGAATTGCTCTAATGCTACTAAAAACAAAAAACTAAACCATGGAGAATAAATAAAATTTGATAGGATTGATATAAAAGTATTATGTTTCTTTTATCACAACGGTGGTGAAAAAACTACTAACTAAAATCAGAAGACAAGAGGCAGCATTTATGCTAAATCAATGCAATAATTACTGAATGGTGAATAAAAATTAGAAAAATAAAATGTACAATTTAATGTTTCTTTACAAATTTTGTAGTAATGTCTGTGGGCTTTTAAAGGGAGTCAGGAGCTAATGCTGTTTGAGGAACCTCTCGTTTGGACCAAAACATATTGTTTATGTGGCCTAGTTAAAGTCCAAACCTAGACTTTAAAACTGATGTTCGCAGATGATGCAGCATTTTAATTCCACATCCCATCCGTCCGATGAGAACCTCCCCAAAAATTACAAAGTGTGCTCTGTTGTGCACATAAAATTTAAATCAAACACATTGAAGTTTGTGCTTTTAACAATACAAAAAAATTGTAAATAAAAAATAAAAACACACAAGAGGTATTAAAATTTTAAAATACTAACTGCTTCACTTATTCACATGATAATTGTCAGGAAAACATCCAGAAAGTTAATCTGGTTAAATTAATCTGCAGGAAAGAATACAAATGTAAGAAAAAAAAACTTGAATATGATGTTTTTTTTGTTTTATTTTTTGGTTAAAAGGCATTATTATGGCACACAGATAATCCTGTGGTTCAGTAAAACAGCCATCACCGATCGTCCACCTGTCAAACTAAACGGAAACGGCTCTTCCCTCGTTGAGAAGTCATCTCCGGTATAGTATCGGAGCAGATCTGTCGTTGGTGTGAGTGGGCTTCAGCTTAACCGTGGCGAACGGATTAGTGCCCCTGAGGAACCCGAGAAGAAACAGACAGAGAGAAGAGAAGTGAGAAAAAAAAAACAGGGCGTACCTAAAAATAATTGCTCCTGAATCTGGCCGTGCAGGGGGAGCCACAGCCAGAGACGAGAGCGCTGCGTTTCAAACATCGTTTAGTGAACTGTTCTTCTGAAGTCAGGCTCCCAAACGTCTGCGGCTGAAATGGTTTCTCTTAATGGAAGAGCAGTCAGTCTGTGCTGCTAAGATCAGTGTCCCCCATCTATTGCTCTCAGATTTAATGGGTTCATGATTGACCTCAGCAAAAAATAAAATAAAATAAAACTCTCCCTTCCTCCAGAGGAGAGGAGAGTGTCATGAATTGGCTTTGTTTTAACAGCCGTTCTCCACTTTCAGAGCGAGGCTGCAGCTGTTGCTCTTACCTCGGGAAGAGTTCATTCTGCGATCTCTCTGACTGCGACTTCTGCAGGAAGAGTTGAGAGAGGAGGAGAGGTTAGCGAGGACCAACCGGGAACGCCAACAGAGGCGGCACACACACACACACACACACCACCCCGCTAATGGAGGCTCTGCTGCCCTGTCGCACGCCTGATTTTAATCTGTCTTCCTGCAAGTCATGCGCTGACGTGCAAAAACGCAAAATATCATATCAAGTTTTTGGTCCAGTTTCTAATGCAAATATATTGGCACAGCTTGAAATAAGACAAAACTAACACACAAGTACCTTTATATCAAGATATAGAAGTAAATAACTCCTTAATATTGATGAAAAAAATTACTAGCTCCACTGATTATTTCTTTTATAACAAGATGTTTTTCCTATTTAATAAGTGAAATAATTTGCTAGTGCAACTAGCGTTTTTCATCAATTTTAATGTATTACTGATTAAAAACAAAGTTCTGTATTAATTTGAACTCTCTTGTCAGTTAGTTTTGTTTTATTTGCAAGTGTATTAAGATATTTGCACAAAAAATTAGACCAAAATTTATTTTTGTGATTTCTTTTTCTATTTTGTTTTTACAGTGCACACACATACACACACTTCACTTTGTGTTCACATGACTCTAATTTGCACAATTTTAAAGTAACAATGGTGGGTAAACTAACTGGCAGCATGTAGAGACAAACAAATATAAAATATAGTTTCATTTTCTCATTTACATCGTCACCTTGGTTAACTTTAAGCTAAATGTGCCGCTTTGACGACAAATTTACAGCTAATTCAACTTCAAGACGGTCGTTGTAACAACAACATTGACACATATATTTAATCAGCTTATTTGTGTGGTTGAGTAGCGAACAGCATTACACAGTGGAAACCAAACAACAGCACACATCTGCAAACCGCTGGGCTCACGTCGTCAGCAGCTGGAGCTTCCGCCCTGCGTCCACCAGAAGGAAGGCTGAGGAGTCATTGAGAACAGAACTCTGCCACAGTGCCCCTGGTGGACAGACGGGTGAAATACAGCTACAGTTCATGTGAGGAACCCCATCCCCGCCACCGTATCTCTCTACTAGTGGAAGGGTTCACGGCTCTTATAAAGCAGTGAGTCAAACTCGTTTTCATGCAAGGCGAGTGAGCGCCTTCCCTAGGGGTGGGGGGGGGGGGCGATTTATGTCTTCGCATCCACCTGAATAATGTGTAGTTGCACCAATGGTCATTCCCAAAAGGCCAAATATTGGACAGGGTCATGATGGAATAACAGCATCCTGTACAAGTACCTCACTTTCCCCTTGTGCCTGTTTTCTTTCTCACTCAGTAGAGTTGGAGCTTGTGAGTGCAATGAAAAAAGACGACGGAACTGTCACTGCGTTTTCATTAACCATAAAACTGCCCAAACTGTAATCACAAAAATAAATTCTCTCAGTGGAAACACGACAATTTGAAAAAGTTCACGTTTTTGTGCTAGGATGAGCTGGTTTTTCAAGATGAATTCCACAAAACTGCAACGAAAACGCTTCTTTTTTTGCATCACACGAGTCATGATAGACAGATGTTACTACTGACAGAAACGACAAAGAAGACAACAGGAAGTGGTAGGAGAATAACAATTATTTGTTTTTGGACAAAGTTCATGAAAAGTTGTCATTCGGACGTGTCGAATCAATAGCTCTTCTGTGAAATTAGTGACTACAATTTTTGTAATTTTAATTTAATTTTCTATTAAATGGAAATGCCTCATCTGCAAAATTGTGTTTTTCTTGAAATAGCAGATTATTAACAAATATTTGTGCATATTGTGCTATGGAAACGCAGCTACTGCTCTTCCTGCTTAGAGTTTCTCCTCAGAAAACTAAAAACACAGATAAATGTGCAAAGCCTTATAAAAATACAAAAATTCCAAAACTAAAAAAAAATTTGTTGTGATAAATCTTTTTTTTCCATTTTCTTTAAAGAATAGCTTAAAAATTTTAATTTCAAAATTCATCCGATACATCAACCATGGTTCAGACTGAGTCGTGTCTTTTCTGTACAGAGTCAAAGTGGATCCTTCAATATTATCCCTGCCAGTTTCTTTAACGATACTGCCTCACCAGCAAGACGGAAACAAACATGGCGGATCATCTAGAATTAACACTCGTTCCGAATGAATTGTGTTAGTAAATGTTCGGTGGTAAAAAAAATAAATAAAAAAAGTTGAAACAGGCGAAAACACAAAAACAACCCCCATCCCGGGCTGGCTGATGACATTTTAGAACTCAACTGTGGTAAAATGTAAAAGTTAGTCATCGTCGAAGCGCTCGCTTTAGCCGTTTCGGGCTGAACTACGGCTTCTATTCTTAATGGCTTTCTGAGTAAGACGACATTTCCGTCAGACTCACAGATGAGGATTGCGTGGGTGGAGGAGGCGGAGGAGGTGGGGCTCCACTCCTGCTGCTGCTGCTGGGTTTTGGCAGGTCGAACACGCCACTCATGGCGCTGCTGGTCCTGCTGCTGCTGCTGCTCACTCCTGGTTGGTCCAGCATGTCGCTCATGCTGCTGCTGCTCCGTAGACTGTAGTTCCTGGGTGAAGGTGAGAGAAATCTCAACTCAAAAGACGTAAAATCTTTCCCGTTCAATGGCCACTAACTCTTATAAATCTTAAATATGAAAATCATTGTATTGCGACAGAGGGCTTTATCCTGGACTACTGATAAAGTAAAGAGCTGCTCCCAAACACATCAAATTTGTCACAAATTTAATTGTGTGTATGTTTGCTGTGTTCGTGTTCAAAGTAAAAACGCTAAGCAGCTTTTTGTGGGTTCTCCCACAGCTGTGGGTCACCCATATATGGTAAGTAGTTCATTGTATCCATCCAGACTCAAGACTGAAACTGACCCTGTTTTAAAATGATTAGCCCCAAAAAATAAGAAGAACAGCCTCAGAGCAAATGAACATGATCTGTTTTTTTTAATATATAGTTCAACACATCTGCGAAGGTTTTCTACAAGGTTTATGGAAACTCTTTTTAGAAGAGCATTTGTGAGGTCAGACACTAATGTTGGCCAAGAAGACCTTGATCACGGTGTCTGCGCCGATTCATCCCAATGGTGTTCTAAGAGGTCACGGTTTTCTTCACACCAAACTCATCCTTCGTTATCTTCTCTACTGACTTTTATTTAGTATATTGGCGTGCGGCCATTTTGAAATAGGATCCCTAAACTGCTCCCCACGGAGTTGGAGCATGAAATTACCCAAAGTGTCTTTGGTGGCAGTGTAAGCCTCAAAAATCTACGCTTACCTCAACGCATTTTTTAAATTGTTTTATGATGATTTTAATGGTGGAAAGATTATTATGTCATTTACCAGGAGCTGGACGACATCGGAGGATCATCAAGCTCTTCCACGTAGGAGGCTGGAAACCACCCCTGACTGGGAACGAGGACGACAGGGAGCAAAGATGTCAACCAGGAGGTAAGCATTAGTCTCATGAGTGGGTGACGCCCCTCCACCCACAGCTCAGCTGCCGCCCCCTCACCCCGAGCCGTTCTCGGCGTATCCGTAGAGCCAGCCGTTCCGGGGCTGCCGGACCTTCACAGTGATGATCTGCCCCTTGGATAAGGGCAGCAGGGTGGGGTTGGAGCCGGAGGGCTGGTGCGCCGCCTTGGCCCTCATGGACACAGCTCCTCCCCGCCGCCGCCCGCCGCCGCCTTTGGAGCGATAAACGCTTCCCACCGGGGACGGCGCTGCGAAACACACACAGAGAGCAGTTAGCTGGAGCAGAAATCTAGCCAATAAAGAGCAGAAATTATGCACTGGAAGACATGAACGGCTGAGCTTCGTTTTTAATTCCCGCTCGAATTTGCATGATAAAGTTCTAATTCATTGTTATTCCTAATTACATGCATTAGGAGTTTGAGCTGACTGCTAAATCTGCATGCTAATTTCCTTTTGTTTCAGCAGCGGGAGATGCAGATAAATTGATTGTGCTCAACAAGGTGCCATTTTTTCCCCTCCTGAACAGAGAGCCGACTATGACGAGGAAAGGTGTTTAACATTGTCGAGATCGCTTGTAGGCGGCTGTTGATTTGTCATTACTTGGTAAAATTACATTTCTTTTTTTTTTTAACTTTAGTTAAATGATTAGAGAGTCTTTCTGCAGGAAGGGCACAAACAAGAATGTGGTCTGCAAAACTACAAGGATGAAAAAGACTGAAATAATTATGAGCTATCAGATAAACTGATTTCCACCAGCAGTGCTTCTGACTGCAATTAATTACAAAAAGGTTAAATAAAAGTGAACTTTTGAAGAGGTTCTTCTATTGGAAAGTCTCTCCTGGTGTCTAAAAATGTAGAGTGATATTTACTCCTCCATAAAATCCACTCACCCCTTGACGGTATCTTGCCCAGAGTCATCTCCTCTCGGATCTGTCTGATGTCCTCCGCCCTCATCCCTCCCTGGAAACATGTATTCATTATGTATTCATTCATTATTATGTGATGCGTTTGTCAATTTAATGGAATCAGAGAGGCATTCCGTCATTACAGCTGTTTCCATATTGAAGAAAATGTCTTTCTAATATTTTTTTTACATCATCATAACCACAGTTGTAAATGTATCAGGGTTTTTTTTGTGCATACAGATTGAAAGGAAAGTGACAAATCCCTGAATCGACCTTTGGTTATAATCCCAACTGGAAGTCTTTCAGTTTGTATCTCTACAAGTTTCCTGCACATCTACAGATTTCTAGTCGTTCTTCTTTGTCGTTTTGTCCAAATGTAGATTTGCACCACTTTTTGTTGGAGAAACTCTGTTACTTTAACTCACATCGATTCTTTTTCTCTTTTAGCTTCGACTGTAGCTCAGTCTGTGAGTATCTGATTCACAGATTCAATTATTCTTAGTTATGATAGTACAAAGACAGGGAATAACAAGATAAGATATATTTTTACACACTGAACATTCTTGCAGCTCATGCGCTCATTGTCTCACAGGCTTAATTTCTAATACATCAGTCAAAAATAAACCACAAAATCCATATTAATTCCCTGTTGTTGCAAAGGGATCAGTGGATCGGTTTCACCTTTCAGTCGAGAAGCAGGGTTTGATCTCAGGTTGTTAATTCAAACAGTAATTACAACCTTCAGACTGAGGTGCTGCGCAGCTTAGATTCAGATTCATACATTTATACGCCGTAATTCTGCTCCTGTTTTCTGGCTGCAGGCTGAATCCTTTCTGTAATCCAGTCTAGTTCAATCACAGATCCTCCACTAGGGGGCACTCTTCCGGCTGAGGTCGAAAAATGTAAACTCTTTTCACTTTCCAGAGAAGGATTTAACGCGGATTCCCCTCCCCAGAGATGGATTTCCTACACCACAGCCTAACTGCTGTAAAGTTTTTGAAGGGTTTCGAGTTCGACCTGGGCAGCAGCTCTTCATAAATGATTCACGAACTCAGCAGTTTGTTTCTGGACGAGTTGTTGACCCTCTTGAACTCACAATGTTGTCCACAGCAGTTGGTCGCTGGAGCTCAGCTCGCCTGGTGGCGTCGACCTCCTCCGTCCAGACATCGGTTTTCTGCAGGAGAGGTCCTGACATCTGCCACAAGAAACAGAAAAGTGTGAACAGTGCAGTGCTTCTTCTCCATCAGGCCAAATATAACAGCACTCCTGTTCAAACACCTTTAAAAACAATTCAACTTTAACTGCAGCAGCATAATTTCAATATAAAAGTGAAACGTTTAATTTGGGAACATTTGGACATAAGCTCCAGAAAACTGTTTAAATTTGTGATGATACGACAGGATAGACCTTTTTTCAGGTCTCAATCTCAAATGAATGTTATGTAAAGGTTGTCATGGATACGTGGTGATCCTTGTTGAGCTTTCAGACTTGCCTTTAACCCTAGTGGCCGCCTTCCTCACTTTCTAAGATGGCAGAAAAATAAACGTGAGTTCCTGTCAGACTGAAAGTCGGGTCGCTTTGACGCAACAGGGAAACAGAAAGTCATTCGTTACTAACTAGAAGTTCCTAACCTAAAAAAAAAAATCAAAACACAAATGATTATACGACAGATCTGGGAGTGCAGCACAGCTCCTTGTCACCTGAATTGAGAAAAGGAGCAGCTTTGAGCAGTTGTGGAACAGCTTATGATCCCTTCATTGATTTTTGTCACAACCAATTAAATTAGTCAGATAGAGGCTGTGAGGAGTCAGTGTGTTTAGTAGTTGTCAATATTGACAATTAGCAACACAATAAGAGCGATGAGTAATATTCTGACAACGCCTGAGGGTCGGTTACATCAGTGATAAGAAGAGGCGATATCGCATTGCTCTTAACGCACGACTGACGTCTGGTTGTTTTTACTCAGTAGGATATCAGAGCATCAGATACTGACCTTCTTATAGATAACTACAAATTATGTAAAAAGAAAATTAAAAAAAACGCCCAAAAGATCAAGAAATGGCATAAACACAGACTTACTGTTCCACGTGTTTACGTGTCTGGAACAGGTTTGGGCTTTGCACAGTGTGGCCACATGAGGGCAGCACCCAGATGTCTTATTCACTGTAATAACGGTTTCAACACACCATCTGTGTGTTTCTCTCTGAGAAATAACTTCAGGTCTGAAGTCTGGCGTGGCAAGCGCAGTTCCAACACGCTTTAAACCATCAGAGCACAGCAGTATATGACCATTGTGAGTATAAATATGATATTATTATGTTTGTTTTATGTGTAACTTGTGGCTTTAGACGAGCTGCCGGCTCATAACTCAGGAGTTCCCAGTGAATGTAAAACATTAAAGTACTTCCACACTGCGGGGTCATAAAAATGAGTCCAGAGTTCAAACCTGTTATAATGCAGTTGCTCTTTCTGTGGAAACTGTGACGCTGCTGTGGGAGCGTCACAGATTCCTGGTTATCAGAAAAGGAAGATGAACACGCATGGACCATTGGAACCGTACATCGTCTTTTCCCGTTTCTAATTACAGGAGGCATCCTGTTAAAATGCTCGCGGCGACCAGAGCAGATCATTTCAGCTGTGAGCGTCAAAATGTCTCCTTGTACCTTGTTCATGATGAGGCCCAAGGACTGTACGAGGCCGCAGTGTTTCTCAGCCAGGAAGCGGTACCGTCTGTCCTCCTCCTGCAGCGCCTCCTGGTGGCTCTCCTTCAGAAACTGAAGGTACTCCTGAGGACGGATGGTGCAGATATGCATCAAACCCAGCAGCAGCAACACCAGGAAGCGTTTCGCTCCAGTTGAGAAAAAAAGGGGGGAAGAAAACAAGCAGACCTGGCCGTTCCTGCTCTCCGCTGCCTCTGCTGAGCCGCCGCTGCCTGCTTGTGGACTTCCCTCTCGTACATTGCCCTGCTGTGCTGTGGGACAGTTCGGATCAGATCCCTGCGAATTTCTTCAAGTTCTGATCAAAACGAGCAACCTGACACACGGTTCTGATCAAATGTTTATACAAACTCATTATCGCCACAATCTCACCTCGTTGTTTGACTTGTAACTATTGATTTGAACCTTTTAATAACAACTTCACTGCGTTTAAAGAAAGAACTTGCTTGTCAATCTACATGCTCAGATTTACTCATAGACTAGAGCCTAGCAGGCTGCATGGAAACCAAAGAGTTTCTGTAGTCATTCACAAGGAACTGGTATAATTATGTCTGAATATTTAATAACTACAGCAAAATATCAGGGTCAATCTAAGAAAATAAATAAATAAATAAAATTATGAGAATAAAGCCATAATATTTAAAGAATAAAGTTGTAATATTACCAGGAAGTTGAAATACTTTGATTTTATTTAGTTAATATTATGTCTTTATTCTGGTAATATTACCACCAATATTGTGATTTTATTCTTTTGATGCCACAATCATATCCCTGTAATTTTATTTATTTATTTATTTTCTCAGCATGTCCCTACACTATAAAAAAAAATCTGTCACTGTGGTTGACAATTTTTACAGAACTTATTGTTATTTACGAATAAATTCTGTATTCATAAATATTGAATTTTATCGTATTTACGGTAAAACTTTGGCAACCACAGCTGCTGGTATTTTACAGTAAATTAGAGACTTATTTTTTCAATCAGTGTAATACTCTGTCGTACATTCCAGAAAACAGAAGTAAAACTTGCCTTTATATTTAAGTTACAGGTCTGATTTGTTATTGTCCAAATTTTCATTTTTCTCTTCTCAATAGTAGATTTAATATTCAGCTAAAACAGTTTGCTTCATAATTGTTCCTGAAAACGGGATCGGATATATATTTAATGTTGGATTTCAAATATTGTGTTGAAGATATGAGTCACACTTTGTTGCCACGGTGACACGGCACGCACAACTTCTGACAGGGTTATAAAAATGACCAATGAATTCATAAATCTCATCATTTTCCTGACTGTTACTTTATGGTTTTGCATCTTTGTTGTGACAACATCACTCGTCACATGGACTCTCACTCACTGAGATGTAGTCGAAGTCCATCTGAGTGCTGCTCTCCATCACCTGCAGGACTTCCACACTGAAGTTGCGGAACTGGAAAAAAGATGAACACAGTTCGCTTTGGTATCAACAAAAAAAGAAAAAAAACAAAGCCTGACCAGTGACTAAACCGGTAATCTGATCAACATTGACGTCATTTACCACTCCCTCCAGCTCCGAGGTAAGTCTCCGCTGGTTGTCAGCGATCTGGATCAGGACATCTCCTTGAAGATAAAAATGCAGTTTGCTGTGAGCGGATTCACTCACTGATCATTAACCTGCGGCACTTAAGTAAACATGAAACCCGTGACACGGCTACGTAATTTAATTCAGGCAGTAAATAACTTATTACAGACTAATAAATCTGCAAAATGTTTATATTGTTATGTGAGCTTGTTGTTCAGAGCTTTATTCTCGGGCAGGAAGTGGTTACTGTTTGACGCTTTATTGGACTATCTCGCCTTCTTCTTCAGGGCTCTCATCGATGCATTGTTCTGAACTCGGTACGATTTGATAGAACTACATTTAAATAAAGGAACATTTATGAGTGTCGCAAAATAAAAACTGAAACTATTTGTCTTGGAGTTTGAATCTTGAGGGGTATTTTAATGTACATGCTAACTGAAAAACGAAGCAAGACATGGTCTGATTAATTTGGTCGACTTAACGACAAGGGATGTGAATGACAGAAAGATGTCGGTTTCCTGTGCGTGAGTGACGGTCAGATGAAGATTAATAAGCAGAATGGGTTTAATTTTAGTGACAAAGAACAAGACAAAGCTAAAATCCTCTTATTGGTCCATTTAGCTTCTCTAGAGGTACGGATCATGACTGAAGCTTTTGGTCAGAAGTTTCAGATACACAGTTTTGCTGAATAGATGCATGAAGGCCTTGCATCACCTGGTCCGATTCAAAGAGTGGGAAAAACCTCAACTGGACCGTACAGAGCGCTGACCTTAAAACGACAGAACAGATTTCGAGATGTCCAGCAATAGTCTCCGACCTCAGAGATGCTCTTCTTGAAGAATGAACAAATAATTTTCCTACAAATACACTTCTAAGATGGTGGGAAACCTTCCAGTTTGAATCTGCTCCAGAGGTAGATTGTGCCGTCGTTATATTAACGGCTGCGGATTAAGATCAGAAAGTCACTGGCACATCTCTTCTCTGCAGAATGGTAAGAAAGACAACTAGAAGCTCTCTAAAGCAAAGAGTGGCAGCTTGGGGCAACCGAGTCTCCATAACAACCATTTATTTCAAGGCCTCTGAGCATATTTTTGCTAGTTGTGCCAATATAGGTGGTATAATGTGGTCACTGTTAACTATTTTCAATTTTTGTTGGGCTCAAACCAGAGAAAACTGTTGTTCTGAACATTTGTAATGACAGACAGAAGAGAGACCAGACGCCTGACAAGACTTTCTGTTTGCATTTTGAAATCATTCACATGGAAGATTGATTTGTTCTTTCAGAGCAACTGAAAGAAAACTCACACCTCTACACTCGCTCTGTATGCCAGGTGTTTAACCTGACATCGTCATTTTAGCTTTGAGCTGGAAACCAGAAAGACTTGCTCTCTGACTGCTAAACAACGTGGAATACCTTCTTCTCGAACAGTTTTTCAAAGACATCAAGGGAAATCCGTAGCAACGCGCATTACACATTCACCGCTGTGTTTGCAGGGGAGCAATAAAACAGGCCCGAGGTTAAACTTTGATCCTCTCGACGCGGCGGAGAGCCTGCGTTTAATAAATGACCTCGATGACAAACCGAACGCGTCCCGGCGAAGCTGCACAGTGACGTCACGTACCCAGGGAGTGGGACGACGAGGAGTAGAAAGCTCTCTCTCCAATCTTTGAAAGCGCCATGAAGTAAGCCTCGCTGCTGACAACAAGGTCTGAAACAGAGAAAAAACAAAAAGTAGTCAGGCTTTCAGAGACATGTCTGCCGTACAGACACACTTTATCATCACAGTCTTGCAATAAGTACATTCATATCTGCTTAAACTTTATCACTTTTTTTATACATATTTGTAACACAAACACGTTAGTTTCAGTTGCACTTTATGTGACAGATGCAAAACTGAAGGTGGTAGGAAAGAAAACATTTTTCCTCAATAAATTAGCTGAAAAGTGTGGCGTGCATTTATTTCCATCTCTGTTTATTCAGACACATGTACTTAGTAAAAACATCCCACGTGTGTTATTTAATCTTGGTACGAATCAAGCTGTTCTATGAAGGCGTTGCAGGTTTCTTGGAAAACATTAATTAATAAACAAGAGGAGCAGGAAGACCAGGGAACAATTCATACACGGGGGAAGGTTGAAGATGTTTATATGGTATTAAAAACGTTCTTGGCATCATTTTTCAGAGGACACTAATTAGTTGTGCACCCCATAAAACATGCCTTTTACAAAAGAGTAGCAGGGGAAAATTATTGTTGAAAGAAAACTGTAAAAATTCTTGTTTTTTTTTTTTTTTTTTTTAAAAAAGTAATTTAGGTGACAAAGTGAAAATGAAGATATTCCAGTATTTTTTTTGTAAATGTTTAAGAAAAAATGTATGTCGACACAAAAGGTTGCATCGCCAAAGAATATGATGTAATAGGTATGCCAGGCCAATTAGTGGCGCTGTAACACCACCAGAAAAAAGTACAAACATAAACACAAAAAAGCAGAAAAAAACCCCCAGAGTGAAGCCATTTTTGTTATCTGTATACAGGAAAAGTCCTGGTAGAGACTACAAAGGAGTTAAGTCTAGGGTTACCCAGTCATAGCTACAACTCTGTAGTTTTTAAAATAACTGCAGATTAATCGACAAAATCTGAGACCAATAAAAGCAGCTATGATTAGCCACATCATTTGTGTGATGACTCACTGTAAAGAGCTCAATCAATTGAGTAAACAAGCCGTATTTGAATGGATGTTGAGGGAAAAGCTGGTTGGCGTAAGGTTACGGCTCAGCGGCGCAGCAGGTGGCACATAGGATCTTAATCTATATTTAATGGCTGTTTACTGAACCATGTAGCGTTTACCATCTTTTAACTGGTCAGACCTCTGTCTGTTTATGACTGCAGCTCATTTTTATTTACATATTCTGGCAAATTAAACTAGAGGTGTTTTCCGTCTGGGTGAGGATGATGATGTAAATAGTTCCTTCGAAGTAATTCTCCTCTAAGAGGCAGAGAGAGAGCAGGTAGACGTAAAGAACATCGGCTTTCTTCCTTTTCCTGTCTCATTTTTTCCTTCATCTCTCTTACAATTTTCTTCTCCTACTTTATTTTTCTCCACTTCTTTTACTTCCTTCCTTTACTTTTTCCTACCTTTATTGCTTCCTTCCCCCCTATCATCCCTCACTTCTTATCAACTTCCTTCATTTTATCCTTCCCTCACAAAAACTTTCTTTTCTAGCTTTAAATCTTGATTCGTTTTTTGTTTTTGCTTTTCTCAATTATTTATCCCTCCTCTATGACTACTTGCGTCCTTTCCTTCATTCCTTCCTTACCTCTGAAGGCACGGGCAAAGTGGTTTCCCAGTGAAACCAGTTTCTGTAGACTGGGGTTGAGCTCATCAGTCAGATTCTGTTGGAAAAGCACAGGCACAGGGATTCACTGAAGGTTTACTTGAATTTTGAAAGACAGAAAGACGAGGAAAGAGAGAGAAAGAGAGGGAGAGAGAAACTTTGAGAAAGTCTGGACTCAGCCACAGTGGGATCAGTACAAGAACATGTTCTATTCAATCACGCATTTTCTCTGACAACCAAAAGACTCAAATTGTTCTCGGGACGAAGGATTGCGTGTGATTGGTGGAAATCATTCCTTTCTTCTCGCCCACTAGCTCCGGTCCTGAAGACCTTTTATTTTGTTACTCACCGAGTAAATCCCCAATGTGGAGCGGTGCAGCTGGTCACCATTAATTCCCGACATGTTCACATCTAGAACGGCGCGGCAGTCAGAGGAAAAGACAAACAAAACCCTGGGGAACGCCAGAAACCAACCCGTCAATCATCCAGGCGACCAAGTCAGGCCTGCGGAGGAAAGGCGGGTCGAGCCAGATCAAACCTGACGAGGAGCCGAGGCGAGAAGGCGGCCCAGTGTGATGGAAACCAACACCAGCCCTGTCTGACAAAGACAGGAGTAAATAATTAAACACGGCTAAACCATAAAACACACTGGCCTGGCCAATGCTCCCCTTCTCTCTTCCTCTCTCCTCTTCTCTCTCTCTGTGTGTGTGTGTGTGTGGTGTGTGTGTGTGTGTGTGGCGTGCATGAGTCCAAGACTCACTGTATGTTTTATTCATTTTATATCAGAGATCTGTTTTCATCGAGTCATAGAAAAAAAATCTAGCTTTTTTCTGCATTTACTATTTTGATCAATAAATAATCATATTTATCACATTATTTTGAGCTGACTAACAGAGATCTCATAAAGCATATCTATCATTCCTTTTTTTTGTTCCACAAATTCATAAAACTGATCTAAATGTTGCTATGCTCTAGTGAGACATGGAAATTTACTTTTTACTGCTCTGAGAGAAAAAACACAACAGCAACTAAAGAATCAGGTTAGATAAAGACAGTCAAAGTGTTTTTAAGTCTTTCACAGCTTATTGAGCTGGATTTCAATGTGGACTTTGACTGGACCATTCTAACTCATGAATTTTGGGAGGCAGGTGCTCAAGAGAAAAACAGGGCATCTTAGTGAAGGACATCTTGAAAATCATGTGTTTTAACACAGAAATGTTATAATGGGCACACACACACAAAAAACGATTTCAGAAGGGTACTTTTTTCTGCCTATACAGAAAATCTCAGGAGCTCTAGCACCACCTGGTGTCCATCTATGCACATCACTGATGAAGCTGGTTGTATTGTTGCATTTTCTGACCAGAAGATTGTTTTCCCCTGTATTCAGCTTCAACTACCTCTTTAAAATTCCCACAGCTTCATACTGCCACCACCATGACTTATTGAAGTTTTTTGTTTGTTCGGTTTTGGTCTCCTTTAACTAGACCAACTTTCTCCACGTGTTTGCCAACTTCCTTACATGACCGATGGAGGCTCTGAACAGATTGTGGGTTTTCATTAAACAGTGGAGTCAAAATGCTTTCAGTGTTCAATGTGTTCAACAACACTGATTTGACAAATGAAGGAGGTTTAAAGACCCTGACTGTTTCTCATCAGACTGCTGAAGCCATTTGAATGCTCTGGATTTAGAGTACTGGAGAGCAAAACAGGAGTACAGATCTTTCCCAAAAAATTGAATTGCAATTAAAAGAAAATTAAAATCTCTTTCTTCCATTGATCTGCTTAACTTACGCCCAACTTCCGTTTTTTTAATGCATCTTTCTCATATTTGCCCGCATTCGTGAACTCCCTGTGAACTCACTGCAGTCTAGGCGATGCTACAAGACTGATCCATTCCTCTTTTTTGTCTTTCTCTCTCGAAGCCTGAACTAAAAAAAGGTGCAAAACCCGTGCAGAGTTTTATCTGATTAGTTGCGGGGGGGGATCCAAACAGGAAATGAAGCAGCAGCTCTGACAATCGGTTTAGGAGAGAAGCGTGAAGACGGGAGAAGAAGAGACGCGGTGCACAGCAGATGGCACTATAAACTAACAGGAGACATGACCAGAACATTAAACAGGCTCAGCGGACACGATCAGCTAATCTCTTTGTTCTGTAGTTTCTCTGTAGACTAAATTTTATCGGTACTGTTTCCACACTGCTACCCCGTTCCCCCGTTTTTTTTAAAAAAATAAATAAATAAAATAAAATGATTTACAGGATTCTCTGATGCTGGTCGTAATACGTCAAAGCATTCACTCCCTCACTTAATATAATTAGATTTGCCTGTATCTTTGTGTACATTTTACATCATAGGCTCTTCCCTCCTAAATAAGTGAAAGTTCATAAAAGCTTTGATCACTTTTTTTTTAAATGTTCTCTGTTGCCGCCTGCTATGCTCAGTCTTCCTTTACAGTAAATAAAGATCGATTTGTCGCCCGTCTACGATTATCTTAATTACATCCAGATGGAGAACAGTGAGGATTTTCCCAGCCATCAGTGGCGTTGAGTTTACGTGTTGCATATAAATGAAGGAGGTTTAAAGACCCTGACTGTTTCTCATCAGACTGTTTAATGATTCTCTCCCCTCTCTCTCTCTCTCTCTCTCTCTCTCTCTCTCTCTCTCTCTCTCTCTCTCTCTCTCTCTCCTCCCTCTGCAGGTTACAGCCTCTTTCTCCATCCCTGCAGTCTAGTGAAGCCTGGGAGCCCGTGTTAAATCTCCTACACCTTCTTCTCCTGCTGCACCCGTTTTAAATTTCAGCTTTCAGCTCCTGCCTTGATGAAAAGTCTCATCCTAAATCCCCTCCCTCCCTCCACTCCTCTCTTGTTAGATCTAAAGCTGGATTTGAAACAAATTCCTGCACTTTTTCCCCTCTCTTCCTCTCATCATCATCATCATCATCATCATCATCATCATCATCATCATCATCATCACATCGTGTCTTTCTTTAATTACGTCGCTTCATCACGCTAACACACGCTGCGTGAGCCAGGAGAGCGTGGAGAAATTAAACTTCCTCATAATTTACCGTGCACACATTAACGCGGTGTTACATCGATCTCTCGTTGTCTGCAGCCCAGCAGCAGCAGCGGAGCTGATGCTTTTATGTCCTATAAAAGCAGAATTTAATGAGTTGGAAATGCAAATGGCAACGCTCGGATTGAGGTTTTACACATCTTCTCGCAAAAGAAGCCAAAAGCAAAGTTGATTTTTTTTCTCTTCTTCCTCTGTTTTATTGACATATTGTGACAGCGTAAAACAATAAAGTTGTGCATCACTGGAAAGTGGAAGGACGAATGATGTGAAAAACGAGGTGTGAGTTGTTTGTTTTTTTTTACATCTTTAATTGCGCAGAGTCTCAATTTTTTTGCACACACACATTTCTTGTCAAGACTTTGACTAGACCATTCTAATTCATAAATATTCTTGGCCTAAATCCCTTGAGTTATACCTCCGCCTGTATGTCCAGAGCCATCGCCCTGCTGTGAGGTGAACAACTGCTGCAGCCTTTCTTTCAGGATGGAGAATAGTAGAGAGGCATGATGCTACCACCACCATGTTTCACTGGGGCAGTGCAGGGCAGGGAGTGGATTTGATGATTACTATGTTTCTAACTTCCTTACATGACCGATGGAGGCAATGAACAGGTTGTGGGTTTTCATTAAGCAGTGGAGTCAAAATGCATTCGATGTTCAATGTGTTCAACAACACTGATTTGACAAATGAAGGAGGTTTAAAGACCCTGACTGTTTCTCATCAGACTGCTGAACCCATTTGAATGCTCTGGATTTTAGCTAGTGGCGTCAGAGTACTGGAGAGCAAAACAGGAGTACAGATCTTTTCCAAAAAAATTGAACTGCAATTAAAAGAAGATGCAGCTCTTCTTCTTCCACTGATCTGCTTTATTTACGCCCAACTTCCATTTTTTTGTATACATCTTTACTGATATAATTACTGATATAAATGTTTATGACAGTGTCATGTCAGTCTTATTCACATCCCTTCAAATAAAGTGTTACCAAAAACCATTCAAAAGAATGAAACAGAGCGATCCGGAGATGAACCTGGGACCAACATACAGGGAAGTAAAGAAGGATCCAGCAGGGAGTGACTGAAACGGAAAGGCTTAAACACTGAGGAGTGTGAACGCTGCCAAGGTGCAGTCAGGTGGATGATTACAGGGAGGACAGGTGGACTGAGAGAAGATGAAATTTAACGGAGGAGTAACTCGACAAGGACTGACATGATCTAGAACCAAAAGTAAAAAGCCTCACAAATAATCTAGGAGAAATAAATACAAGACATAGAGCAAAGTAAATGGAAAGAAAGGAACATGCACAGCAAGACTTTTAAACAACATGAGTGAAACTACCTGGAAAGCAACAATGGCCGAATGGTCAAAATATGAACAGAAAGAACCTAAAACCCAGATATGACATGACTTACTTTCTTATTTTGTTTTTGTCTAATTTTACTTTCCACTCATTTATTTCAGTACAGCCTATTAAGATCCCATTGGAATAAATTGGAATTTTTGATTGAATTGTGACAAAAATTCCCAAGTTGTATATTTCTGACAAATAGCGACTATAGGCTGTGAAAAATGCTCGGAAAAGTGATTTGCACCTATTATCAGAGGACGTGTGCTGTCAGAGACAGTCCTGCTGTGTTTCTCCTCCATCTCTCGCCCCCTCACTCACTCGGTCTCAGTATTAATAGGCTGGATCCTGCCGGAACCAGAGGACATGCGCGTTGCAGGAGGAGAGGAAGCGTTTGCGCGGTGTCCCAGCGAAAAGAGATGTTTAGTGTCGACCCCGTGATCACTTAACTGTGCAGCCAAACTCGTGTTCCGCTCGCTTGGTTTTGTAGAGAGGCGTCAGGAGCCGCTTTCCTCTCTCTCTCTCGCTTTAGATTCTGATTAATTATTCAACTCTTTGCCGCATCTGGAGCTGTTGCTTTCCTACAGAGAAAGAGGGTTGACATTTCGGGGTTTTTCTGGAAATTGATTGCTCCCCGCCGCCACCCTGAAGTTCATCGTTGTCATCTTGGCCGCCGGGATGGTGGCCTTCATCGGAGCGGTTATCTGCATCATCGCGGCTGTCCACACCGGGTCCAACAAGGCTGCCGCGGCGCAGCGGCAGCCCGCGACCGATAACCACTCGCTGTATCCGGACGCGGTCGCGCAGACTCCCGCTGCCGCGAGGGGCTCCGTGGCCCGGCCCGGGTCCCTGGGAGCTCTCCACGGTTCTGAAACGCCCGAATCCGAAGCGCCCACCTTCAACGTCGGGCTCGGCGGGATGGACGGGGTCAGCGGACTCACGGGACACGAACCCCGCGGTGAGTCGGCTCATCTGCACCCCGCTCCCCGCCGGAGGATGCAACCCCAGGAACTTTCAGCAGCAAGCCGACGACCCGTCGCTGTACGCCGGGGAAGACTGGGGCTACCTCCGGACCACGGCGGAGGAGCTCCGGCAGACGGTTCTGCAGCAGAAGGACCAGATTTTAACCGACCAGAGGACCATCAGGGAGCTGTCGGGGAAGCTGACCGAGTGCGAGAAGGGGTCGGGGGAAGGAGCGGCAGCCCGGACAGACGCGGGAACGCCGCCGCGCTGAGAGGCGACAAGGGAGCCGAGGGGGAGATCCACTTGGAGCGGATGATGGTGCGGGACAGCCCGGATTCTGCGCCCGACGGGGTTCATCTGCTCACGGTTGGAACTGTGGATGAGCTTGAACAGGCGATCACCCAACTCAAAGACCGCATAGACAGACTGGAGGTAAGAAAATCCCTGAACTAATGAATTAAATCAGTATCCAACCACAAAGTCAGATGCAATTGTAGATAGTACAGCTTTATCCTAATAATAGTAGAAAACATTCAAAGTCAGTTTAATGTAAAAAGGTACGGAAGAAACCCTGTGTGTCAGATTCAGGCCATCTCTGATCTCAGTTGACAGATTGTTGCTTTTTCATATAGATGCACCAGTTTCACAAAGAGTACCAATTTTGGCTAATTCTAATTTCTCACCATAAAAAAACAAAAAAATAATCTTTTTTTTATTCTTATCTTCTACATTAAACTACTCTGATTATAAAATGTTTAATAAAAAACAATAACTTCTTTAAAAAACAGTCCCAGTTTGAGAGCTGCAGCCAAATCGTCCCAGTTTTTACAGCATCACACATTTAAATGCGTCTTTGATTTGGATATTGCTAAAATATTAATTTACTTATTTGATTTATTTTACTCATATTGGAAGCAAAGGCAATGTCACACTGTCAGAGCGTGAGAGTGCAGTTGTAACACAAATCTGCAGGTAAATATCAGTACAAGAGACACAAAAAAGATTACAGGTGACATCTTAGACTGCCCTTAGCAGAAAGAGATTCATCCAAAGGATACAGCAGAGCAGCTAGCACAAATATGTAATGCCATACTGGAATAGCTCATTTGATCAAACCTAACAACTTTATACATAACTTTAGACATAAAGGCAAAGATATATTCTATAAAGGCCCATGCCTTTATAAACGCATATTCACTTTATGTAGATGTAGCAACCTCTTTTCAAAGAAATGTTGCTTACTGGGAATTTCTTGGGGCCTTGTCTGGGATTTCTTATTTTGTCCAAATCCCAGTCTTAAAGGGGAAAAGAAAAAACAGGAAATCATGAAAAAATTGGCAGAGAAGCCCAGCTGAAAACTGTAACCTATGTGGCAAACTGTTTAACATAATCTTAACCGGTTACCTGGAATTCGTATCATGTATCAGTTCAGCAATACAACACAAAAGATTTAGTACATGAACCAAGATGTTTTAATATGTCAAATTAAATATCTTGGTCTGCCAGTCCTTATCTATATTTGACCTGGAAAAATATATTCAAATTGGACTTCTTTAGTTTGTTCATCCTGTTCAAAATTAGCCTAGCCAAAATCTTTCGGTTCATCTAGTATTTGATCAACTCACACTAAATTTCTACCTCACTTAGACACAAGTAGATGTCTTAAATCTAGACATCTGTTCAGTTTTCAACCTATTTTGGATTTTGCTTATACGAAAGAACATTATCTTATTTGCAAGTTTTGCTCTGGGTGGATTTCTTGATTTGTTGTATAGTTTGAAACGCAGGCTTTAAATAAGCAGTTAATGACCAAAGCGACTGGACTTTGGACTCACTTAGTTGTTTATAAAATCAAATGTCTGAAGTCGATGACTTGACACCAGAAGAGATTTATGAGCTACTCCCAAAGCCCAATTGTCACGGATTAGTAATAATCATGTAATTATGAATGTCACTCAGTGACAGTTTTAATCTGATTTTTTTCCCTAAAGGTTGCCATTTTCAACATAGGAGAATAAAATGTCAGCTCTAAAGATAAATGTGGAGTCAGAAGGAGAGAGCAGGAAAAAGACAAAAGGAGCGAAAAATACAGCAGAACATGAAACAAGCTCTGACTTGACCAGGATAGAGTGATTTATAGCTCCGTTTTGGGCAAAAGAAATGCAATGCATAATTCATGGCATGCCTATATTTGTTAGGAGTAACAGAGTGCACGCGCGTCCCCGCGGTGTAATACGCCTCCTGCTGTTATATGTGGGACGTGCCTGTGTGGGTCATTTCCTTTGTTCCGTCTGTTTCTCCACGCAGACGAGTAACATCCAAGTTCTGACATTTTTCAGGGAATAAGGAATCCCTTCATTCTGCAGCCTTTTCCCAAGACGTGTTTTCATCAATGGTTTTCACAGGTCAGACCAGGTAGTTTCCTCCCTAATCAACACGTTTTCTTTCTCCCGCTGTTTGGTACACAGGAGCTACTTGACCTACTTGAGAAGGATGAAGAGATGTTTTCTACTGGCTCAGATTAAACTGGTCCAGTCTTTTTTTTTTTTTTTATACATTCCCCCCATTATTCACCCACAACTCTCAATGCCTTCAAGCCCTCATGCAGCATGTGATGATTTTGGCTCAACAATAAGATCAGATCTACATTTAAACCACCCTGCACTGGCCTTGCACATTTTTTAACCATTTTCACTAAGCACTAAGATTTGCACCTAATGTTAAACATCATAAAAGTTAAACGCAGTGCAAAGTTTCATGCCTTCTAAATCTGTTTCCAAATAGAAGAAGCAGCTACATGACTGGGGGGTAAGTTATGATATGAAAGGGGATTTTATGGGTTTATTGGTACTGTTAGGAAAGAGAATTTAAAAGTTTCCATTGAAATTACTTTACTTCTACAAATCCTCAACACTTTCTGGTAAATATGCTTATAGAAAAATCAATCTAAATTTAGTCTTTTACTGCAGTGCTGCTGTGAACAGCTCACTGAGTGATGCTCGGTTCATCAACGAGCAGCATGGCACAACTACTCAGAGATGGATATCAATCTGAACCGATAGGCTGGACAAGGAGAGGATTAATGAAAGCAACCAAAAGACTCAAGGCTGCACAGATCCAAAGCTCAGGTGGTAGAAACATTCCTCTTCTTAAACCCAACCTTTATAGGAAGAAAACCTGGAAAATAAGTCGATGCAGCTTTCCAAATGTCACGTCGGGAACACAGCAACCAGCTGCTCAGGTCTGATAAGACAGAATATGTTTTTTTCTTTGGCCTGCGTTCAAACAATGGTGGGGCTACATCAATTTCTGTAAAAACAAACATGAAATTTCAGAAATGTTAAGTGGAAGTTGGGTGGCGCTAAATACAGGTTTATGCTAGATGAATATCTGCTGCACGAGACGTCAGAGGGGAGTGGAGGTTCGGCTTTCAGCGGGAGAACGACACTGACGATACAATGCAATAGATTAAATCAAAGCATATTCATGCATTCAAATATCAATTCAATTGAAAACTATGACAAGGCGGAAGAATGAGCAAAAAATTTATTGCGCTAGTTATTTTTCCATTTGTAAATACAAAGGACTCCCAGTGTTCGCAGTCACTAGTAACCTCCAAAACCACAGCCGTCCGTCAAAATCTAAAACTTCAGAGCGCTCCTTTGAAAAAGAATAAATGTCCAATTTGATGGTCAAACACCAAATCTCCCTTAGCATGCATTAACAAGCAGAGTGGAAAATGTCTTAGCAACACCATAGTAACTAATATCTACTTGTCTCCAATTAGCATGTAGGAAGGTAAAATGGTGATCCAGAGTTGACTGCTTTGCGCCGATAAGCCAATTAGTGTGTCAATGAGCTCAATGCTTAGGTTTTTCAGCTTACAAAGCTTCATGTTTTTTTATATTTTGTTTTATGGAAAAAAAAACTTCAAGTTGGTGAATCGGTGGATTCTGAGCCACGAATATCTGGGGGTCCAGTCTCTGACATGCTGAATAGAAATATACGGATGCAATTTTAAGATGTTTATTTGTTTAATAAAAATATGAAAAACATAAATTTCTCTCAATCTTACAATATTGTACAACATTTTCTTAGTCTATCACAGAAAACCTACACAAACACTTTGAAGTCTATGGCTGCAGTGTAGCAAAATGCAAAGATTTTTGAAGGGCATAAATATTTTATTAAGGCACAACACTAACACACCTGCACACTGAATTCAGCGTAGTGAAAAGAATGTCTATATTTTCTCGCTGATCGCTGGAGATTTCTGCTGAGATTTGAACTAAAACATAAAATTTGGTTCTGCGGTTCAAAATCAAATCTGGCATTGTAAAACCAAAACCTCTACCTCTGCGGCATTACCCAGAGAGGCTGAGCTGCAGTAAGCTCCTGGATGCAGCACAAACGATTAAAACACCATAAAAGTTTTAGAGCGACAGTTTAATGTTTACAAAAAGGCACAGCGATGACCTCCCCCTCCTTTCAATCTGTTCAGTATTAAGCTAGATGCCAGTTCCTGCAGCTGCACATTTCTTTTTAGCAGTGTTTGGGCTGGGAAGCCTCCAACCTGCAGTCTTGCTTACAAAACTGCAGATTCACTTCTTTTAAGCTTATCCCCAATACATAGCGCAGTGCTGGAAAACTGGGATAAATCTACCACTTCTTTATCCTTAGGTTTTAATTTAGAGACAAAAACGGAATCCTAACCGCAGCAGCCAGTTATCAATGCATCAAACCCCACCAAATGCAGTGGCATTACATAAACTCCTCTTAAATAAATCCTTCAGTGCTTGCAGAGACGGCAAAGCCCCAAATTCTGATCTGGTTTCTACCTTCCTACTCTGCAGACAGACATCGGTCCGTTTTCTCACAACCGCACAGACAGCAAATCCTCGGACACATCAGAGGAGGGTGACCCAGAGAGGTCAGCCGGTCAGGGCCGTGGCGCCGGTCCGGACCGGCCCTGGGGGGTGGAGGACCTGGAAGAGGAGCTGGAGAGGAAGGTGGAGCTGCTGGAGAAGGAGAGGAAAGCCCTGAGGCTGGAGGCAGCAAAACACAGACAGGAAATTGACCAGGGCATCAGCAAACTACAACACCGCCTTTCAGGCCTGGAGGAAGGTGAGCTGCAGAAGGGAGAGAGAGAGACAGACACATAAACAGAGACAGAGAAGGAAGCAAACTGTGCGCATATTTAATCGCTCTATTTGATCTGGAGGTGGAGATGGTAACAGAGAGCAGCAGTGACTGATTTATTTATTTCACCGTGACACAAGTCGTTAGCGATGAGAACCAGATTTCCTTCTTCTGATTTATGACATCTAAGCTACGTAAATATAATTTGTGCCACAACAAAAAGCCCATAATTATCCTGTGACATTCTTTTAAGATGCATGGAAAATAAATTACTCGTATGTCACTTTCTTCCCTCCGTATTTCCAAAGGCGTCGCAGGGCTTTCGTTCCCGGAGGGGTTCAGGTTATCCTTCCCGGCTCGGACCAACTACATGTTCGCCATGATGAGACACGCCATCCCCAAGCTGCGGGCCTTCACCGCCTGCTTGTGGCTGCGGCCCACCGCGGCGGGCGTGGGGACGCCCCTATCTTACGCCGTCGCCGAGCAACCGAACGAGTTGGTGCTCCTGCAAGACCGGAGCGCTCCGGCTGAGCTGCTCATCAACGACAAGGTACGTACGGAACGTGCACTTGGTCATAAAAGCTACCCATTTAACTGAGGCATCGGCATCGGCATCGGCTGGAATGACAACCTCAAGGAAAAATATCACGGTTAGACGTTATTAAGATATTTTGAAACCTAAAAAATTGTTCTTTTTTTCCTACATTTGTTCTGACTTTACCCCAGCTGTTAGGAAGCATGGACATGTCATGTTGTGTGTCTGTTGAGGACACAAATGTAGCAGGCGAAGGCAGTGAGAAGAATTTTGTGGATTTGATGAAAAAATGAACAAAGATTTACAATAAACCATTGGAGGACAGGGAGCCAGGGGTGAACCAAAAACATCAAGAACAAACAAAAGCACAAGAAGCCTGACTGGGAATCGAATCTAATGGGAGGAACAGGCAAAGAGTAAAAGAAGAAGAAGTGTTTAAGTACTGGGACAGTGAATGTGGGAACAATTCACTCCACACCAGATTGCAGGTGTGAGAGGGGGGCGGAGAGAGAGAAAGTGGCACAGGGGGTGAGGGAGAGTAAACAGCGGACAAGGAAGTAAATCTAACACTAAATATTTACTTTGAGCTGCCCTGTTGTTAAAAATGTGCAATATAAATAAAATTATCTAAAGAATGAGTAGACATGAGGAGCGTCATTAAACTAAAGTTACAAAGAAAAACTAGAGACAAAAATTAACAGAGTAGAATCACTAAAAAATAGATGAACAGGAACAAGGTTGATCTGATCAAAGTAAGAGAAACAGAATAACAAAGAAACTGGAATCAATACATCAAACCCCAAAACAACCCAGGATCCTAATAAAACGGTGATGAAAAGTTGGTAGACAGTTTCAAAGGAAACCTGCTGACTCAGAAAGTTTTGCCATTATGTCCTTTCCTATATGCAGGGTTATTTATTTTGTCTACCTCCCATTAAAATTTGTAAAAAGAAAAAATAAACATTCAAATTTGGGGAAAGAAATTCAAAAATACAAAACACTAAGTTATCTTTGATTTAATTTATCATTAGCCTTCTCTTGTTTCCATTGACTCTCCCGAAAATGTATTACTTTAATGAGTTTTTAAAATCTCATTATAACAAGAAAGTTTCTCGACTGCTCCTGAATATATTTCCCATCGGCTATTTAACTCTGATTAAATTCACGATCCTTGATGAAATAAACAGAACGCTCAATCACCTCCTATGTTGTTTACCAAAGCTGTGCCACCACACAATAATATGAGTAATTATTAAAAATATATATTTTAAATCACAAGTTGTCAAAGCAGGAAAAACAAGTGTGAGAAACAAACTGATGCATGTTGAATACAAAAGAAAAATCAACCAAACTGTAAATTCACACAAAGCTGATCTTCCATTGCAACAACAACAGTAAAAGGATGATCTTTTCTCTTATCAAGCCTAGTCAGACACAAAACATTGTTTTTATCTTTTAAATTGCATGCTATGCTTGATTAGATTCTTTCTCTTTATTCTGCTCCTTTTAATTGAAGATGTAGCATCTGTTCATTCATAATATCTTCCTCATCTTACAAGCGTACTTGTATAAAGTTCATTTTTGATCTCCATTATTATTTGAAGTGTGTATCAGCGATCTGTTAATGTTACAACCTCCTTCTAAATGTCCTAATGAATATCGAAGAAGGCCCTCTGCTTTGGGTTAGCATTAAAGCAATAAGAGAGCGGCGAATGACGTCTGATACATTGTTCATGTGAGTTAATGGAAGATTAAGCTTAGTCCTGGAAAGCATTGTTCGGAGATGCAGAGTAGTGCTGTGATATATATTTATATATATAGATATAGATATAGATATAGATATATGTATATTATTTTTTTATAGAAGTCATTATGGTAATCTATTCCTGTAGGGAATAGCTTGGAGAGGCAGCAGCAGAACGCCCTAGTGTGAAATGATCGAGGTGACTGATTTAGATCTGGAAATCTCCTCACACAGCTGCATCTTATTTGCGTCCCGCTGAATTATTGCCACTTTTCTATGTAGCTATGTAAAAGCATGCCCAGGTTTTAAACAATCGGTGCAAAACAGCACCCCACTGCATCGTCCTAATGACACGCTGCCATGCGTAGGTGGCGAAGCTGCCTCTGAACCTCTCTCGAGGCAGCTGGCAGCACGTCTGTGTGAGTTGGACCCAGAAAGGTGGAGTATGGCAGGCCTACCAGGGGGGAAAGCTGAGGGGCGAGGGACACGGACTGGCCCCAGGACACCACATCCGGCCTGGGGGAGAGCTGGTCCTCGGCCAAGAGCAGGTGAGTTACTCATAGTTAAAGACAGACTAAAAGAAGAAATGGTTTAGTTATTATTGGTTTCCAAGTGGCTAAGAAGGCTAAAAATAACTTAGGCTACATTCACACTGCAGGTTAAGGTGAGATGAATCCAATATTTTTGCTCAAGTGGATTGTATCTGATCTTTAATGACAGTCAGAACAATTCAAATGGGATTTTTACAAATACTCACTTAGCTCACTCATGGTGCGTTCACACCAAACGCGAACTGAGCGTCAGGTGCTTCTGGTTCACATTCAAAATCTATGAGGTGTGGTAAGGGCCGTTGCAGCGTGTTTGAAGAGTCTAGCGCTGCATTGCTTGTACATTTGGAGCGTTTGACATGTCAAGAGTATCCAACATAAAACTACAGCCAGAGCTGACGTATCTGACGCGCCTCTACATAAACTTTGAATGTAAACCAGACATACAAAAGGCTAAAGTGTAGAGCAAAACGTCAAGCGTCTGCATTCAAAGTGCACACATATCAAACTTGAAGCATTAGACGCATTTTTAACATATTTGGTGTGAATTCATCATTAGATATGTGGTTCTACATTTGATGAGTATCTGATCTTTTCAAAATGTGTCTGGGTCGCGTTCATCAAGCCTGAACGCCATTGATGCTAAAAAATCGCCACCGTTCAGCATCCTGGAACGCAGAAATGGGAAGAAAAACAACAACCAGGGTGGACAACTTCAAAATCGTCAGATACGCTACACCACATTAGCATCCATGTTTACTTCCACAAATACTGAGCATGCTCACCAAGTGTGACGTCATTGTGCCCTCTACCGCGCATCCGGGACATTTTTAGGTTGTTTGAGGTTCACACAAGAGATCACATACGTGTCGCATATGTTTGTAAATGTGAACAACCACGCAAAAGAAACAGAGACAAATATAGAACTGAACATTAACGCCTGCGTTGTGAACGCAGCCTTAGTGCAGGCGTGGGATTTTGTTATTTCTAAAGCTAAAAGAAGAACATTTATGGTTGATTTGCACTTGAGGTTTAGTTTGGATTAATATGGGATGTTTTATATGTGAATTTTGTTCATAAGCCACAAACTGTAGAAAAATAACACTTAGAGGAAAAAAATTATCTCCTGCCCTATCGAATCCTGCTTAAACTTCCCCGGAGCCGAGGGGTTGCCCAAGGCAGCGAGACTGCAAAAAAAAAAAAAAAAAGAAAACCTGAGTAGTGTGTGTTTGAGAGTAAAAGTGTTTCTCTTTTTAAGTGATCCGACTGTCTAACAACAATCTAATTCCTCTCCAGGATTTCCTGGGAGGTGGTTTCGATTCGACCCAGGCCTTCGTCGGAGAGCTGTCCCAGGTGGGCCTGTGGGATCGGGTCCTGTCGTCTGCCCAGGTCGCCAGCCTGGCTCGGTGCAGCAGAGTAACTCAGGGCGCCGTGGTCCTCTGGAGCGAAAACAAGGTGCAGGTTTACGGCGGAGCCACCAAAGACCCCGGGGAGCCTTGCAGTAAACACAGCAAAAGCTCCCAGTGACCGGTGGAGAGAGGACCGTGGAAAAGATTCAATTCACCAACTAACGCTGATTAAGAATGTCAGAAAAACCATGAATAGCAAGGCGACATAAGAGAGTCATTATCTTAGCAACTTTTCTGGGGTATTTCTGAAGGTGAAACAGTGCGCTGCAACATCACACATTATTTACACATAAATGCAGCTGGAACATTAGTTACTGTGCATCAGAAAATGTTTAACCTCGGCTTTGCTTAGTTTGAAGTGAAAACAGGAAGATGATTTCAGATTCTCAGCAACCCTCCTGAGAATTTGATCAAGAAAAACTGCCTGCTAGCTTTTCTGTCGACTTGTTTACTGTACGCATGTTCAAATTCAGGCGCTGCATTCTTCAAAGGACATATGCCGGGAAAGTTGGGCAGTTCAAATCAAAGTCTGGTCTTTTGATTTACCACTTACATCTGCGTGTGCCCTGTTGCCTAGTAATCGTAATGGTGCCAAATCTAGGAAGAATGTAACTCGAAAAGCTCCTGGGATTTTTAGTAACCAGTTTACAATCTATTTGAATCTAATTCATTATTTAGATTACTGTATTTTCCGCACTATAAGGCACACCGGATTATAAAGTGCACCTTCAATGACTGGCCTTTTTAAAAATTATTTTCATATATTAGGCGCACCGCATTATAAGGCGCTTAGTATAAACGCTGCAGGAGAGGGTGGAGTTACGTTATGCATCCACTAGATGGAGCTGCACTAAATGGAATGTCAACAAAACAGTCCGACTGGGCCAGGGCGTGACCGGACGATGGTCACCCTTCTCCGTTTATGCACAGCATATTCATGGAGAACGTGGAGCGAAATGATCTGCAGACAATCTGCAGGTCATTTAGTAGGTAGATAGATCAGTCAAACTTTATTAATAGATTACAAACTAAATTCTGACAACTATCCCAGCATGCAACGCGTGCTTCATCTTCTAAGGGGGAAAATGAAGTCGGCGGCTTCTTACTGTAGTTGCTAGACCTGTTGTGGCTCACTGTTGGCTTTTGAGGAAATTGAAGGTTTTTAGGTGCGCCTTATAGTGCGGAAACTACGGTAATGAAGTCGATGGTTGTCAGTGGAAGTGCGAAGGATTCAACGTCCTTCGAATCCAGGAGGAAGAAGGATGAACATCGGGACTGAACTCGGACGAGTCTTTGAATTTGGAGCACTTTCATCATATGCGGCCTTCAGCAGATGTAGCCCCTGAATTTGGATTCAAATGTTCAATTTAGCTCATTTTCAGTTTGAATGTTCACTGTAATTTTATTTTTACATTATCCAGGATTGTGACATTTACTATAGTAAATCTTTATAAAAGACTATAAAATATATTTTAATGCATTATTGTCAGAGCCAGCTAATGTTAGCATGCTAACGCTAACGTGTTTTTTTAGGCTCATTAAAATGTCTGACAGCAATTCTGCTGTTACTGTGCCTCATAAATGAGAATATAGAGATAATCAGTAAATGGTGAAGTTTTAAAACGTTTTTTCCCAACTACAGTGTCAAAGAAATTTTAAAACATAAATGATAAACTATAAGAGCCATTTTCATCTTTTTTATTATTATTTGTAAACAAACAACTCCTATAAATTTAATTTAGAATAAAATAGTTAGAATTATTTGATGAGTAATAATGAAATAATTCTAGCAAACTGACATATACATCGATCGTTTGTCAGATTTTAACTACAGACAGATGATATGAACAAAACTGACCTGTAAGTGTCTTGGATAAAGGATTTTCTTTTTGCCCTCAAATGCAGTGTGTTAGCAGCATAAAAAATGGGTCTGCATTTACATTTTGAACAACGCTGACAAAGGCCAAATTGTTATGACTAGACTGGGTCGGAGCATCGGCACAACTTCAGCTCCTGCAGGGTGTTCTGGGCTTCTGGTGGCTATCGAAAGGGAAAGGGAAAAAAAAACCTAAGCAAAACAAAAAAAAACAGTGCAGAACCAGCATCTGGGTCAGAGGTGGCAAAGGCTGCATTGATGCACACTGAGAAGAAAACAAGCTAACAGAGACAGAGTAAAGGTTTGGGAAATGATCCTGCTAGGAATAAAGCTTGGTTCTGCCATCGATGTGTGGTTTGACACGTACCACAAACTGAGGCGTTGTTGGCAGACCAGGGACACATTAACACAATTTCCTGATGGCTATGGCCTTTAAGCAAAGGTGGTGCACCTTGTCACAAAGTGAGTTAGGCTTAGGAGCTCAAACATGGCGGATGACGACTGTTTTGGCAGCAAAAAGGGGGATAAAGTTGCTATTACATGATCTGATCAGTGTGCTTCCAACTGCAGTCCACTGTATACTGCATGAAAAGCAAAAAAAAAAACCTCCCTCAGATATGATCTGGTAATAAAACTTTAAAGCTGCTGTTAAGGCAGTCGTTACATGTTTCCAACCAAATCACGTTGCATATCCCCAACTTGTTATCCTGCTGATGTTTTATTTATATCAATGAGAATGCTCAAAAGGAGAACTTTTCAAGTCCCACGTTTGAAATGCAAAACCAGCCAGCTACACCTATCCACTTTCAAGATCTCTATAGCCAACAATATGTGGAGAGTGAACATTTTGGACACAGTTGGCTCATCAGAACTTGTGAAATTCTAGCACACAGGCTATTAGCTCATTCTCTCTGAGCTAACAGGCTATTAGCTCATTCTCTCTGAGCTAACAAGCTATTAGCTTATCCTCTCTGAGTTAACAGGCTACTAGCTCAATTTCTCTGAGCTGAAGAATTACTTTCTAACAGCTCTGAATGTCTGAACCTATTCCCCTAACTGTGACCACAGTTAACTAGCTTAACAAATCACTCAGTTTCACAGAGAGCAGTGAATTTGCTTAATTCAGTCGTCAGAAAAGACTCACATTGCCTCAGCACTCGCTGTATTTTCCAACAAGTGTTTCAGAAGTGTTTTCGGTTTGGTGTCTGTCGAGGTTTAGCAGAAACGAGCCTCTCAAAGCACAGTGCCAAGGTTAATATCTTTACTTCATGTTTTCATGTTCTATTTTGCAAGATGTATGTATATATTTTTTTCTGAATGACTGAAAATAGTGACGTAGCGTCATTTAATGTTTGCACACTCAAAACACCTTCTTGAAAGCTTGTACTGAATGCAATGAGTTCCGAGTCTGAGCCGTCCTCGGCCAGCTGAGAGCTCCGTGTGAGAAGCGTGAAGTTGAATTGGGGGCAAGCTGGAATCCCTCCATTTGTGCAGCAGACTTGGAGTGGTATTATTCAAGGTCTGTGACAGCTTTAGAGCGCAGAGTCAAGGTGAGCTGGTGAAAAAATGTTGGAGAAAGTGTTGGGAATATTAAAGCAGCGGTTGGCAGCCTGGAGTCGATGATGAAAGCTAGAGGAAAACAGGAGAATGACTGAGAAGATGGATCAGATGTGAATGATGTTGCATTGTTTTTCTCTTTCTGCATGATGTAATCTAGTACTGATAATGGAGGTCGCTGCATTTTACATTCCTGCAAGGTGTCTGTGTTCGTTTTTCTGAGAGTGACTTTTAGTATCTGATGCATTATGAACTTGACCAACTTTTGAGAACTGCTAACCTAAACTCTTCTCTTTTTTCATTATTAAATATGTGATGTTACTTTACATCAGATATGTATGAGATTGGTGATGAAATGTTCAAAGCTGTAAACATAAATTTGTAATGTTTTTAAATGTTCTACATGCTTCGGTAGCTGCATTTCCGTTGACCATATAATTTAGCAAATTTTGACAAAAACACATTTTTTGATTAAAAGTGTTTTGAGTATTGAATTTTGCAAAAAAAAAAATGCAATGGAAACACTTCTTTCCAGCGTCATGTGATCAATATCTTATCGTTAAAGGTGGAGAAGACGGGAAGTGATGGGAGGATGATGACGTGGCATGATTTTTTTAATCACGTGAACAAACTCGTGTTTCTTAATTAAGGAAAACCTAGCAATTGAGAAATGTTTTATGTTATTTTTTATTCTTTGGATTAGGGGAACGCCAACAAAATTTGCGCACGTTCGTAACGGAAACGCAGCTTCTGATAAATATTTCCGAAATATTTTCACCATTAAAAATAAAAAGACAATGCACGCATGAACGCCGCAGAGTTAAAATGTCTTGCTAAACTTTTATTTCCCTTCATGCTAGACTAACTCCTATTAACACCAGAATCTTCTGGTATAAACAAATTGTTCTTTTCAAAGTTTCTAAAAAAAAAAAAAGAAAAGGAAAAAACTGATTTTATTTTATTACTCACGGTGGAAAGTGCCTGTCAGGGGTGTTTGTACCCATGTACCGTCGCCATCTTTAATATCCTGAAGATATTTTGAACTAATTAAGCATTGTTAAGGTCCCCAGTGACATTGCAAGATGAAAGCAGTTTGATCAAAGTTTTACAGCATCATAAACACAGTACTTGAAGTTTCTGCACGGTGCCACCGAACTAACTCTAGAGCAAGTCAAAACTGTCATTGTGCCTCTGTTCGTCTACTGTCTTTGATATTGGATTGTCTGTTCAGCTTATGCCAGAACCTTTTAGGGCTTTTTTCTTCTTTTTATTGTAATGTCATTGTGTTTATGACATATGAAACTGAAAGCTATTGTTGGAGATACTTTTGTTGCCATTATTCTCTATGATCTACGTTGATTGCACAAATACTGTTAAAGTCCACGTCCTGTATGGTGTCGTATTGTTCTGAACACGTGCTGTATACAAAACTCTGAATCTTTATTAAAGTTGTGATATTTTGGAGAAAGGAATGTGGTCATTTGGTTTCATCTAAAACTTCAAATTATAGAAATGAAGCTTGCTGGGTTTAGTAGTGCACCAAGGTAACTATAATTAAAGAAAAATCAAGCAGAGACTGTACTTTGGACAGCTTCAAAAACAAAAATGGTGAGAATCATGGACTGGGAAGGAAAACAAAAAAAGGGCAACTGATGACATCTGAAGATTATTGCAGTAAAGAAAAAAGAGAACCATTTATCCGATTCTAAAAGAACTCAAAGAGAATCAAAGAGAGCGAAGCCTCAGACTGTGACAGCTCTTCTTTTATTCAGTGATGAACTCAATGCAGCAAACAGATGAGCAGCAGCAGCATCTCTCTCACACACTGTACTTGCCAGACTCAATAAAATTTTAATCTGCATTTTTTTTAAAAAAAGGAAAGAAAACTCTTCCTTACAATTCAATTCAAAAGTTTGTTATTAGTCCCCAAAGGAAAATCAAATGCTCGCCTGAAGCGGAAGTTGTTTAGTCATGTAGTACAAGTAAACAGGAAGCTGTCTCTAAATGGGAACACCATGGCTAAGGGTGGAAAAACAAATCACTTCTACATTTGTTCCTTGTAATATAATACATTCTGTCTTTCTCAGAACTGTTTCAGCTTTCAGGTCACTTTCTTTTTTTCACTTTTTGTTCTGGCGGCGATTGCCCAGATGGACTGCAGTCTGAGATTTTCTCAAAAATATATGGACTGCTTTTCTGGGAACCTTTGGTCTATTTTCCGTAACTCTTACAGGGTTATTTTCTTTGGACTTGCAGATTATTTCTTGGGGTTTGAGCTACGTTATCAAATGGCTTGGAACATAATGTTGTTCACAATCAAAACATGAGTTTTCAAAGCTTTTAGGTTATTTTTCAAGCTGCTCCAGCTTCACTCTCTTGGAACTTGAAGGATAAACTTGTTGGAGCTTACAGGTTACTTGAAGAGTATAAAATTCAGACAGTAGGTAACAACAATGGCATAAAATAGCTTGTAATCTGAAACCTTTCAGAACATGGAGTCTGCAATCTTCTTAAAGTCAATTTGTAGACTGAAGTTTAAGTAAAATTACAAAGAACTGCTGGAAATGTACAAGGTCTGTGTGAATTGAGAGAAAATGCAATGAAAGTAATATTTTAATTCAGAAAAAGTAGGCTCTCAATTCTATTAAAGTACCATTTAATTTTCATAAATGCATGCTCTAAACTCCAGATGCTGTATTACTTAAAACTGCCATCTGTTCGGTTGCTGAAAAAGAAACTAAAGCAATGCAAATCTCTCGATTGTTTTTAAAAGTACTTTATTTTGCAGAAAATAATAATAATAAAAAAAACACTATTTGTCTTAGAAATCCTTTACTCATCAGACCTTATAAAAAAAACTAACTTGCTGGAATGAGCAGGAAATATAGAAAGCAGCATGTCTAATTTTTTAGAAGATATTGTCAACCTTGCAATATTCCTCCTTGAATATGTGCTTGTGTGATACTTAATTCAAATATCTCAGGCTTCCTTCGTCGTTCCTTGCACTTTTACTTTATTTATTCATTTTTTGTTTCCTCGGTTTCTTCTGCCAAGACGCATTCAACACGTTTCCTGGCACAAAAAGAGCCACACAGAGTACGAGACTCTCGCTTCTCAAAGCTGCGTCACGAATCTGTCACTTTTTTTCTTCCCTCTCCCCGATTCGCCGGGTAGCTGTGAGCAAATACTGTCAAGTGACTAAGAAATGTGACAAATCTCTCACCTTTTAGTTGGACCAATTAGCATATAATGCACTGCGCTGTTAGGAGTTGGGGAAAGCTCTAGTGACTTTCTGGTGACAGTGTGGGCAGCTATTCTAGTAAGTGAGACGTGACAAAGCTCTGTATTTTTCTTTCTATTTTCACAAAAAAAAACATATTTATGATTATTGCCAGTTAGATGGAGATAATGTGATGTCACACCTGATGCATGCACTCAAATTAGATGAAGTTTCTGTAAATTTGACATTCATATTGAGAGCAGATTCAATGCTGCTGTAAATAAAGATTTTTACTGCTTTCCAAGAAAAAAAGGCGACATTATGTTTGAATCACAATACAAATAGTCTTTAGCATCCTAAATTTGTGGCTAAAGCTAAAGCTACACATTTACAAAAACCTTCTAACCTTTCCGACCAAACATTTTCTTTTAGTAACACAGTCTTAAAGTGCGCAAGGTACATCTTGGGTGACCCAGGTGAGGAAGTAGCTCGTATAACAAGCTCAGCAGTTCCACCAGGTGTTTGCTAATTGCTGCTGGCTAGTCTGAAGGAGCAGAGTTGGGGAAGGGAGCCCTGTGAGAAGGACGCTCTGAAGCTTGTAACTTGAAGGCGGCGCTAGATCCAATCAGACATTTTGCACAGCTGAGTGGTTGCCACGGGAGATTCAAGAATGTCTCAGACATGCTGGGAAGAATCAAGCCAACACACCTGGTGTGTTTCTGATGAGGGAATAACTTTACGACATGAAGTGAAGCTCAGAAAAGTCATTTTTTATATAATACTGTCCCTTTCGAGAATGTTTGCCGCTAAATCAGTAACTATATCTGAGATATTTTTTACGTTTTTGTATGTATCAATTTTGTTGTCGCTATAATTATTATGTTTCAATTTCATTCAGTTTAAATCTGTTTTGTAAATGTAAAAAATGTTTTTATGTATTTTCTAACATTGCTTAAACTGCTCATAACACAGAGCATTTATTTTTTTTAGTGTTCATGTTTATCTGTCATCCCCTGACACAATGACGCCCCAGGCGGTGAGCCGACCCACATCAAAAACAGCTCTTGTTTAAAGTTTTGTCATCAATCTTCCTATTTTTATTTTTTTTAATTCTTATTCTTTTTTTAAAATTACCTTCCATAGCTACAACTAAACCGCTTTCTTTCGAGTTATAACATCTGTGTGCCCTTCTGCCAAATTCATGAGAAATGTGGGAGGAAACAAATGATCACTCAAGCAATTTCCATCTCTGAACAGTTCACTATTTTTGCATTAACTCAACAAACGAGAGCACCAAACGTGGGAGTATTTGGCCTTTTCGCACTATTACATAAAATTAACGGCGCATTGCAACACTGCAGCGATGTCTTAACCTTTGACCGCCCCTTCCCCAGCTTCTGTTAAACCTTTCTGACCGGCAAGACTGACCACCACCTTTAGGGTTCAACCCGTGTTGTCGACTTCCCTTGCAGATTACCAGTTGCCGTCTAATCCTGCATTGCAGTGGAGGGATTGCGGTCCAATCTAATCCAGCAAATTGTTTGTTTTTTTATGTGTGCTTACTGACCACTGCAACTCATTTCATGCAAACGTCAAACATGCCCACTGGTCTGTCCTGTAGTGTCGCTGCGTGGTCAGCGCCCATCAGAGTAATTTAAAAGGCAAGCTGACTCTCGCAGCCGAGCGGACGGAAGCCTTCGGGTGTTTGAAGCTTAGGTATCCAACTGAAACAGCTTCTTTTTTTCCCCCTGCTCTACAAATAAATCTGCAGATTTATCAAGTGACTAAAAAAAAATAAAAAAAACCCAGCTGCCTCTGCTGGGGTTAGACATCAAGTAGACAACGACTCATTTGCAGCCCTGAGGAATCCTGACAGAGCAATAAAAATGAGATCAAACAGAGCGG